>ML681981.1:12599474-12658813 GCA_007922195.1 Podocnemis expansa | reverse complement strand
CCCTATCCGATCCGCACCCGCAAGAAACGGTCCACGGATACCCGTGTCGTACCTGCGGATGCGGATATAATGCAGCTATCCGCATCCCTTCAGGGCTCTAGCTCTGTGCAGATAAAATCATGCCCATCCCTATCCGATCCGCACCCGCAAGAAACGGTCCGCGGCTACATATCCGTGTCGTACCCGCGGAGGCGGATATCTGCGGCTTTGCAGGGCTGTACTCCCCGGGGCCCTTCTAACCCCGGGATGCCCTCTGAGCAGAGCCCTCCTCACCTGGCCGTCGAGCTGCAGCGGCTGGAGGCTGAAGAAGAGGCAGAGCGGCAGCGTGGCGAGGGCGGAGAGGCCCCAGATGAGCAGCAGGGCGGCGGCGAGCAGGCGGCCGTCGCGGCGGGCGGCGGGCCGGAGGCGGACGATGCAGACGACGCGCTCCAGGCTGACGGCCGCCAGCGAGAGGATGAGGACGCTGCCGCTGAGGCTCATGCCGTAGAAGAGCCCGTGGCAGACGGCGGCGCCCAGCACCCAGGACTCGCTCCAGCGCACGACGGCGATGAAGGGGATGGCGAGGATGAAGAGCAGGTCGGCGCAGAAGAGGTTGAGCACCAGGCAATTGGCCGCGCGCAGCCGCTTCTTCCTGCGCGCCAGCAGCGCGATGGCCCGCGCGTTGGCCAGCAGGGAGGCCAGGAAGAGGCCGGCCAGCACCGCCGTCTCCAGCGCGCTCAGCGCCGCCTTGCTGGAGCCCTTGCTGAAGTCGGAGAAGAAGGGGAAGCGGCTGCGGTTCCCCGCGGGGCTGGGCATCCGACGGCGCGGCGAGGGAGGCGGCCTCCGCCCCCCAGACGGGAGCCCCGGGCGCCGCGGCGGCCGCGCCTCGCTCCTCCGCTCTCCTGCCGCTGGCCGTCGGCGGGCGAGGAGGACGCGGCCGGCGGGCAGGGCGGAGAGCCAGCCGCGCACCGGCCAGCGCCTTGCGCTTGGAGAGCTCGTCACCAGCCGGCCGCCGGCTGCCCCCGGGATTTCCTCAGCCGCTCCCCTGCCCCGCCTGGGGCACGCGCCGCACCTCCCCGCACTTCGGGGGGGCCGGCTGCAGGGTGCCGCACTGTCACTAGCGTCCCGCCCAGCGGCCCAATAAAGTCTGCACCAAAAAAGGCAAGCGGGCGTCTGTTAGCGCGCACCGAGACATTTTGTGTGCACACACAACATTTTTGCCCACCCAGGCTATGAAAAATTAGAGGGAACGTTGCTGGGGGTGTTGGGCCATTCAGGAGCGGTGCAGGGGTTGCTGGGGTGCTCACTAAATTGCTGTAATACTGTTAGTAGATGACACCTGGGGGTGTTGGGACGTTCAGAGGGGGTGCTGGGGTGCTCACTAAATTGCTGTAATACTGTTAGTAGATGACACCTGGGGGGTGTTGGGACGTTCAGAGGGGGTGCTGGGGTGCTCACTAAATTGCTGTAATACTGTTACTAGATGACACCTGGGAGTGTTGGGACGTTCAGAGGGGTTGCTGGGGTGCTCACTAAATTGCTGTAATACTGTTACTAGATGACACCTGGGGGTGTTGGGGGTTGGCTGGCACAGTGTCTGTGGGTTACTTGGGGTTAATTCTTTGTTTCTGCTATGGTGGTGAAGAAGTCACAGAGCTCCTAGGTTTTAATACTCTTCAGTAGCTTCCCAAGGACTTCAAATTGAGGGGGTGTGTGGGGATGGGTATTGGGGTGCTCACTAAATTGGTATAATGCTGTTACTAGCTGACAGCTGGGGGAGTGTTAGGAAATTTGGGAGAAGTTAGGGAAATCCCTGGTACCCTGATAAGTTTTGAGTGACAAGCTGAACAGACTCCTTAAATGATAGTGTAAATCAGGGAATTCTTACAGTAACTAAAAATTAGGACAACAGAATTAAAAGTAAAGGGACTTCCACTTAGATTTAAAGAAACCATCTAATGATTGGCTTGGGAGTCAGATTTCTGAAAGTAATTGATCAAAACCAGGTAAGTAGCAAGACTAAATGCTATCCATGTTGGCTAGAGCAGAATTAGACAGACTGTGCTTTAATCATCACACCCACGTAAGCATAAAAGGCTGAAAAAATATTTTCACAAAGTAAATCTATAAACAGCTTGGTATGATTTTATTCAGCTCAGTTTGGCTATATAGCAACATGGTGATTTAGTAAACAGTAAAGTTTCAGTTGCAGCACTGTGCATGTGACATTACTGCTTTTTATGATGCTTTGGCTGTTAAATAAATTCTGCTCTACCCATGGTATACGTAAACAGGGCCTGACAGCGTAATCACATTGAATTCACTAGGATGTTGTAAACACTGTGTACATCATATTGGCTATGAGTTACTATGCAAAGGTGCCTGCAATGAAAACTGTTAATGGCATTTAAAGGGATCCTAGAATTGGTCATTAAACAGAGGGACATTTAATAATGTATGACAAAATAGTCATCTTTCACTTAGACTCACCAATGCCTTTTCCCATGCCAGTGTCAAAATCAAAGCAACATTAATTAATCCCCTTTATATTAAAATAATCCCTGCTTTTGAAAGTGTTAATATTACCTATAATGGCCCACCAAGGAGGGTGACTGCAGGCAATTTATGTGACTGTTTTTGGATTATGTGCAGGAGTTACTGAATGAAATTTATGACCCAGATTCTGCAGGGAGTGAAGCATAATGGTCACTGCTGGCCTTAAAATCTTTGAGTTTGAAAAGTGGACTGTAGCAGAGGGGAGCAGTTAGTCAGCCGCCAAGAGGCAGCTGAGCGCCCGCACTCCCCCTACTGGCCAGAGACAGCCCAGCAGAGCGGCCGGGGCCGGAACCAAAGGGGAGGGCGCTGGGAGCAGGAGGACTATAAAAGAGAGCGGACCAAGCAGCCATGGGGGGAACCCAGAGGGAGGTGGCTGCTACTCCTGGCAGACCTCCCTCCACTGGGAGGAGGGGAGGGGAGGCTGAGAGGTGACCAGACTTCCCACCCGTGAAGGATCAGAGCGAGGAGCATTGGGCAACTGTACCCCTGGAGAAGACTCCTCCCAGGGAGGACCTTGATGAGCTCCCCTCTGCAGAGAGCCTGAGCCCTGTGGACCAGCCCGATGCTGGGGAGGACCTGGAGGAGCTCCCTTCTGCTGAGGACAGTGAGCCTGCCCTTCCGGACTCGTGTGACCTGGAGGAGCTGCCGTTGGCCGAGGGGGCCGAGTTTCCAGCCTTGCCGCCCGAAGATAGCGAGGGCCTGATGGGTATGCCCTGGGGGTCCTATCCGGAGGATCGCGAGGATGGTGTGCCCCAGGTCTCGCCGGGCAAGGGAAGGAAGTAGCCCAGGGACAATCATAAGTTGGTGCGTTTCAGCAGGAGCCCCACTGACACAGTGGCCCTTCGTGTGGTCACTGCTAGGGCCCTGGGCTGGAACGCAGTGGAGCGAGCGGGCCTGCGTTCCCCTTCCCTTCCCTGCTACCCGCCAGAATGTTTGCTTGCCTTACCCCAGCCGGGGTTGAAGGCCCGACCTTGCTAACTGTTGGTTTGCCTTACCCCAGCCGGGGGTTGCAGGCCTGAACTCACGAACGGATTGCGTGCCTCGCCTTGACGAGGCGAGGACCCGACAACATGGACAAATCTACAAATGACTGGAAATGCTTTAGCAAGTGGCCGCCTACTGCATTATGAACATAAATGAAGGCAAGTGGAATCCTTGCAAAGAAAGACTGCAATATCTGCCAGCCATCAGCAGAGATGACTGCAGATAGAAAGTAGCCAAAAGTACAAGTTTTGCTGTACTGTCATTTGTGAGGTTTAAGAATTCTGTGCATCATGCTGTGAATAACTACAGCAAACTATTGAATAAACCCCAAAGATTCTTCCTAGGCAAAACCATGGGTACAGAACATAGCCTACCTTAGGTATTGGGGCTTTAATCTGTGGGCTGCATAGACCCTCATGAGATGTACTGACTTCCTTTCAGTTCCCCCTGATTTCAGCACCTCCCAGGAGTGGGCCCTGTAGTGAAATCAGCAAGTAAGCCCCTGAGTCCTTGACATTAGCTGTGGAGTTGGCACTTTTGAATATAAGGTAGTATGTACCAGTGTTCCCTCTAAGCTGCGCTGCTGAGAGAATGCCTGAGGCAGCAGCAGACATGGGAGGAAGATCAAGCAGAAGAAGTGCCATGGCAAGACAAGACCCTGCATGGGATGTACCATCGACAGATACCTGAGGTGGCTGACATTGGGAAATCCTACCAGTGGCTGGAAAGGGCTGGACTAAAAGACAGCACTGAGGCACTGATCATAGCAGCACAAGAACAGGCACTGAGCACCAGATCCATTGAAGCAGGGGTCTACCACACTAGACAGGACGCAAGGTGCAGACTGTGCAGAGAGGCCTCAGAGACAGTCCAACACATAGTGGCAGGATGTAAGATGCAGGCAGGAACAGCATACACTGAACGGCACAACCAAGCATGTCAAATTGGGTCAGCTATTTTCTTACTCTGAGGACTATGGCATATTATGCTTGGCATGTGCAGAAGCCAAGACAAGCTGTGATTTTGCTAAAGGAAAGACATGGAGTTCATGGAAGATTAACTATTTGAAGAGGCATCTCAATCAGAAAATCCTATACGATGTTCCCTCTCTAAGTTGGTGATGCAACATCAAGTTATGGATGCACTTGGGGAGCCGATGGGCAGTGGCTCAGGGGCCTGACCCGGGCCCAGGAACTTGCTCAGCTGCATCCATAAGTTGCTCAGCTGCATCACTGGCTTAGAGGGAACATTGGTATGTACCTAAGGGGTGAGTGCCCAAAAAGCTTGACATTAATAGGAAATTGGAGGCCATGTAGCAAATGGCATTGAAGCTAAACACAAATCTTTTTTTTTTTCAGTGTAGTCTATGGCAAAATACACCGACTTCAGTGAAGACAGGGTCAGGCCCTGTTTAGTTTCATTTTCACCCTGAACTGAACAATAGAAACTCAAGTGGAAACAAGAAAAGAGGAGACACAGTGGTAGCAATCTGCTTTCTGGGCTCCTATTACTGAGGAAAACAAGATGCCATTGGTTAAGAAAAATGAGCTGAAGAGAAACAAGTGTGTGCAAAAGGAGACTGGTGGGACTGCCTGGGAGAGGAGGTATAATTTCTTATTGATCTTCTTGAAGCATGATCACTAGTACCTTTGTCACTCATTTCCTGTGTGTGAGCCTCCCAAATACCCCTGAACTACACAAAATAGAATACTGGACCCACTACTCCATCGTACAGGCAGGAGCCCTAGAGTGGAGCCCAACAAGAAAAAATATTTTGTAGAAAGAAAATAATAAATGCTTTGCCCAGGTACTCAAGCCGAAAGGAAATCTATGGCTTCAGGACAATAAAATTTTTCCTCCAAAAGAAAAGTGGTGTGGTATTTAGCCACCAAAACAGAGGGTCCACCATAATGAGATGATTTGGAGAAATGAGCTCTTGGCTACTAAGAGAAGGATTGTGGTGTACAGGTTAGAGCAAGGGCCTGGCTGTGAAGGCTCTTGGCGAGCTTTTCAGTCTCACTGGTTTTCTTTATGAACTTGGACAAGTAATTTAATCTCCCTGTGCCTTAAGTGATCTATTTCTTAGCCACAGACTTCATTAATGCAGATTTCAGAATGATAAGCAATACCTTATACACTGCCAAAACATTGACTGCTTCTATATGCAAACCTCTGAAAATCAGGAAATAGAGAGTTAGGATGCACCTCAGTCACATGCTCTCCAGTTACCCTCCCTGTGTGAGGAACAGGTATCTTAAGCGGTGTAGGGTTTACTTGCAGCAAATGAACACAGATCATGCTGCAATGAAAGGGATCATGGACCCTCATTTCTGCACTGAGTTATGTCTGCTGTACAGGTGGAGGAGCACCGCAGTCTAGTCTTCCTATGGGGAGCTGTAACAATCTGATAGAATGCATGCAGTGCAGGGCAGAGGTAAATGCAGGGAGGAATTAGGAGAAAGATCAAGTATATCTGGAAATGCTGGGATTGTTCAGAGTAGGTGAAGCGGTTGATTAGAGGCCAGGTGTTGTTCATCAAGCCTCCCCTAAAACTTTTGCCATAGTGATACCATGATCTACCAATTTCCTCATACTGTTCCCATATGCTGTGTTCCCACAATGTTCTGTATCTTCTGGAAGACTAGAGCTCTGTGATGTCTGTCAAGGGGTGGTTTTCAGGCATTGCTAAAGTTGCAGAGCAGCGGTGGTGTGCTCTGTATCTTTGTTTTCTGGTTTCTAAGACGTTTAAATTTGTTTTATCATAAGTTTGTATTTCCAGCTTTTCAGAGGTTTAACTTACAACCAGCATTCTGGAAGAGTATGAGGCACTGCCAGTCAACGTTAACTTAAGTGTTAATGAAGCTTTTTGGGCTGTGAATTTCCTATGTCTCTGAACAAGTGGCAATAGTGATGAGGGCATGGGTGAGATGCACCTCTGTTTCAACTGTCACTTATCTACAAGCTCTTCTCTCCTCCTGGCCCTTTTTAAGGCCTGTGCCCCAGGGTGGTTAAAGGTGCCATGGGGAAGAAGGATGACAATTCATGGGCTGTGAGAAGTACATCTACCATGAAGAGGCAGCAAGAGAAGACCCCCTGACTCCACTTCAGGAGCTAGCATAGGGGGATATGCTCGACATCAAAAGAGGCAGCAGAGGTGGGAAGCGGCCAACTAATCTCAGCGGGATTTTGTTAGAAGAATCAACCTCCCACGAGGAGATGAGTCACCCTGTGAGGTGTAACTGGCCCATTCAGCCCAAGAGGTGTTCTCTCACAAAGACTTTGTCTTCCTTCCAGGAAAAATGATAAATTTTACATGGCAATAACTGGTGCTAGATAGCTATCATAATGTAAACAGCCATCCAGAAACAAGGGAAGGGTATTTTTTTTAACCTCTGCATGGGTAGTTTTTAACCAGTGGTTCCCAATCCCTTGCCCAGGGGTCAAATGTGGCCCATGGGGCTTTTTAAAATGGTACACACACCCCTCCCACTGCCTGGGAGCTGGGCTATGGCTGCACACTTGCCACAGGGCACCGTGTGTCTATGCTGAATAAAAGACCTTTGGCACCACTTTGAGCCCAGTTGTCTAACTGGGGCTCAAGGGACTCAGACTGTGGGGCTGAACATTACTGAGTAGACATGCAGGCTCTGACTGGAGCTTTGGCTCTGAAATCCTTCCTCTCACAGCTTCCCAGAGCACAGGATCCAGGTCCAACCCAAATGCCTACAAAGCAGTTTTACAGCCTGAGCCCCATGAGGCTGAGTCAGCTGACCTGGGTTAGTCACAGCTGTGTAGAAATATCGAAAGAAACTAGTTGAAGTCAACCCAGTACCTATGCCAGAGCTGTAACATGGTGATCCGCCGCTTGGGGTGTTCTGATTGGAATGCACCCCTTGCCATTAGCGGCGCTTGGGGCCAGCGCCATGAGACACATCTTTTAAATGAGCAGCACTATTGAGCTGCTCCGGCACACCTGGGGCAAAGCTGCATTCGCCCTGCCATAGTTACGGCCTTGACCTGTGCTACTTGTCCCACAACAATTCAGATGTTGTGGACTGTTTGTAACACACACCTGGCCCAAATAGTAGGTGGAAAAACAAAATGCCGGGGGCAAGGGAAGAGAGAAAGCGGCAGTCTGCAGACACTTCTCAAATGCTTGGGAAAAGATGGTAGAAGTCAGCTATATGCAACTTCTTGGCGAAAGAGGTAACTATTCTCTGCCTGGAAATAAGGAAAGCCATGACTCAGTAGGGGAATCCACTTGGTTCTTGCTAGAAAATAACTGGGGTCCACATGAACCTAGCCAGCCTCTGGCCTAAAAGGGATTTTGTATTCATTTTAGTCCTGAAAAAAGGGCCTGATTTCTTCTTATTGCACTCTGGTTGCCAGGGATTGGGCTATGTTTACGTCAGAAGCCAATGGCAGTTTTATGTTCTCCTAATAACCAGGAACAATTTAACTTAAAAAAGAGATTGCTCCATGTATTTCCTTCTGTAGTGAAAGACTGTTCCCAGCCTGTGCAATGCTTGTTTTGGTTGCAAGAACTTGAGACAGCAAAGATCCTATGTTTACACCGTCTATTGCAGCGCTTGATTGTCTGGGGCTGTGGGCAGTCATCCAGTGCACCTGTATCACAATGAGTAAATAGTACTTACAACTTAACAGGTGCATTATGTTGCGTAATGTTTGCTAAGCGCTTTGTGATCAGCGTATTAGGGATGTTGACTCTTCATCATCCCCCAAGGACTCCAAGTTCTAGGTGACTCAAGCCTTGTCTATATAAAAACACTTTTCTAGTATATCTTTAGGGGTTTTTCATTTTAATGTAAATTAGCTAGCATTTGCATGCATTTTTCTTTATCTGTCTTCTTATCCTTCATTAATTAATGTGCTTTGGCAGTGACATAACTATTTTGCAAGGCATATTGCTGTGAGGTTGGTTTGGATGTTGCCTCATTTTGAATTAACTGTATTGCTTTAGGCCAGGGGTCTTAAACACATGGCCCGTGGGCCACATGCAGCTCCTAAAGCTATATCCTGCAGCCCACAATGACACTATCATTATCAAGATTTGCAATATCATTGTATGTAAAGGTTTCAGTGGTGTGGCCCTCAGGCTAATGTACTAGTCCTCATACGGCCCTGGACTAATCCTCATGCAGCCCTCGTGGTGGTTTGAGTTTGAGATCCCTGCTTTAGGCAGCCCTCCACTGCTGTGCACATCTGGATTGGCCTGGCTCGGTACCTGCATACTCTCTGCTACTCTGGGACTATCTTGACCAGCTGTTCCCCCTCTATTTAAGTGCTGGAACACACCCAACCATATGTTTGCAACTCCAGCATGTAGCAAGTTCGTGAGCACCAAGTCCATTTGTGCCACTGTGCTTCCAAGTGCCTGTGTCAGGAAACACTGCACTTTCTTGCATTCTGGGGAGAAGAGGAGGAGGTTCACTTTTATCTTTCTCGTAGTCACTGAAATGCCAAGCTCTGCTGTTGGCTAGAGGAGCAAATGCAGGCGAAAGTGAGCCTGTGGGATGGAGCCCAACCAGTGCAGGCAAATACATGCAGCAGAATGACAAAAATGTCCAAGAGCGCTGGTAAAACTCTCAGTACACATGCTTACTATAAAGGACTAGATTGGATTTTTGCCTGTGAGGCCCTCACGGACCCCTGACAGATGTTTGATAGTTTGGCCGTAGCTCAAACCAAGGTAGATATGCCTTCAGACACCACAAAACCAGCAACAGTCTCTGACCTGGAGGAAATTCTCTAGGCCAGCCAAGATCACTTTGGCTCTGGCAGATGGTGATGGCCACAGGTGGCCTCTCAGTGCTTTGGGATCAGAGATGGAAGGGGCCTCAGGATCTCATCTAGTCCAACCCCTGCTCAAAGCAGAACCAATCCCAACTAGCCATAGTTGGAAGCACAGTGATTAGTGAAAAGGAAGTTCAGTGTGTCTGAAGCCCATGCAGCAGGGGATCAAAGAATTGAGGTGACAACAGTGACTGGATGGGCCAGTGATAAGTAGGGGGGTTAACATCCTGCACATTCTCTCTTGCTCACACCAGACTCACTGGCTCAATTTTTGATTTAGGATACATCTGCACATTAGTGATTCAGAATGGAAAAGGAAAGGACATTTACTACATAGTGTTGCTACTGGTGTGGGCTTCATTGCATAGCCATGTGATTACATCAGCCTCTTAACTTTTAGTCCTGATGGTTGTAAAGAAAAGCTTGAAAATGTGACCCAAGGGTAACAAATGCTCAAGCAGCACCTTTGCCTGCATGCTGCTTGTTGAACTAATAATGCTAAAGTGGGAAATGGACCCAGGCAGCAAAGTGGTGGTGGTAACTCCAAGACCCAGGGCTCTTGGAGGGCCTGCCAAAATGCCTCAATACCTAACTGTGTGGGTGGCAGGCAAAGAGTGCTGGCTGCCTGTCTACTAATCTAGGCAGCTATAGCTTGACTGCTGGCTAAGTATAGGAGGCACCCCCCCACAGTTCCTCACCCCCCCCCACCTGGCTTCTGCCCCTTTGTGGAGAGGGTTACCTGCTGCCTTTTCTGTGATGAAATGACAGCCCCATACTCCAGCCTCTTTCAGAATAGTGGGAGAAGGCACTTGCTACCACCTGTTTTAAATGGGTGGCAGGGTAGGGAGGCAAAGAAAAGGCCTGCAAATGCCCTTTAAATCATTTCTGCCTGGGAACTGGAGAGAGGATGTTGCATGGACTGTGAATGTCAGCAGCCTTGAATGGGTGAAAGTATGTGGGTTGTGGCTTGCGCAGGGGGCCTAGATGGCAGAAAGGGTCCTGCTTTGGGGCATCCATGTGGGCACAGGGAGGAATGGCACATCTTGGAAGTTGGGACAGAGAGGCAAACAGTTGGCATAGAAGACCAAGATGATATAGTCTAGGGTCCTTCAGGGTAATTGGCACCCTGGCAAAGTGCCAGTTCTGATTCTTGGGAAGTGGATTAATACTTATCACAGCTCATGAGCTGCTTGGCCACCAAATGTCAACTGTGACACACCTCTGAGCTTGAAGCGCCTTTTTCCATTTGCTCTTGTGGCTACTGGTGGTAGAAGTTCAGTATGGCTGAATTAGATGTCTTAGTCATTTGTTGGCATTTAGCAGGGCTGGAAGAGTCCCTAAATCCTGGGAATAAGGATTGATGTGTGCTGGAGACATCCTTCAGTGCCCCATTAGTGCTCAGAGTGGCTCTGTCTAGCCAGATGAGGAGTTTGTCATCAGACTACCTATGTGAGCTGAGCGCATCACTGATTAACATTAGCCACTTTACAGATTTACAGCAAGACAGACTAAACCATCATACTCATTCCTGGGGCAATCACAGCTAATTTTGCTTATGGTGAAACAGTTACAGTCATATGGGACTCAAAATAGCCAGGGAGGGATGAGATAAAATAATGTAGAATGTTTTATTGCCTATGGTGAACCCTGCGTTTTTGTTGGTTTAGGGCAGATGTACTATTATTTTAGTGACTATATAGGCTGTATATGGTACATATTTGTCTATCTATATGTACTGTACAAAAGAATGTCCATGCAGATACCAAAGCTATAGTGCAGTGGTTCCCAATCTGTGGTCCATGGACTCGGGGGGCGCCGCGGAGAGGTTTGGAGCTGGGGCCCGGTGACGCCAGGAGGCAGCTGCTCTGCCAGAGGCTGGGAGTTTTTAACACTCCTGCACTGCCCTAAGATTTCTCAGGGAGCAAGCAAGCTTGTGGCATGGCCACTCTCAGCTCTGGCAGCAAGATAAGGGGGCAGGGCAGTGGGGTTAGGGAGCAGGGGGGTCAGCCTGGGGCAACAGGGGAAGCCAGTGGCAGGACTGGGGGGGGGGTCAGGGATTGGGGTGCAGTGACTTGGGGCTAAAACTTGCTGCAGTGCCACCGCTTCTGCTGGCGCCCCCCCCCGCCGTGGCTTCGCATTGGGGGGGCAGGACTCTGCTGGGGTGCCTCCCCCACTGTGGCTCTTCTGCTCTGTGAGGGGGGCACAAATCTGGCAGCACCCCCCTGGCTGCAGCTCTTCCACTCTGTGGCAGGGGTAGGATTTCGCTGGGACGCACCCACAACCCCGATGGCACTCCCTCTGCTGTGCTGCCACCAGTGGCAGCACTGATACCTGCAGGAGCCGGGTGGGGGTGGGGGGGGCGGCTCAAAAATTTTGGAGGGTGGAAAGGGGTAACCAACCTTGAAAAGTTTGGGAAACCCCTGCTACAGTGGTGAGCTTTTTTCAGTTGGGGGGAGGGGGGATGCTCCCATTTTACAGGTCTTTGTGCATAAAAAGTCTGTGTTACCATATAGGGGTAATGCTTTAATTTGTTTTTACAAAGTGGCCAAGTTAGATTCATAGGCTATGTCCACACATACATCATTATTTCAAAATAAGTTACTCCGAATTAAGAAAATGTTAATTCGAATTAAGGGAAAGCCTGCTTTCAAAACAGCTGTTATTTCGAAATGGTTATTTCGAAATAAGGCCATTTGGACATGTTGTTTCGAAACAGTGGTGCTGTTTTGAAACAACATGTCCAAACGGTGTTATTTAGAAATAACCATTTCGAAATAACAGCCATTTTGAAATGAATGGAGTCTAAGCTGTTTTGAAACGACAGTTCTTATTTCGAAATGACAGAGCCTGTCATTTCGAAATAAGAAAACGTCATGTGGACATTGTTTTTTATTTTGCAACAACCAGTGTTGTTTCGAAATAAAAGCCTCGTGTGGACATATCCATAGTGTCCCATCATCAGCCATTTGGAATAGCTGCCAGTAGCTGTTGCAGATCGCCTATTTGCCATTGTGGGCAATCTCATCATATCATACCTACTAGTAACCTTCTTCCAATCTGACAGCTCACCTTTCAGTATGATCCAAGGGTATGGTTCCCTGTTAACCAACTCCTGGATCTAAATAAATAATGTCCCATGTGAACTTGTATCAGATGCCTTACTGAAATCCAGAAAGATTAGATCTGCGGTATTTCCTTTGGCTAAAATATCAATTTTTTTCTGAAAGAAGATCAGGTTGGTCTGGCATGATCTATCTTTAGTAAAATCATGTTGTATTTTATCACAATTATTTTTAGGCTCTATATCCTTAACTCTTGCCTTTTTCAAAATTTGTTCCACAACTTTGAGTACAATTTAAGTCAGACTACTATGCTTGTAGTTTCCCAGCTCACTATTTTCCCTTTTCTTAAAAATACAAACTATATTAGCAGTTCTCCACTTGATTAATTAAAAATCATTGCTATTGGGCTTGTAACTTCAGGTGTCAGTTCCTTCAATATTCGAGTGGGGATTAACTGTGGTGCCTGCTTTAGTTCCATTGCACTGTTTGAATTTGACTTTTACTTCAGATATAACTTCTCCCTTTATATCTGTTTTCCATTAGTCACTCTGCTGCTAATGCTAAGATCTTCATTAGTCAAATTAAAATCTGAGGCAAAAATATGTTTAGATTATCTATAATCTCCAGCCAATCTTCAGTGGTCCCATATCTTCCCTTATTTTGTTTAGTTATATGGCTATAGAACCTTTTAATATTGGCTTTAATTTCCTTTGTGTGGTCCAGTTCTGCTTGGCTTTTTGGCATTTCTCACTTCATCCCTACACTTTCTGACCTCCAAGATCAGGCTTTCCTTGCATATCTATCCTATATTCCATTCATTGTAGGCTTTCTGCTTTCCCTTAATCACTTGTTTGAGACACTTGCTCATCCAGTTTGGTCTGCAGCCTTCCCTAAGAATTTTTTCCTGGGGGACAGGATGAAAGCAAGCAATTTCTGCAACTTTGACATAAAGTAATTCCAAGCCTCCTCCACATTCAAATCCTTGAGTTCTTCAGTCCAGGTTGCTTTTCTAACTAATTCCCAATTATTTAAAGTTAACTCCTCATTAGGTGGTACACAATTGTAACTTTGAATAAAGTCAAAATCTCAAGTGTAAGAACATGATCACACAGTAGCATGTTACCACAGTCTTTCATTTTGTGCAGTCCAAACTGGGCGAGTAGATTTCAAAGCTTTTAACTTATATCAAAACAGGATGCGACAGTGCAAACCAGTTTATAGCCTGTGGTAGGTCAATATTGAAATTTTTTGATCTCAGCTCCATTGGCACATTTTCATTGTGTAATCCTCCATGTCCTTACTACATTTTAGAGGGAGAATCTGTTCTCCAAATAGCCCTTGAATGGCACTGTGTTCTTTGTTTCCATCATTATTTTCAGGTATGTGGTGATGCATGACCATCTCTAAATATGTGTGTAGTTTAATTTGATAGTTTCCCTTACATGTATAGTTAAACAGTCAATATTACTGTACTTCAGTTGAATAGTTGTGAACAGATTGTTTATCTCGTTCCTGGCATGAAGATGTTTTATAAAAGTCTTATCTGTACTAGGCAAATAAAGCAGCTAGGTAACACTAAGGTTTTAGCAAAGAAACAGGTAGATAAGACCATGGAATTCAAAGACAGACTTGCATGAGCAAGCAGATGGTTAGGAGCTGGCATGGGTTTTGTAAGCTGAAGAGCTTGGTATTTTAAAATAGCTGTAACTGAAGAGTTACTATGCTACTATTTCATTGAAGGAAAAAAATCTTTTCTCACCGATTATGAATGGCAAAGTCATTGGGCCAGGGAAAGCAAGCAAGAATGACCCTAGAGACTGGAACATATGATGCTTATCTAGGATAACGAAGACCCACATCCCTGCCCGGGTTGACTAAATGATTATAAAAAGTGGAACAGCTTGAAGAGGAGAGTGAGAAATTCTGATGCCAGAGTATCCCATAGCCCAGCAGTGTGGGAGACAACTTCAAATTAGGGGGTGTAAAAAGTTAACCATTTAAACAGTGATCAGCTGTTTAAATGTTTTAAACAGCTGATTACTATGGGAGGACAGGGGAGGGAGCAAAATCTGGGCTGGCTCCCTGTTAGCAGGAGCAGCTCTTGCTGGAGGGTGTTGGAGCAGAGATTAGAACAGGTAGCTGCAGCTGGGCTCAGCTCCTCACAAGCAGCAGGTGCAGATCCCAGTGCAGGAGTCAGCCCCCTGAGCAGCAGAGAGGTACGGAGGGCCATGGTGGGGAGGTGTGGTGGTGGAGGGGTCAGCTGCAGTGGTGAGTAGCACAATCCAGCATGGCTGGTGGGGGAGCATCCTAAGGTGGAGACCCCAGTGGTGGGGGGGGGGGTTGAGGTAGCTGCAAGTAAGCTTGGCTGCCCACAAACTTTCCTGGGGGGGGGGATGCAGAGCCCAGTGGGGACATGCCACAACTGAGTTCTGCTCAGCTGCCCAGCTACCACCACAGCTTGGCAGCTTTCGTTTGGCAGTGAGGAGCTGATCCTAGGACTTCTCCTCTCCTTCCCAGCATTTAACCATTCAAAGGGTCTATTTTTAGAATATTTAAATAGATGCTTAATCCAATTTTTACACCTCTAGTTCAAACCCCTGCTACATGGTGGGGAGGGGAAAGTAACTGGGGTCTTCCACATGCCAGCTGAGTGCTGTAACCACTAAGATAAAGCTTATAAGGGAGGCATTCTCCCCATCACCTTTATTTTGGAACTCTGGTTCCTTTGCTTTTGAGAAGATGCAAAACAAAATGTTTCATTTGGATGCTGCAGGAACAGCTGGATTAGTTTTCACTCAAACTCTCAACTGATTCACAGAAGAATGTCATTTTCAGTTTGACCCAAAACATTTTTTTTCTGATTTTTTTTGGAGTACGCGGTGAGTCAAACACCACATTATTCACCTAGCTCTGCTTCACAAGGACTTAAAAAAAGTAGGTGAATGGGCAGCATGCTGACAGATGAAATTCAGTATTGATAAGTGTAAAGCAACATATGCTGAAGGGGGAAAAATGAATTAATTATCAACTCAGGAAAGATACCTGTGCCTCAGGACAACTTGATGGAGACTTCTGCCCAATGCTCAGCTCCAGTCAAAAAAACAAACTGGATGGTAGGATTATAAGGAATGGAATGGAGAATAATGTATGCCTTTCTGGTCATACCATTTCAAAAAGGCTACTGCAGAAGTAAGAGGGGTTCAGAGAAGGGAATCAGTCTATCAGAGTCATGCACAAACTCATGAAGGAAGTTGTTTAGGAATGTTTGTCACAGCAAGGAGACATGACACCAGTATATAAATAACAAATAATGGAGAAGGGAGATCAGGAGCTTTGGTTCTTCCATCTCATCACACGAAAAAGCAGAAGCTCAGTGACATTCAGATGTAATGAACTCAATACTAGCAAGAAAACAATTTTTTTACACAGTGGTTAATTGGACTATAGAACTAAGCTACAGAACATCACTCAGGTCAAGGGCTTAGTAAAGTTTCAAAGGGATGGATAATGGTCTCATCTAGCATTGTAACAGTAAATACAACCCAAATTTTGGAAAGAACAAAACCTCTCTGTCTTTGGGATTTAAGACTAACTTCTAACTATTAAGATGAGACCTTCATTGGGATAGATTATCCAACATCTACCTACTGTGGGGTTCTTGGATCTGTTCTGAAGCTTCTGGAACTGGCCACTATTAGAAACAGGATACTGGACAAGAGAGACCATGGCATTTCATCCATTATGACAATTCCTCCATTCATAGGTATATGGTAAGAAGTTGATCATTTTATAAAAAGCCCACTGTTCAAGACAGAAACAATCCTAAAGAAGTTTAAGATAAATCTAGTGCTTAAGCACCAATTATTAATTAGTCATTTTTAATTACATTAATAGAAGAATCCATTGCACGTTCAAACTAAGCAAACCACTAATAACGGAAACAATTCTGCAAAGGGAAAAATTTATGATAGTGTTACTTACCAATGTGCAAGCCTTTATTAGTTTTTCTTATTATTTAAAAAAATAAGTTCAGTAACTTCAGAATGAGAAAACCAGCTGCATTTTATTAGTATTAGAAAACTACTCCATTTTCAAAACAGGGAGCCACAGACGTAAAACAGGCTTTCTGGGAAGTTACATTTCCCAACTTGAAGCCAGGAGGATATAGAAGTGCAAATAGGAGTGTGCTTCAATACAATATATTGACATTTTAGCTTCCAAAAAAGGGGCCTGGATGCTCTCCTAACCTGGGGCTTCCTATTTTTCAGTCAGCTAATATTTGCTGGTAAGAAGTTAGTTTTCCACAGTTAATATTGGTTTAAGATGAGTTTGCACCCTGACCACCATTTCTATAATAGCCCTAACTCACTCCAAAGTGTTTGATACAAAGGAGTGAGATGATGATTAAGACGCATTTGAAAATACCAACAGTAAGAAAAAGAACATCTTAACTCTTCTTGTAAAATGTTCCATTGTACCAAGATGTTGAACATATTCTTTGATGGAATGCAATTATTAAATTGGGGTCAAAACCAAATTTACATAGCTATTCTCAATTATGGCGGTTCTATCTGAGAATTCCTAAAGTGTGTCATTCTTCACTTTGAGGCCCTTTTATGTGGTGCAAGGTAGTTGGATAAGGGAAACAGAGGAGGACTGTTTATCAGCATTACTTGTGTATTTTTACTGGCCCCAATACCAAGGGCATAGCCAGCCCCTGATTTCTGGCTGGGCCCCTGAAAGTGGCAGGTAGACCTGGTCAAGGGTAGCTTTTGGTCCCATGACTGGAAGCTGCACCTCTTGAGAGAGGGGGAGAGGCATCATGCTCAGCAGTGATGCAAACTTTGCTGCTCTGGGGGAGGGCCAGCCAGTAGCTGGCAGCTGTGGCTGCGAGTGGGGCAGATGCACCAGCACCTCAACTCTGCTCACAGCCGCAAGTGGAGCAAAGGTGTCAGTGGTGGCACCTCTGCTCCCCTTGTGTCTAAGGTTGCTGGATGGCCCTGCAGCCTCAGCGGAAAAATTTGCACTGCTACTGGGTGCTAAGGGTGAGCCTCATGCCAAAGTGGGTGGATCCCTGCCCAATGCATACCTTTAATAGTGCAAAACCAAAGTCAGTAGTTTACAGTTTAAAAATATTCCTATTTTTGATAAATTCTCATTCACTGAACTTGTGGCTCTAGATAACTTGTCAAAAAAAATGCCAAGTGAAATATTTATACAAAGCCAAATAAATTACAGTAATTTTCCATTCTTGTTAAATCGTAATCTGAAGCAGACATACTAGTCTTTTAGACAACCTTAAAAAAAGAAAAGTTTAAAAAGCCATTACTTCCTTTTATGGGATAGAATCCTGGCTGTATTTAAATGCATTATACATGTGACAATTCCACGTGGAGCTTAATCTGCACAGAAATCAATATGAGCAAGTAACTCTCTGTGCTGGCTTGTTGGATATTGTACTTTACATTTGGGACACTCAAGGAAGCTCTCATCAAGTAGACCTGACTGTTTCAGTGAGGGATTTTTGTCGCTTATCGTCAACATATCTTCAAATGCTGCTTGCAAACCATTTGATGGCGCTACATGTCCAAATTCTTGGAGTTTCTGGGGAAAAAAAGTTTTGAATTGAAGTCATTACATTCGCACAAAATCATGCAGCTTTAAAGTTTACTATATATAGGGTACATTTGACAGCAGTTTATCTAACAGGTGAAGTCCAACACACAGGACTTGTGGTGAGAACATTTAAAAACAGCAATCTCATTAACTGCAAAACCACAAATACTACTAATGGGATCTGCATGCAGTTGTGGGCCATCTTTTTTAACTCTTTTTGAACTGAACTTTCAAATTTGTGCCCCTTTAAATTACCATGTATGTCAATTTGTGGCAAAACAAGGGAAGTTTAGCCCAACACAAGAGTATACAAGATGGCTGAGCTATTAGTCCCTAGTTCTGAAGAGCTTCTAGCACATGGAGGTTCCCAGCAGCCAGCTTGCACACTACATTTACATTGCAGTACAAGGCTGCAGGAATATGGCAGCCCAACATCCCGCAGCAAGCAAGTTTCAGACTGGTGTATCGTTTGCTGCCATGCATCTAGCAGGACTGCTGTACTAAGTGCAGTGAACTCTGGACTCGCTGACAGCAGCTGCACTCTTTACTATATGTATCAGAAGTGTCCTCTCACTGTTTCTATTAAAACCGAGGGGCATGGGGGTACCAAAGACTTGAGCAGTTCTTCCCCATCCACCAAAGAGTATCCAGCTAACTGCTGTTTCTAGGGCAAGACATGCTCCTTTAACAAAGATAATAAGAGTGTGGCCTGTAGGAGCATGGAAGAAATACAGCATTCGGGATAAGATGCCACAGAGAGTAATTACTGCTTTGCCTGCCTTTTCTTATGAAGTGTCCTGTTCTGCCATTTTGCAAGAGCTGGGGGAGAGGAGTGAGAGCCTTTGGAAAAAATGCTTTTATTCTAGTGCCACATGCCTGGAACACCAGCCTGTTGCGTGACTGCAAAGGCCATGGTATTAGTCTCTTAAATTGGCTTAAGATAAAACTACTGCAGCACTCTTGACTGAGTAGCTTTTGGGGAAGGATGGGCAAAACAAAGACCAGATCAGCCTTTGCTAAAGGACACACAACACATTTACCTTAGGGTTATGCAGCCACCCATCACACACTGAATTAGAGAGAGCAGCAGCCAGCTACGGAAGACAGGGTATACGCAAGTGATCTAAACTAAAACCTAACGAAGAGAGAGACACACAACCATGTCCAATAACCAGCTTTAAACAAGTTCTAGTCCAGGACTGACAGTCAGGGGAGGGAGCACTTCAGGAAAATCACATAGCCAGGGATTTATTATAGTACTCTTACCTACTCCTCAGCTTTCATATTGAATAATCTGCAAGCTTTGGAGTTTATTGTCCAACTGATGAGTACAAACAGCTGCATCACTTACAGGAGTTCCTTGCATATGGACAGGAAATAAGAGAGCTGGGAGGAGGCAGACTGCTTGAATTCACCTGTAATTCATTCAGCACTCACCAAAGGCTCCAATCGTGTTATCTGCTCCCTTGCCTTGCGCAGCTCCTTAAGAACTTTATTCAACTGATGTTGCAAGTTCTGGCGATCAAGCTTTTCATTCTCAAAATCTGTAGTACACATTTGGATCTGGAAATCCAAAAAGAAATAAATGAGAAGTCACATAGCTAGAACTATGGAATAAGAATTTGATGGAAATAGATTTCAATTTTTGACTGTTGTTGAACATTAATCTATTAATTTTAAACTGCAAATTTATGTGGAGAAAGGTGAAAAACCCCAGGGCCTCTGCCAATCTGCCCTAGGGAAAATTCCTTCTTGACACCAAATAAGGTAATCAGCTAAATCCTGAGCATGTGTGCAAGACTCGCCACACAGGAAAGAATTCTCTGTAGTAAGTCAGAACCCATCCCACCACGGGCAATAGGCATATTTCAGTGGTGTAGCAAGGGTGTCGGGTGCCTGCTGGTACCTGGGGGCCATGCACAAGTTTGTGCTCTCCCTGACCCCACTGCAACCTAGTGCCTGGGGGTCTACCACGCCTCCTGCCCCTACACCACTGGCATACTTACCTCTACTAGTGAAAAATCTGTTCATTCCCAAATTAGGCTGTCCCATCATAGCATCCCCTCCATAAAATTATCAGCTCAGTCTTGAAGGCAACTAGGTTTTTTTGCCACCCCTGTTCCCCTTAGAACGCTAGTTCAGATATTCACTATTCTGATGGTTAGGAACCTTCATCTACTGCCAAGTTCCTCATGGCCAGTTTATATCCACTTGTTCTTGTGTCCACATTGGCACTGAACTTAAATACTTCCTTTCCCCCTGTATTTATCCTTCTAATGCATTCATACAGAGCAATCATATCTCTGCTCAGCCTTCTTTTGACGAGATTAAACATGTCACACACTGATTGTCTCCTGTCATACTGCAGGCTTTCCATTGCTTGAATCAGCCTAAGAGCCTTTCTCTGCACCCACTGCAGTTGGAATTCCTTTTTCTTAAACACGGGAGACCAGAACTGCACACAGTATTCCAGACAAGGGGTATTATCCAGGGCCCCCACTGCCCCCTCCCAATTTAGTCCTAATAAGCTGTTTGAGTTTGGCTTCTACCTTGGATGTAATTTATACCTCCATATCCTCATTCCCATTAGGGACAGTGGCAAGGTGGCTAATCTGTTTGTCAGCCTCATTAAAAACTGAGGCAACGTATTTTGTTAGCTACTGGGCCATACCTAGATTATCCTGAACCTCCTCCCCGTCCTCAGTGAAGAGGCCAGTTTGTCTGTTCTTAAAGAATATTGCAGTTAGCTGATGTTTAAAAGATAGAACATTAGATTTTCATTTTCACTGACATAGCAAGAGTTCACATGAAGGAACATTTGAACTTCGGTCTCACATTATGCTGAGAGTGCTCCAAAGTTAAAATATTAATGAACTGCTGCTTTCATCAGTCCTCAACTACAAGATCTTAACCTGTACTCTGTAGACATCTTGTTTTAAAAACCCCTATTTGCATAATATAATTTAAAAATCTTAAGAGTCACAGGCTTTAATATACTTTATTAAGCCAACTAGAACATTTTAAATCTAATTTGGTACCTGTTGCTCCAACAAAGCTATCCTTGTATGCTCCTCTTGTTGTTTTAACAAAGACTTATGGAGAAGCTGGACCTATAATGTGGAGGGAAGACAAGCAGTAAAATATGGAAGGGTTTTGTAACCAATAACTTCAACATCTAGCAAATATTAAATCTGAAAGAATGTCTGAAGTTTATTTTATAACAACAGGATCAACTAGAAGTTTACAAATTCCACTAACACAGGAAATCTCTCTTACATAGTACACAGCCAAGTTAATTTCTTTCTATTCAACTTAAGTGAAATGGAGTCCCACTGCAGGGAAACATTTTTCCTGAAAGCTTTTTTAGGTGACTGTGATCCAAATCAATATCCACCAAAGTCAATGGAAAGCCTATTGAATTTCAGTGTGCTTTAGATCAGATCTTTGGAACCCAGGAAATTAACCTCCATGTTGCCATGTGCAAATATTCCCCTCTTTCTAGGACCTGGGTCTAAAGCATTAGGCCTCTTCCTTCTCCTAGTGGCAGCCGTGTCTTGGTGAGCTACCCCTCAAAAACAGCAGAACAGACATTATTGCGTCTGTTAGGTGGTCATACTATCTAGCTGCTTGCAGAAAAGAAGGGCAGAAAGGAGCAAAATATTAAGCAGAAACACCACTTTGCAGGGTTGGTGCTTTGGCTGCAATCTTCAGACTGCTCCATGCAGGGGAAGACAGCACAGAATCTTCATGAATACAAAAAGCTAGCGGCAGGCAATAGACTTTTTTAGGACAACCATACAGGAAAAAAATATGGTGACTTCTTCTGCCCGATGACAGTAGTGGGGAGTAGAGGTGAAGAGAAAGAGGGATCTATGTCACAGGGTTCAAGAAAAAGGAAAAATTAAGGAATCTTGATTTTTGTGAACGTCACAATAAATTGCTCCTACTGCTCACGCCAGCATTTAGGATACAAAGGTACAATGCACTACTTGCATGCACAAGTGAAAAATAGGGATGGAGGGGTAATAGCCACAAGCAGCAGCAGCTACCAACACAGTTTTACTCCAGTAACTCTTGCAGTCTTCAAGGAGTAGCTAAGCTCTAGATTTTCTTTGCCGCAACAGCATCCTGCAGCCCTCCTGGTGTCTGTCGCCTAGTGCTTGTTCAGGGGCACACCCAGATTCTTGGTCAACAGCCAAGATGTGCCTTCCTTTGGACCTTATTTATAATTTGCATAGGTCCATAGCTCTTGCTGACCTAAGGTATGAAGAAGTTCCAGCTGTATGCACCAACGATAGCACTGTGTGTCCTGTGCAAGAAAACCAAATCTCAGTACCTAAAATCTGATACTGATGATGAGAATGTTTCATCAGAGCTGGCCCAAACATAATCTGGTCAATTTTTAAAAATTCGTCAGACACTTTGAAGATGGGGGAACTTGATTTCCTCTCATTCTGTAAGTTCCCCCATCTTCAAAGCATCTCACGAAGTGGGATTTTCTCCCATAAAAGGTCATGCAATAAATAAATTTGTTAGTCTTTAAATGCCACAGGACTCCTAGTTTGTTTTACTGAACTAAACTAACACAGCTGCCCCTTTGGAACTGTGGATGAAGTTGGTTTAAATGCTTCGCTCATACGGTGTAGATTCCTAGTATAGACAAAACCTAAATGTCTACACACAGCAGTTGATATTTAACAGAATAAAATAGGTTAACCATTGTGACAGTCTCTTTGTGCTTAAAGAGTTGAAACTGTATTTAATTTAATTCTGCTAATGTATATAAACTCATATACTAGATCTACTTACCTGAGATAAAAGATCTTCAGTCATCTTCTTTTCTTCTTTGAGCTTTTCTCTAATAGTTTCATTCTCTTGCTTTAGCCTCTGTATTTTATCTCCTTTGATTTTATTTTCATCTTCTAGAGCCTGCTTAGCAACACTGTGTTGCGACTGCAACAAGCTATTTAAACTTATTACTTCTCGTTTTGTCTCTTCATATTTCTTTTTGAATTCATTTAGTTCAGACGTCAGCTGGGTTAGAGTTTGTCGTTCAGTGTCGAGATCCTTCTTGGCAGTCAGTAAGAGCTGGTCATAATATCTTTGTTTTTCTTCTTGAAGGTAACCTTTACAAGATAGAAATAATGAAACTCTGTTCTCTAAACTATTCTTTCTTTGACGACACTGGACTAGATTCGGTGCCATACTTAGGGTACCTTTATGTAACCTGTATGGTCTCTGGATTTTGGTGTGTTACGAGGGTCAGATCTATCTCTAGCATAAATTAGACTAGCTTCTGATGCTGCTATTTAGGGTAGCATGCCCAGGGATGCTTTTCGGGGAATGCCAACACAGACACCTTTTAGTGCTCAATACTACAGACACATCCCCACCAACTCTTATATGGCAGGGCTTAAGAGGGAAGCCTGCACTGGACTGCTTACGTTGGCCTCATGCGACTCCTGTGCTGGAAAAATTCTCCCCCTTGAGACTCCGCTTCAGCCCCTGTATGGTCCCACACTAGTATACAGAGGGCTGGAGTAGTGCCCACCATCCACACAAGATTTTCAGTCCTGGATTTAGGCTTCCAAATATGGAGGCAACAGAACTGCCACACTCCGAGACTGTGTTAACTGCTAGGTCAGCATTAAGTGGGCAGGGTGTGAGCAGGCCACCTCCTGGCTGTCACGTCACCCTGTTCAGATTACACAGCATCAGTTTCTTCTCCACATGAGCTGATGGATCTTGTGCTTTTGTGATGTGTGCTGCAGCTCAGAATACAGCCTTTGATTGTAAGTGCCAACTTCCTAGCCAATGACTATTGATTAAGTTAGGACTTGAAAAGTGTACAGACGCTTTTAGTCCAAGAACAAGGCTTACTAAGCAGGGGAAAACACCCGTGTAACCACACTCTATCCCCTGAGAGCATATCCTCTAACTGAAAAGGAATAAAGGGAGTTGTGTAGTTTCTTGTATGCTATCTTTACCTATAATAGGGGCTTTCTATTTAATAAGTGTTTTAA
This sequence comes from Podocnemis expansa, assembly GCA_007922195.1. Classification (NCBI taxonomy): domain Eukaryota; kingdom Metazoa; phylum Chordata; order Testudines; family Podocnemididae; genus Podocnemis; species Podocnemis expansa. The sequence goes on along the minus strand of ML681981.1, from coordinate 12,634,779 downwards.
AATGTGACTTACTATGCAGGCTAATCACACTGTGGCAACAATATTTGTTGATCATATTTAACAAATCCCACAGCATTAATCTAATCTGTTTACTGAACTGTATTTGACCTCAGCTTTTAAAAGGGCAAAGGTTCTCTTTTGCTTTACACATACGGCTGTGATGAGAGGAAATTCGTCTCCAGTATTTTAAGCTGCCCTCAGCTTTTTGGTGACTTCATAGGTGGAGTGTCTGCTACTTCACCTCTCCTTCATAGGCTCCATTTAGTGACCCCTCCCCAGAATATTCCCAGTACCTTCCTCAGCTGTGGCTCATGAAGTTGACCTGACTGTAAATTTCAGTGCTGCCCTTAAGGATCTATAAAGCAAAAAATGGAAACGAACATGTTCAACATGTCAGCTAGAAGCTTAGTAGGGGGGGTCTAAAACTGCCTGCCTGCAGCCTAAAGAACAGAACATGGCACTGGTTTGGCTTTGGAAGGCTCTCATGATGTGTAAAGGCTAGAAAACTTTATTATTTAAAATTAGTTTCTGCAGCAGATGACATTGCCCTGGAAAGTTTCCTATTTGCCTGGAATGAGGATTTTTTAGTTCTTATCTTATGTTTGGTTTGGCACTTCAGAAAGTGTGTGCGCGTGTGTGTGTGGTTGGTTTTTTTTTGTTTTTTTTTTAAATATAGGATACTGTTCTTGGATTCTGGTTTGGGGTACTAGCAGATCCACCTCTGATTTGTAGAGTAGCAATCTTATCAAACTGAACCACCACTCCTCTCTAGTTGTTTTTCACCTCATCGAGAGCCTCGTCATTACTAAAGCGAGGTGGGGGTTCTGCTACCTTGAGGTTTCAGAGTCTCTTCTCCAATGACTAGATCTGGGATGCCTGCTTCTAATGCCGCACTTGGCTTTGCAAGCAGCAGCAGTAGTGTGAAACTAACATGATTGATCATTTTAGAATTCTAGGAAATTATCCATGTAACCTGTTATATTGAACAGAAAAATTGTGGAAAACTGAGAAGCTGCGTGTTTAGCTCAGGATAATACAGAGCATCCATGTAGAAGTCATAATATTCAAGTCAGGTTTTCCCAGTAGTGCATAGTACCGATAAACCTCTCAAACACTTGTAAGGCATCAAGTGTATTCAGCTGGTCTAACCCTAAATATTCCAATCAGTTCTGCATTTAGTGACTCCGCGTAGCTCTTCATAAAATACCTGAATTTATTTTTGAAAGGCACCATTTGTTCAACCTAAAACAGAGTTAAATTTGGATACAATTCTGCTGTGGAAAAAATCTGCAGTGTAACTATTTTATACAATGCCAAGATTTCAAATACAGGAGTACTGGTCTTTTTTGAACCGATTGCACTATTTACTGGTATCTGAACTAGTAGTTAATAAAGGACATGAATCAATATGCAAATATTTTAAAAAGCAAAACTGTCTTATGATTAACTAGGTTAGTGACAAACCCTGATAATATTCCACTGATGATCTGAGAAAGCCATTATATTTTCATTTTAAGAGTTTAAGTTCACATTTCAATTATGCTAGAAAAATGGGCTAGGTGCAAAAACAGAGGGAAGCCATGATCTCTCTCTGACAGTGGCTTTATTTCTATGGACCTTGTTTTAGAATAGAATAGAACCATATGGTTAGAAGGGACCTCATGAGATCATGGAGTCCACCCCCTGGCTCTTGAACCCAGGACCTTCTGCATGTTAAGCAAAGGTGCTAGCCACTACACTATTTAAGGGCCAATTAGAACTGCTGTTTGAAGCAATAGCAATACAGAGCTCTCCTGCAGTGCTGCCTTTAATAGAGGCTCTGTACCGCACATATCACAGGGAGCCTAGGCAAGAGTAAAGGTGCAATCCCAAACCTCACCCAGGTAGGTTCACAGCCAGGAGCAGATTTTTGTTTGTTAAACCAAGCAAATGGTATGCCTGAACTAGATAAAGAGAATCATAGTGAAGCAGTTTCTTAGCTTTGCTTGGTTATTTGATAAACAAAGATGAAATGAAGGAGGAATGAGAAACATGCATATAAGCATCTGGAAAGTAGGCAGAGAATTTCCACTGGCCTTTGGTTCCAAATATGTTTTCGCAGCTCCAGTTCCATATCAAATCTGAGATAAAATGGAAGAGACACAACCCTTATCTCTGGCCTATTCCCCTGCACCAGCACCAATTTACCAAACAATTAGCCACTCAGTTGCCATCAGTCATCTATTGTTTGAAACAGTACTGTGCTCTTAGCTTCCCTTTTGCCCTTTAGTTTATCAAGTATCTGGTCACTTCTTGCAAGATAGCTAATTTTACAGCTTCCCACAACAAAGAATGCCTAGAAACAATGAGTGACCTCGAGTTAGAAAAGCTATTTATGTAATATGTTGGATAGGGGTATCCCTAACAAAATGAAGTTTTTATAGTTATGTCACTTTTAGATTATAACTCTTCCATTTTTATTTCTTCCCCTCTCCCATATGTTTGTCAGTTGATCTGTCCGTGTGATTCTACATCACAATCTTGACTACACATTTCATTCCATTTATTACTGCTTTCTCCATCAGGTAGAACACTAGCCCCTTAGAAAGAGGGGCCTCCTCAGCTTGGTGAGGGACAGCTTTTTTAATCAAGTATTCATTTACTGACGTCCACAATATTCATTGCTGTAGCAAAGCTGGCTGGAAGTATGCAATGCAGCTTCTCAAAAACAAGGTCAGTTCATCAGCTGTTTGTTTACTGCACCTTTCTACATTTTTTCCTGCCATGGAGTGGTAATGCAACAGAGACATATGGACAATCTAAATCAAATTGAGAGAGATCTATCATGGCTGCCCCATTCACTCTTACTCCACTTCTCTTTCCTGAAAAAGCAAGTATCTTGTCCTGGCTTCTCTAAAATCTGTAGCAGTGTAATTATGCAATTCCAAGTGTTCATTTATTGATACCATGGAAAATGCAGCTGTCAGCAGAGGATTACCAAATTTCTACCAGTCCCTGACCAGTAGCTCATCTAGCCGAGACAGCACTCTAGGACAGCAGTTCCCAGATAAAACAAGTGTACAGAGTGTAACTCTCATCAAATGGCAGTGTGTATGCTGGGATATCTAACTGCAGGAAGGAGGGGTATAATCAATTAGAGCTTTGATTAAGAAAAAATGTCCAGGATATAACACTTGTTCCATGGGGAGGGCCATATTTTTTTTTAATTCAAAAGTGGAAGGGATATACTATGTTCATGGCTACATAAGCACAGTAGGTTTCCAATTGATGCCAGTGGAATGTTTGTTCACAAAGACCAAAAGTCAATGCGGCATCATTGATTCAGTACTTCAGCCTTCATTCACTATGAAGAGACTCCTTGAGGAGCACCAGTTCGTTCTTTATTTCTCCATATACCCATCAGTGACTCCTTACTTGCCTCTAGCACTTCCCAATTCCCAGGCCTATCAGTTTTACCCAAACTCTCCCTCATTTCATCAATGTGATAGCATTAACTTTTTAAATGTTACAAGGTTTTAGGGTCAACATCTTACTAAGCTTAACTGGAGGGAAATATACAGGAAAGTTGACATCACACCAGCATTGGTTCAAGCTGGCTGCAGAGTCAGGAGAATGCAAGACAACAGCTAAACTAGCTTCATATTTTTAGCATGTTTTCATTGCAACAGTAATGCCTGGAAACTTACTCCCCCCCCCTCCCCCCCCCAGATTCTGAATACACAATGCAGGCAAAACATCCATTCGGTGGGCAAGGTATTTGGAGTAAACTTTAATAGCTGAGAAAGGTTACATCAGAAGTATCGGACTTGGTTTCTAGAAGAGGTGGCACATAGTTCAACATCAATCATCAAATATCTGGTACATGAATGCAAACTAAGGTTTTAGCCAATGGCCAAGATACCCCTGGTTGAGGCGTGGTCCACTCTCATTTTTTATAGGTCCAGATCAGGAAGTTTCCAGTGAATGGTCAACACCATTTTACAGAACTTTTCTTGTGCTGCAAACTCTTCCTACGAATCACCTTTAACAATATGTATTTTAGAAAAATAAATCCACACCTAAGCAGTGACTAATGCATTTGTAACACTGGTCAGAAGTGCAATGCATGGGATGGGTGGCAAAGTAATATTTGCTTAAAAGAGCAGTTTTATGCTAACAAAAATGATGCCAAGTTATTGTCAAGAAAAAGTCCACCCAGAAATTTGATTGATGACTTTTAATGGTGAGTTCAGCACTGAGCAACAATACGTGTTTTCTTGGCACACACTGACGTTGACATGAATAGCAAGAAACATGGGTGATTCAGTTTTGAGTAGATAGATAGCAATGAACTCTTCAAAGTCTGGTAAGTACAGCCTTTCCCCTCCATCTTTCAGCATGAAGGAACTGAAAGGACTAAGAAATGCTTAAAGTTCTAGCATTACATTAAGGATTTCTTTTTGTTTCCAATCAGACTTATTCTATCAAATGCCACAATATAATTTGAGAGATGGGAGGAGAAGAATTGTTTATCAGACTCAATTCTCCTAATGAAAGACAAGTTTTCAAGCTTCACAGAGCTTTTTAGGTCTGGGAAGATGACCTTTGTGGAGTGTGAATCTTTCACTGACACAAGTTGGTCCAATAAATGTCATCACCTCACCCAGCCATGCTGATCTTCAAGCATCTAACAAAGTGGGATTTTCTTCCACAAAAGCTTATGCGATAAATAAATTCGTTAGTTTTTAAAAGTGCCCTCAGACTCCCTGTTTGCTTTGCTGAACTAGACTAACACAGCTTCTCCTTTGGAACCAGCCACCTTGTGTCTCTCATGTCTTGGGGCCAACAATGCAAACAGTAATTTAACTCATGATTTTTGTCCACTTCTAAAGGAAAGTTGAAATGAATACCTTCTGCAGTGGCTTCCTTTGCCTGCTGTTGCTTAACAGTTTCTGACTGCTGCTCAAGTTCAAAGATCCTTGCCAACAAGCCCCTGACATATGCCTCACGCTGCTGGTCATACAACAACCATTGTTGATTCTTCTCCAGAGCCTTCATGCAAGGGAAAAAAAAGTATTAGTCACATTTTTAGAACCATACTATCCCATCTTCTTTCCAATACTCAAATATACAGCCAAGGAAAGCTACCTAATTTCAGTCTGTAAATCTAGCAACTTTGTTGCATTAAGTAATTTTAGTTTTATAATCACATATCTGCTGCCCTATGGAACAAGTCAAGTGTGTTTGAAGTTCTTAATATTATAGTTTTCCATTGCAGCAGTTTGAATTTGCCTACATCTGTACTTGTTGTTACACTACAGATTATTTTATCTCTTGGAGTAGGAAAAGCCAGGAACTCATGAGTTAATTTGAAATGAAAGAATGATTAACTAATACTTTTTGGGAAGTCCAATTTAAACAACAGCCCTGGAGGACAGAATAAACCAAAGTTGAAGTTTACATGGTCATTTTGAACAGACCTGTTCCACTTCAAAAGAAAGTCATTTGCAAAAGGGAAGAATCTGGATTTTTTCAAGCTATAATGTATAAAATGCACCTTATTTAATCAGTCCCCAAACAGTTGTGAAGTATTTTCTTCCAGGAGGAGGTTGCACACAAAAAATTAGTAGTAAATTAAAAGCTGAGCACATGTTGAACTCAAGCTAACAGCAGAAGGCTTCTCAGAGTTAACTATGGAAAGAGTAATACTTCCATTATGTAAAACAGGATCCCCAAACAGTTTGTGTTATCAAATTACATCAAATGATCTGTACATATCAGCACGTCCAGTCTTCAAGGTATCACTCTCTCCAGTAAATTTAACAATACATGCTTTCTATTTGCTCTTTAAAGCACTAAATATTGCCATGCAACGTTTCTTTAAGTGAAAAGTCTGTACTATAAATATTGCAATACAGAGTGGAGAGCAAGAATTACCAAAATGAAAGTTTCCCTAATGTGTATCTCGGCCATAAAGAACATTTTCTTTGCTTACATAGTTATCTCCCACAGAAACTCCTTTGCCAATACAGAGACCAATGTTTTAATGTAATAAACAGTCCTCTGAACAGATAAGTGGGAAACATTTCACTAGGCTTTGGAAAATTGTGTAATTTATGCTACAGAATATGATAAACTTCAACTGGAAACAAATTAAGCTACAGTTTCAGAGGAGATGTGGAAAAATTCATGCTTGATTACAGAATGTCCCACTTAGAGCATTAAAGAGAACTCAAGTTTTAGTAATTCGATATATTAATTATACATCTTGCCCTACCCAAGACTTGGTCATTGTTCAGTTTGTTAGTCCTCAAGTTGGGGAAAAAGGTTTTTTTTTTTTATAAACGTATTCTTTTTCACTCAATGCTAAAGGGAGTGCGTAAACATTTGTGCATAGTTTAAGTTTGCCATTGTTAAATAATGAAATTTAGTTAGTCAGGACATCCCGTAAAGTTAGGATGAGAGTATACTCACCATCTGTTAAAAATAGCTGGCAAGGATTTCTGGCACACAGTTTAATGTAATATTTATGAGTATGTGTTAACACAACTCATTTGTGTAGATCCTAAGCTTATACTGATCAGCTGTTTGCTGGTAATGCTACATATATAATTCTCGAAACAAATTTAAATAGGAGATATGATGTTCTAGAATTAAGATATCTACGGTAAACTGCTATAGCCAGTTCAGATGAGTTTCCTTGTCAAGATCAGTCAAGGGTTGCTTATTTTATAGTGCAGGTTATAGCAATGTATTTTAAATGTTAAAAGGGGAAGTTTAATGTGTGCTTGACATTATTTTAATACATGAAGATTGTAAAATTAGTTACAAAGGTGTGTGTATCACAAGTGACTAAGATCTCAGATAAGATATCCTGGGAAAGTCTAAATGTTTTAACTCTAGTGTATTTCAGAAATGTGAACAGTAGTCCTAGCAGACATGGTACAATACCTGTTTTACTGTTTTAGACTATAGCAATAGCACAGTACTTTTTGGAGAGTGAGTTTGGTACAAACTTACCTTTATTTTATTCATGGGAAAGAACTGAAAATGAAAAACCCAACTGGTTAAATAACTTGCCTAATGTTAAGGCTATGTCTACACTCCAAAGATAAGTTGATCTATGTTAGGTTAATTTACAGCCATTCCATTGATTACTGAGGTGGCCGATGTCCACATTAAATGCCTTGGTTTGGTGGTGCCTGTCTGTGTAAGGAATGCTTCCACCAACAAAAGAGAACTGTATGGGGAGCCAGGGGCATTGCTGGCACTGGGCTTATGAGGCTCAAGCCCTGAGTCGTAGCACCAGAGCCCTGAGTTTGCCATGGCCGTGGCGCACTTAAAGCATGCAAGCCCCGAATCCCAGTGCCCGAGCCCTGGGTCTTTTTCTGGGCTGAGGCCCTCCCGTGGGGAACTGAGAGCAGGGGAAGCTACCCAAGGATTCTCACCTCCCAGTTCCTCACCAGGAGTAGGATTCAGCCACCCTGGTTTCAATCCCTGGCTCCCAGTCAGGAGCAGGGTCCAGGCACCTGGGTTTCTTGCTTCCAGCTGGGAATGAGTTCTAACAGCCCATGGCTCCCAGCTAGGGACAGGGTTCAACCCTACCAGCTCTTCAGGGAAGCAATTTTACAGCTCCAGCATGGTTGTGAAACTGCCAAGAATGACAGTCAATAGTCAAGGTAAGGAATGAAGTGTCTATACAGACATTGTGTCACCCTAACTACACTAACATGAACCCTACACCTCTCATTGAGGTAGTTTATTATGTCAGCATAGGAGGCGAGTTGCATTGGTGGGAGGACTGCATGCCTCCACTGTTTGTCAACAATATTATATACCACAGACAACACTTAAGACCGTATAAACCAATAGCAGGGCCAATTTCTTGCTTTTAATCCAGTGCTCAAATGTAAAGACAACACAAGCAATGCAATCTCAGATAATGGGTTTTCATATTTAAATCTGTGCTTCCCCATCTCTGATCAAAAGAACACTAAGTAAGAGTTAATACATGTATTTGAAACTGCTTCCACTCATCATGATCCTTGTTAACATGTAACATTTCAAGATGGAATGCCTTCAAGGACCTGTCAACAGATTGCAAAAATTTTTAGCAAGTTTGTCCTTGCATTCTGAGAAGGGAATGATTTTCTTAGTTCCTTCATAATGGATCACTGTCAACTTGATTTTTTTTTTTTAAACAGGCTCATAGTTACTTTCTGATAGGCATGCATTTTTTCTAAACTATGAGTCATTTAAATTGTGTGGGTTTGTTCTACTCACTATTGATGTATTCTGGACAGGGCTGAAATTAACACTAAGTGTGTTAGGCTCCCCTTTTTTTCCCATTTGTACTCCTTAGTGCTCAGCCTTGGTGTAGCTATTACTGAAAAATACCCATTGACCGTGCCTAGAAAGAACACAAGTGAGTAGTGGCATCTTAATAGGGGGTTGGACTCGATGATCTCATGAGGTCCCTTCCAACCCTATGATATTCTAAATCATGTATTCTAATAGTGCAGGAAACCTTACCTACAGCTGCAGAACAAAACTCGTGAAACCGACTACTGTATATACTTGCATATAAGCAGAGATTTTTGTGCCTGAAAATCCCCTTAAAAGGGCACTTAGCTTATATGTGGGTCATAAAGCAGCCCCAGCCCAAGAGTTTTAAATCTCCCACTCTGAGCATGCTCAGAGCAGGCTTGGGGTCGGGTCAGGTCGGGTGGAGCCCCATCCTCTGCCTAGTCGCTGAAGCAGCCAGGTAATGGGGCCCAGGGACAGTGGAAAAAGTGGTGGCAGTTCCCAGGGGTTAGGGAGGATGTCTGACTGCAGGGGAAGCCGCAGCAGTTCCCAGGGGTTTGGGAGGGGGTCAGCAAGTCCAGGGAAGCCGGCAGCGCATGGCGGAGGGGTTAGAGGCCCGAGAGACCTCGGCTTATACGAGGGTCACCCGTTTCTTCCTGTTTTGGGGGGCCCAGAACCAGGAGTTGGCTTATCTGCGAGTATACATGGTATATGCATAATTCTCAAAGGTGCAGAGTGAAACTGCAAAAATAGCATGCTGTTCTCAAGCCTTGCGGTTTTAGTAACCTTAATGACTACTTAAGGATTGTGGGTTTGATATTTGCAAATGAAAATAGGTTTTTCAACTTGTTTCAAGCACGCTATGGATTGTTTACATTCTCATGCATCTTGGATATTTACAATAGTGAATATACATTCAAAATGTTATAAAAGAAACTTACATCTTTCAATTGTCTTTCAACTTCATTAAGATTACTTGGTGATGCAGTGCAGTTTGTTACAGCTCTCTGCAGACAAATAAAAAGGTGTTAATCGACTTTTCCTCTAGAAACGCGTACTCTGGTGACTAACCTTATAGTGTTGTAAGACAAAAGCACTTACAGTCACAGACAAAAATCAACATACAATTCTAGTGTCATGAGGATGCCAAAAGAAATACTCCTATAACTACAAATGTGTTTCCTTCTGATTCATCTGCTTGTGTTTGGCTGCAAAAATGGACTTAAATTCTATAGTGAAACCTTGGTTTCACAGATTAAGGACAGAATGGACTATCATCTCATCCAGGCATCTGCAGCCTTCATCTGGAGCCACATGTGACTCTTTGGCTACCCCTTGCGGCTCTGGGTTCCCCCCTGCCACCAGAGGACCCAGTGGGTGGACTGCTCCGGGTCCCAAGCTCATACTGCCCCTGCCAGGAGACCCTGCAGCAGGCACCTTGGCCCAGCTCCCAGCACACCCCACCAGGAGTCTACACCCGCTGCAGGTCTCAAAACACTTGGTTATTGAGGAATTTTTTTAAAAAAAAATCGCTCTTGTCTTTCAGGTTGCCAACCTCTGATCTAGTCCAACCTCCTGAAACACACTGGCCATAAATTCTGCTTCTATTTTTCCCTCATGACCATAACTTCTGGTTGAACTAGCATCTATATTAGAAAGACACCCGCCGCCTTTGTTTATGTGGCATACCTTTTTTGTATTGCAGCTTCTGATATGGTGATAAAATTGAGAACAGGTTTAATATGGAAGTCACTAACAGTTAGTAAAGTATTTCTTGTCATTAAGTTAAATTTTCCTCTGTTCTAGAGATGTCACTATGTTGCATATTTGTTACTGATCATTCAGTACAGCTGGAGAAGGTGGAGGTTTCAACAGCCATGAGGGGCTTCTTAGTACACTGGAAGGCATATGAGCCATTATGGGATTGTGAAACAGAGGGAAGTAAAGGCAAGGAAGGACATGAGCTAGGTGTTTATATAAAAAGTGATTAGTACTAAAGCAACATTGATGTTTAAACTCAGAATTTCAGGGTTAAGACCCAACCAGGACAACTGGCAGCAGTTTCACAGTTTATCTGTATCAATGAACTGGTTTATGCTGGTCATATTTTGAAAAACCTTCCAGCTGACATATACTAGAAGCAGACAAGCGTTTCCTTAGTTTTTCCTTAACAGCTGTTACTCTGACACCACCTAGCAGTTGTAAGAAGGATTACAGTACACATTTTGAAGCTTTTGAAGACATCCAATCAAAATATCTTAGGTTTACCTTTTCTGCACTTCATTTACAAAATGACCATTTGAAAGGAGATTAATCTATTAAACACAGAATTATGTGGCAATGATCCTGCTCCAGAGACAACACAATCCTGTTTTTGCAACAATTACTTCTATGGTAATTAGTCTATTTCTATTCAGAACAGCTTGCCAAGAACATGCGTGCTAATGTTTTAAGATTACTGACAGAAAAAGTCACCTAGTGGATGGGATGATATTCCACATTTATATGCCCCATGGTACTGTGTGTTTAAGTAGGAATACTTTAGATACCTGGCTGCGAAGTGGATTTCTCAGCTGTGGTTCTTCAGGAAAATTAGTACAGAGTAGCAATGAAATAATTCTTGGGTCTATGAGACAGCTTTAAGGATTACTAAAAACTGACTGTTGCAGGCCACACAAATTCTTTGCCCAGCATTCCAATGGATGTTTACTTAGGATTTGCCATCCTTAGCCAGTTAGGTTTGTTGTTAAATAGGATAGCTCCTTACAGGGACAAAGTCTACTGCTAGGTAATTCCACTGAAGATTTGTGCTGCACTCAGTGTAACAGGATTTTTTTTTTTTTTTTTTTTTTTTTTAACAAGACCAATGCAAAAATAGTCTTTTTTCTACAGGAGCACAGAAAAAAATCCTTGGGGAATTTCAAGGACATAAGATGCTACTTTTGCAAACTGAACTTCAGTATATTGTGAGAGGGATGTTTCAGACCACAGAAGCTCTATGGACACAGCCCATTTAGTGTCTGTACTTGTCACTGAGATAAAAGTAAGTTTAAAAATTCAAAGCTGTATTTGTTTTTTTATTCAAAAAATGCAGAACTACCTGGGTTTGGAGGTATGGGTGTGAAGTGAGGTGGGGGAGGCATTATTGAGCATGGTACAAAAATCTCTGAAGTGACAGACCTTCCACATTTTGGAGGAAACACTAGTTCTTGTGATACCCAACTAGCAAAAGAAGATGATATTCCAAGCTGCTAGTGGGAAACCTGCAGTGTACGCAACTGAAGTACCCCGAACGGTTGTGGTGTTCATTTACTACAGGAGTAGAATGGGCAGGTCAGCTACCAAGATGGCCCTGGAAAATATGCCCTTCCCTTCAGTAAGACTATCCTAGAGTTCCTATTTCAGGAAATATTTGTAGCCATCAGAAGCCACGATTGGGTCAGGAATCAACAGGATGATTCATTAGCTTCCACATGGCTGCATGCAAAACACAGAACTCCACAGCCATCCTACTTAGCCCTCCTGACACGTTTCTGGACAAAATTTCAAACAGTCAAATTTGGCACCAATGATTGTGTCACATGTGGACAGCATGGACAACCTTTAATTAAAATGGTCTGAATTCGTAAATGAAACACATTTCCGCATCCCCTCTCCCCCCGTTCAGTTTGCAAGTGGCTTATTATACCATTGAGGGATTAAAGGCATGGCAAAAGGTTATTTTTAAGATACAGGAATGCCCTAGCAAAACTGTGCTCTCTCAGATAAGAAATCACATGAAAGACGGTTTTACTGTTTGCATTCTCCTGTAGCTATTTTGAACTCCATGGAGTGGGAGGTGGGGTACCCAGATCCTCATGGCCTGCTGCCTGCCCTTAGCAGATACTTGTTACTAACTCAGGTCTTCTAATAACTTTTCCATTGGTTCCCAGAACAGAAATCCTCCCTTCCTCCCCTGCGATTAGTGTATTAAACACTGAAACGAAGTCCGAAAGTTACCAGGGTCAGGGGCATTTTCTATCCCTTCTGTGTCTACTGCAGCTTTTGCCCCCAGCTGTTGCCCTGGGGCAAACAAACAAACAGCTTCTTTGAGTCTGGCCCCAGGATGCAGCACAGCTGTGCCAAAGCATCCTCTGGGATCTGTTTCACCAAACAGTCACTTTATTGTCCTTGCTCAGCACCTACTGCTGGCTCCCATCTGTTCTCATGATGGATTTTTGGGGTCAACAGGGCACCATCCTGGCTGACCAGGTCATCCTGTATCAAACTCATCATAAAATGGGCACACAGTCACCAAGTTGCCCAAGGTACAATTCCAATCCCTAGGATTCAGGACTCAGTTGTGAGCTGCTTAATCCAGTGCCTGCACTAGTCTGGTAAGTTTGCCATGCTATCAGCTTCGTCCTTATTTGCTAGCATGTGTGGTAATCCCTGCTATTTTTAAAGTCCACTGTTTTGCTGGTTTCACACCAAAGATTTATCAAAATTTGGCTGTGCTCCTGTGATCATGAAGCAGCATGCTTTGTAAAGAACTTCTGTCCAGTCTCCACTGCAAACACAGAGGTCTCTCTGGTGGTGAGTTTGCACCTCAGTGCTCAAAAAACCAGTGGGAAGGTTAAAACACTGATTCACTGAGATGCTGCAGTATACCAAGATGAGCAGCTGTTTCTCAGAAGTTAACTGGCAAGTCTTAGAGAGAAGAAAAAGGCAGGTGGGCCACACAATTGTGGGATACTTTTGGTGGCATCTCAGTACTCAAGTATGGGAGGCTGTGTCTACACAGCAGAGCAACGGCACCCAGCTTGACAGGAGCTCAAACCTGCCAGCCCTGAAATATCCTAGGATCTTAGGTCCAAGCCAGAGAGAGATGAGTATAGGACTGGAGGGGAAGCTAAAGTCAAGCCCAGGCTCAGGCTTACATTGCAGTGTAAAAATGCCCTGTGCCATGTGTTTACTTACCTCCACCCCATAACTTATGATTAAGTAGGATGGGGATAAGAATAGGGTTTTGTGGACAACCATAAGTGAATGACCCCGAGGCAGACAAACAGCATGGTTCTCCAGGGGAGGCTCAATAGGAAAGGTTGCAGACATGTGTCTGTTTACCCTTGCTCAGCACACTATGATAGATGCAGCAGATGAGATCTAGTAACAGCATGACTTGGTTCTGAGGATAATTTTCTCTTGACCTAACCCAAGCTATTAGTTGCTGACTTCAGACTATTTAGAACAGGGTCTCAAACATGCAGCCCCCAAAACTATTTCCTGTGGCCTGCAATGACACTATCGTTACTGATATTTGTATTGTATGAAAAGGTTTCAGTGGTGTGGTCCTCAGGCTAACATGCCAGTCCTCATGTGGCACTGTACAAGTCCTCATGATGATTTGAGTTTGAGACCACTGATTTAGAAGCAATCTTGATACACCTGCTAAATATGGAAGATTACTAGAATGGTTATTGGATTCTTAGGTTAACTTGAATTGTCTTTTCTTTTAGTTAACTTGGATTTTTCTTGCTTTGGTAGAAGAATTTTTCTCCAACCTGTTTAAGAGGAGTCTTTATAAATAATAAAGGTACCATACTTAGTTCTAGGGCAGGCTCAAAGTGGTATTCTATCAGGAAGAAAGAATATTATTCAGAACACAAGGCTACCGTCCTTGAAATCAAGAGTCTGGGCTGATAGTATTTTCTTATTCAAAGATTTGACACAAGCCAAGTTTCCAAGAGTCACTGCTTAAAATCTTGCAAATTTAGGATGAGCAGCGCCATCTATTGACCAAGAGATGGGAAAAGACCTCCAATCCTGATTTCCACAGAGATTCAAAGAGCATATGGACAATGCTGATGTTTGAGTTTTGCCAACTGTCTGCCCATCCCCTTCTTAGTTTGTATGCATGCTTTTCAGAAAGTGCAGCACTAACAGGAAGGAGGACAAAATACCTTTTTAAAAGCAGGTAGTCTCCTTGTATCTGAACACACTGTAGTTATTAAGCATCCTAAAAGTAAGCAACAATTTACCATGGCATCCTGCTATCCACAACACTAAAGGGAAGGAGAAAACTAGCCCTTAGCATAAGATTTTCAGCAGTAATTATCAGGCCTAATACAAAGAGCATTAATCAAAACCTGGACCCAATTTTCAAACTAAATGTGGATACACAAAACATAATTCTACTCTTCAAGGTAAAGAGTTAAATTTCCTAAATTCACAAGATAATGGCAGCCACTTCATTCTAACTGTGATCTGGGGAAGAGTACTTTTTAAGAAATCCTCCTGTGACCCAGCAGCATACTATTTTACTGAAACTGATGGATGGGATCATTTATTAGTTTGTGAAAGGAGCGTAGCTAAAGACAGGAAGGAATCACATTAAGAATGAATGCCTAACCTAGGGCAAGGGTCAGCAACCCAAAAGATAAGAATAACTAAATGTTTTAAGAGCTGCAGCCAGTGTAGCTTCCCAGTGGGGGGAACTGGAAGGTGGGCCAGGGTGGTTGCCAGTGTCCATTGGCAGGGGCAGCCCAGAACCAGGAGTGGGTCCCTTGTATGGTCCCCCAGTGGTGGGGAGCCTGGAATCACGAGGGCACAGCCAAGGATCTGCAAAGGGCTCCAGAGTCACAGGTTGCACATTCCTGAATCAGGGCTTGGAAACAAGAGTTAAGTGTTGCTGAGGAGGAGAGAAGGTAGAGTTACTGTAAGAGACGTTATCAGAAGTTCAGATCAAGCTCCTCCCAAACCCCCTTGAGTTCTGCAGTATGGGAGGAAGAGTAAGCTGGTACCTCTCTTGTGCCATGGTTAGAATTTCAGCAGAACAGGGCTCTGCTTGGAGGAGGGAGAAATGGACCTTTCAGCCCTACAAATTACATCAGAAGGCACAAATAACCTGAAAGACAAAATAACCTCCAAGTTGACAGAAAGAGGGCAAACAGAAAAAAAGGTTGCACCTATATATGTGAAGTCCACAGACGCAAGGTTTGCAGAAGGTCTAGACTTTTCACAGCCCTAGTGGAAGGACAAGAATACAAGAGGAGCAGTAGCTAGTTGTATGGTCCATTGGTTTAGGTTGTATCTCATATGAATAGTGGCCGGAGCTCTGAAGTGAGATAGGTACTTGGATTCTGAAAGGGAATGATAGTGGATCTTCCTATGGTCCTGCCAAGAATAGAAATCTTTAAGATTAGTTACCACATTTTCTGTCGCTCCCCCCTTCATCTCATATTTTTTCCAAAGCATCTAACTGCTAGTGCATATGAAGCATTGGTGTTTAAGCCCTAGCAGTTCTCACAATACTGCAGTCACTTGTAAAGCGGAGGGGAGGCAATGGCAGCACAGTAAGCAAGCTAATGAAATATTTCTACCCCACCACAAGTCCTAGCTCAGGTATTCTACCTGATATATGTGCTTTACACTTTGAAGAGCTAAGTTTTGTGTGCGCGCGCGGGTTTTTTTTAATTGCTAGAAGGTCAAAGCTCTTAACACAATCTCTGAAAAAAACTGATTTCCAGTTTAGTCCTTCAGGAATTGTTTTCTTTACATTAGATTGGAAAAGATGCTGCTATTTAGCTAGTCACTTAATCCTCAGTTACATTCATCATAACGAGTAGTTTTGTTCTTTAAAAACACATTACTGTATACAACCAAATGGGACACTGCGCTTGATGTCCATGCAAATGGAAGACAATTGGCCTGTTTTCTTCAGTTAGCACAGAATAGCCAAAAAGTGTTTCTATGGCTTAAATCACATATCACAAGGGTCAGTTCTCAGAGTTGGATGAGCAGCAAATATGAACTTGTAAACTCAAAGACATAGGGGAACTCAAAGAGGTTTGTGTTTGTGACCACAGTGGGGTCAGGTGGGTGTTCACATTTCTTTTAAAGGCAGTGTGAGATTGTGCTACCCCTCCAACAGTCTGACAGCATGTATAACTATGTGCAAATTAACAATAAAAAGATAAAGCAAGGCATCATTTGTAAACAAATTCTACAGAATCATCATTTTCAATGGTGTCACCCTCTGGGGCATGGCGGGGTTGGGGGAGAGAGGGCAACTTACCACCTTGCCTGCCTCTTTGTCCAGCTCCCGGTTCTTCAGTTGGTGGAAATTTAGATATGTCATTGGAAATGGGTCAGGCAGGGCACCATTCAAATAAAATGGCGCCCAGTATGACAAAACTCTAGAACAATTGGGTAAGGACACCCCAGTGCTTTTTAATGGAACTTTAATAGAGGCATGCCCTCACAAACTGAAATGACAGCATGGTGTTACCTGTTAAAAGTCAGAATGATACATTAAATTAACTGGGTAACTATCAAGGGACCATCAAGCTGATTTGCCCTCATTGGCAGAAAAGCAGCATTCAGTGGGATGGATTATCAGCTTTGTCTATTATGTCAAAAGAAATATCTAATGAGGCACTGGTCAAGATGTCACCATCCAGGCAGAATTACTGGACTCCATCCACAAATGGCACGCACAGAGCTACTATACAGAACATGACTGACGTCTTTTGAAAAGCACACTGCTCCATTTGAAGTTATTGCCCAAAGAGTACAGCACTTGCAAGGCCAGTTGTACACATCCAGTGTGCCTTTTGCTCACACTGATCTTTCCTGCAGAATTGAGAGCTGTACTATAGACTGGGTCAAGATGTGATGAGGTTGAATTAACAGAGCAGCCAACTCTCAGGATGACAATCCAGAAAGCTCGCTGTGTGTGCAGCTTTTTAAATGATCTATCAAAACTGAAAACTGGAATTTGCACCTTGCAGCACTGGAAGACTTTTTTTTTGCGCTTTAGATTTAACTTACTGTTTTTGCATTGATTGCCTGGTACCTCACTGAAATGAGAGGTTATACAAACCTGACAGCAACATATGGGAGAAATTTCAAAAAGGAAACTGGGTTGATACAAGGTTGCCCAGTCCCTCCTGTGCTCTTGGTTCAGGCCAAAAACAGAGCAAGGAAAGTTATTGGTGGGGACTGGTAGGCACAGAAGCCGTCAAATGCTCTTTCACATTTTGTCTTAAACAACCAGGCACCATCAACCAATGTTTTTAGTCCTTTTTTGGCCTAAAGGTATTAACTAATTTATGCAGAATACCTGATGAAAACTTTCTTGAAAAAGCTGGTATATACTGGCTTTTATGTTCATAATCTGTATGCTATGCATTCCTGCAAAAACGATTCAGGAAATCGAATTAAATGCAATTTTATGACTATAACATGCATTAATTTCTAAAAAAATAGATATATGATTGTGCACACAACTTAACTAAAAATCATATTACTCAACTTTTAATGGGAATTTTGGGCCTGCATGTTTGAACAAAGTTCATCTATTCTTGGAGATGTATAAAGTCTTACTACGGAAGCTATGTCCAAGAGATTTCAATGTTGGTAGTAACAGTAGTGGGAAACTTTAAATGATCCATCAGCAGCAAAGGAGCCATGCAGCAACACATGCTGACGTGCGCCTGGAAGCTTTGCTGTGCTTGGGGCATTTTAAGTCCCTCAGGCACATGTTGGCTCACTGCATTCTTCTTCACCCCTCCCACTCCCTCCCCGGGGAGAGATTAGTAGTGGAGCACCTGCACTATATCTGCAGAGCACCATGTTCTACGGAACACCAGTTGAGAAACACTGACCTAGATTCATTAGGTGCTTAACACTGCCCCTTCTTGGCATTTAATAAGCTATGGTATGAGCTTACAATTCATTTGCATGTGACAGGCTGGAGTTCACGGATATCATGACAAAAGTATTCTTCAGTGATAAGATAGCTAAAGATGTCATTTGAATGGATACTTTGGGATGGACCATGACTTGTATGAAGTCTTCAGAACCCAAAGAATTTCAAATTCATGGACTTCAGTGAAGACTACTAAAGCTGTGTTCAAATGCAAAAAGTCTCAGCGTGAAACTGGCAGGGGTTATTACAGAACTAGCCATTAACAGATTTTTGGTCGCTCATGTCCTGGTCATGTCCAGACTCCAGCTTAATAATGATCTACATAAGACTTAGGCAAAGTACCAGTTCTCCGTGGTAGTTCTCCACAATTGCTTTTCACTTAGCACATAAGAATGTCAAATTTGAACTTCATTCTAATTAATACCTCGTAGAGTCTTCCTAACTGACTACCTAGTGATAATGTGACAGCTATCTTACACCAGCAGAAGCCTTTCGGAGACTTACACGTCTACAAAGAAAATATCGGACTTATGACAAAGTCCACCTTGTATTGGATACATATGCAGAGGAATCAGATATATTGACAGAAAGAACAGACTATGTGGTAATAAAACACCTGTCCAGTACAAAAAGAATCATTGACTACACAAACATCTTGTGTCACAGTGAAAAGTCTACTGTCTCATACTTGCAAACAAGTATCCTAGACTGGAAGGTAGTGAATCAGCTCTACCAGTCACAGCAGTGGTAGTCAGGCCTACTGATCAGAAACTGGAGTCTGGAGATAGAGGTGGAGGAATAAAAAGAGATCTGGAACAAGGCAGGAGGAACAGGAAGGCAGGCTCAGGAGTCCGGTGAGAAAGGAAGGTCCAATGTAGCAGCTAGCCAGGGATTCACCTAGTTGCTCAGACATCTATTCATCCTTCTGTCTTAGATAATGAATGACATCTTCTTCGAACAGGAGCTTTGATGGCATCTCTGGTGAGACAAAATCCACCAGCTGAGAATCTCTGCTGATAAACAATGAGCTGCTCAGTGTGACTGCATATGGAAGACTGACTGAGGACCCAGATTCCAGACCCAAAACCCTCATGGAAGAATGAGTTAACTGCACACTTTGCTGGAAAAATGCTGCAGCATGTGAGATTCTTCCGGCAATCGTTAAGCAATGGAGCTGCTGACCTGCACTATTCATTGCAGTTTCCATGAGAAGACTGACACCAAAATTACTAAAAAATACCAAGATTATCAATGTCACCAGAACAGATGCTCCAGAGCTCTAGACTTTTGCACAAGGGACTAATGTCTAGTGGTTGCTGTGGAAATCATGCATGGATACAGTTTCACAAGCATTTGGTTTTGTGCCTGATGCTGGGAAAAAGGATTGTGTATATCCCTCAGACCACTGAAAGCTGCCACACTGGTCAGGTTTCCACATCCTATCAGGATATGACACTGGAAGGACATCTGGAAAAAGACTAGATTATTTTACTGGAAGGTATTTGATTCAGCCTTCCCGGATGCTCTCATCGCTCTGAAGGTGCTTGAACAACTGAGACAGTCACTGGTGAAGTCATAAACATGTATGAGGTGTTCCTATGCTGATCTTACCATTAGAAAAGAACATTTACAGAACTATGCTGCTGGACACTGTCCAAGAAGCAGATAGAGAAAAAACTGACAGGGGGGTGTATTTATACCTAGTAGCAAGAGGCAAATCAAGAAATGGAAAGGCCACAGCATGAGCAAGCATATCCAAAACTATCGTATCCTACAGGGCATGGCTAGGCCTTGGGGAATGAACTAATTAGTAATGAAATAAGGTGCTCTCCAGAATCGTTTGAAGAATGAACATTTTCACTCCTATAGGTCAAGGACAGCTTCCTTAGTATTACTAAAGCAAATTGATTTTTAAACATTGTTAGTTTACCTAATTATGCTAGGACTGTCACGTTTGATACCAGTGCATTCTTGAAAGAAAGGTATCATTCCAAATCTCTCACTCTGGTGGCACTGTGTTATTAAAACTTCCACTAACCAGAGGACTGGGAGTTCTTCTGCCCAGTGTAGCAGAGGGTGACATGATTGAATGCAGGATTCTGTATATATTTTTTTTTTTAAACAGATTAAGTGACATCTCCCTTATATCACTAACTCACTCGAGATTTTATTGCATTGTTCTCCCCGGCTAAAGAGGACTAACACAGAAGCTCAGTGAAGGTGGAGCCAAGGTAGCTTTGTCACTTTTGTGGATCTGGAATTCCAGGCTGCTCAAACACTCCCTGACCCATGTCTCAATTATTACTGCCTTGTATATTGCAGCATATGACAGAATGGCAGATGCAGCATTTACTACAGCCACAACCCCTCATGCCCTTGATGCCTTTGGCCACATACTTTGCACCAGAGCACACAGTATGCACCACACAGGGCAGTGTAAGCTGCCTTGCTCAAAGCCTGTGATGGGGAACTCCCAAGACAGATATGGAGTTCTTAGAGACCTTCCTAACCTGCTATGATAGCACAGAAGTACTGCTTGAGAGAGCAGAGACCAAATGGAGCTGGATTGCTCCATTTACCACTGTAATACAACATTCATGCTGGCCATTGCGTCCCTTTACATCTTATGTTGTAGTATTGTCCTGAGACCTTTGAGAGAAAATGGAAGCAATACATCAGTGCATCTGGCTACAGAATGGATTTCAGTGCTCAACAGTAAAGTGAGCTTATAAATGAGCAGGTTATTTACTCAATACGTACCTGGGACAACTGGAAGGTGCTGGCTCTGTTTTCAAGTTCAGAGCATCTCGCAGTAACAGTAGATAAATTGCACTTCAAATGGTCCATCTCTTCTGACAGGGCATTAACTAATTGTTCTCTTCGCTCAGCTTCCTTTGTTTTCTCTTCAAGCTGAAGTAGTAGTGAAGCAGCATCACTACCTTTATTTCTGGCTGTAAGCTTTTCTTTTAGACTTTGGATTTCTTTTTCCTTCTCCCCCAATTGATAGATATATTTTTCCTTTTCAGTTTCAAGGGCGAGTATTTTCTACATAGAGCAAAACAAGATTACAAGTACAGATACGCCAATAAACAATTACTACTCAGAAATGCAATGGAAAGTCCACAAGAGTCCAAAGTGATATTCACTTCTGAATGTTGAAAGATCAGCTTTTAGTTAGTTGAGATTATCTGAACATTTAACACATGCAAAAATCTGAGTAAAACATTAGCATTATCATTCAAGACAGGCTAGAATGTAGTTATGGAGTGTGAAAAAATACAAATATTGATTGAGTCTCCAGCAGCTATAAGCATGGAAATGGCAGGAACAACAAAATCTCATTAACATGGCCTACTCCTGCCATTCACATGGAGGGCATAGAAGTTGAACAACATTTATATAATTCAGAAAATAATTTTTTCAAGCGCATATATCATGAAAACTGCAGGAGTCTTTGGGGGGTGAAGTGTTTTTCTTTGGCACATTTATCATCATCCTCATAACTACTTTATCCAGCAGCATTTTAGAGGCTGAGAAGCTCCTTTTAGGTTTTAATTTATTAGAACAAAGTAATTAGAACCTCACCATGTGGCAACTTTGCTTGCCAAAAGCCTCAACCCATGAGCAAAAAGCATCATCAAAACCACGCAACACAAAAAATTGTAAGTGATGTCAGTGGAGAACAGCTGAGAGTGTAACCATTAAAGCCTGTCTCCAAAGTCTGGCCCCTTTCAGCTTTAAACAGTGTTTCACCTCAAGAGGTGAATGATGATGACTGACATGAAATATTAGAAATGCACTTAAATGCATTCTACTCAGTGTTGTTTAGGTTTCTGTCAATTAGAAGCTGAGGCTCAAATCCAGATACCTGAAACTATCAAGCCACTGGAGGACTAAAGCAGAACTGGAGAGTGCATCCAGGAGCAGACTTAAGGTGGCTCACTCAAAAAGAGAAGCTGATGACAATCACACGCATGAAGCACCCCACTGGGATCATATTCCTTCCCAACAAAAAGGACACCTGTTATATTTCAGTCAGAGAGAGACAGCTTACATCTGATAGACTTTCTTCTAGTTCAGTGAGGAGGGTTTGACTGGAGCAGGAAAAGGTTCAATGGATCCACAAGACTAAATGGCAAGAAAGCCAAAAAACTTAGCTGTGCCTAGCAAAAATAGCACTTAAACTACTTAAGCTGGTTAATAAAACTGAAATAGAACAAGACCAGCAATGACTGGCATCCCCAGTTCCTGCTCTCTGTCTATGGGTGGCATAAAAACACTTTATGGTTGTTGAGGCTGCATCCCCTAGGTGAATCCGAATGTGAATGGAGAAACCTGAGAAATACAGTCTACTGGTAGGTACACGGACATGCTATCCAGCAAATTCTTTTCTCATTTATCAAGGGCACCTACATCACCCAGAATAGGGATCTCTGCAGGCAATGCTCAAAGTAGTGACAGACATGTCTTACTGGGCTACTAATTGAGTCTCTTGGTCTCAGGCCTCTATATTTAACCACTTTGTAAAATAACCTGGAATTTATTAGTGCAGGTAAAACTAAATAGTTAAAAATGGACCTACTGTATTAATGCACTACACTTTAAAAAGTTACAGAAAGAATAGTCACTTGTTTATATATTAACAGTTGAGAAATGCTGTTTGTGCAAATATGGCACCACCACCAAGTCTGAAAGTAAAACCGTGCTTATTACCTCTAAAAGTCTTTTCCTTTCTACATCTGTCATTTTGCTTTTCCCTTTAATAATTTCCTCCATTGACTTTTTGAGGGCTGCATTCTCTCTCTTATACTTCTCCAATTCAGTCTCAGATTTGGAGTTACCAGATTTGAATCCCCATTTGCCAGTAATTATATCTTTGGTGACCTTTGAAGTCATCTGTGGAAAACAAACAAAGTAGTCCAGTAAACAATGGTCCTCTCCTGTACTGAATATTGAAGATTCCAGAGACCTAGTAGAAATACCACTTTATACAGATTTGCTAAACCATGGTCTAGTGTGATTAAAATTCAGATTGTGTTCTGTTCCTGGGTGACAGTGCAGTATAGACTGAATTAACCAGTTTCTCTATTTGGAAAATGAAGACAATACCTACTGCTTATCTATCTCACAAATGTTGAGAAGCTTCATAAACACGAGAGTTAAGTGTAGGGACTTCCAGATAGAAGGCACCACAGAAGTGCAAGGCGTTTTTAATAGAAGGTGTTTCCTATAGGTTACCATTGACAGCAGGGCCTGAAAACCTATATATCCCCAGTGAGAGAGACAACCCAAATCTTCTTCAGATTAAGTTTTCTTTTCATTAAGTTTTTAGCCCCTCTGGTTGTAGAGGTAACCTTGCAAATGTGAAATGAGTGAGAAGTGATGCAGTGCTTTCTTCTTGAATCTTGTCTGCCATCAAAGGCCAGCTACAAGTTGAGAGCTTCATTTTCTGCACTGGATTCCCATTAAACATCCAAATAAATTCAAGCTCTCCCTTTATCTCTTCAAGTCACGTAATGGCCCTGGGCCAGCACGCAACCTAGAACTCCATGATAAAAACCACAACCAACAACTGTGCTCCCTAGACACAAATAGAGCTTTCTGTCATAAGGGTGAAGCTCATCTGAGCAGCAGATGGAGTTTCTTTAGAACAGGGGTCTCAGACTCAAATCATCACAAGGGCCATATGAGGACTAGTAGAGGGCTGCATGCGGACTAGTATGTTAGCCTGAGGGTTGGAACATTGAAACTTTTCATACAACAATATTGCAAGTATCAGTGGCGACAGTGTCATTGTGGGCCACAGCAAATAGCTTTAGGAGCCACATCCAGCCCATGGGCCATGTGTTTGAGACCCCTGCTTTAGGCCAGCCCTGAGACTGCAAAACAAGCTAAGAAACATCACATACTCTTCTGTATGCTTCTTCAGCTTTAGTTTTAATAAGGGTTATAGCCCTCCCACTTCAGTGCTTCAGGAAGATGCTACCTATACTGAGAGGAAAGCTTCTCTCATTGGCCCTAGGTATTCCACCTCCAAGGGGAGCATCAGCTTCATCAAGGGGGGAAGCTCTCCAGCTCACATAGTGCTGCCTGCACCAGGAGTTAGCTCAGCACAACCCTGCATCCCTCACGGGTGTGAATTCCATCTCTCTCTGCAATATAGTCCTACTAACAATTTTATAGTATAGGCAAGGGCTCACGTACAATAGCATGTATGTTTAAAACCACCACAAAACAGAACTAAAATATTACACTTACTCACACTTCTACTCAGGGGGCTCCAAAGCAGGCAAACCAACACACATGAACAGATGTTACATCACAGGACATACTATCACAGATACTGCTGGGATAAAAGCAGGTTATTTAAACTTCTTTTGGGCAGAGACTCTCCCTTAGTTCTGTTCGTACAGCACCTAGCACAATGGGACATTGGTCTACGACTGAGGCTCCTAGGCACTCCAACAGGGGTCCCAAACTCAAATCATCATGAGGGCCACATGAGGACTAGTACGTTAACCGGAGGGCTGTATCGCTGAAGCTTTTTCATACAATATTGCAAATGTGAGCAACGATAGCATCTAGTGTCATTGCAGGCTGCAGGAAACAGCTTCAGGGGCCAGATGTGGGCTGCGGGTGGCATGTTTGAGATCCCTGCACTACAGGAATGCAAGCTCTGGAGCCGGACTCTTTCTTCAGCTGAAGTTGATCCAATGAAGGTAGTGAACCAGTCCTGTCTGCCAGCGTTCCCTCTAATTTGTCACAGGCTGTGAGCACAAAAAATTTCTTATGTGCAAATTTTTGGCACCAATGTCCAAATTTGTGCACACTCCCGTGAGTGTGGTCAAACTTGTGAGTGCAATGAAGTAAGTGTGTCTGATGCAAATAATGTCTAAATTTTATTTTGATTTGATGATGGAAATGATTTTATAAATTACATAACCTTATTTGAAACATGCTACTTGAAATAGCCTTCTTAAAGTAGCATAAAAAGAGTAGCACTATTGAATTTTTTTGTGCACACTTTATTTTGTTGTGTGTGTGGGCTTCACAGCCTGTGTGCACACACACACACACACACGCACAACTTAGAGGGAACATAGCCTGTCTCTCCAGTACCCAGGGACCAACACGCCTACAATCTCACAGGATCTCACCAGCATAACTAAGCGGGGCTGCCTGCCCCACACCACTGTTCCCTTTAAGCTGTGCGCGCGCACAGATCATGAAACCTGCACACGACAAAATAAAGTGTGCACGAAAAAATTCAATAGTGCTAATATTGGTGCTCACAAAGAAATGGTTTTGCGCACAGAAAGAAATAGTTTGCGCACACAGTCTAGGAGTAATTAGAGGGAACATTGCGCGCCAGCAGCACCTGCTACAGGCACCGCTGAAGGGGGGACAGGATCTGCGTGTGGCCGCCCCGTGTGAGCCCCGCGCCGCGTCCTGCTCCTCCGCTCCCGCCTCCGCCGCGGCAGAGCCCCAGGGGGACGAACGTGGCTCCGCTCAGAGCCGGAGCCGCCCATCCGCAGTGCGGGCCGGGGCAGACCACCGCACGCAGGGGTAGCGGTGAGCGGAGGATTAAGGCTGCTACCCCCGACCCGTGGGATCGCACCGACCTGAGCGGCGGCGGCGGCACGACACCGCTCCAACTCCCCTTCGCCTCAGCACAGCGCCACTTCCGGGAGTTTGAATCGCGCGGCTTCGAGAACGTCACTTCCGCTCGAGACGCAGCGCTGCCGGAAGCGAGGTACGGGGTCGCTAAAGGGCCAAGCGAGGAGGGCGGTGTCCGCGTGGCGGGGAGCGAGGGGGCGCCACCGGAAGGAGGAGTGGCTGAGGAGAAAAGGTGGGAGCGAGGGACGGGACTGAGCGGGAAGGGGAGGAGATGGGGGTGTGGCGAGGGTGGGGACAGGAGCGGCCCGTGCCCGTTCTCTGGTACGGGGCGGGAGTTTAGGGGCCTGAGGTGCTCGTTGGGCGGCGCGACCACCCCGTTAGCGGCCCCAGCGTGCCCCGTGTGACTAATCAACCGCCGCCCATCACCCTGGCGTCGGGGTGCCGCGGCCTGGAAGCGAGGAACCGCCAGCAAGTGCGGCCCCGCTCTGCCGGCTGCTGGGTTTACACGCCCCCGGCTGTGGGTCGAGAGGGGGAGCGTGCCCGAGTCACTAAGGGGGTGCAAGTAAGAGAGGCGAAGGGGCAAACCACGTACCCACTAGCCATGCTCTTTGATGCCTTTTAATGCCGTCTGAAATGCCTCAAATCTGGCTTTGGAGACTTTTCTCTTTGACTCTTGAAATGGTTTTTAAAACTGCAGACAATCGCGTTCGTTTGGGCGCTGAGATTTCAAATCCAGTTTCATTCTGGAGTAAACTTCCATGTGGAAGTTTAAGAAAAAAAGTGGGTGTATAACGACAGAAGAGACCGTCTCATTTCACTGTCAGTAAAATAAATATCCTTGTATTGTAAAAGTGTTTAATAAATTCCCAGCCCTACTATCAGAAAGGTAAGATGGTTTGGACAGCAGCCAAGATTGGTGGTGGTATGCATAAATATTGCAAACTTGCATTGACTTTACTGAGAATTGAATCAAACTTGCATTGACTTTACTGAGAATTGAATCAGGTCTATGATACAGACTCTCCAATGTTTCACTATAGTGGGGGAAAATATGTAAGGAGTAAGGCTAAGTTTAACTTATTTTCTATTCTAGGAAACTTGGGCTCTTACAAAAACTCATGCAATAAATAAATTTCATCTTTCCAAGTGCCATGAGACTCCTTGTTTGTTTTGTTGAAGTCTCATGGTTATTTTAAAACTCATGTTTCCTATTACTTTTCTTTTGTGCTTGGTATGCTACACCCTCCTTTCTTATTTGCATGCTGTTAAAAGTTCTTGCCAGGTTTAGTACTGTGATTTTATCATGGGATGTTTTAGCTTAAAGCTATAGAAGCAGATGTATTTCGTCCTACTGGAGGTCTTATATCTGTCATGGAAATTAATCCCAGCTGGAAAAAAAGGTCACTTGCATTGGTTCTTGGAACCCTGTTAGTGGCCTATTCTGGATTATAATGCTCCTGCTTAAATCCCATGCACTCCTGATTTTACAGCCTGGAGTATTACAGTAAGAAATCTGTTTTTGCACCAGTATATTCCCACATGGATAAAATTAAATTGCTCCCAATCGTTTTTCTCAAACTCCCATAAGATGGTAACCAGGTGGGACAAGGCTAAGGAAATGAACAGTCACTCTTTGCTAGCCTGTCCCATAATGCAAGTACAAGGGGCAACATGGTGAATGACCAGTACATGTAGACAAAATGAAATAAAATACTAACTTCATAAAACGTAAGTTAATATACAGAATGCACTACGTCGGAAGATTAGCAGGTACAGTATGATGGCTTGGACAATTTTATGACTCAATATTTGCAGTTAGCACAAGTTAATAATAAGTGCTAAGGTTTCGGGGAATAATTTAATTTTTGCAGAGGTCAGGGTGAAACTTATTTACACATATGTTTATTGTTCAGATAGCTATATTGTTTAGTTTTAGTTTGGCTTTTTTTTTTTTTTCCTCTGAAACATAAGACGGGACATAGAACTGAAAAGACTAATGGTCTGAACTGGTATAGCCAATTCTTTGTTCTTACTTCAGCAGTGCTGACTGGTTTCCTTTTGGTGGATTCCACTCCCTTGTTTTCTCTAGTTAAAAGCAGTCATTTCTAGGTCACTGAGCAAGAGACAAGGTTTTTTTCTTCTTTTGGGGTTAAAAACTTTTTGATTTTTCTTCACACTCCCTATTACATATTTTCTTTACCATTGTCCCTGAAAGGGATGAACTAATGCTTATATAACAGTGCAATTAGTAACTGCAAACTGTAAATAGGAGAAGATAATTAAAAATGTTGTCCCTGAGCCCTACAGAATGGGGAGTACCTGAACTGTTTTGAAGAGTAGATATTTTGTGGATCCACACAACAGGAAAGAAACATGGAAATGTATTAAATGTGATATATTAAAAATAAAGATGAGAAGTGTAGAACACCCTAAAACTTAATGACATGGCATATTCAGAAGCATATCTAAAAGAGTGAACTGTGGTGTGGCTGAGTACTAGGGTTGTGTTAGATTTTTACCAGCTATATACTCATCTGTCCTCAATCACTTACATGACATTCATATACTCAGGCTTTTTTTAAAAATCCTGTTTGTATTGTACATTTTTCTTTTCACATTACCAGACTTCACAGGTTAGTGCTTGCTTTACACAGGAATTATGGTGTCAGCTTACAGGTCCTGTTTTTCTTTCTATAGCCTTTAATAACTAGTCCGTCATAGATCCACCCATCAGCTCTTTTTCACTGTAAGCAAATTATTCTTTGCCTCCTCCTCCTTCTAGTATTGCAGCCTGCAGGCAGTCACAGGGCATCTGAAGCACAGACTTTCTTAAGTTTCTTTTCTGACAGCACTTTAATACAAGATTTGAAACAATGCTTCGGGTGATTGTGGAATCTGCTACCAATATCCCTAAAACTAAATTTGGAAAACCAGATCCTATTGTTACTGTTGTTTTTAAAGGTAAGGAAAACTAACAAATGTACTCAATCAGATTTCTGTTTGGATATTTTTGTAGATGCAAGGACAAAGTAAGTGTTCTATATTAGTATATTAAATTATGAAATACTGAAGTTCCACAAAACGGAATCTCACCATAACATTAGCAAAGAGGTGTTTCACCAAAAAGACTGAAGTTACCTGTATACAGCATGATATGGGTGGAGTATGTTTGCGGGTGTAATTTTTTTGCTTGGCCTTTGGGGCTGTTTTCTCAAGACTCACTTTTCAAGCTAAGTAAGGGTTTATTCCTCTGCTTTTCACTTATAAATCTATTTTTAATTACAGTATTAAAGCCTAAGTTGTGCCACTCTGAGTTGCAATCCAGCACCTTAACGTGTTGTTCATACTGAAAATCTTTCATTTTTAGTTTCTTGTAGATTTGGAAAAACAGCTGCTGCTCAGTACCAATTTTGCTGTGGCAGAAGTTTGTTCCCTTTTTAATCGTAATTTTTTAATTAAAGTATTTTTGCTTTTTTTTAAATATTACTAGTAATCATGTTGGTTTTACTTGTTAGCTTACAGTTTTCTTTTTGCTTTTGCTTTTTTTTAAACTTTATCTTTCATATCATATCACCATCAGGCTTACCTGTGGGTTGCTTCAGGGTGAAAGAGAAAACACATTAATAAATATTTATATACAAGATTGAATGTTAATTTAATTTTGATGCAGATTTTGTAACTGTCTTTCTCTGTGCACAAGCACCAGTCTCTGAGATCTCCCTGGCATAGTTTAGGAAGGTGGCAAACTAATCCCTGCCAACAAAAGCTTGAGAAACATTGTTCTTAAGTTTCTATTGCTGCTTCTTCCTTCAGGATCCAGAGAGGTTCAGTTACAAGTTCAGTGTTGTCAACAAGATGTGCAGGACAAAGACAATCTTGCATCATGCAATTCACCAAACAACTGTGGCCCAGAGTTTAATGTACTCCTGAGGGTATTACTGCTTCAATATAAGATGAACTGGAAATAAGGTTTTCAGAGGATAAAAACAGCTTCTGAGATCTGGTACCTCATCAGAGTGAATCCAAAGTGGTGACCACAGTGTGATGGGCTGGAACAGTGGTCCGCCCTCGGAGAATATCTGAAAACGTTGTTGCAATCTAGAAGAACTGTATTGCCAAAAAGATGTGCACCCTTTTCTCCCCTCTTTCCAATGTTTTCAGGTGATTAAGCCCTTCCCTGAAACCCCTATGCTTTCTAATGAATTAAGTCTTTCTGCATGGACCTCACAAGTGCTTTTCTAGCAAAATGGATTTTTCTCCTCCTTTTTCCTTTCTGCTTCTCTTCATTGCTTTTTCATTGCTCTTTCTTTCTCTCATTTCCTTTCTCTGTCTGATGATGTGGGATTTTCTCCCACATAAACTCATGCGATAAATAAATTTCTTAGTCTTTAAGTGCCGCAGAACTCCCTGTTTGTTTTACTGAACTAGGCTAATGTGGCTACCCTTTTGGAACTTTCCCTTTTCTGTCTTTGCTTTCCTCTCTAGTTGTTTTCTTTCTCTGTCTTCGTTCCCTAAGTCCCCCCCCCTTTTTTCCCCCCACTTCTCAGTTCTTTTGTGTCCTTTTTGCCATTTGCTGATTGGTTCTGCTATCCTTTGATCTCTCTGCTTTCCTGATTGGCACTATTTTTCATGACCAAGGCCAGTCCTCCTTCCTGACCACATTCTGCTATCAGTGCAAGTCATCTTACTCCAGTGAGTAAGAGCTCTTACGGTGTGTGGGTTTTTGGTGGTTTGTTTTTGCAACATTGGGGCTTAAAACAACTGTACTTGTGCCCGTGCTTAACTCTGTGCACCTGGATATTCCCATTGAAGTGAGTGAGTGCACGATTGAATTCTAAAAATGTGATTTTATGATACTCATAGTATTTCACATGGTATTCCAATCAACAGTACTTCCTAACTTAAATTAGTCCATTTAAAAATTGTTCGTCTTCTAAAGGATCAAGTATATATAGCCCCTATTGTACATAGTTTAGTATATGCTAAGACTCCACTGGGGGTTGTGTGTGCTCAGTACCCCTCAGGATCAGGCCTTTAGACATGCCTGGTATGAGAAACATTTATCAGTTTAGACACTGATCCTGCAAACCTTTGTACATATGGGTATCTCCAGGGATTTACATTGAGACAATATGATATTTTCTGTTTTATTATCTGTTCCTTTCCAATGATTAGTTTTTTTGACTGCCACTTCAAATTGAGTGGGTGTTTTCAGAGAATTATCCACAAAGACTCCAAGATTAGTGATAAACATAGAATCATAGGGTTGGAAGGGACCTCATAGGTCATCTAGTCCAACCCCCTGCCAGAGGCAGGACCACTCCCACTAAACCATCCGAGTCAGGGTTTTGTCCAGCCGGGCCTTAAACACTTCCAAAGATGGAGATTTCACCACCTCCCTCAGCAGCTCATTCCAAGGCTTCACCACTCACCTAGTAAAAAAGTTTTTTCTAATATCCAGCCTCGACCTCCCTAACCACAACGTGAGACCGTTGCTCCTCGTTCTGTCCTCTGTTATTACCGAGAACAGTCGAGCTCCATCTTCCTCGGAGCATCCCTTCAAGTAGTTGAAGGTTGCTATCAAATCCCCCCTCAATCTTTTCTTCTGCAGACTAAATAAGCCTAATGCTTTCAGTCTATCCTCATAGGGCTTGTGCTCCAGCCCTTTAATCATTTTGGTTGCCCTCCGCTGAACTCTCTCTAGCATGTCCCTGTCCTTTTTGTAGTGGGGAGCCTAAAACTGAACACAGTATTCTAGATGTGGCCTCACCAGTGCAGAATAGAAGAGAAGGATCACATCCCTTGATCTGCTGGTAATACTTCGTTTGATGCAGCCCAGTATGCCATTTGCCTTTTTGGCAGCAAGAGCACACTGCTGACTCATATCTAGCTACCCATCCACCATGACCCCCAGGTCCTTTTCTACACTGCTGCTACTTAACTGAATGTTTCCCAGCCTGTTGCAGTGCATGGGGTTCTTCCGTCCCACGTGCAGGATTTTACACTTGTCCTTATTGAACCTCATAAGATTTCTATTGGCCCACTGTTCCAATTTATCTAGGTCTCCCTGAATCCTATCCTTGCCCTCCAAGGTGTCTACTGTTCCCCCCAGCTTGGTGTCATCCGTGAACTTACTGAGAATGCAGTCTATTCCATCATCCAGACCATTGATGAAAATATTGAACAGAACCAGCCGCAGGACCGACCCCTGGGGCACACCACTCGTGACTGGTTGCCAGCTAGACATGGAACCATTGATTCCTACATGCTGAAACCGTTGATCTAGCCAGTTTTCTATCCACCTTATAGTCCACCTATCCAACCCATACTTCCTTAATTTGCCAATGAGAATGCTGTCGGAAACTGTATCAAAAGCCTTGCTAAAATCAAGGTATATCACATCATTGGTTCTTCCTGCATCCAGAAAACCAGTCATCTGATCATAGAAGGAGATGAGATTGGTCAGGCATGATTTACCCTTGGTAAATCCATGCTGACTGTTCCTGATCACTTTATTTTCCTCTAAGTGTTTGAGGATGGATTCTTTGAGAACCTGCTCCATAATTTTTCCAGGGATTGAGGTGAGGCTGACTGGTCTGTAATTCCCTGGATCTTCCTTTTTCCCCTTCTTGAAAATAGGCACTACATTTGCTCTTCTCCAATCCTCTGGCACCTCCCCCGTTCTCCAAAGGCCTGTGATGGGATGTTAGATGGGCTGGGTTCTGAGTTGGTTCAGAGAATTGGGGGGGGGGGGGGGGGGATCTGGCTGGTGAGTCATGCCCACATGCTCAGGGATTAGCTGATTGCCATATTTGGGGTGAGGAGGGATTTTTGCCCAATACAGACTGGCAGGGGCCCTGTTGGTTTTTGGTCATCCCCTAGCGTGTGGCACTGGTCCTTGCTGGGGACTCTTCTGTACCTTGAAGTCTTTCAAGCTATGATACAGGGATGTCAGTGACTCAGATATAGGTTAGGTGTCAATTACATCAGTGGGTGGGAGATTCTGTGGCCTGCATTGTGCAGGAGGTCAGACTAGATGAGCATATTGGTCCCTTCTGACCTTAAAGTCTATGGATCATATGAATCTATGAATAAGCAAACTCAGAGTGATTATTCACATGTGAAAACTGCATGTGTAAGCATTTGCAGGAACATGGCCTTTATTTCTTTTCATTGGTTTCCAGTGTGTGTGTATCAGGTATAAAAATACATTTTACCTGGACTTTCAACAGATCTCATTAGTATTTAAATAATAATGTATAGCTGATACAATTAACATACACAACTGTATTAAGTAAATATTATCATGAGATATGCAAAAACCCATGTAGACTTAATCTGCAGTATTCTCCCCCCCCCCCAAGAACTTTTATTCTAAGCTCTGAGCACTTGACCTCTGTTTTCTATTTGCATAAGGAACAGCTCATCATTTAAACACAGTTACACACCCAATTGTAAACTATTGATGCAAACTCAGGGGCTGTAATAGAATTCTGAGCTTGCCATAATTTTTAAAAATTGAATGAATTTTTGCTTTCATTTTAAAGTATTATTGAAATGGATAAGGAAAAAGTGTAGAAACATGCCAAAATGACATTGAACAATAGAAAGTAAAGGCAATAAAACCTTTTTTCATGTGACAGAGAATAAACTAGAAAAAATAAACTGAAACTTCCTTCCTTTAAATGTAATAGAAGATATGTTTGCTTTTTATATGCAATCAATACTATGACGTTTATTGACTTGCAGTGTCCTTTTAACATGTCTGTGTGGCATTCAAGTCTCACTTAAAATTTTATTTTGAGCTATAACAAAGTTGGGTATAATGGTTTTTAAAGTACATTTTGGTAAGGAAGTTTATTAGCCCTTATGAAACCACTATCATGATTTCAAAAGAGTTAGACCACCAGGGTTTTCTAAGGCTGTATGGTGCCTATTTCTGCTATTTTGCAACTCTCTAAAGTCAGTAATGAATTATAATAGTGAGTCAATTTGAGTGCTGAGTGGGTGTTGGCAGCAGTATGGTTTCTATTTTTAAGGATGGAACTGCTTAGCCTAAAGAAAATTCATATCTACTTAGTGAAATTCACATCTCACCTCCTTTCAAGAATACTGACAAATGTGCATACTAAAAATGAATTACTGTTTCCAATCAGAAAATTATGACTAGTTATCAGACTGTGTGGAGTGGTTCACAGCCATGAATGGTTACCCCAAAGCAGACTGTCAAAAACAGGGCAGACACCTCACACTGGTGTTATGTTCTAACATAAGATTTTACCAAGCCAAAGTAACAAACCAATATAACAGTCTCATCATGAAGTCACAGATAGTCCTCTTAAACTCTTCAAGTTCCAACAGGGCAACTGGGTTAGTCTAGTTCGGTAAAACAAAAAAGGAGTCCTATGGCGGTTAAAGACTTATAAATATATTTATTGCATGAGCTTTTGTGTTAGAAAATCCCACTTCATCAGACACTTTGAAGAAGGAGTCCAGTTGGTCAGCATTTCAATCTTTGTGATCACTCCATTAATGATTTGCTAATTGCTGTGCTCAGACAGATGAATACTAGATCAAGATTTCAAAGAGAAGCTGCTGAGATTGAATTTATTTGCAAATTCAGTTGCAAAGCCTCAAGACTTAATAGGGACATTGGATTTTTTTCTCATTTCAGCAAGTGATTTGATCTCCTCTTCACCTGTATGCTGTTCCCCAATGTTTGAATCTTTACAACTGTTTTGATCTGCTGTTACACTGTGACCTGTTCCCATGACTTACACTTCCCTGCATTTATTTGCTTCCATTCTGTAAGTTCCCCCATCTTCAAAGTGTCTGACAAAGTGGGATTTTCTCCCATGAAAGCTCATGCAATAAATTAATTTGTTAGTCTTTAAACTCTCCTGTCTATCTGGCTACTCACACAAACAGGACTTACTAATAAATGATCACTTAGAGCAATAATCATAAAATATTCCAGTTGCTTCCTGTCCCAAGAAACCATTCATTTATCCCAGATCAATCTGCAGAAAGATATTTAGCTCAAGCATTTTCTAAGTTATAAAGCAAAAATCACCATTGACACCCCTTTCCCCTATACCATTGTTGCATGGGGTGGTGTGACACTGGCAGACCAATTGCTAGCTTTTGCCAAGGTCGCAGACATAAGCCAAGAACTGACAAACTCATACCTGGCAGCCAGACCAATTCAGTTATGTACTAGCAGAGACAGTCCTGCCTAAACCCCTGCTGCTGCTTTTCCCAGCTTCCCAGGTACCCCCCTAAATCCCCAGGCCCTGTTGCCATTACCCTCGGCTTCCTGAAACCCCTGGGCCCTCTTGCCGCTTTCCCTAAACTCCCCAACCCCCTCCCTAGCTCCCACACACTGCTGCTGCTTCCCCCAGACTCCCTGACCCTCTCCCCAACCCTCCCGGGCCCTCCTGCCACTTTCCCTGGACTCCCCAACCCCCTCTCCAAAGCCCTGGGCCCTGTTGCTGTTTCCCTGGCCTCTCTGACCCCCCCCCCCAAACCCCTAGGCCCTCCCATCACTTTCCCCAGACTCCCCAATCCCCTCCCCAACCCCTGGTCCCTGCTGCTGCTTCCCTGGCCTCCCTGAATGCCCCCCTCAATGCCCAGGCCAGCCCCCCCCCGGGGCCCCCTTACCTGGCCACTCCAGATGCCAGGGTCCCCTCGTTACTCCAGGCCCAGCCCAGCCCC
>ML681981.1:12589159-12599374 GCA_007922195.1 Podocnemis expansa | reverse complement strand
CGGCCCCCCCCCCCCCCCGAGGCACCAGCCTGGAGCATCCCCAGTGAAACTCCTGGGCTGGGGCTGTTTACCATATTCACCTGTGTATAAGCCAAATACCTGTTTTGAAGCCAATTTTCAGACACAAAAGTCTTGGCTTATATGTGATTACATACGGTATTAGGAATAAAGGAACCTTTAGAGAAAGGGTGAGCCTATGTAGAAAGGATGGACTCCATATAAACCAACATGGAACTGGATTGCTGGCATGTGAAATTAAAAAGGTCATTATAGAGCAATTTTTAAGGTTGGGGGAAAGCTGCCAGGTACAGAGGAGCACCTGGTTCGGACAGAGACATCTATTAGGGAAGGATATATTAATGGAGTTTCCCTGCATCCTAGTAAGGAGGAAAATATAGAAGAGGATAAAATGTGGGTAGGATTTGAAGAGAAACAGTCAAATGAAAGAGTCCCATTCAATTACATAACATAAGGCAGACAGCTAAAAAGTGACAATATTTTGAAGATCTTATTTTCAAATGACAGAAGTCTAAATATTAAGATGAAAGCTTGAGTGCATTGTATTAAAAGTGAACATTGATAAAATAGGCATCACAGAAACTTGGTGGAATGAAGATAATCAATAGGACACAGTAATACCAGGGTATAAAATATATCAGAAGGATAGAATAAGTTGTACTGGTGGGGGAATGACACTGTATGTGGAAAAAAAGCATACTTAAGATAATTAAGTGCAAAGCAGACTGAAAAATTATAAAGGGGCCTCATAAAACTGGGTGACTGGACAGTAAAATGGCACATGAAATTCAGTGTTGGATAAATGTCAAGTAATGGACATTGGAAAACTTAATCCCCGTCACACACATAAACCATGGGGTCCAAATTAACTTTTACTACTAAAGAAAGAGATCTCGGTGTCATTGTGGATAATTCTCTAAGAACATTCAGTTTATGTTCAGTGGCAGTCAAAAAAAATCTAACAAGGTTGGGACTCATCAGGGAAGGAATAGATAAGACAGAAAATACCATATTGCCTTCCTTGGTACAACCCCATCTTAAACATTCTGTGCAGATCTGGTCATCCTACCTCAAAAAAAAAAATATATATATATTGGAGTTGGAAAAGGTACAGAAAAGGCCACTAAAGTGATTAGGGGTATGGAAAAGCTGTCATATGAAGAGAGATTAAGAAAACGGAGACTTTTCAGCTTGTAAAAGAGATCTTATATCGTGTGGAGAAAGTACATAAGGAAGTGTTGTTTACTCCTTTTCATAATACATAAACTAGGGATCACCAAATGAAATTAATAGACAATAGCTTTAAAAGGAACAAAAGGAAATATTTCTTCATACAATGCAGTCAACCAATGGAACTCCTTGACAGAGGATGTTGTGAAGGCCAAGACTATAATGGGGTTGTTTAAAAACAAAAAAAAAACAACAAAAAAAAAACACCTAGATAAATTCATGGAGGAAAGATTCATCAACAGCTATTAGCAGGATAAGCACAGACTGCTCTTTGACAGAGGCTGGGAGTGGCCAATGGGATGGATCACTTGATGATTATCTGTTTTATTCATTCCCTCTGAAGCACCTGGCATTGGTCATTGTTGGAAGACAGGATACTTGGTTAGATGGACCATTGGTCTGACCCAATATGGCTGTTCTTATGTTCTTGAAGTTTATGTTGCTGAACAGTCCATACCATGACTTAGCATTCATGCTTGATGACAGCATAGTTAGTTTAGAAGTGTTAGTTTTTTCACTATAAGAGGCAGTGGGATGCTTGTTTCTCACCCCATTCTGCACTAAGACCATACCTAACCCAATGTTAGAAGCACGAGTGCACATAAATGGTATGCTGAAATCAGAGCTGGCCAAAATATGGTCTTTAGACAAAGCCTGTTGTGTTCTGAAAGCCTTTTTGACAGGCCTCTGGCCATGTCATGTGATCTTGTTTCCTCTTTTTTGTAAGGTCTGTTAGGGGCCCACAATGTCACTAAACCCTTTTACACATCTCTAGTAATAGCTGGCCAGACAAATAAAAGATTGGACTTGCTTTTGGATTTGTGGAGCAGACCAGCTCCTAGTAGGTTCTATTTTTAAAGGATCATGGCAAACAAAACCACTGCCCACCCTGTGTCCTACACAGGATACCTCTGTAGCCCACATCTGGCAGTTGGAGACTTGAAAGTGATGTTGGCTTCTTTCAAACTTTATAACACAATTCCCACGTGATCTTGGCAGAAACTACTGAAAATAGCTAAGTCATGGCAAATGTTCATAACCCCTCCAGCACCTGATTGACAAGACTCTGAAAGAAAGGTAGCTCCTGCACTGATTAATTCAAAAGGCATATCCTTACCTTCATATGTCACATTCCTTTATAAAAGCTGATGGGGGGGGCATGAGCATCTAAGGGAATTTGCCAGTACCCATGAGTCAAATCCAGTGTGTTTATGAATTTTGCACAGAATGGAGCAATAGAGTCAGTAGCAGGACTGTAACTAGGGCAGGGTGAACAGGGCAAAGCCCTGGATGCCAAATTTTAGAGAGAGCTGCCAGACCCTACCTGGCCCCAAAGAGGAATGTGCCATTGCGGAAAGCACATTCCTCTGGGAGTCAGGCAGAGGCTGGGGGAGTTTCTGCCACTCTACCCCTGAACATGCCAGCTGTGCTGGCTGGCCGGCGGGTGAGGCACCCCTTGCCTGGCCCCTGGCTGCTCTCTCCTGGTGGCAGGGAGAGGCACTCCCCACTGGGCCCCTGGCCACAGTTGCCTGGCGGTGGGGCCAGATCCAGCTCCCCTTCTCTGGGACAGATCAAACCCAAGAGCTGGATTGGGACCTGGTTTGTTTGGGGAGAGGCACGGATCAGATTATGTGTCACTTCAGCTTCTTACAGTCTGCAGAAAACCTCACGGTTTTTATCCTTTTTAGGTACTATCACAATAGGAGACACAAGGGGGCTTTTTGACATAGTAATTGCCCCCATTTCCAGCATGCTACCTGTCTCTTCTTGGATCTGCATCTCCCCTTTAGCACTGTATACCTTTCTAGGGGCAGGGTGCAATTTCAGTGGAATGTACAGTCATGTCAGCTAAACCTGGCCAGTTGGAAAATACATTGCTGTGCTTCAAAGAGGCCAGCATTACCTGCTTTTGTGTTGAATCCAAACCCTCCCTGAACTCAGTGCTCTCCAAAGGTGTTTCTTATTTGTTCCCCATGACAAAATCAGTCAGACCAGCATGAAACATGCCTTCATCAGCACAACAAATCATATTCATTACCACCTCCCTGTTATGGTATACTTTTAATCTATTGACACACAATGTTTGTACAGCAACCATGCCACGGGGTGGGGGGGACTTTCCTTGCAGCATAAGTAACCTCTTGACCGCATGAGGTCCCTTCTAACCCTATGATTCATTCAGTCTATCACCTCATAAGG
Source organism: Podocnemis expansa (assembly GCA_007922195.1). Lineage (NCBI taxonomy): Eukaryota > Metazoa > Chordata > Testudines > Podocnemididae > Podocnemis > Podocnemis expansa. The sequence goes on along the minus strand of ML681981.1, from coordinate 12,595,927 downwards.
TCCTTCCCAGTAATCCTGCACTGTTTGTCCACGTAGGAGTTAGCACTAATACTAAATCACCAATATCAAACTATCTTTCTTCAGTACTCTTGTTATACCAAATTTTTGCAATTCAAGGTTCTGCTGCATTAATTGCATCACAGCCTGTAAATTCTCCTGAAAACATGTGACATATTCCCCTATACTAGGTTTTCCTGTCTCCTCAGTACTGCCCTCCCAAGTGCCTAGATCAAATCAAGGCAACCCCTCATCCATCTCCCATATACAAGAGCTCAAAGGGGGCTAAGCCAGTATATTCTTGGGGAACATTTCTGTACACAGAGAGCAAATAAGAGAGCAACACAGCCTAGTCATTCTCACAGTTAGGACATACATTTTCTGAATAGTTTTCAAAGCCCAATAAATCTTAGAAATTATTAGTTTCTGGATGATATGAACTAGTTGTTAGAAGCTTTATTCCACGTATTTCCTATAACGTCTTAAAGACTACAGACAATGAAATTTGCACCACAATCTGTCAAGATCTCTCTGGGAAAACTACTCTGTTAAGAATAGTGAATAGAAGTGTAGGCACACTCTCGTCTTTGATGTTAGATAGCGCTCTGGCTTCAGGGTACCTGGTGGCAGAATCACGTATTTCCTTCCATTCCTAGAAAGTTCACTGAAGGGGCCCACAATAAGCATAGACACTCTGACAAGTACGTCTTTAATGATGGACAAAGGTTGCAATGTTCCTTCAACATAAGTCACAACTCTTTCCCTGTCTGAAACATCTATGGCAAATAGAAATTCTGTTTAAGTCTGTCACAGATTCTCACCACTCCTGTATGTACCGTGACTAGGCAATCATGAGCTAAAGGGAGCAATTCTCTCTTGTATTTCTCAAGCACAAGTACCTGCTTGCAAACCTCACCCCTGCTCTTCACTTTTTCTCTAGGTGAGCCTCCCTATACAAAAAGTCTCATACAAAAATCTGCCTTTTCCTTCCCAAGCTGGGATGTTATTCTGAACTGCAGTCCTTCACCTTGTCCAGAGAAGGGTCATCTTGCTGAGCTTTTACAAACTTCTTTTGTGCCTCACAAGTTTAGAGCAGACTCTGGCACAACAGAAGAATCCTCAGATTCCTCTTCAAAAGCTACCATTCTTAACAGACACGGGACTAAAAGCATTCTCCCTTCCCCCACAACTTCCCTGTGGGCAGGTGAGTCACAGCCATACCCTCTCTGGCTGCGTATTGTAACAGGAACCTGCTTAAATGTTAGAGGGAAGCAAATTTCTGATACTGACATCATCCTTAAAATACTGCCACTCAGTATAGACTTTAGCCAAGGGCATAGTCACAGAAAATTTAGCCAAAGCTTAAACTTTTAGACTTTTGCCAGGAAATCCATTTTCTTCCTTTTCCAAACTTTCCTTAACCAAAATGACCCGGGATGCTATGTCCCTCCAACCCTGAGATTCAATGCCATTCACTCTAGCACACTCTTAATAAATTCTTCACTATATTACCAAGACTCAGGCCTAACGTACTTAATGAGGCTATCCAACTCTGGTACAAAACTGGGGTTAAGCTCTGATTTGCTGTGTTACAGCATGACCTGATCCCATGTCTTACACTCCCCTGCATTTATTTTCATCCAATTGTGTAAATTCTCCCTCTTCAAAGAGTCTGACGAAGTGGGATATTCTCCCACAAAAGCTCATGCGATAAATAAATCTGGTAATCTTGAAGTGCCACAAGACTCCTTGCTTTTTAAGTTCTCTAGTCTCTCTTGCCAATGCCATCCAGACAAACCGGACTTAGTAATAAATTATAATTTACAACAAAAACCACAAAATATATAAATTGCTTCTTATCTGAAGATCAGTTTGTAACTTAGGTCTCAAACCAAGGAGAACACCTGTAGCCAATCCTGTTATAAACTAACTTAAAGGTTTATTAATTAGGAAAAAGAAACAAGAGAATTATTTACATGTTAAAGCAAAGAAACATATACAAATGAATTGCTGTCTAATCTTAAGACTGACAGAGTTGTGATGTGTCAATTCCAAGTGTCTTTCAGATCAGACCCAGGGTAATCCCCCCTGTGATCTCTGGCTTCAGTTTGATGTCTCCGGCCCTGGGAGAGTTTAAACAGCAAACAAATGGAAAATTTTCCTGTGTCTTTCCTTTACTGCTTTCAGTCAGCCTCCAAGTCCACAGGACAAGCTTCCTTGATGAGTTAGGGCCGAGTCCACAGGACAAGCTTCCAAGGTGCAGCAGGGTTATCCACCAAACCTTTGTATTCCAGTGTTCTTTTGATGGCACATTTGATTTTGATAGTTATTCTGGATGGGCAGGGAAAACACTCTTCCCATCTGAAGTTCACAAGTTTAGAGCAAACATTTTCCAAGTTATAAAGCAAAATGTATGTATTTCCTCATAACATAGGCTTCAGACATGATAGAAAAGATTAATGCATGCAGCAACTTCCAGGCAATCTGTCAAGTCTAAACATTAAATTCATTCTTATGAGACTTATACCTGTTTTCAGCAATACTAACACATAATTGAACTGGTCTGGTCTCCCAATGTGAGTTTGTCAATTCTTGACTAATGACTGCAGCCTTGACAAGAGCTGGCGCTTTACATGCAAGGATCACAGTAGTATTATAGCTCTATTTGTAAACTGAAAGTAAGAAAGATAAAGTAGGAGAGATATAACCTGTCTTTAGTTGTGGCGTCTGTAAGTTAAGTTTGCTTTGTTATCAAAGAAAGAATATGCTTTATTCAGTTATAATTTCTTACTTAAAGGTGGGGCCAAAAGAAAAAAAAATCGATGAATGGTCTACTGGCCCTATTGTGTCTTTTACCCATATTTGATTCTCATCAATTGATATATTTTGAATCCCAGTTTCATGGCTGGGTTCAAAGCTAGTCAAGGAGTGAGTTCCTCACATAGAATCATAGGGTTGGAGGGGACCTCATAGGTCATCTAGTCCAAGCCCTGCCAGAGGCAGGACCACTCCCACTAAACCATCCCAGTCATGGTTTTGTCCAGCCGGGCCTTAAACACCTCCAAAGATGGAGACTCCACCACCTCCCTAGGCAGCTCACTCCAAGGCTTCACCACTTGCCTAGTAAAGAAGTTTTTTCTAATACCCAGCCTCGACCTCCCTAACCACAACTTGAAAACATTGCTCCTCGTTCTGTCCTCTGTTACTACCGAGAACAGTCAAGCTCCATCTTCCTTGGAGCATCCCTTCAAGTAGTTGAAGGTTGCTATCAAATCCCCCCTCAATCTTTTCTTCTGCAGACTAAATAAGCCTAATGCTTTCAGTTTTTCCTCATAGGGCCTGTGCTCCAGCCCCTTAACCATTCTGATTGCCCTCCTCTGAACTCTCTCCAGCATGTCCCTGTTCTTTTTGTAGTGGGGAGCCCAAAAAAGAACACAGTATTCTAGATGTGGCATCAATGCAATCCCAGTGGGTGAAGACTGGATGGTGCTGAAGGGCTCCAGTGAGAATTCTCTTGGCTAAGAAATGTCGTTGCTGTAGCATGGTGTAAGCGGTCAGTGCTGCCGACAGGTCTGGAGGGCGCCTCCTGCTGGTGGCACAGGGGAATTAGCCAGTAGGGCGCCCCTCCCGGTAGCTGGAAAAATGTGTCTATGGCCCCAGCCCCCAGGCAGGGCAGGCAAGTACACAGTCTACAATAACAGCTCGGGTGGTCAAGGAAGATTCAACATTTCCTTAGCCAGGAAAGGGGGGGGGGTTGAGGAGGGACATGCAGGCCCACCCGCTCTACTGCGTCTCAGCCCAGGGCCTTAGACAGTAGCAGGGTGACCACCACTGGGTCAGCGGGGCTTTGTCTGAAACATGCTGTCCTGGGACATGATCCACCATTCTGCCCTCCCTGGGCTACTTCCTCCAACCCCGACCCTTCTCCAGCCCTGAGTAGCTATCTCCAGCAGGGGTAGCCATCTTTGGGGTCTCCCTCATAGGGGGCCGTTGGGATCCCGGTGAACCCCTCGGTGTCCATGGGCAGCAGGTCAGGAAACTCTGCAGGCTCCTCCACGAGGGGCAACTCCTCCAGATTCTGGGGCCTGTGCAGGGCTGGCATCTCCTGCTTGGCGGAGGGTAGCTCCTCTAGCTTGCATGGCCTGGAGGCTGCTGGCGTCTCTTCCTCCACTGAGGGTAACTAATCTAGGTCGCAGGGCTGGTAGGTCACAGGGTCTTCCGCTTCCCTGGGTTCCAAGTCTGCCTCCGGGCAGGGAGGTTGTGGAGTCTGGTGGGCTTTTGAGCGGCTGCCCCAGTCGGGCACCTCAGGGTTCCCCTCCCAGTCACTCGGCCCTGGGAGGCTGGGCGGGCCGTAGTGCTGGATGCCCTGAGAGGCAGTGGCTAGCTGGTGGGGCTGGCCCTGGCCTGTTCTGGCTTGCTCCCTCTGGGCAGGCACATCCTTCCTCTGGGGGAGCTCAGCCCCCACTGAGCTGCCAGTCTGGGCTTTTATACTGCCCCTTCCTGCCCTGGCCATGCCTTTCTGCTTCTGGTGCCTAGGTCTGGCCAGAGAGGACATTCGGGGCATTCCTCCGGCTCTGGCTCTGAGGGAGGCCACAGTGTCTGCCTATACATGGTGCCTAAGGTGGGAAGGGAAAGTCCTTTGCTGTGGGTACAGAAACCTAAAGTAAAATTAGTGCCATTAAAAGGGTAGTAAAATAGACTAATACAAAGAGGCAACATAAAATGAAGAGAATAAACGATAAACTTCAACCTCAAATGTGTTAAGTCAACACATGGATTGATGCAATTTATGTATGATTTTTAACAAAATCATGCTAATTTAACCCTCTCTCGCCAAAATCCTTTTAATTACTCTCAAATATATGACATAAAATATGTTTTCTCAGCATACATCCAATAGCATGTATGGCATAAGTAGGACCATGGACCTTACTTTTATTTTACTATTATTTCTTAATAATTAATACGACAGTCAAGAATGAACACTCCCTTTTGTCAAGAATGATCTTGGCCAGTGTTTACACTACACAGTCCTCTGCGTTACAGGATTGTGACTGTGTGGTGTTAGCCAACGTGAGTGGGGACTGTAGTGCTTTTCTTCATCAGTTCAGTCAGGGTTGTCTCTTGAATACGATTTCTCCATTAAAAGGAACTGCCAGCTTCCAGTAGGAATAAGACCGTGCTTTCTGTGACAACCTCACTTTCTGTTGGCCAGGAGACAGGGAATCTTAAGGCTTCTCCTTAACTCCAGGTTTTCCATGGAACCAGGCTCAACAGAGCAACATTTTTTATTAGATGACCTTAGTACACAGGATTGTGACTACAGCTGTGGGAATAACTGATTTTTCAGTTTGCTGGCATTTCTTTAAAATAAAAATTTGTTTTGGGTCAAAATGAAACAAAGATTTCATTTTTTTATGACTTAAAAATCATTTCAGATTGCATGAAAAGTTTTGTTTTGATTTTGAGCTTTTTAAAAGTTTAGATTTTTTTTTCAGAATGTTTGTCTTTGATTTTCTTTTTTGCCTAGCTCTAACTATGAACTGAAACTCAGTCTGATTGTATGAGACTTAGTTCTTTGTTCTGCAAGATATGAGCTTACCACACCATGGATTATAGATGCTATTTCCTTTGTGGTACAATGTGAGTCAGTATCCTCCACAATTTGCTGCCAAAATGTGAGTCAGTTCCCCGCAATGCGTACATACCCTATGGGCTATTTTTCAGTGCCTTCCACTTTTATCCAATAGTAAAAAAAAAAAAATAAAGGTCCACTGCTTGAGTAATATGTAAACTGTCTTTATATTGCTTCACAAACCTTCCCCAAGTTGTACTGACAATGTATAGTTGTAACTTGCAAATGACAATGTGCCCTTGTAATATTGCTTCCCAAAGGGAGTGAAGTGAGGGTAAGAAAGAGGGCAAGGAACAAAGTGGGATTTTCTCCCATGAAAGCTCATGCAATAAATAAATTTGTTAATCTTTAATAAGGACACAAGACTCCTTGTTTGTAAGTCTGTCAAACTTTCTAGTGATACTGCTGTATTCAATAGCTGAACAAAGCTCATTTAGTGAGAATGGACATGATAATAAATAAGTCTATATAGCAGGTCTGCTGCCCTGCCCTGTACTTGCTCCCTCGCCTGGCCCACAAAAGATGCTTGGAGACCTATTTGCTTGCAGTTATCTGTGGTTTATTTACACTGGGCCCTGGTTTTAGTCCACCACCATATATAGCACCTTGCCTAGACCAGTCATTATCAGGGCTGCTCAGGGTCCAGGGAGACAGATAAGGCCTTGATATTTCTTTTTTTTTTTTTTTTCTCTCTCTCTTCTTCCTCTGCCATGCCTACCCCCACCTGTCCCCCAGTCTCCCAAAACCTCCTGGTGGGTGAGCAGGGGAGCTGCACTTCCTTGCCTAATCAACCCCCTGGGAGGAGGCTCTTCCTGTGCCTATGCAGGCCTCACATCAGGCAATCAGCCCCAGCTCTGTTGCCCCAGAGCTAGGGAAGGTAGCAAGGCAGTGGGCTGACCAGGGGTTCACCCATCAGCATCCTGTCACAGGCTAATATATTTTAGATGTGGTTATACTTGTGTGGCACACTTCCCCTTACAAATTTGCATGTGTTCAATGGGTGTACTGTATTTTATGCTTCCTGGCATCAAACAAGAGGCAATGTCCCCCTCCCCTTATATATAAGTTGGGGGAGGGGGACATTGCCTCGTGTGTGTGTGTGTGTGTGTGTGTGTGTGTGTGTGTGTGTGTGTGTG
>ML681981.1:12359965-12589149 GCA_007922195.1 Podocnemis expansa | reverse complement strand
TGTGTGTGTGTGTGTGTGTGTGTGTGTGTGTGTGTGTGTGTGTGTGTACACACACACACGTAACCCTTCTGCCAGGGCAGGCTGGCAGGACAAGGGCCGGGTTCTATATCTAGGGGTTTCCCGCCTGCCTTACATATAGTTTTAAGATTGAATATAAAAGGCAAGACACCTAGGATCAAAACGTTAGCAGATACAGAATTGTTATAATGGGAGAATTCTCTTGCATTCTGGTCTCCTCTATGTGGGTGAAATTCACACAGGGTCTGAAGGATTTTGTAAGTCTCCACGCCACTTAAGCCTCATTGTGCCTCTGAAGGAGAGGTTCTTCTTCAAGCAGTGTCCCTGCTGCTTCACTATAGGTGTGTGGCTGCACCCGCACCTAGCTCCAGAGATCTTTTCAGCACAGCCCAGTGGGGGGGAGGAGTGCCTGTGTCCAAGGAGCTCCTGGCTGATTTTTCAGCCGTTTCGAATGTGCATACCCCCCTCCACCCGTCAGTTCCTTCTCAACTGCCTCCGATTTAGCACAGAGCTTCAGCAGCTCCTCAGCCCTTGACTTACATTAATGTAGTGTTAGTGCTTCCTTTTCTTTTATTTTCTTAGTTTATTTAGTTAGTCAGCTACCAGTTCTAGTTTATTTTATTATTTTAAAAAAACATATAAAGAATAATACATAAATAAAAAATCTGAGAGATGAACGGCAGCTGGCAGAATGCTAACCGCCTCAGGCTTCAGTCACTGTTGCTTGCAACGACCCTATGCCCACCTCAGATGGCCACAATAAGTGTGTAAAGTGCCTGGATAAGGGGCATATGGCTCATTCTTGCCTTCACTGTGCCAGTCGCAGATTGAGGGCAAGAAAGGACAGGAGCATGAAATTAAAACTCCTTTTGATGGAGAGAGCCCTCCAGCCAGCTTCAGATCCTGGCAAGTCTCCCGACAGGGCTAAAACCCTGAAGAGGAGCTCCTCGTCAGTGTCCCCTGTGGCAGCAAAAAGAACCTAACAATAGCCACAGTCATCTGGGTTCAAAGAAGGCTTCAGGTTCCTCCAAAACCCCTACTTTGAAAGTGAAAACACACCCCTCAAGCTCAATGGCAGAGTGGGGGTTAAAGACCATGCTGAGCAGCTCCGTGCCAGTGCTGCATCTTTCTTCCCCAGAGCCAGCACCTCTAATGAACACACTGGCTCCACCTTTGTTGCCTCCAGGATTCTCTTTACCAGCCCTGAACGGAGCCGTGTTGGCCCCATGCGTCCCTCTCTCAGTGCCGATGTTACCGGCTCCGCTGATCCCAGCACAGAGGGCAGCATTAATGGCACCTGCAACGCCTCTGCTGGTCCCCTTGTTGCCAGCACTGACATTTACTCCAACTCTGCATTATCAGGCACCATCATCTCTGCATGAGCTACCGGCACTGCAGCCTTCACACCTTCTCCCCTCGGCACCACCTGAGACAGTGCTGCAGGAGGCAACGGACCCACAGAATCCACATGATTTACAGTCTTCTCCTTGAAAGCACAAGGGAAAGACTAAACACTGCTATAGAGAGGACTTTTCTTCTCACTCCTCTTCACCTATGTCACCTTTATACAGCATGCAGTCATCTGCAGAAAATGACATCTCAACACCTTCTTCTCACTCTGGCTTGGACTTCAGCTTGGAGGTTGACCCTGATGGCAAACCAAGCGTGGAGCCAATGCAATGGCCAGCTCCCACACCACAGCAAGCTCAGACTTGGCCCTGGGCAAATACTCCCTGGTACCCCTTCCCTCCATACAGGCTACGCTGGGTAACATGGCCAAATTGGATGAATTATGCACCTTCACAAACTGCAATGTTACTGACTCAAGCTCTGCAACATGCTATGACTCCTGCAATTCCTGTACAAGACCACCAGTGAAACCCACAGAGTAATGTCACAGCTTCTGACACAATCACAGGGGATGACCCACAGCCAAAGGGTGATATTAGACAGTTCCAGGAACTTTTTTAAAGGATTGCCGGAACTTTAGATGTGCCAGAGCAAACCGCTTCTAATTCTAAACACAAGCTTTACAGAATTTTACAGTCCACCATCTCATCCAAAGTTTCTTTGCCCATGGATGAGGGAATAATGGAGCCAGTGAACACCATATGGCAGAATTCAGCGTCAGCACCACCCACTAACAGGAAAACTGACAAAAGATACTCCATCACACCAAACAACAATGAATTCCTATTCTCCCATCCTCAGACGAATTTGCTGGTCATTGACGCAGCAAACCAACGATTTAAACAAATCCATAAAAGATCGACTCCATCCAACAAAGAAGATAAAAATGGACCTTTTGGGAGAAGAGGTCTACACATTAGCCACATTGCAATTAAGGATAGCAAATTACACCACGCTTTTATCCAGTTACAACCACAACAATTATTCAAAATTCGGAGACTTTATTAGTTTTATGCCCGAGGACAGAAAGGAACATTTTAGTTCTATTATGCAAGAAGTCTTCTTAATATCAAGGATGGCTCTCCAGGCTGCCCTAGACATCGCGGACACAGCAGCCTGGACCATCAGATCAGCAGTGGTCATGTGAAGATCTTCTTGGTTACATGCAGCCGCTTTACCTAAACAGCTGCAAACAATGATTGAGGATCTTCCTTTTGACAAGAATAAGCTGTTTGGGGAAAGAACAAATGAAATCATGCATTCACTAAAGGACTCAAGGGCCACTCTTTGAATGCTAGGCATCTCTGCCCTCATGCCTAGAAAGAGAAACACCAGGTACCAATTTAATACCACCAGATACCCATATCATCAGCAATGCAGGAGGTTTGATAATTTGTGTTCAAGACCTAGACAGTCAAACTCAATATGTAGACAGAATATCCATTTCTCTTCCAATATGCAACCTCCAGTAGCCAAACAGTAATTTTGAGAGTTTGGTCAAGGGTTCATCTGACCACCTCACCTCACCTTGCAGCGTTACGACCAAAGCACTTCTCTTTAATAACAAGCTATCACATTGGACAAATGGGTGTTGGAGATAATCAACACTGGATATCTGATTCCGTTCATACCTAGACCCATTTCCCAATTCCCTTCCCTGTCCCTTTTCAGGGTCCCCTCTCACGTGCAACTCCTATGGGAGGAAATATACTCCCTTCTGCACATCGGGGCAATAGAGGAGGTCTCCACTTGGTTCAGGGGAAAGGGATTTTATTCCCGATATTTTCTAACCCAAAAGAGGATGGGGGGTTGGAAGCCAGTTTTAGACCTCAGAGGCCTCAACAAATTTATTCAGGAACAGAAATTCAAATTGGTAATGCTGTCCACTATTCTTATCTCCTTAGAACACGAGGACTGGTTGGCTTCCCTTGACCTCAAAGATGCATACTTCCATATTACCATCCACCCAGCACACAGGAAATGTCTCTGTTTTACTTTCCAAGACAGTCATTATCAATTCACTGTACTCCCTTTTGGCCTATGTACTGCCCCAAGAGTTTTTTTTTCAAAGCTTATGGCAACAGTCATAGTGTATCTATGCAAACAGGAGATAACAATATTCCCCTACTTGAATGACTTCCTCCTGAAGGCACGAAAATTCCCAGCTGCCCAAAAAGCAGTTAGATTCATGGAGGAAATGTTCCATTCTCTGGGACTGATAGTAAATTATAAGAAATCCCTACTGTATCCTGCTCAAGAAATTCAGTTCATAAGAGCAAGAATTCACACTCCTTCCTGCAGGGCCTCTCACCAACGACTGTGTCGTATCCATACAAAACCTCGTAAGACATTTGCTCCTCTCCCGCAGTTACAGCTCTTACATGCATGCCGCTCCTTGGGCACGTGGCAGCAGCAACCTACCCGGTGTCCAATGCCAGATTACATGTGAGGCACCTGCAAATACAGTTTCTGAAAAACTTCAAACCACACAAGCACTCCAAGCATCGCATACTCTCCGTACCACAACCAGCAAAAGACATTCTTACCTGGTGGGCTCATCTGGAGAATCTTTTGCAGGGTGTCCCATTCATCCACCAAACTCTCGCTTTTCTAATGACCACCGATGCCTCCCTTGCAGGCTGGTGAGCTCACCTAGGGGAATTAACGGTGTAGGGCAAGTGGGCACGCCACAAGAGACACCTACATATAAATCTGGAGCTCCAGGCAGTGAGAAATGCCTGTCAACATTTCTTACAATATATGGCGGGCAAAACCATAAAGATACAGACAGACAACGTTGCTTCGATATATTACATCAACCATCAAGGGGGTGCTCCTTCCCAGTCCCTGTGTGCAAAGGTTCTGAGATGATGGAAGTGGTGCGTACGTCACAACATTCAAATATCCGCAGTGTACCTACCCGGCAGGTTCAACATGACTGTGGACGATTTGAGCAGGAACTTTACAGAACCCTACAAATGAGAGATAAGCAATACTGTCCTGGCAGCCATATTTCAACTATGGAGCCATCCAACAATGGACTTGTTTGCGACACTGGGCAACAAAAAATGCAAATTATTCTGCTTAAAAGCAGGGCATGGTCAGAGGTCATTGGGGGATGCATTCCTAGTAAAGTGGCATCACCATCTTCTATACGCCTTTTTCCCCAGTTCCCATGATACCCAGAAACTAAAACAGGGCAAGGCTACACTCATACTGATTACTCCGGCATGGCTGAGGCAAACATTGTATTCCTCTCTTCTGCAAATGTCCATAGACACACCAATCAGCCTTCCACTCATTCTCGACCTCCTAACACAGAACAAGAGGAAAATGCAACATACTTGCCTCAACAGACTCCACCTCATGGCATGGCTCCTTGATGGCTTGATGAACTTGAAGAACAAGGTTGAGAGAGGGTGAAATAGGTTTTAATAAACAGGAGGAAACCTACAACAAGAGCTACATACCTACAAAATGGAAGAGATTCTCCATGTGATGCCATGAATGCCACCTGAGTCCACAGTCTGCTCCAATCCTAGATGTCCTCGAATATCTTCTGGATCTGAAAGAAAAGATTTTTAGCAACAAATACCATCAAAGTTCACTTGGCAGCGATCTTGACTTTCCATGACTCGGTAGATAATTCCTCCTTATTCTCTCACCACACCATAAAGCAGTTCATGGACAGCATCTGGAATACTTACCCTGACATTAGACCCCTGGTGCCTCCATGAAACTTATCTTTGGTCTTGAGATCGCTCACTAGGCCACCCTTTGAACCACTGGCAACATGCTCATTACTTCATATGTCAACAAAAGTCTCATTTTTGGTGGCGATAACAGCAGCTAGGCATGTGGGCGAAATTGCAGCATTAATGGCTTGCCCCCCCTTTACTGTCTTCATGAAGGACAAGGTCTCCCTTAAACCTCCTCTGAAGTTCCTGCTAAAAATCTCCTCAGCTTTTCACATCAATCAGACACTCCAGCTACCCGTCTTCTGCCTAAAGCCTCACACAACCCCTACTGAAGCAGCATTGCATACCCTAGATGTCAAACGAGCACTAGCATTTTATATAAACAGAACAAATGTCTTCTGGAAAATGCCTAGACTATTTGTCTCCATTGGGGAATGCTCCAAGGGAAATCCAATATCTAATCAAAGACTTTCCAAATGGATTTCTATGTGCATCCGTATGGCCTATGAGAAACATGGATCCAAGCCACCACATTCAATCAGAGCTCACTCTACCAGACCGATCTCTAGTTCCAAGGCATTTCTTCATAACGTCCCAGTAATGGATATTTGTAGAGCAGCCACTTGGGCATCTGCTGATACTTTTATAAAACATTATGCAATTGACATAGATGCCTCTTTGGATGCATCATGAGGATTTGCGGTACTTAGTGCAACAAAAAGAGAAAACTCTGAACTTCCATCCACCAAATAGGGTACTGCTTGATAATCACCTATAGTGGAGCAGCAGGGACATTGCTTGAAGAAGAAACGAAGGTTACTCACCTTTGTGCAGTAGCCAGGGTTCTTCGAGATGCACGTCCCCACACTGCTTCACTTCCCACCCGCCTTCCCTCTAGTTCAGAGTAATTCCTGAATCTGTAGTCTGTGGTAGAGAAGAAACAGACAGGTTGGGGGGGGGGCCCGCACGCGTTCCGAACGGCAGGAAAATCAGCCACAAGCTTCTTGGATGCACATGCCCCCCCCACTGGGCTCTGATGAACAGATTTCTGGTGCTAGGTGCAGGCGTGGCCAGAAATCCATAGTGGAGCAGTGTGGGGACATGCATCTTGAAGAACCCCGACTACTGTACAAAGGTGAGTAACTTTCGTATCTTGGATAGAATGACCATGCCAGACATAATCTTGTGTACCAGGGGTTTATCCCAGGTGAAGTGGGCTGCCTTACACTGATGTAGAGCCACTGACTGGGAGCCTCTGCTAAGGCGATTTAACTATTGCAGTTTCCATGCTGAAATGGCCACCAGTGTGGCAACGCATTACAACACTGCAAACTACCTCTGCATGGAGTCTGTTTACTCAATGGAGCGGATTTCTGCTTATGCATGTGTCTAATTCTCATTGGCTATGTCTACAATTACAAAATTCATTCAAAGTAGTTAATTCGAAATAACTACTTCAAATTTAAATTGAAGTTATTATTCTGAATTAGCACTACTTCAAAGTTGTTATTTCAGATTAGAACTCCAGTGAAGACACTCTAACTTAAAATAAAGTGGGCTTTATTAATTCAAAGTACAGAGTCTTCTCTAGACTCCCTAATTGAAATAGGGGAAGGCGGGCAAAAGAATAGGAAAATTAGTTCAAATTAAGCCAATTCTGTGGCTTAATGGCTTAATTCAAACTAATAACTTTGAAGTAAGAGATACTTCAAAGTAAAAGGACATTTTATTTTATCGAATTAGCGGTTCCTTATTTCGAATTAAGGAGCAACTTAATTTGATATAGTAAAATCCCTCCTTGGTGAGGGAATAAGTTATTTTGAATTAAGCCTCCTTCATTCAAAATAACTTAACCACTATTATCAATATCTGCACATATGCAACAGAGAACTTATTAAATTTTAACTCTACATTCCTCTGCCTAGACACTTTTTTTTCTCTAATTGCTAGAGGAATTTTATAAATATTATGCAACAAGAATCCAGGAACACAAACAAGGGATTAAATGAAATGAGTGATATGTTCTTAGGAACAGGATCTGTTATATTGGGGCCACAATCCAAGGCTGTTAGTTTGGCCCCTTTCATCAACACTCAACTGACATCCAAAGAAAAAGGACTGAGACATGTAAGGATTTTTAGGGGAAAGGAGCTGATCCAGTCTTCAGGAAACATTTGTTATGTATAAACTAAAGAAATGCAAACAAATTGCACAGTAATTAAACAAAAAGCCCTCAAAGGAATATTTAGTAACAAAACTACAGCTAGAAGATGGGCCCAGGCAGCTCTGGGTCCCAGGGCAGAACAGTCAATAGGCCCCTAGAAAAGGATGGCTGGAGTCAGAGTGGACTCTTCTACCAGATATTTTCTTATTTATTATGTACCATATGGCTTTCCAGGTGACTGAGATAGGAGTATCTGCTACTCTATTTCCTGGGTTCCTTGGAATCCCCTGGGAGATTACTTATGAACCCTGGAAGCTGAACAGCAGATACCATCTACTCAGTTGCCCAGGAACCTGCATGGCATATAATAAGCACACTCAGCTTTGGGAGGGAGAGTGTAAGCAGCAGGGGCCTTGGGGAAGGGCATGTGTGGAGGAGAAGGAGATAGTATCTTTCCTCCCATCAGTGCAGGCCCTTTTAAATTGCTGGGCCCTGGGCAATTGCCCCCCTTTCCTCCACCCATTGGTGAGCCTGGATGACCCCAAAAGGGTTTGATCTTGTTAAGCTTTTTAAATAATTCTTCAATGAAAGAAAAATGAAAAGATTCTATTTTTTAAAATATTTTAATGCAAGCAAACAATCACATTTTATTTTTATTTGCAGATGAAAAAAAGAAAACAAAGAAAATTGATAATGAACTCAACCCTGTTTGGAACGAGGTGACCTGTTCTCATAAAATTTTTGTGTTTAGTATATGCTAAAAGTGCATTGTGTTTACAAAATTAGTGTATCAGTATGTCAGACACTGCAGCTATGACTGCAATACAGATAGGAGTTAAAGTGGCATATTTTCCTATAAAGGGACAGTAAATGTGACTTGTAGCTGAATAAACCAAGTGGGATGGTGATCCAGTAGATATAACATATTTGGACTTTCGGAAAGCCTTTGACAAGCTCCCTCACTAAAGGCTTGTAAGGAGTCATAGGATAAATGGAAAGGTCCTTTCATAGATCTGAAACTGGCTAAAAGATAGGAAACAAAGTGTAGGAATAAATGCACTATGAAAACTGAGGAGAGAGGTAAATAGCAGGCTCCCGATGATCTGTAACAGCACCTATGCTGTTCAACATAATCGTAAGTGACCTGGGAAAAGGGATAAACAGTGATGTGGCAAAGTTTGCAGACAAAGTAAAATTACTCAGATTAGTTCAGTCCAAAGTAGACTGCAAAAAATTACAAACATATCTCACAAAACTGGGTGACAGGGTACCAACATCGCAGGTGAAATTTAGTGTTGAGCATTGCAGAGTAATGCAGAATGGAAAACATAATCCCAAGCATGCATACAAAATTGCATGGTCTAAATCAGCTGTTACCACTCAGGAGAGAGATTGTGGAGTCATCACGGGTAGTTCTGTGAAAAGACCTGCTTGATGTGCAGCAGCAGTCAAAAAAGCTAACAATGTTAGGAACAATTGGGAAAGGAATAGATAAGACAGAAAATATACTGTGCCACTGTTTATAGGCATCGTACACACAAACCTTGAATACTGTGTACTGTTCTGATGGCCTTTTTCCAAAAAAAGATACAATAAAAGTGGAAAAAGTACAGAGAAGGGCAGCAAAATGAATAGGGGTATGGAACAGCTTCCATATGAGGAGAGATTAAAAATAAGGCATTGTGGATCTTGGAAAAGAGATGACTAGGGGGGGATGTGAGAGATGTAATAAAAGCATGAATGATGTGGAGAAAGTGAATAACGAAGTGTCATTTACCCCTTCACTAATATAGCAACCAGGGGGTTGCTCAATGAAATTAATAAGTAAGTAAGTTGAATACAAACGTGAGGAAGTACTTAATCACACAATGCATTGTTAACCTGTGGAACTTGTTGCTTACAGATTTTGTAAAGGAGGATAGTATAACTGGTTTAAAAAATGGGTTAAATAAGCTCAGGGAGGATACATCCATCATAGGCTATTAGCAAATGTGTTCAGGGACACAACTGCAAGCTTCGGGTGTCCCTAACTTTTAACTGCCGGGAGCTGGGGCTGGGCCTTGTTAAATTGCCCTGTACTGGTCTTTTCCTCTGAAGCAGCTGGCACTAGCCATTGTCAGAAAACAAGATACTGAGCTAGACAGTTCACTGGCCTGACCCAATGAGGCCATTCTTATGAGCTGTGATGATGGTGTTCGTCTCAATTTACACAGAAGCATATAGACTTCTGGTTTGCTTAGGGTCTCCTGCTGCCATTGAAGTCCAAGAAAGTTTGGGCCTTGATATACATGGTGGCATGATTGGGTCTCTCATATGAGAACTCCCACTGTAGTAAATGTCTGTATACCAAGGTTAATGAAAAATGATAGTGCAAATTAGGGAGAGGTGTCTATGGGAGTGCTATGAAGGTCAGTTTTAGGTCTAGCCATGTTAGCATTCTCTTTAATGAGCTAGAAGAGAGATTAAACTGCATAGTCGTGAAAATCATGGGTCATCACCACTTCCCAATAAGAGAAGGATGTAGAAACACTAAGGCCTGAAACCCTTTGCAACCCATTTCCTCCCATGACTGCAATAGGAATAGAACCACATCTCATTAAAGAAATAAAGTTACTCATATTAGTCCAAGGGAGGAGAACAAGAAGTGCTGTAATATGGCACTATTAAGGAATTCTCCTTTTAAATTGCAATGTACCAATAACAAGTCAAAACATACAACAAACACGTTCCAAAGTTTTTCACTTTGTTTTCCAGATGCAGATAGTAAGAACTGTCAGGTTTTACTGTTACTGAATGTAATGTCATTCATGAAAAGTTTTATTGTTTGGTACTTTATTGTTAAGGTACTTCATATTTTAGCTGTATTGATCAGTTGTTTTTGCTCCATTTCTCTTTGTATAGATTCTTGAATTTGATTTGAAAGGGATAGCACTGGACACATCATCATCCCTGACGATTATTGTGAAAGATTTTGAAACAATTGGACAAAACAAGTATGTACAATTTCATTGTTAAACTTATTTAATTTCCAATGCACTTCAAAAGGCCAAACACAAACAGTGAATCTGATATTTTACCCAAAATAATTTCTGCTATTTGGTTGGTTGGTTGATTGAATTGGCTAATATTCTGTTATTTTATTGTGCTCTACGGAGTCTCTATATATTTTAGGCCTGTAGCTTTCTCTTTGGTCATTGTGGTCCACACTAATGTTTCTGTTCTTGAGAGAGAGTTCAGCCTTCTCCACGCACTTGACCTTGTGCATACATTTCCTCCTTTTTCTACCCCCTTTGAGAGGCCAGAGGTTGAGCTTCATCCACATAATTCATTTTCATGGGTTTTGGATGAGGTAGCCTACATGCATCAGACAAAATCTCTTCCCAATAGCAGACTTCTAGTTCTTGTTAATTTCAATGAAGTCAGTGTTCAATGGCAATTTTATGTAATTAGAAAATAAATGAAAGATCATTAAACTCATTCATGCTTGGATGAATACTGCAGAAAGCACTGACAGATTGACATTAAAGTAAAATTATAGGTTTCTGAAAAATAGTCTTATAGAAAGGAGTTTGAGCCAAATACCTTCCCTCAAATATTTTCTGTCCAGTTTTCTCTAGAGATGCTTCATCTCAGTGTGACATGGCAAGTTTAACCAGTGTATTCATATAGCTTAGAGCCATTGACCATGTCTCTGCACATTCCTTCATTCACCCAATCCTCCCTATGCCAGGGCAGATGGGATCTCTGTAGAGAATAAATATACCACCTCTGCAGTGCCTTCACCTTTGCATTGTACGGTGGAATCACTCACTCAGTTCCCATAGTGTTCAGGACCTTCTGCTGGCTGCTACTTGGGTCAAATGATTTGTTTCTAAACACGTATTTATATCCATTTGATTTAACTGTAAAAGGAAAAAAGAAGGACTAGTCTACCTCTGATCGCCATAGTAAAAACCATAACACCCTTCAAAATCTTTTAAAAAATCCATAAAGCTCCAGAACAACTTGCCCTTCAAAGCATCTGATGAAGTAGGATTTTCTCCTACAAAAACTCATGCAATAAATAGATTTGTTAGTCATTATGTGCCTTTCCCACTTCTTTCCAGATTGAATGTTACGTAAGAGCCATGCGTCTATTGTTGCTCTTTCTTCTCCAGTATGGCTGATATTGTGGAGCCATAACAGGCTGTGTTATAGCTCTATTTTTTGCTTGTATTCTGTGGGAGGACATATAAAGTGAACATGTATGAAACATCCTGGTAGTGCTAATGACCAGCAGTGGAATCATATGCAACTGATGCACTTTTCCCCCTCCTTTAAGAGCAGTGCTGAGTGTTGCTATCAATGGAGGTCTATGTAGACAGGTCCTATTTTTATTGTGTTACTTTCCATTAAGGCATAGAACTCTTATGGTAATGAGTAAGGTATAAATTCTGCATTTATTGGCAGTGGTTCCACTTTCACAGTGAACCTTTGTTCACTTCTTTTTCCTCCTCTGATACCCAAATGACACTCCACCAGAGAGTCACAGCTAGGCCAGTTGTTGTAATAAAATCTCACCTACTCTGGAGGTTCACCAAAGTCAGAGGGGCCCAGAATATGCCATGTGCCTCTGATCTCAAGGAAGCCCCTGAAAGTGTGATATCTGAAGAAAGAAACTGACACAGAAAATCTGCCAACCCTGCTGTGTTCTTGAGATGGATTTTACATATTATCACCAAGAAATGAGAGAATTCTCATCTGAACCTTTGAACTGGATCAGCTCAGTATCTGGACTAAGATTCCATTTGATTCTTATTTTTTCCAAACCTGCTAACCCACCCCTAATCTAAAGTCATATTTGCAAACATCAGATGTATTTGTTTGCATTTTTTCAGAAGAATGATCAAGGGCTGATCAAATATTGACTTTTTTGTCTGTGGATGGGAGCTGACTCATAGTTATGTACTCTCTACACACATACAATTAAACAAAAAACCCCTCCTCTCCAGGAGAATGATGCGCCAAATAGAAAAAACACATTCATGCAAAGTAAATAGGAGGTGAAATAACTATTTTACACCAGGCACTAACTGCTTAAGGGTCTGAACTAATGCTCATTTGATGTATACACATCATGTTTCCATTAATTCAAAAACAGCTACCATCCTTTCCAAAGGAACAAAACATAAAATGGTCAGATTTGGAACAACAGTCACAGGGTTTCATCCCAGTCATTTCAGTCTTTCACAGCATCTATCCTTTTAGCACCCTTCCGTATAAAATTTTCCAAATTTTATGGAAATAAGAAAACTTTTTTTGTAAAAATTTCCACACACAATCAATAATACAAAAAAAATAGTTTTGAACATTCAGAAGATGTTAAATATTGATATAAATTGCACTGTGGGCTTCTATGTTTATTGTGTCTCAGTGATTCCAGATGAAATCCATTCAATTTACAAATAAGATTATGTTCTGAATTGTTATGCTTGCAATCTCAAGCTGGAGTGTGAAAGTCCACTGTGTTCTTTCTGTCTCATGCATTACTGACCTAACTGAAATGTATTACAGGTGTAATTAAAGTGGACAACTTGAGGTAAAACATCTGTAGGTGGAACATAAATATTCTGATGATATGCAAAACAATAATATTATTATGGACTTGTATTACTATAGCATCTAAGAGCCCCACTCACAGACCAGGAGCCCATTGTGGTAGGTGCTACACAAAGAGAATAAAAAATGGTCCCTGCCAATGTTCCCTGTAAGCTGCGCCAGTGCGCGGTGGCGCAGCTGCCTCCGCTCACTGGCGCAGCAAGCACTGACCCCAGTGCAGAGCTGGGGTCGGGGCTGGCGGGGAGCAGAGAGCAGCAGAAGCCGGGAGGAGAGGAGCCGGGGTTGGGGCTGGCAGGGAGCAGAAGCCGGGAGCGGCGGGGAGCAGAAGCTGGGACCGGAGGCGCTGGGTTGGGGGCTGGCGAGCAGCAGAAGAAGCGGGGAGTGGAGCTGGGTTGGGGGCTCCCGGGCTGGGAGCAGATTAGAAGCCCAGGATAAACTCATGGCACGCGGGGGGGGGGGAGGGGAGGGTTGATGTGTAAGGAAACGTCTTGTTTCCCTTTCAAGTCGTTGCTGCCCCATAGGTCAGTGGTTCCCAACGTTTTCTCTGCCATGGCACTCCTTGCTACCTTTAATTCATTTGAGGCACACTGCCATGTAGTTTCCGAATGAAGCCATATATTTTCATGAGCCAATGAGCCAATCCAGAGCGCTCTGAGTAGTTTTTCAAAAAAATTTGTGACACACCTGTGTGCTGTGACACAGTGGTTGGGAAACAGTGGGCTAGGTAGACACAACACACACATTCCACCCAAGATGCAGAATAAACACAGAGAACTGTATAGAACCTTATGTTACTTTATTAACACCCAGCATTTCTACAGCACTTTCCATCCCAGGATCTCTCAATGGCTCACTATACTAGTCAATTTTGAAAGGGATAGCCGTGTTAGTCTAGTCCAGTGAAAAAACAACAAGTTGTGTGGCACTTTAAGACTAACAGATTTATTATTTGCATGAGCTTTCGTGGGAGAAGATCCCACTTCCTCAGATGCTTCGAAGATGGGTGAACTTACAGAAAGGAATGAAACTAAATGCAAGGAGGTGTAAAACATAGGATCAGGTCATACACCCCCTTGCATTTAGTTTCATTCCTTTCTGTAAGTTCACCCGTCTTCGAAGCATCTGAGGAAGTGGGATCTTCTCCCACGAAAGCTCATGCAAATAATAAATCTGTTAGTCTTAAAGTGCCACACAACTCCTTGTTGTTTTTTCACTATACTAGGTATTCACACATGCTTGGCTCTGTGGTATCCAAGAGGCACACCCCACCTGTGCTCACATTCAAGTGAATGGCCCTGACAATACATTATAGGCAAACTACATGTGTCCTCCCATTTTGATATCTTTACCAAGTGCCGTAAACAATGGCTTTAGAAGGAGGTGTCCCCTCCATGTATTTTTAGCACAGCTCTGTTTTCAGTTGCAAGCTGGTAAAGGAAAGTTCAAAGCTTGCAGACAAGAACACCACAAAACTGGTAGATGGGGATTGTAGCAGAGAGAGAAGGCAGCCTGATCTAAGTTTTTCAGTAAAGTGGAAAAACTGTCATTGACCTTAATTAACATTAGCTCAAGTAATATATAGGCCTGAATCAAGGTGACGACTTTTAGCTCTATGAGTGAGATCTAGTCAGAATTGGCACATTCATTAGGAATCTCTAAAAAAAATAATAGAATTGTATTGGCTATCTGTGATCATCAGCTCTTATCAGTGTAATTTCTTACAAATTTTCTTTATGTATTTTCACATCTTCTAAAGGTGAGCTGAAATTACAGACAACCAAAATGTTTGTTGTTCTGGAAAAGGTAATGGCTGGTACACTGAACACATTCTTAGATGTTTGTCACCTATACACTGACAGAAGATAAGTTCCCATTCCTGGCCCAGTTGGTTGATATATGTGGTATGTTTCAAGCATCTAGTGCAGATGCTGAATGAGGCTTCAGTCTAATGAATAATATTAAGACAGAGCCTCATAACAGGTTGGATGTTTCTCATCTAGACATGCTAATGCGCATCAAGTCATATCTAAGTGCTGGATTCAAGGCTGACCTAGACTCTGTATATGCATTCTGGAAATGTGACAAAGACAGGCATCAAAAACTGAGGTGTAGAGGAGGCTTGATAGGCAGCATCATTGCTTCATATTTGCTTAATAAAAATGTTAAACTAAAATACTGTGGTTTTATTAATTTACTAAAGTTTGAACAAAAAGACATCTATACAATGTTCTCTCTCTAAGCTGGTGATGCAACTGAGCAAGTTACGGATGCACTTGGGGAGCTGATGGGCCGATCCGGGCCCAGGAACTTGCTCAGCTGCATCCATAAGTTGCTCAGCTGCATCACCGGCTTAGAGGGAACATTGGTCGCTGCCCCAAAGAGTTAGTAAATAGATGATCCTCGATAGCTGTGTTGGCGCTATAGTGCTAACATGAATAAAGAGCACAGTTGAGATCTTTCAAAAACCTAGTCACCTTTATGTAGTTTTTCTGTGCTTTAAGGAATACGAGCACCTCACATTCAACCACAACAGAATGGGGGTAGTGAAATATTGGTTTTTGCTTCTTGAAATGGCTCTGCTACTGTGTAACTAGACTTGCCTTTTTACAGGCAGCTATATATGCTCACTCACAGAAAGGAGCAGCTTGGTGTTATGTTTTTTGCTTTGTAAGGTGGTGGTGGCATATTCTTAAAATGATTGAGACATTTTTTTCTACAACAAGTTCCCATTGGCAAAGCTCCTGTTGACATCAATGGAAAGAGGAATTTACTTATATGCATAAATAGTCTGGAAACTATTTAGAAATTCACCAGAGGGTTTGCAAAAGTGCTAAATGAACTCGATGCAAACTACATAATTCTGATCATTCCATCCTGTTTCTTTTTTTAAATCTCTTTGTGAATCAGGCCAACAAATATCTTTTAAGTTGTGAATGATGATTTTTCCACAAAATATTGTACAGAATCCTCCTGGCATGTTTCTTCTAATGCACTTCAGTCCTGAATGGCAATATTGCAGAATTCCCAAAAGATACTCAATAGTAGGGGAGACTCCTATTACAGCATTAGTATTAGCATTAGGCTAACACACATGGCAGTCATGGGATAAGTGCAAACTCAGTACAGGGCCTAGCACTGGCTTCTAGGCTCAGCTATAATACAAACAAATAATCACAATGGAGAATGGGAGGAGATCATCACACTTACTTTGACCTGTGAAACTTGTCCTGATTTGGACTCAAGCCCCCAGAAGTGAAAACCTCATATTGCATATACCCACTGTGGTCCATAGCCTGTTCACCTTACTCATAAGTAGTCACATTAGCCTCAGGACAACTTTGAAATGGATGTGACTAGTCCAAATAAGTAAGCCAAACAGGATTCATCCCTGTGCCAATATTCCCCCAGGCCTAAGGGTTCATATTATTGTTCACTATTTATTTTGCTGTCTTAGGGGAAGTTTTTAGGCTCAGCTTTGAGAATGGGGAAGCTTCCTTCCAAAAGCCTCATTTTTCTTATGCTGGAGTGCGGTACTTTATATCAGCTGCTTTGAGGGTTTTACTTGCTCCCCACCTGGCATTTGGTCACTTCTGCTGACTGGCACGCAAGGAAGAAGTGGAACCAATAGTGTCTCCTATAACTATCCCTCCCAACCCACTCACTGACAGGGGGTTTGTCTATGCTGGAGCCTTACGTCGGCTTAAGGAAGCTTAAATTGACTGGCAGACCCCGGGACCTTAGCTCGACTTAATAACACCTCCTCTAAAGGTCGACTTAATGCTCAAGTCAACCTTATTAAGTTGACTTAAGCCAATGTAGATGGGGGAAAGCCCTTAAGTTGATTTAAGTGGCCTCCAGGCCCTCTCCCAGAGTTTCTGGCCACCAGGAAGGGTCAACCTAGCACCTTCCAGTGTGGATGCAGGCAATCAACAGGAGTTTTCAATGTGAATGCTTTAAGTTAACTTAACACTGTTGACTTTAAGTCAAGTTAAAGTCAACCTCATTAAGTTGACTTAACAGAGCCTCTAAAGTAGACATACCCAGGCAGTGTATCAGGCACATAGCCCCACCTCTGCTGCCCCGTTCCTGGAGCAAAGATATGGGCAGGTGCTGTAGAACAAGAGGACAATCTCCTAAAAACATCTGTAGTCATTTACGCAGACCAGTATTCCACAGCTCAAGAGAATGAGTGCAGTAGAAGTTCCCTTGCTTTTACACTCTGCCAAAACACTACTCACTGCTGTGGTATGTTTCTGCAGTTTAGGCTAATGTAAACAACATTATATGTATTTTTCCAGAATTTACTATTACTTGCAGAAATATTTCTGCAAGTGCAGACTAATATTAAATGAAGATTAATGACTAAATATCATGACACAAAGTCTGACTCACTGGAAAAGTAGTTAAATAAAAAAAAACTCCAAACAAGAACACTGCAGGCATATATAAAAAGAACTTTCACATGACAAAGTACAGGCCTGATTTTTTCCCATATAAAAACGTCTCAAAGAGAACACATCTGTTTTCCTTCATGTTGTTAGCTTAGTCGGAGTTTAAAATCTCTCACTTCACTAGGAAAATGAATCTTTACACAGTTTAAAGAAAACACAACTTTCACAATCATTGTCAGCAACTGAACTACAAAAGGTAGATTACAAGTTACAAATACCACAGTCCCTAGAGGAAGTTACACTGTGGTCAGAGCCAAGTGGTTTTATTCCATGTGTAGGAGGGCAAGTCACTAGCTGCACATATTTTTTCCAGGCTGAGTAGTCAGTAACCTAGCAACACAGAGGAAAGCAGGCTGGGCACACCCTACTGTTTGGTGAAGAATAGTCCCAAGTCTGCAGCAGGAACATTAACTGCAGCTCACTTTGGCGACACAGTTAGATCTGTGATTATAAATATTTAATCCATTTCCTAGCCTGGCACCAAAAATACTTATACCCACCTCCTGCAATTGGATCTGTAAGGGTGGGAAGGGGACCTCTTGTGCCTGACAGTGGGGCAGTACACTGCTGTAGCAGTCATCTGCATAGCTCTGAATGAAGGTTTGGAGCCTTAAATATTAAAATCTTTTCTATTTTCCCCTGAAGATTTCACCTTTCTAGATGAGGTACATGACATTTTTCTTTTTAAATCTATGTATCAAATAATGAATGAGGATTAAATGGCACTATTTGTGTTTGAACGAACCTGTTTAGCAGCAAGAGGGCATATTAGATGATGGAGGTGAGGGTTTAGGATGGATTTTATCATGTAATAGATACAGCCAACAAAACTGTCTGGATGTAGCCATTATAATTTATGCTGGAGAAGTAAGGATGATAGTAACAAATGGCCACTATGGTGACAAAATAAGCTCAAAAGAAGTGGGACAGAGACCTTCAACTGGTAAAAATCAGTGTGCCACCATTGAAATTAGGAGTGGTGCCCTGGCTTCTTTACAGGTGAGACTAAGGAGGACCAGGTGGTAGATGAATGCAGTGGTTCTCAATATTTTGCAGGTCATGACACACTTGGTGGCATATCAGGACCCTACAGGACACACCAGCCCACCCGCCCTAGGCCAAATCCAGCCATTTTCGTGGCTCTCCGTGACACTCTTACCACTGTGTGTGTGGCAACACAGTATTTGAGAACCACTGGATTAATGGACACAGAGGCCTTATAAAAGGACTAAGAGTGAGCCTTCTTGGGTGCTGGAACCCCAGGTGTGCCATGAGTAGTATGCCCTGAGACAGGGCATGTAAGGAAAACGGTATTCTGGACAGAAACAAAATGGGGACCCAGGGCTCTACACCAGAACTGGAACAGATAATGATGCGCAGACAGAACCAACAAATGTTTTGAACGAGGCCCAGAGAGTGTGCTGAAAAAAGTCCTAAAGGGCTAAGGAACCTTGTGATATGGTGGGGACTCTTAGTATGCTGGAAGGGACTATATTTATTACGACTTAACTAGAGGGTGGCTAAGACATATCTCCAGCACAGATTTGTGTGTGGAGAGCTGAATGGACTCACCATGTGAAGGAAGAGGGTGCTGGCAGGGCTATGTTTGGCCATCAGACAATGCTATTGGGCAGTCACAACTATGGGATACCCCAGTTTATACTAGGTGAGGATCTGGCAATCTCAGAAATGCCATATAGAGGACTCTGTACTACAACAGAGAGTAATGAAATCTTGTTTGTTAATGCTGTGAATGAGGATTTCCTGATACCAACCATGGCCATTGATTAGATTAATTCTACTGGTATTTGGGCTTCTATCAGCAAGTGTTAAGAACAGTACCAATTCTTTAATTAGTTGTCTCAAAAGTAAAAGGTGGTGTTTAACAGTTGCTTATTTGTTGAGAAATAAAACAATTCTACTTTTTCATATAGGGGAAACAATACTGTTATCAAATACACTTGAAATTGTGGATTTATCTTTTGAAATAAGCATGACAGCTAACTTAGACCTCAAATGCTAAATCTGATTATACAAGAAAGTGTTTATACAGCTCAAATTGTACTCCTGGAGGTTTCCTATTGTGCTGTTTGCAACTTGCAGTATATTCAAAGGAGTACACCACAGTAATTTTGTTTAGTCAGGGTAGGTAGGTATGAGGAAATTCAAGCCTAAATTAGAAAATTTCAAAACCATCATAATTATAAAGCTGTTCTTGAACTCGTGTCTTCAGATGCAAGGGTGTGGTTGATGAGGCTAATCCAAATAACTTGTGAATTCAATCTTATTTACTTTTGTAAATTCTCTGAGGAGTGTAAACACTTACACACATCAAATGATTCAGGTAGCCTATCATTTCAAAATATCACCCTGAGCTTTATTAAATCAAACTAGCAAATGTATGAAACTTTTCAACAAGTCAACAAAAATCATTCCTGGGAACCCCTCTGTCTCCCCCTGAATCTGAGTCAGCTTTATCATTTGTGGGCAGGCCTGTTTTTGTTATTCCCCCCATATGGGAGGCCCCAAACATACCAATCTCACTATGCACAAGGCTGGGCTCAGGATTTGAGGTTAACAAGATGTTGATTTGGCATACATCTAACATTTAACTGATTTGATTCTTACATTTAAAAAAATAAAATCTGTGGAGGTATGTTTAGGTCTCCTTTAGCCATCTGTTCGGAAGTGAAACTTAATTATGTGTTCTTTTCAACCTAGTGAGTGCTTTACATCTGTTAATATTGATCTTTAAGTTTTCAGAACAATATTCTTGAGAAATGGGATAGAAAGCTATGTAAGAAAAAAAAGAAGATATATGAAATTTGTCTATAGATTTCTAGCTCTCTCTAATTAGAGCTTTCCACAGCTTTGGGAATCACAGGCCAATGCGCAAATGCTCTTCCATTTTTCTTTACAACTTTGTCCAACAGTTTCAATGACTGTCCTTCAGGGCAGCTGATCCTCACTTAGAAAAGGTCACTTGGATCCCTTAGGGCTCTTGTTTGGTGAAAGTAAACCTAATCTAGCCATCCCCCTGGGGAAAAACAGTTTGGCTAATTACACTGGTGGGTGTGGTTTAGGCACACTTCAGTAACCAATTTTCACCTTCCATTAAATATGACAAATATTGCCTTCTGCAGGTTTCATTTTGCCCTCTCAGCTATTGTTGAATATGGGTGCTATTCTCTAACAAGTGCAACTAAGAATACAGCATGGTTATTCCTCAACATACAATATGGATACCACTTCCTAGTCCCACCCTCAAGTACACGCCTGGTGAAGAAATTTATGTTTTAAAAAGGTGAAAGCAAACCTTTTCCAGTCCAGTTTTGCAGTCTTCTATCTGAAGTTTAAACAGTGAACTTCAGATAAAATTTGGATTAGCATCTGAACTTCTGGGTGTTTGTATGAACTGACTCTCTAATTCTTTGAGTTTTGCCCATCATTTTCTGTTATCAATGGCAATATTAAATAATACTGCAAAATGAGAAATTAAATAAGAACACTGATGTAATCCATGTCCAAAATATCCCTGTTTGAATTTTTATTTTAGGTTGCATGATGCTTACAAAACAGTAGAAATGGGCATAAGCCAGTTTGGAACTGGATTTCGGACACCCACCTGTTAAGGAGTGTGTGTAGTCAGGGTTTTGGCTGGAGCTTTTCTCTGTACAACAGAATAATTTTGATGTGAACAGTTTGGGAGTACTGCTATCGACTTTAACAGTATTGGATTAGGCCTATAGGGCCAGATTCTGTCCTGTACTAAGATCTGCTTGACACAGGAAAGGGAGGCATGCTCCTCAGAAAAATGGTATAGGTTTCTGATTTCTTGCCACATTTATCTTCAACCCTGGTGCAGGTTAGAGCAGCCTTTAAGCAATCCCTGGCTGTATCACTTCCCATGCCTGGTGTAAAGAGTACATGCAGTGTGTATGGATTGCTGCTACACTCTGGTAATTGTCAGCTGACAAAGCGTCTCTTGGGGACCATTGCCAACTGGTCTAGGGGCCATCTGCCAGTTGAGAATCCTTATGTGCAGAGACCCACTGGCATACCCCTTATACCAAGGCTGGGAGGAAGGAGATGATACAGGGACCATCAATGCTAGTTTATGCCAGCTGAAACCTCTGCTAGGGAAATATTCAGCATGACAACATCTGCTTCCTTTGTGCCACTTGAGAGCAGTTTAGGTGTCAGACTGGGGAGAGAATATGGCCCATAGATGATATTTCATAATGAAATTCAGATGTAGACACCCTGCCCATGTCACGTACCCATTCCATATGGTTATTATTTAACTAGAATTGCCTTTAACATCATGATACATCATCTCCTTCCCTTTAAACCCATATATAACACAAGAAAGATATTCAAGTGATGATATTACATTTTAATTACAGGTGAATGTAGTATGTTTTGCCATAACTAATTAATGTACTTTCAAGGTCCCTTACAGAGAATATTGTCCTGATTGGTTGCCTAGCAATTTAGATTACATGCATTTTTTTTGTTGTGTTTATGGGGATCCCATTCCATGATCTGTGTTGGTCTTTTGGAGCACTTAGTATAGCAACTAGGTCACATAAATCCATTCCTAGTTTTGGTTTGGACTACTGAGAGTTTAGTTAGCCATAAACAAAGCAGGAAACCATCAGCATGGACTCCACCCTGAGTCAAGATAGATCCTCATGTCCTGAAAGTTATGTATGTTACTGTAAATGACTCAGTTTTGGCATTTCTTCAGCTGCAGAAGTATTTCAAAACACAATCTATGAGGTACTAGCTGGAATCCCTAGAGTTCTTAAAGTGACTGATGATGTATTAATATTTGGTTCCACATCTGAGGAGCACAACACTCAACTAGCAGGTGTTTTTGAATAACTGCAGGAGCAGGATCTCATGTTAAACACAGATAAATGCATGTACAATAAACCCACATTAGAATTTTTTGGATACACATTCTCCAAAGATGCCATCTCAGTAGATCATATGAAAATGAAGGATATTCAAAACATCGTTGTGCCCTGAACTCATCTGAAGATTGTGCCTAGGGCTTACAAACTATATTGGCCAATTCATTCTGAGGTTAGCCACTATCGCAGAGACTCAGAGACCTCACCAGGAAAGATTATGTATGAGTTTGGTCAGATGAACCTCAAAATGAATTTGAGGAACTAAGGAAATCCCTCATCCATGACATAGTCATGTCATATTTGGATTGCAGTAAGAGTGTTGCACATATAATAGATGCCAGCCCTGTTAGATAAGGAGCAATCCCCACAGAGGTTTATCAGTGTGGTCAAATTTACACCATTGCTTATGCCAGAAAGGCTATTCATTCACTGAACAATGACTCTCAGACAGAAAGAGATGCTTTTGCTCTAGCATGGGGATGTTCCCATTTTTATTCATACACTGGTGGATGGGTGTCATTTTATGATTCTGACAGATCATAAGCCCCCTGAACAACAATCCTCTCTTCACTCACTAGCTCGCATAGAGCGGTAGACGCTCAAACTGTAAGGTTGTGACAACAAAGTTATCTGTTGGTCTGGAAAGGATAACCATGCTTACTACTTCTCCAAGTACCCTATTCCTTTAAAAACAAACAAACAAGGGCTATGTCCACACTTACATCATTATTCTGAAATAAGTTATTTCAAAATAAAGTCCTTATTTTGAAATAAATTAATTCGAATTAAGAAAATGTTAATTCAAATTAAGGGAAAGCCTGCTATCTAAACAGCTGTTATTTCGAAATGGTTATTTTGAAATAAGGCCATTTGGACATGTTGTTTCAAAACAATGGTGGTGTTTTGAAACAACATGTCCAAACAGCGTTATTTTGAAATAACCATTTCGAAATAACAGCCGTTTCGAAATGAATAGGGTTTAAACTGTTTCAAAATGATGGTTCTTATTTAGAAATGACAAAGCTTGTCATTTCAAAGTAAGAAAATGTCATGTGGACCTAATCTTTTTTTATTTCGAAATAACCAGTGTTATTTCGAAATGAGAGACGTGTGGACATATCCAAGGAGTCCTGTGGTACTTAAAGACTAACAAATTTATTTTTGCATGAGCTTTCATGGGACAAAATCCCACTTCATCAGATGCTCTGATAAAGTGAAAACAACAAGAGGCCTGTTGCACATTATACTAACAGATTTCTTCAGGCATAAACTTTCATGGGCTCCAACTCACTTCGGCTGATGAAGTGGTTGGAGCCCACGAAAGCTTGTGCCAGAAGAAATCTATTAGTCTATAAGATGCCACATGACTCTCTTTGTTTTTGCTATACACACACTAACACTGCTACCCGTCTGGATATTTCTGATGAGGTGGGATTTTCTCCCATGAAAGCTCATGCAAAAAAAATGTGTTAGTCTTTAAGTGCCACAGGACTCCTTGTTTTTTTGTTTTACTGAACTAGACTAACACGGCTGCCACTTTGGACCTATTCCTTGAACTCTTAACAATCATGAAGCTATGGAGAAAGCGGAAACCTAAATAAACTTCCTTCTCCCAGATACCATTACCAAAGTTCTATGATTACAGCAAATCTAAACAGTGTGGTCTGCCACATCTCTAAATCATCATCAAAAGAATCTAAAGTGATCACTGTAAAGAACTTCTACACAGTTTAGTACATTTGACTTCTGAAATACCAGCTGCTCTATGATCATTTGTCCACACTGACAGTGAACTAACTGTAATGAATGCTTCCTACTCCAAGATACAAGACATGTTATTCTGCATTTGTTATGGGATCACTTATTTTGTTTGGTTCACAAAGATCACCAGGAACGGGTAAAAACAAAATCCTTGCTTAAAGAAAAAGTCTGCTTCCCCAGAATCAATAGGTTTCCTGAACCTCATGCTAAGTCCCTTAGACTGTTCCAGGCACCAGCTCTGGAAAACCACATTCCTCCTCTACATGTGTATCCTCTGCCAACATCCCCATGAACAGACATTAGTATGAATTTTTATCCTCTCACTGATGGAAAACATTTAATGGTTGTTAAGAGACCACTGTTCTCACTACTCAGAAGTTGAAATGATGAACACTACTTCTACTGTGCTGTTATATCCAACCTAGACAAGATTATCAGTCTATTGCATATCTGCTGTTACCAAAAATGATGGTGCTCCTTCCTTTTAAGACTCACAGTTTGCTCGGTTTCTGGAATATCTTGGTTTCAAACACTGTAAACTTACTCTGCACTAACTGCAATCCAGTGGAGAAATTGAGAAGATTATGTGAACCCTCAAGAAACCACTATGAATTACTGCAGCTGATGGACTGGAAGTGAAACAGAAGTTATTTCATTTCCTCCACAAGTATCAAATCACTTTTCACTGTTTGGCTAACATGGAGACAGCAACTGTTTTATTTGAGGAAACCACTAAGAACAAAATTACCCCAAGCTGAGCAAAAAGTATATGATGAACCTCTACACCAACTTGACAAAAAAGCAGAGCGTGGCATGGAAAAATATACTGAGCAGCAATGCAAGAGATGTAGGTCTCACAAGAAGCTTTCAACCAAACAACAAGCCCTCTATGGCTTTTTATCCAGAGCCTTACAAGACCACAGTGGTTAAGGGCATGATGGTCACTGCTTAGAGAAGGTCCCATAAAGTCACATGAAATGCATCTCACATCAAACCACTTTGTGGCACTCATGTTCCCAAGGGACAAGAAACAACAGATGATGATAATGATGACAATGACAGAGATTTGAACCTCTTGGGCTCTCTTAGGCAAGTGAGTGAGTCAACCCTCTTTGTTCCAGAGGTTGAAAGTCACCCAAAAAGACATAGCTGTCAACCACCAGTTCATTAAAAAGACTATATAACACAAGTGACTCTGTTTTTGTGAATATGTTGATCAGTCATTGCATCATTTATTCTATGTTTTTGTGTTTTATTTATTAGATGGATGTATTTGAAAGTGCTGAATTTAATAATTGTTGTTAATTTAAAGTTTGTGGGGAAAAAGGAGGGATGCTGTGTTTATGGAATATCCATTTCATGAACCAAATTAGTCTTTTAGAATATCAAGTATAGCAGTTGGGTCACATTAGTCCATTCCAGATTTTGTTTTATATTAAGAGTTGAGTTAGCTACAAACAGAGAAGTTGCAAATCATGTTCAGTGAGCTACAGGATTAAACCAGTGCTTGTGGCATCCAACTTTACTGCTTTGGTGTGATTCATGCTAGAAACTCCTAATCAGTTAGGGCACAACACATTTCTCATGAGTTTTGTTTGTAATGCTAAAGTTGCTGGGAAGAGATTTGAAATACTTCTGCAATGAATAAACTGCCATGTAAATAATCTCTTATGCACTGAACAATTCCAAATACCTTCAATTCTGCAGGTTTATTAAAATTAGTAAGTTGCTTTCTACAAAACAAATAAGTTAGGTGTTAGTAATGTTGAACTTGGGTTGTAAAAGAAGTAATGAGGTAGGACTGGGATTTTCAGAACACAGGGGAGCTCAGACAATCAGTTCCCCCTTCAAGATTTGTTAATTAAAGCCCCCAGCTAAGCCTCTATATCTACACACATGTTTTTAGTGTCATAGCATGAGCCCAAGTCTTTAGACCCGAGCTCTGAGACTCTCTGCCACAGTTTTAAAATGCAGCATAGATATAACTGGGAGTTCAAGCTCTTGAACCCCACATTTGGGAGTCCAATTTTGGAAGTAATGTAGGAGGTTTGCATTTTTAAGCTCTGAGGGACTGTCCCTGAAAAGTGTAGAGTGCAGCACCTGTTGGTCTCAATGGAAGTCAAAGAGGCACACACAGCACTCTTTAGGAGGTGTTCAGTACCTTGCAAGATGCAGCCAGGATGTTGCATGTTCTGTTTTAATCAGAGCATACAGTAATGAAAGGCATGGTTTTTTTAAATTACAGTACTCATTGTCCAAGATACAGACACACATAGGATACACCTAATGTCCATTCCCAAATCTATGACTCAGTGCTCTCCTGCAAATACAGACTGGCTGCTTGCACTGCCACAAGGGAAATCAAGATTGATTCTTGAGCTTGCTATCTTGCACCCCAGGTAGGATGATACTGAGATAATTTTAGAGGCTGCATGATCAGCCCATGGGAAATGTGGTGTACCTCACGTGCTGTTTCCCTTCATCTAACAAGTCATTCAGGCTGAAAAGTGTACAGTTAGTCTTTCTGTACAGAAAAATACAAATAATGAATAGACTGGAACAATCTAGAATGTATATTTACATTGGATGTCTAGTGCATAATAAATCCTCAAGCACTTTACAAACAATAAGCTAGGTGCTTATGATATGTGCAGAATAATGTCTAGGGGATTAGTTTTGCCCCGTGGATTCAAAAAGTCTATGGCATCCTTAGCTACGGCCTTGAAACCCCCCAAATAGCTGTCTGTAGGAACTGCAGTTTTAAGGTTTCAAGGAAAGGATTTTTCTAACAATTTGGCAGTAATACCAGGTGCTCTTTAAAAAGTGTGTTTGGTTTAATGTTTGCACAGTAAATTTAGCCAGGGTTATCTCATCTGCAGAAATCTCAGTTATTCTAGTAATCTACTTCATGATTTCAGCAAACTACATATGCAGAGTATAATTTCAGTGAGGAAATGCCTTGTTTTTTACATTTACAGATAAGTTGCACAACCACGGATTGTATATTGTAGTATATATTTGTAAACACCTTATTATGTTTTTCGGATCAAGTACATTGTCTATTAATAAAGACTTGATTTAGCCATAGAATACAACTTCTTCCAGTAAATCACAGGACTGTGAGCCTCCCAGTGGTCAAATTCAGTCTGAAGGGAGGTTTGCACTGTCACAAGGTATTCACAGCTTTATTCTTCTGAGTGAGTTGGTGTTGGTCAGCACAGCTCCAAAGTGGTCAAAGCTCGCTTTGGAGAGAACATGAGCCTGCAAATTTCCTGGGCACCTTCTCCTGGTAGGACTTGTGTTGAGCCAGAGTCTAAATCTGCCCTCAGAACACAGAGGAGTGCAGAGGGCCTGATCAAGGGCACAATCTGTGTAGTCAGTAGCTAGGTAGATTAATTCTGTGATGCTTAAAACAAGTCAATCAGCTACAGTCACCTGAGCTTTATCCTTCTTCATATATACAAAGCTTTGAACCTAACTCTGATGGAGGGCTTTTTACCTGTAGATATCAAAATGTTTTCCAAAGGAAGATAAATGTTATCTCTAGTTAAACAGTGGGAGCTCTATGGCTCAGGGTATGTTTACAGTGCCATGGCAGCAGGGATGCTGCAGCATTGATCAAGTGGGTCTGTGTAGACCCACCCACTCAACTGGAGTGTGCTCTCCAGTCAGCTGAATAGTCCACTTCCCCAAAAGAAGTAAGGCTATATTGATGGGAGGTATCTCCAGTCAACACAGTACTATTCAGAGATGCTGCAGTACATCAGCATAAGTATGTCAATTGGAGATTTGCAAGCTACATTACATAGCTTGGGTATCTCCCATCCTCTGCCACCACTAGTGTGGACCAGCCCTCAGACAGATGAATTATTTTATCCCAGATACTTGCATATACACATTATACAAACACACTATATGCTGTGCTGTATATTAAAACATTAATTAACAACATTTACAGAACTAATACATGCATTGTCATATAACTGTAAACGTCATCTTCCCATATCTTATTTCCTCCCAGCCATTCACAAGCCTCACTCATGGTGTTAAGTCTTAAACAGAGACTGTAAACTCTTTCAGGTAGGACAGAGTTGTCTTCAGTGAAGCAAAAAACACATTATGGGGTGCAGATTAAAAATTATTAATTAGTGGTCTATAATTGGAATACATTTACAATATTTTAGTCATTTTTATTTGGTTTGAAGTTTTTCCATGCTTTACTCTTTTGGACCCATTTGGTTATGTAAGGGCAGGGCTGTCCCTAGGGGGGAGCAGGGCCCAGGGCAAATCAATTTGTACAGCCCCCCCCCCTTTAAACTTTGCAGGCAATGTTCCCTCTAAGCCAGTGGCTCCTGACCTGTGGTCTAGGGACCCACAGAGGTCCATGGACACATTGCAGGGGGTCTGCAGAGCCTCTCCCTACCCAGGGCTGGAATCCAGCTACAGCCCCGATGCTCCCTGCCAGGGCTACCTTTCCTCGTCTGTGGCTGTATCCTGGCAGGGGAATGGAGCCACAGCAGCTCCCTAGCAGGGGCAAGGGCAGGGGACCACAGCTGCCACGGCTCAGCTCCCCGGTGGTGCGGGCAATGGTGGTGGCAGTGCTACTCACCAGCTGTCCCACTGGTGTGGGCCAGAGTCTGCCTGTGCAGGCCAGATTACATAATCAGCTGGGGGGTCCACAAAGATTTTTTTTTTGTTTCAAAGGGGTCCCCAGCCTGAAAAAGGTTTGGAACCACTGCTCTGAGCTGATGATGCAGCTGAGCAAGTTCTTTGCTGGTTCTCCAGGCCCCAACAGGCTTCTTCCCTGCTGCCTGCTGACTTCCCAAGTGTACCCATAACTTGTTCAGCTGCATCATCAGCTTAGAGGGAACACTGGGCAGTGTCATAATTTTTCTTTAATAAAATCATAAATGTCTTGCCCTCAGGCTAAAAAGTTGCAGAGAGAAGCAGAAAAACATGACCTGACTTTATCCTAAAGGCTCAAAACCCAGAAGTCAAAGAAAATAGCTCCTCCTCATTTATTATTTCTTTAAACATCTCTATTTTTAAGTGAGTTTTAATGAAATAGTTAAGCCAGACTTATGTCTATTTTTGATGTTTGGGGTAGGCAATACTGAATGTGTCATGGTGATGTTTCATCAGCCTCACAGCCAAGTGGACAGGAGCATCTGGAGGTACTCTTCTTTGTGGTTCTGGTTTTCTGTTCAAGATAGGCACACAATTTTACAAGTTTAATAATTTCTTAGATCAAGTTTTTGTTAAACTGAAAATTCAGAGAGAGAGAGAGAGAGAGATGCTATTTTTGGATGATATCAAGAAATAAATCCAGGTCCTCTCTCACCTTAAAAGCACTGGATTCCAAATGTCTAATGTATGTTATTTCCTTTATGCTGCCTGACTCTCTGCTTTCCCGTCTTATTTTAATATATGTATTCATACAGTCCTCATTGCTTTGCAGGTGATCTAAGTAATGAAACTCAGGTACTGTTTGAGGATGAGAGAAAGAAACAAGGGACCTTTGGCCTTCTCTCAGATACCCTGATGTAAAACAAACAAGGAGTCCTGTGGCACTTTTAAAGATTTTTAAAAATTAATTATTTGTTAGCTTGTAAAAGTGCCACAAGATTCCTTGTTTGTTTCGCTAAACTAGACCCATAGGGCCACAGCTGCTTTCTTCTTTGCCATGCTTTGGAACTGGTGGTCTGACTGCAATCAATGACAATGGGGCATTCTTACAGTGCAGAAGGAAGGACAAAAAACTTCTTTAATGTGTTGATTGATGGCCATTAACCCTAAAAACCCAGTATTTCCATACAAGTGCTAGCCTGCGGTCTTCTCTCTCAGGTATAATAGATCATTATATGCACAGAGAAGTTTGCTCAAAAAGACATCCCTGAAGACTGAAAACTCTTGTTAAGTGTAGAAGGAAAAAAGTTCCTTAATATCTCAAATGCTTTCTGGAGATGCTGATGTAAATTCAAAGAGAAGGTCCTGATTTGTAAAGGTTGGGGATGTGACATTCTCCTGACTTTGTCCCTGTTTGCTTGACTGAGACTGGCTCCATAAGTTTTATCTCAACACTTGCCTTTCCCTTCCCCTCAGGGAGCAGTTGTGGGAAGGTGGCTACTTAAGTCAAGAGTTACTGTAAACAAACGCTGCCTGTCCCAATTCCCTTCCCTGACCAGCCGGAGCTACTCCCTGGGCAGGCTAGCTCCTCAGCTTGAAGGAGGTCCCTGCTCCCTTACTCCCGCTGATTGTGTGGGACCCCAAAAGCGTGGGGCCCCCCAAAGCATGAGGCCTAGGGCGGTTGCCCCTTTTGCCCCCCCTTAAGGATGGCTCTGTATAAGGGACAGCAGGCATGACCTGGCTGCTGAAAGAGGATACTTCTGTCTGCAGATACACAGAATATAAGATAATGTAATGTCTTTTCCATTTTTCTTTCAGACTAATTGGAACAGCATCATTAGCACTTAAGGAACTTGTAGGAAACCAGAGTAGATCTCTTCCCTTCAAGCTTACTCCCTTGCTAGATGAAAGGGGACAGAACATCGGAGTGAGTGATTTCCTTATCTTTGTTTTACTGTTTTGTTGAATTTAAATACTCTAACAAGAGGCTTTAATATGAAACAAAAATATTTCAAAATCATTGGTTTGCTTTATAGATAAAATGATTAGTGATTTTATAGGCAAATGTACTGAGTAGAGGGACAACTGTAATGTACTGACTACATAAGCATCATTTAAATGTTGTTCAGTATATTTTAATTAAAATGGAACATTTTACAGGAACATTTTAATTAACATGTTAGTTTTCAATAACATGCATTAAGACATGGAATATATTGTTAATGAGAATCAGCCTAACAGACATTTGGAGAAAAATATCATTTACTTGCTTAATTGCCATTTTTGAGTTTCCACATGCAGCTTTTCCTGTATTCTTTCTGAAATTCAGCTACTGACAGGGCTGGCTTCTAGAAAATAAGTCCATGACTGTTCAGAATCACACTTCACTATTTTGACTTGAGCAAGTGCTTAAAGTTAGTCCTGTGGGTGATTGCTGTCCTGAACAGGGACACTTTCCTGAATCAGGACCCCATGATACATCCTTATTAAATCCTTATTTTGATATAATTTAAAATCAAAAGAAGAAAATGTTAAATCGAAATAAGGGAAACCCTGAAAGCAAAATAGCATGCCGTGTGTGTGGACATGCTATTTCGCTTCAGGAGAGGGCAGCATGGGAGGTGTGGCAACATGGCCCCCCTCGCTGGGCCATGTCTTCACCCAATATATACAAAAAGGAAGGCACTCTGGGAAGGAGAAGGGCAAAAGTGTTATTTTGAAATAACCATTATTCTTCTTTGGGTGCTGCTCCTGTCCATTCCATCATAGGTGTCTGCACGCCCCGTGCACGGCACGCCGGAAACTTTTCCCTAGAGTACCCGTAGGGTCGGCTGTAGCGCCCCCTGGAGTGGCACCGCCGCCACTCCCTATGTAAGCGTCGGCCTACCCCGCCCCTCCTCAGTTCCTTCTAACCGCCCTGTCGGTCGTTGGAACATTCCTTGGCCTCGAGTGGCTTGCACGTGGCCAGTGATATTCGGAGTACCCAAGCTTTCTTGTTTTGTGGTTAGTTTAGTTTAGTTAGTGTTAGAGTTAGATAGTAAGAGCCCGCCCCGGGCCCGGGGCCAGGCTATGCCGGGCTTTAAAACCTGCGGGCAGTGCAGGAAGCCCATGCCAGTGGATGACCCGCACGGCAACTGCTTACTCTGCCTGGGCGAGACTCACCTTGTTGAAAGGTGCAAGATTTACAGGGGCTTCAAGCCCAGGACCCAGAAGGAAAGGGTGCAGCGGCTGAAGCTCCACATGATGGAGGAGGCCCTTCGTCCGGCACCCGGTGACTCAGACAGTACGGCACCGTCGGTGCGGAGTGCGCCGGCGTCCTCGGCACCGTCAGCGGCACCGAAGCCTAACCGCCAAAAGTCGCACCATGAGTCCCAGCGCTGGTCGGCTTCACCGGTACCACCGAAGAAGAAGCGGATGGACAGGGGGTGCTCACCGCGCCAGGCGGCGCCGGGGAAGGACTCTGTTCAGAGCCAGTTGAGTCGTCCATTTCCCTGTCTCCGGCTTCCGAGCATGACCGTCCTGAGAGACTGCTCAGCCCGGTGTCGTCGTCCTCACCTACCAGGGACATCCTGGGAGAGGAGTTGACCCTGCCGGCCACGCCTGAGGCGTTCGCGGCGGCGCAGGCTCTGTCTAGCCAATCGGCACCGCCGGCACCGGCGCCGGGGCGGGTACCTTCTCGTGGGAAGCCGACTCCACTTGCGGCTGGCCGGGAGCGAAGCCGGGTACTGTCTGCGAATCAACGGCACCGTTCACCGGTGCCGCCTCCAGTAATTCCTGCGGCCGGGGCTCCCCGCTTCCGTTCTCCAGTTTCCACACGGCACCGGGCATCTTCACTTCGTGGACACCGCGGTCGTACAGACGAGAGCCGGCACCGTTCCCCGGTACAATCCTCATCAGCACCGCCTTAGTCACCTCGATCCAGCCCATCGTTGAGCTCAGGGGAAGAGCCGGCATTGCGGGGCTCGCACAAAGAACTGAGTACGCAGCCTCAACAAGGCCCTGCGGTACCGCCGTTCCACCCCCAGTGGTCGGTGTGGCAGCCCGGGATGCAGTGGCCATTCTGGACTCCTTGGGCCGTCCAACAAGGACCTGCCTTCGGTTCAGGGACCCCCATACCGAGTTCGGGCATCAGGGCTCCTCCATCTGCGGCGCTGGGTGCTCCCCCCGGTACCGGGGAGACGTCAGAGGTGGAATCCTTAAGGGACGACCAAGAGCGGGCCAGCCTGACCAGCGGTGGCCGTAGCATGAGGTCCAGGGCGCTGTCGGGGGGTCCGGATCTTGAGGAGTCATCCTCTTCGCCACCGGATGAGGCTGTGGCTGGGGCCAAGCCGTTGGCTATTCCAGATGATACTGCGGCTCATCAGGAGCTGCTCCGCCGAGTAGCCTCCAGGTTAAACATTCAGGCTGAGGAGATCACAGAGGACGCCGACCCCATGGTGGATATCCTGCTTCCAGAGGGCCCGGCCCGGGTGGCTCTGCCGTTTATCAAAACGGTGCAAAACACGACCAAGGCTGTCTGGCATACCCCAGCCTCGATTCCCCCTACAGCAAAACGGGCTGAGAGGAGGTATTTTGTGCCCTCTAAGGGCTACGAACATTTTTATTCTCACCCCACCCCCAGCTCATTGGTGGTAGCCGCAGCGAATGAGCGGGAGAGACAAGGTCATCCTGGTTCGACCCCCAAATCCAAGGACGCCAAGAAGCTGGACCTTTTTGGTCGTAAGGTCTACTCTACGGGGGGTTGCAACTAAGAATAGCCAACCAACAGGCTATTCTCAGCCGTTATATGTTTAACGCCTGGTCGGCCCTGGAGCGTTTTAACGAGTTGATGGAGCAGGACTCCAGAGCAGCCCTGGCGGCGTCCATTAAGGAGGGCAAGGTCGTGTCAAAGGCCTTGTTGCAATCGGCCTTGGACACAGCCGATGCGGCGGCTCGCTCTATGGCTTCGGGGGTCACTATGCGGCGTAGTTCATGGCTGCAGGCCTTGGGTCTACCCCAAGAGGTGCAGGCCACAATTCAGGACTTGCGTTCGAAGGTCCAGAGCTGTTTTCGCAGCAAACCAATACCTGCCTTCAGACTTTGAAAGACTCAAGGGCTCTGATTAAATCCTTGGGCCTGCATACGCCGGCGAGTCAAAGAAAGCAGTTCAAACAACCCCTTCTGGCAAGGGCTTACCACCGCCGCCAGGACAATGACAGGCGAAGGGGCAGGGGATCCCGTAGGCCCTCAGGGCGTCAGCCCAACGGCCAAGGGGCCTGACACCAACCGTCTAGCCAGAAAAAGACTTTTTGATGGTCGGCGCAAGGGCGATTTAGCGGGCGCCGGGGATCCAGAGACTCCCTTGTTCCTCAACAGACTGTGCCGTTTCGCGCCAGAGTGGCGCAGGATTACAAAAGACCGCTGGGTGCTCAGGACAGTTCAGGAGGGCTATTCCCTCCAATTTTCTTCGTTACCCCGGCGGGGCCCCCCTACACGGCGTGATTCCCTGCGGGACCAGGCCCACCAGCAAGTACTCTGGGAGGAGGTGCAAGCCCTACTGCAGAAAGGGGCAGTGGAGGAGGTGCCGCTAAACTGCAGGGGCAGGGGGTTTTACTCCCAGTATTTCCTTATTCCCAAGGCAAAAGGGGACCTACGGCCAATTTTAGATTTGAAACGCCTCAACCAGTTCCTCCGGAAAATTCGGTTCCGGATGGTGTCCCTAGCCTCAATTGTTCCGTCTCTGGATCCGGGTGATTGGTTCACCGCCCTCGACCTTCAAGATGCGTACTTCCATGTCGCGATCAACCCACGGCACAGGAGGTTTTTACGCTTCGTTGTCGACCAGAAACACCTACAATTCACTGTGCTGCCCTTTGGCCTTTCCGCAGCTCCGCGGGTATTTACCAAGTGCCTTGCGGTAGTGGCAGCGTACCTCAGAAGGAAGGGGGTCACCCTCTTCCCATATTTGGACGACTGGCTGGTCGTGGGCAAGTCGTGTCAGGAGGTGCTATCTCACCTGAGGTTGATGCAGTCCATGTTCGATCGCCTGGGACTGCTGATAAACGTTCAGAAGTCGGTGCTCATTCCCTCACAGCGGATAGAGTTCATAGGAGCGGTCCTCGACTCGTCATCTGCAAGGGCAAGCCTTCCCTCCGCCCGCTTCCAAACCATCAAGCAGGCGGTGGAGTCCTTAACGAAATTTCCCCGTGTATCGGCACGAGAATGCCTTCGACTGCTGGGCCTCATGGCAGCTTGCACCTTTGTGGTTCCCTTCGCCCGCCTGCGCATGCAACCGCTCCAACTGTGGTTGGCGGGGGTTTTTCGCCTGATGAGAGACAGTTTGGACACTATGGTCACCGTGCCCGCACCCGTGCTAGAGACACTTTGTTGGTGGAGTTGCGGGACCAACCTGTGCTCGGGGGTTCCATTCCGGCCTCCCCAACCGTCACTTCATCTGACAACAGATGCCTCGGATGTAGGCTGGGGAGTGCACCTCAACGGCCTCAAGACACAGGGCCTGTGGAGGGATGCGGACTCCGGGCTACACATCAATATAAAGGAGCTCAGAGCAGTGCGGCTGGTGTGCGAGGTGTTCCGCGAGCATCTTCGGGGCAGAACGGTGTCGGTGCATACCGACAACACCACTGCAATGTTCTACATAAACAAACAAGGCGGTACGCACTCACGTCTCCTGTGCCAGGAAGCCATGAGCCTCTGGGAGTTCTGCATTCGCCACAAGATCAGCCCAGTGGCATCGTATATACTGGGTCTCCAGAACTCCATGGCGGACGAGCTGAGCCGGAGGTTTATGACCCACGAATGGTCTCTCCACCCGGAGGTGTCGGAGTCACTTTTCCGGAGGTGGGGTTATCCCCATCTGGACCTGTTTGCCTCAGAGCTCAATGCAAAATGTCAGAACTTTTGCTCCTTCCGGGGGCGCAGCCCCGGCTCGAGGGCAGACGCCTTCTAAATCCACTGGGGGCTGGAAGGGTTAC
The DNA here is from genome assembly GCA_007922195.1 of Podocnemis expansa. Taxonomy (NCBI): domain Eukaryota; kingdom Metazoa; phylum Chordata; order Testudines; family Podocnemididae; genus Podocnemis; species Podocnemis expansa. The sequence continues at coordinate 12,553,530 of ML681981.1, read as the reverse complement.
TGTATGCGTTCCCTCCAACGCCTTTAGTTCCCAGAGTGCTGTGGAAGATAAAGGAGGAGAAGGCGAGGATCATTCTGGTCGCCCCGGCGTGGCCAAGACAGTGTTGGTTTTCGGCTCTGATGCGGTGGTCCAGGGGCAGGCTGGTTCGACTGCCCTTCAGGCCGGACCTGTTGACCCAGGATGAGGGGCGACTCCTCCACCCCAACCTGGAGGCCCTGCACCTCCACGTGTGGTACCTTCATGGTTGACGGTCAGCGACAAGTTGTGCTCCTCCCCGGTTAAGGAGGTTCTGCGTGGCAGCAGGAAACCCTCCACAAGGTCTACTTATGTAGTTAAGTGGCGCAGGTTTGCTCAATGGGCCGGGATCAAGGGGGAGGACCCAGCGTTGGTCTCGATTCACCGCATACTGGACTATTTATGGCACTTGAAGTCGAGTGGGCTGTCATTGTCATCCCTGAAGGTCCACTTGGTGGCGATCGCGGCTTTCCACGGAAGCTCCGAGCATAGCACACTTTTCTCCGTCCCCATGGTAAAAAGGTTCCTGACAGGCCTCTCGAAGCTGTACCCAGTGGTGAAACTGCCTACGATCCAGTGGGACTTAAACATGGTCCTGTCGCGGCTCACCAGACCACCCTTCGAGCCATTGGCGACATGCTCACTGTTATACCTATCGTGGAAGATCATGTTCCTGGTGGCCATCACGTCAGCTCGGAGGGTATCGGAGCTGTGTGCTTTGGTAGCGGAGCCACCATACACTCTGTTTTTTAAGGACAAGGTGCAACTGCGCCCTCACCCGTCCTTCAGGCCCAGGGTGGTGTCACACTTCCACGTGAACCAGGACATTTGCCTGCCTGTTTTTTATCCAAAACCCCATGCGTCAGAGGAGGAGCGGTGCCTCCATTCCCTGGACGTGCGCAGGGCACTCGCCTTCTATATAGAAAGAACAAAGCCATTTCGCAAAACCCCCCAGCTCTTTGTGGCAGTGGTGAACTACGAAAAAGGCCAGCCAGTGTCTACACAGAGGATTGCCTCCTGGATTAAGGCTTGCATCAAGGAATGCTACATGCTGGGAGGTAGACACCTGCCAAGGGCGACGGCCCATTCGACAAGGGCCCAAGCGGCTTCAACGGCATTTCTAGCGGGAGTCCCGTTAGTAGACATATGCAAGGCGGCAACGTGGTCCTCCCCGCACACCTTCGCGCAGCACTACGCCATCACCCAGCAAGCGTGGCAGGACGCGGCAGTGGGAAGGGCAGTGCTGCAAGCTGTCCGTCTGTGATGTCTCCCACCTCCAAGGTAAGGCTAGTTACTCACCTACGGTGGAATGGACAGGAGCAGCACTCGAAGAAGAAGAAGAAGGGGTTACTTACCTGTAACCGGTGTTCTTCGAGAGGTGTGCTCCTGGCCATTCCACCGTAGGTGTCTGCACGCCCCGTGCACGGCACGCCGGAAACTTTTCCCTAGAGTACCCGTAGGGTCGGCTGTAGCGCCCCCTGGAGTGGTGCCGCCGCCGCTCCCTATGTAAGCGTTGGCCGACCTCGCCCCTCCTCAGTTCCTTCTACCCCACTGTCTGAGGGGAGGTTAGGGAGGGATTGGAATGGCCAGGAGCACACCTCTCGAAGAACACCGGTTACAGGTAAGTAACCCCTTCTTTTGGATAACATGTCCGAACAGCGTTGTTTCGAAACAACCATTTCAAAACAACGGCTATTTCGATTGCATGTGAGGTTTTACTGTTTCGAAACGATGGCTTTTATTTCAAAACAACGGAGTCCCATCATTTCAAAATAACAAAATGTTGTTCGGACATGGCCGGCTTTATTTTGAAACAACAGCTGTTGTTTCAAAATAAAACCCTGGTATGGACACAGCGTGCTCAAGGGCAAGGGCAAGACCTTACTGCCAATTTCAGTTATCGTCTCTGAAGCAATTCAGAGTCATCTGTACTTTGTCACATACTTTTTTGCTGACTCTTTGTTATACCTTAGTAGTTTTTTAATATTGAGAGGTGTAATGAAGTGCTGCGGGCCACTATAAAATCAGTTTTGTAATGAAAATGGAGAAAGAAACAGTGCTCATTGATACAGTATAGAATGGCCTGTGAGTTAGGAAAGCTGCATTCTACCTCCAGCTCAGGGCTGGTATCACATTAAGCAGGTCAGTTTCCTGTTTGTCTTCCTCAATTTTCCCATTGTAAAATTGGTTAATACTACTCACCTAGTCCACATGGATATTATGAGGCTTTAACTAATTATTTAAAGTGTATAGAGTACTGTTAAATAACTGGATCTCATTATGACAGGAGTGTCTAAATGCCATGAATACAGTGATTTAATTTCTCAAATATGCTTTAAGATTAGTTGCAAAATGTGTGGCAATGTAGTCTTGGTATGTGTAGGCTAATGAAGCAAGGGATCATGCTAATTTATTTCATTATATTTTTCAACAGACTGAAGTTATAAACTGTAGTACAACTACTTGTAGTACAACTGTAAACTGTAGTGCAACTACTTGTTTGCCATTAATATAAATTTATAGAACCATTTGTTTACCCCACTTTAAGTTAATTATTGCACATTTAACTGTACATTTCTACACAGGCAACAATTGATTTGGTAATAGGATACGAGCCACCAGCTGGGCCTGCAAATCCAAATGATCCGGGGGGAACCAATGCACAAGGCACTGAAGGTATGTCATATTTCTTCAGAATATTATATTCAAAAGGTCATGCAAGGGAAAGATAAACAATTCTATCAGAAAGAATTGAAAGTAACTGACAAGCAAGCATGTCTAAACAGGCTTGTGGTAATGTATTCAGGCTGCAGATGCTTCAGAACTGAAATTTTATTTGCTCTTAAAATAAGTTCATCTGAGGGCCTTCATCTGACAACATTATCGTCAGTGGGAACAGCATAACTCAGGATTGTTTAGATCAAAAGTATTTTAAAAGCTGATGTGCAATTTTTTTTTAAAAAATAAAACTTTATTCCAACATCAAGAATAACTACAGTAAAGATATGTAATGCAGTAGCGAAGGCCAGCAAAAACAAGTAAATGCATAGCTGGGAAGAACATACCAGTACTCTAAATCCTTTACTATCACCTCAGGAAGAAAAAAAAATATCAAAGCTTCATCTACAGTAGACTGGGTTATTGGAGGATACTATTATGTGTCATTACATCCCAGATTAGACTAATTATAATATTTATAAACTAGTGAAGAAAAATCTTTGAACTTTAAATAGTTATTAAATTAAATTTACTTTAAATTAATTACTGTCCTACTGAGAACAGTTTATAAAAACCCTCCAGTGTTGCAGACAGTACAAAAAGAGTGAAATTTGTTGCTAGCTTTTTTGCAACAGCTAGTTAACTAACAACTCCATTACCGAGGTCTATGCTAACAGTTGCACAGAAGTGATGTATGTGCTGAAGCAAAGAAGAAAATAAAGAAAGAGTTAAATAGTAGAAGGATGTTGTTAGCCAGTATGATATAATCCACTAAAAGTTATGGCAAGAGTTCTACTTTATTTGAAGGTTTATATTCACTTTCAGGAAAAAAGCCTTTCTATTGACTGTATCACCAAATATCACTTAGATGAAGTAAAGTCACTGCCAAGTATTTTTCATTAAGACACACTGTGGCACTTCTAAAAATAATCAAGACTTTATTTAATAAAAGACCAAATGATGATATAAGGTGGTGCATTAATGTCTTTATTAACTTTAAATCATTAATCTGCATGCTTTGAGCTGTGTTTTGTTTGGCAACAAATCAATGAATTATATGTATGCTAATAGAGAATTGATGACAGGAAGGTTGGTGTTTTGTTTTGTTTTTTAAATCATTCATACTACCAATTTATATATTTATTTTTAACCCCAGGCAGTTTTATTCAAAATCATGTATTATGCTTCTGTTTTGTCTTGTTCCACCCCTCCTTCTTAACTTCTGTTATGTGTCATTGTCAGATTTTATTTACATAAAAGCAATACAAGCAGGATTTAGCTAAGATTGACTGAAGACTATACAGTAAACAGTAAACAAAGAAAGGAACATCTATGGGTATGTCCACATGTCTCTTTTATTTCGAAATAAAAGATTAGGTCCACATGACGTTTTCTTATTTTGAAATGACGGGCTCTGTCATTTCGAAATAAGAACCTTCATTTCGAAACAGCTTCAATCCCATTCATTTCCAAACAGCTGTTATTTTGAATTGGTTATTTCGAAATAATGCTGTTTGGACATGTTGTTTTGAAACACCACCATTGTTTTGAAACAACTATTTCGAAACAACATGTCTAAACGTCGTTATTTTGGAATAACAGTTTCAAAATAACAGCCGTTTCGAGAGCAGGCTTTCCCTTAATTCAAATTAACATTTTCTTAATTCGAATTAACTTATTTCGAAATAACTCATTTTGAAATAACAGTGTATGTGTGGACATAGCTTATCTTATTTTGTGGCCATAATTACTGAGGGAGAGAATGATAGCTAAATTTCAAAGTATTATGTGGGAGTTTATCTGTGTGACTCTCACTGATTTTGGTATAAATTTATATAGCTAAAACTGAAGGGCTAGGGTAAGTGGACAAAGGAATTATTTTCTTTAGTTGTACCAGATACCATATCTAAATAAGTTCCAAAGGGGCAGCATATCTAAATTGACAGTAATAAGGGATATTGCCTTTAGCCAGTGTCTGAAGAGACTAGTTCCCCTGTATTCTGGTGCCAAAGCTGGTATGAAGCAGACCAAAAGGGTCCTGGCTGTGAATCTGCAGCATTACATATTTCCACAAGTGAAGGGGCCCCTAAGATTCAGACGTATGCAGTTTCCCTAACCTACAAAATCGGAGGTTGATGTGTTAACATCATTCAAAATTGAACCTGTTCTTCGTAGAGCAAACCCTCCTGTTCTCTGTGTAGCAGCCCTTCAAAGCACACTCCGTGTAGTTCTGATGTTTAGTGAGACAAGATTTGAGAGAAGAATGTACTGTGCACATGTACCAATTCTGTACCATTTCATGACCTCCAGATACCACTTTTAATGTGCTGCTAGCTTCTCGAGGAAACGCAAAAATTTAAAATACTTTGTATTTTGCTGTTAAAATTGACTGATGTAATATCATTTTGATAATCTCCACAGTTTTGTCCCATTTGGTCCTGTCTTCAAATCAAGTAAAGATGAAAGTATACAAAGCTGTTGTTAAGAGTGTTTTTGGACCTCTGGGTTCTAGCTATCCATTTTCCTGAGGCATCAGTTATGCTTTCTTTTCACTAGTCTACTAAATGGTTGTCTTTCAGTTGGGTTGCTCATCAAATCCTTAACCAGCCCTGCTGAATGTCTTTCACCTCATGGTGCAGCCCATTCTGAAACCTGCTTATGCCTGAAATGAACTGCTTCACTGTGATGTTTAGCACATGCTGCTGATGGTGCTTAATGTCATGATTTTGAAATCTCTTAATCTAACTGAAATTCAGTTGTCATTTCTCACAAAGCCTCTCACATTGTCTGCAATATGTTGTTAGGGATTTTGTGTGGGGGTGACATGGGAAAGTGCTCTATGTAAAAAATACTTGGTGGCCAAGGCATAACCTTTCCCCACAGTTACCCAAACCGGTTCCTCTAGTTTGCCTCTAGGGCTCTGTCATCTATAATATTTGGATTGCATTGTAAAATGTGAATTATGCTTTTATCTGTTGACAGAGTAAAACAAAGACAGAGATGAAAATTAGTTTTCTTAGGCGAGGTCCTGACTCCACTCAAGCAATGGAAGTTTAGCTTTGAGTGGTGGGGCATAGATACAGTAAATTAACAAAGGTTTTGTTAAAAATTTCTAACATTCAAAATAGCACTATGCAATCTTTGACCTGAACCACAAAAGTGCTAATCAGCATCTGCCATGTATGACTATTTTAGATAGATAAATACATTTCAGTGCAGCCACTTCTGGAATGAACCATAGACATTCTAATAGACTGCCTGATCTGATCCTATGACTTACACTTCCATGAATTTATTTTCCTTCCATTCATTTATATTTCTACACCTTCAAGTGTCTAACAAAGTGGGATTTTCTCCCATGAAAGCTCATGCTATAAATAAATTTGTTATTCTTTAAAGGTGCCACTAGACTCCAACATTTTATAGATACAGTAAATTTCCCATAGCTCTGTGAAATCAAAGGCTATGTCTACACTGCCTGCTTAAGTTGACTTAACTTGGCTTAAGTTGACTTAACGAACTCTGTGGCATCATTTGGCATTTATTAAGTTGACTTAAGCACTTCCTTAAGTTGACTTAACTCCTGTCCTTAAAGTCGACTGTAAGCACAAAATCGACTTTATTAAGTTGACTTAACAAAATGTGGCCACCTAAATGGACTTTATGAAGGCCAGGGTAGCCAGTTAAATTGACTTAAGCCAGGGGATCCACTTACAATCGACTTTATTAAGTCAACTTAATTGACTACCCTGGCTTAAGTCGACTTAAAAATGTGGACTCTTTAAGATGACTTAATAAAGTCGACTTTGTCAACCTTGTTAAGTTGACTTAACTGAGCTCTCTAGTATAGACATAGCCAAAGTGACTGCTGCAGTCCAGTCTTATAAATATAGATATAGCTGTAAGCTGGGCTGTGTAACCAGTCTGTTGCATAACCACCATGGGAGACAGATTATGACAGTGAAGTTAGCAAGATGGAACTGCATATTGTTGAAAATGTATAGATAAGTTTAGCAGATGGTACTCCATCACTAGGGCATTCTCAAAACATGATTAAGTGTTTTCATTGATACCCTAGGCTGACAAACTATACACAGAAATTCACTAAAGGATAATTCACAATGCCAGCATCTATAATGTTAGGTTTCATAAATTTTGTCTCTCTCTTGTTAAACTTCAGTTGTTTACCTGGAACAGCACTTTTCAACATTTGCAGTTAGCTTTCTTCTATCAACACCCCTGACTCCAAAGTCTTGGCAGCTGATGGCTCTACTTATCAAACTTCCATCATTTCAACCAAAATTCAAGGACCCTTCGTTTAGCTAATAAATATACAGGGCCCAGTAGCCAGGCTGTCTTTATGCAGGGGGGCCCTTCTGCCTCCAGATTCAAATGTTACTCTCTGTAGGGACAGGATATTGAGGTAATACAAAATCACCTCATGTGCAATGGGAAAATGGTGGAGAGTTATGAGACATACCTAAGGATTACAAAGTGATTACTCACATTATACTGGTATTGGGGAAGTTTCTTCCAAGTTCTCAAATAGTGTTAGTCAGGACAATTAAAAACCTTAATTGTTCTCAACACCTTTAATATCAGTCCACAGTTTTATAACTGTTTAATCAATCTAGACAGTTCCATCACTTCTGTAAAGCTTAGATGAGAACATCCACTACTCTTGTCAAGGAATAGCAAGCACTATTGCTTAATTAACAGAAGAAGTTAAAAACATCATGGGAAACACCATTTTGTTGTTTGTGTTCTTGTGGAAGTTTTGCAGGAGAGGGATATTAATGGATGGGCCACTGTCCTAGTGCCAAGTTTAATTCATTTAAAAGACTGATATTTAACTGATCTACGCAGAAGCTTCCCCAGATTTTTAAGTTAAATATTATAGAGCTGCTATGAAGATTTCGTTAGATACAAAAATGAATGCACTATTTTCCATGGTCAAGAGGAAAAGCCTAAAAATTTTCACATCTATTTTGAGCAGGAGCCTGAAGTGCAAAGCTGCGTTATATTAGAGCCCAATCTACTCCCGTGAAAATTAACTTCTTCTGGAGCAGAACTGCTCCCCTACTCTGCAACTACTAGTTATGCAATGTGTGGTGAGGATACTGCCTGGAATCTGCTTTGCCAACAGCTTTTGGCAGTGGATTTGATTGATGGCAAGGGAACTCTGTTAGCTAGTCTGCATCCTGGAGGGGCATGTACGCAGTCTCTGCATTTAAAATATAGAATTAGCTTCAGGTGGTCCTACTCTGCTAGCTTTCAAGACACAAGGAAGCAAGCTGATTTGAAGAATTAATTGTAATAATGAAGTAGCGTTAATGTACTTTCCATGAAAGCCTTTGACCTCATGCTTTTATTACTGTACTTTTAATATTAAACTATTTGTTTCCTATTTGTGCTGCTTTTCTCTGTGTTAGATGGAGAAGAAGATGGAGGTTATGAGGATGGGACTGATGGCACAGTTGGTGGCCTTGCTCCAGTTCTTCCATCTGACGCAAAGGAAGCACAGCTCGCTCGGCGTATCACTAAAGGAAAGAAAACACGGAGAATCCTTTCTAACAAACCCCAAGACTTCCAGGTAGGTAAAATTTAAACACAGTACTTTTCCTTTTCTGGCACAGTCTGACATAATTATCTTTCTATACATGTTTGAGATAATCTGACTGTCCGACACAAGACAAGTAATGCATTGTAAAGGAATACAGATTAGTATTACAGAATTAACTGGAAGTCCATTGTTCAAGTGTTTCAAGGCATTTTTTCAAGCACCTCTTATTGTTCAAATATTCACAAAGGGAAAGCTAGAAATTATGCACAATTCTTGATGAAATGTAGGAAGAAACTTATCTATTGTGTAACTAATTAGTTCAAACCAGCATGATGATAATTTCAAACGTCCAAAGAGTGGCTGTGTTAGTCTAGTTCAGTACAAACAAACAAGGAGTCCTGTGGCACTTAAAGGACTCCTTGTTTGTTTGATTTCAAAACATAACTGTGGTAAGAGCAAGTCCAAAACTCAAGATGCGATCTGAGAAGGTTGTGTCCCAGGATTCTCTGGAGCATATTTTGTACAATTAGGGTACAGGACTAGTGAGGAGTTAAAATTACAATTGTCAGTATTGTAGTTGGAAGCGCTGAAATGACTTCAGTCTCAATTTGCTAGCTGCATTGGCGTTAACTTATTTTAGTGTAATAATGGAAAGGAGAAATACTGTTGCTGTTACCATGATCAGACAGACAGCCGTGCAATGTAAGGTAGCAGCAACTGCAAACTAACTGTGTTTAATTTTTTCAGATTCGTGTTAGGGTCATTGAAGGTCGTCAGTTGTCTGGAAATAACATAAAACCAGTAGTCAAAGTCCATGTTTGTGGACAGACACACCGAACAAGAATCAAACGAGGAAACAATCCGTATTTTGATGAGGTGAGTATTTAGAAAATATATATCTGAAAACCAGTCAGCTGACACTCAAATCAACAAAACTCTGTTATTTCAGAAGGGATAGAAGGCTATGTCCACACACAAGCCCTTGTTTCGAAACAAGCCGTTTCGAAACAAGCCGTTTTGAAATAAAGGCCTTATTTCGAAACGCCTTATTTTGAAGTAACAAAAAGCTATTTTGAAATAAGGAAAAAGGAGGGAATTGAAATAACATGTCCACCGTGACATGCAGGAGCCACGAGGGGGAGCCCCCTGCCCCCGGCAGGAGCTGCGGAGGAGAGGAGAAGCCCGGGGGCGGGGCGCCCTGGGCTTTGGGGGCAGCCCCAGCCGGCTTCCCCCCTTTCCCCTTGCCGGGGGTAGAGGGGCGACAGGGGCTGAGGCTCCCGTCCCCCCCTGCTCCCAGCAAGGGGAAGCGGGTGGCACCCTCCAGCCCCCTGCACCCCACTCAGCACCCTAGCCAGGGTGCTGATCCCTGGCCAGGGTGCTGAGGGGAAGGTCCTTGTTATTTCAAAACAAGGATTGTTTCGAAATAACAAGTCCAAATGGCTTATTTTGAAAACAACTGGTTTCGAAATAACCCTCCTTTCGAAAGCAAAGTGGTTTAAGCAGTTTCGAAAGGAGGGCTCTTGTTCCGAAACAAGGAGCTCCCTCCTTTCGAAAGAAGGCCATGTGGACATAGGGACTTTTATTTCGAAACAACCAGTGTTGTTTCGAAATAAAAGCCCTGTGTGGACATACCCGAAGAATGTGTGTTGTAGTGAAGCATCCTCAATCTGCTTATCAACTAAGCATTTGTTAACATTTTAAAGTAGTTCTGGTTAATATGTAAAGTTAATTTTCTAGTTTAAAAGAAAACCCATTTGTTGACATCATAAAACCCACACCACAATTGACACAATTTCTAGCAACCCTACTATGGCAAGAATCAGGGGCCCAATCAACCTCCCATTAAAGTGGCTCATAGTCATCCTTTAACACAGCTGATCATGTGACATAATGACAATTTAAGTACACAAAATTATGTGACTGCTCTGTTCTCCCTAAGAGAAAAGAAAGTGTGGAGTTGAGCGATTGTTCATTTCTTGAGCTCAACCAGGTTCTATTCTGTCATCTTTCCTGTTCAGAAGGGATGTGAAATTTTGCAGGAGATTGTGAGACAGTTTTAACTGTAATACCACTATACAGGAAGAAGGTACAGCCCTCTGTCTCCTTTTGGTCAGAGGCAAGTGATGTGGTTTCTCTGCTTTCCCAGTCGCTGGCAAAGCCTGGACTTGAATGAGAGTGAGTTGCGAGAAGTATAGCTCAGAATATCTGGAAAGTTATTTGAATCCTGGATGCAGGAGAGAATCTATCCCACAGACATTATATTGGGAGGGAAAGTTGAATGTAGGGATGAGTATATGGAAGTATTTAGCACAGGGAATCCACATAATTAATATTAATGACAAGAGTGACATCCATTTTTGTTACTACGTTAAAAGAGAATAGGGATTAAACTCTGGCTTCTTGCACCACTCTGATGCCACAGAGAAGCCAAAAAGATGGATTAAGCAACCAGCTGAAGAGTATCCCAGCATGATAGAATTCCCAGCTTCTTGCGCTACACCACACCTATTACACTGCAGCCCCCAGAAGCATAGACGGGAAGGATGGGATATTGGGAGTACTGGTGCATTCCACCTACTGACCCTGTGAGAGCCGTTACCAGCCAGTGTAAATGGCACATGGGTTAAAGCCAACCTTTGGCTAGCATCAGTGTCAATAAACAGGCTACACATAGAATACAGTCATTTCCCCTCCCACATGGATAATGTGCCGAGCAGAGCTTGCTTGGTAGTTTTGGTTAAGAATAGCAAAATTTGTGCCATCAAATCAAACTATGAAATTTTTAGTTTATGAATAATCCTAGATGGCACTAATTGACAGCCTTGCCGATAACTGCAGCAGAGGCTAAAGCTTGATTAGCATGCAGCCTGAACCACCACAACAGCTCTAAAAGAGGCTCTGCCAGGGCAAGATGAAGGCATGTGAGCAAGACAATCCAGTGTAACTGCTTATGTTATACCTGTTATGTTCATATACATCAGATTTCACTTTCCAGGGCACTGCTTTAATGTGTGCTAAAGTCGCACGCAAATCATCCAAAGAGGAAGCAGGCTAAATGTGTATCAACCAATATATGCCTGGCAAGCTACTTAAATAATCATTTCATGTTGTCTATAGCTGCAAATCATGTCACTAACATTCTAAATCAGTTTGTTTTATCTTAACAGCTATTTTTCTACAACGTCCACATGACCCCATTAGAGCTGCTTGATGAAATAGTCAGCATTCGGGTAAGGAAAAAAGGCATATGTTAGAAAAGCTCACTGGATGCACATGATGCTGTCTAAGCATTGCTGTATAAAGATCAAAAGGGATTTTTTTTTTCTTTTAGGTGTATAATTCTTTTTCTTTACGAGCAGACTCTCTGATGGGAGAATTTAAGGTATGTATGTGCTGATGTCCACATTCTGCCTATACTTAGAAGTTCAAAAGAAGATTAGAGAAATATTTAAAACATCTGTTTTAAATGCATTAATACATACTATGTTTGTAGGGGGACAAAAAAAAAAAAACTTAGCCTTAAATTGCTTTGCTTTTAATGATAGAGTGCATTTGCTCTGAGCAGCAGAACACACAGTTCTGTTATGTTTAAGTAGAAAATAATTTTATAATTATTAGTTGTTCATGAAACATATGCCTGTGATTCAGACCAGGTAACCTAACTTGTGTTTTGCTTTTAGTTATACTAGTGTAATTATGGAGTAATTCCCCTTAACTTTATTGATTTAATTCTCTCAATTGTGCAGACTCTGCAATACTAGCAAGCATAGACTGTAGCAAAAACAGGCATCACTTAGCAGCAGGGCCGGCTCAAGGGGTTATGGCGCCCCAAGCCAAATTTTGATTTGGCAACCCCCCCCCACCTCATTCATGGAGGTTGAAAATGATTTTCCAAAGTGCATAAATCTCCAGCGTCTGCCTGCCGAGAGATTTAGTGCACTCTGCCTACATGACTTAAGCTGAAGGTTGACTGACAGTGCCTGAGCTGCTAGGAAGGAGCTGAAGAAGCGGGAGCCAGCCTGATCTTCAGGGAGGCTAGGCGCCCCTGAGAACTGTCACCTGAAGCCATGTCTGTCTCTTGCCTCACAGTAGAGCTGGTCCTGCTTAGCAGTATACTGTACAAATCAGTCCCCTTCTCTTCCCTCTGTTCTCCTGCTAGCCCTTACAGGAGCATGGCTTTTATTTTTCATAACACAGGAACAATATAACAACAGTTTCAAAAACTGAAAGGAATTAAGGCGTAACCTTAATTATTCTCATGTAATTTCTAATTATAAAGGTAGGTAAGTGTTGTAATAGGTTAGTAAGGAATATAGTGGGATCCTCATCATTGGAGGTTTTTAAGAACAGGTTAGACAAACACTTGTGAGGGATGGTCTATACTTAGTCCTGTTTGAGGGAAGATGAACAAGGTGGCCTTTTGAGATTTCTTCCAGCCTTGTGTTTCTCAGACTCTATGATTAAAGCTAAACACACATTTGTGATTGTATTTTAATACTTATTAGCATATAATATTTTAATCTTTATTTTAGGTTGACATTGGCTATGTTTATGATGAGCCTGGTAAGTAAATCCCCTTTAAGCCTGAGTCTCCATTTTTCCTATGACTTCAGATCCCCAATTAAAATGGCTGTGACATTCAGCTGTGTTTCTACAGTGGAAAAACATGTTTATACACAAATGGATGTAAAATTTGTTGAGACAGATGCTTCAGAGGACTGGAAAAGAGCAAATATAGTGCCTATTTATAAAGACAGAAATAAGGACAACCCAGGGAATTACAGACAGTTTAAACTCTGTACCAGGAAAAATAAAGGAGCAAATAATTAGCAAACATCTAGAAGAGAATAAGATGTTAAGTGATAGTCAGCATGGATTTGTCAAGAATAAATCATGTAAAACCAACCCGATAGTGATCTTTCAGGCGTGATTTAGCAGCGAGTATAAAGAAGTCATCATAGCAACTCCTGCCCCCTAACAGTCATTGCTGAAAGCTGACCGCAAGCTATTTGTGGTTGGCTTCCCCCAGTGAGTCCTGGCAGCTTAGAAAGTCGGAGGCAGATACACAAGGCTATCCTTAGGGCAGGGCGAGAGGAACAGCTGCCCAGGGTCCTGCACTTTGGGGAGCCCCTGCCAGGGGGGCCAGAGGAGTGGCTTGGTGTGAGCTGGCTGCCAGGGACTGGGTGAGCTGGCCAAAAGTGGCAGCCCAGTTCACTCTACTGTGGGGCCAGAGGAGTGGCTTGGTGTGAAAGCCGCTTAATGCAGTAGATCATTGCAACGAAGGTGAGTCATTAGGATTAACAATGAAGTGCTAATTGTTGTTCAAACAACCTCTATTCCTCCTCTGAGTCAGTATCTCTTTGGGCTTCTCTCATTCATAATGAAAAGGACTGAGGTCACTGGCAAGCAACCTTTGTGTTTTTTAATCACTAGACCCAATGAAGAAAAGAAAAAACTGAACACACCCTTATTCCACCATCTGTGAAGTTATTTTTGCAAATTAGGACTTGCCTCTTTTTGTCAGTGGGTTGAGAATTCCCTTGCTTGCAACAGAAGTTAACTTGTAGATTTTAATAAAAATGCCAGAGATTTTTTGACTGATAATTGAAAAAAGAAGAGCAAACTGTTCAAGTAGGAGCCTGTGTTAGAAAGTATGGTATTTTTTCTACCATTAGAAAGCCTAAGTAACAGAATAAAATCCAACTCAGGGAATGGACCTGCTGGAAGGAGAAGTTATAACAAAGTCCTAATCTGAAGGGAGGAGTGGATAGCTCCATTGTGCTGCTGCCTTAGGCACGCTGCCAGAGTCACCAGACCAAACAGAGAGCAATAGCACCCCTCCAGTCACAATACTGTGGACAATTGTGTGTTCATGAAAACTCATGCAGACTCAGGGAGCAGATGAAGTGCAGAGGTGAAAGTGGAACCCAGAGAAGCTGCTTCAGTTCCTGGGATTTGGCAGAGGAGAAGGAAGCAGGACCTGGAGGAACTTGGACAGGCTCAGCAGCAGACAGGATCTTCCAAGACCTTTCTTTCCAGCCTGCCATTGGCTCTCTCCTCCTTCCACTGTCTCAGCACCTCCATCTCATTTCTCCACCCAGTCACCCCCCATCCCCATTTGCAAGGAGCTCTCACACACACACACAGTCTCTCTCTCTCCCCCCCCCCACCTACATGCAATTTTAGAAACTTGACATACTTCCTGATTTGAGATAGGAGTATGGCATGTGGGATCATACTCTGAATGTTCCATGTAGGTGATGTCACATTAGATGTGTATATTTCAGAGATGCAATAGAAGCCTCAAGAGAAAGGATGAAAGCCATGAGGGATTGCCACTCCCCCAACCACCCTTCCCTCAGCAGCCATGGTCACTGTTCAGTTTTCTTGCAGCGGCTGCTATTTTTCAGTGAAGAGTTGCTGCATGGCAGAGAAGTCTGGAGCTAGGTCCGAAGTAAAAGAGTTTGACAACCAATGGCTTAAGGTCGGCTGAGAAACTAGACCCTGTACTCCTGTTCCGCTGCCTTTGGCCAGCTCACCCTGTCCCTAGCATGTGACAGCCGGCGCAGGGGCCTGCCCCTCCTCTGGGCCGGCCGGCCCCACCCCCCAGTGCCTGGTGGGGGAGTGGGGGCCCTGCAGATACACAAGGTATTTTATGTGCCTTGTGTAGCTGCTGTCGACTGCTGCCGAACATCCTGGTAAGTGTAGACTAGGGCTTCTTGTGTAAAGGAGAAGACTGGCTGATTGATTGGTTTATTATGCTTTATTTCAGGCCATGCAATCATGAGAAAATGGCTTCTTTTGAGTGACCCTGAAGACACAAATTCAGGTGCTAAAGGCTATCTGAAAGTCAGCATGTTCATCTTGGGGGCAGGAGATGAGCCACCGGTATGTTTAATTTGCAGATTTGTTTATTGCCTAGTCATGTTTCTAAATCCTCTTTCTTATACACTATGGCTATGTTCACATGTAAACTCTTATTTCAAAATAAGTTATTTTGAAATAAAATCCTTATTTTGAAATAAATTGAAATAAGCAAATATTACATTGAAATAAGAGAAAACCTCAAAGCAAAATAGCAAGTCCAGACACAGGACTTGCTATTTCAATTCAGGAGAGGGGCACCATGGGAGGTGTGGAAACATGGCCCCCTCACTGGGCCATGCCCCCACCCAATATATAGAAAAAGGAAGGCACCCTGGGAAGGAAAAGAGCAAAAGTGTTAATTCGAAATAATGGTTATTTTGAAATAACATGTCCAAACAGCATTGTTTCAAAACAACTGTTTTGAAACAACGGCTATTTTAATTTCAGGTGAGGTTTTATTGTTCCAAAACAACGGACGTTATTTCAAAATGACGGGGTCCTGTCATTTTAAAATAAAGAAACATCATTCGGACATGACAACTTTTATTTCAAAACAACAGTTGTCGTTTCAAAATAAAAGCCTCATGTGGACATAGCCTACTTGCTTTGTACTTGTGAGTTCATTTTGTGAGCATTATCAGGAACTAAGGCCAAGATTTTCAAAATAACTTGTGATTTTGGGTGCCTGTCTCAAGGGACTTTTAAAGGAACCTGATTTGCTGAAAAATCAGGTAATTCTGAAGTGTTTCATGTTTGACAACAGAAACCTCAAGGCATCAAAAATCATCAGTTATTCTTTTGAA
Organism: Podocnemis expansa; assembly: GCA_007922195.1. Lineage (NCBI taxonomy): Eukaryota > Metazoa > Chordata > Testudines > Podocnemididae > Podocnemis > Podocnemis expansa. The sequence goes on along the minus strand of ML681981.1, from coordinate 12,537,564 downwards.
AATCTTAACCTTAACTACATTGTACTAACTGGAAACGGCTAAAAACATGAAGCCTCCTTACAACATGCTGCTTCTCTGCAGTACTTCTCACTCCACTACTGTCTTCAGTTCAAATACTGCCATACTATGTTTTACATTGCTGACATGCAGGCTCCTGTTAAATCCTCTCCTTGATGCTTCCTTGATTCCATTGCTGACTTCCCTACCAAAGTCCCAGTGCATTTCCTTCTGGCTCCCACTACTACCGCCCCTCTGTCCTGGTGACTCTTATAATCACATGGATGTTTGACAGTTTCCTATTTGTTTTCAGTGGGAAAGTTATAAGTTACTTCACTGTTTGTAAACAGTTTCCAGCCACAGTGACATGCTTTATCAGGAGGCCTTGTGGTGGGTGTTTAAATTCCATACAGTCACCCCTGCATGAGGGCAAGAAAGCATCAGAAACCCATAAAAAAAAATCACATCTTCATGGTTTATACTGATTATTTTAAAAGAGTTTTACAGGGGGAAGAGGCTAAGAAGAAAAGATAGAGATTACTCCCATTTTATGCTGATGAGGCTGAAATGGCAAACACCACATTTAAGTAGAATTTTTTTATGGCTTTATAATTTTATAAATCCTCAAAAAACCCTAATCTGAGCAAGTGCGGATAGATTTTAATCTGTGGTGGAGCTAAAGGTTGCTACTATAACCAATCATCATATTATTTACACATGACTGTCTATCATATGATGCCTTTCTTATATGTAGATTGGTAATGTATATCAATATATTTCAACAGATGGAAAACAGAGAGCGAGATAATGAAAATGATGATGTGGAGAGTAATCTTTTACTGCCAGCTGGAACTTCACTTCGATGGGTCATTTTCCTTCTTAAAATCTACAGAGCTGAGGACGTTCCCCAGAGTATATAGCTTCCTATTATTGGATTGTACATTCCTGCAGTTGATAACCTGTATCAATAGCTGTTTTAATGGATAAAAATAATTCCCATACATAAAAAAGCAATAATGTGAATTATTGCATAATTGAGCCCATAATTCTGTGCTGGTTTAAGGAGCCCATTTCTTATTTCAATACTCAGTCAAATATATATAGCTTTGTAATGGTAATGCAATGTTATCTCAGATTATCTGAAATTTTATTAAAAATGGCTAGGGTGTATTATTTGACCAACTAATGTCCCTTTGTTCCTCAAACAGATTCAAGATGATAAGTCAACTGAGTAGGGAGTCTTTTTAATAAAACAAAAAAACTACTCCTGTGGCACTAAGTAACAACAAACTTATTTATTGTGTAAACTTTTGTGGGCACAATCCCACTTTATTAGATGCATGAAATGAAAAAAGTTGTACATTAATAATATATATACATATACAGAGACGAGTTGGTCACAAGGTCAGTTCAACTATCCCTCTGGATCTGTTAAATGACCTTGCGACCCACCCTTCTCTGTATGTACATGTACCAGTAACATGCTACATTTTCCATTTCATGTATCTGATGAAGTGGGATTGTGCCCACAAAAGTTTGTGTAATAAATGAATTTGTTTGTCTTTTAAAAAGTGCCACAGAGCTCCTTTTTTTTTTTTATTGTACTGAAATAACATGGCTACCCTTCAGGAACTTATATTTTTAATCCATCCTTTTATTTTAAGTTACATCTCTGTTTAGTTATTCTACGTTTTCTCCCAACCCCAAGTCAAAAGTTGTTGGGGAGAATCTAGTACCCAACAGGTCAAACAAATTGTTCCTAAACAAAAATTATTAGTGCCCTTAATTTTTTCCAACTTATCTTAAATGCAAATGACACAAAATGAATATAAATCAGAGTCTATAGATACTGGCTTCATAATGGAAGAAGTGCAATGCACACAATATTGTGCATATTTGGAAATTCATTATAACAGACATTTGTTTTAAGACAATATGTCTGACTTTAACGTATCTATTCTCTCTCCTTCTCTGCACCTTCCTATGGCTGGAGGGGAGAAGCAGGCCACCTTCAAGACTGCTAATCTATTGTTGCTTGTTGGAGGGGGTGAAAGGATGCATAAACTCCTGCTTTCCCAACTCTAGGCTAACACCAAACCTCACTGTGATCTTCTCAGGACCAAGATTTTAGAAGCTGCATCTATATCTCAATTTTTTTCTATTCATTTTTGAAAACTGAAGACCTAGAGCTAGATTCTAACCTTAGTTATACTTATGCAACTGCATTGACTTACATAAGTAAGACTGGTAAGAAGTTACTGAGACAATCTTTAAGAAAAAAGTATAAGTTAATTTTTGTCTTATAATTTTCCTTAGTGGATGATGCTTTTGCACAGACTGTCAAGGAAATGTTTGGAGGAGATGCAGACAAGAAAAACCTAGTAGACCCATTTGTAGAAGTTTGTTTTGCTGGGAAAAAGGTATTTTGTCTGAGTTAAAATTTAAAGTCTTGCATTCTAATTATAGGCCTCAAAACGGTATTTATGTCTAAGTGTATTTTTAAGATGACTGACACTGAGTTCACTGTGCACTATCAACAAAAGAAAATGACTTTCAGCATCTTCATTCAACATGTTGCAAAAATGGGTAGGAGTAGGTAGAGCTAAATACCTAGGATCACACATGGAATATTAAAAAAGTCATAGCAAAGTTCAGTTGATAGAAACTGCAATTATTTGTCTGCATAAAGGTTTACAAGACTTGAATAAGACAGTCAGTAGACTCAGGATATACGGTAACAACTGTAGAAAGCTGTGTTTACAGCTGTGCTAATTAAAAGAATGTACGACTAAGATCTAAGGTCTTGCCTGCTTCAGATTACGTGATTATTGGGTGTTCCTGGTTGCTTTTTATTAAGTTTTCTTGCTGCTTTATATGACTGATTGTGCTGATTTACTGGGATGGAAAAATACACAGATCTTCCTCATGGATATATGAACAGCACAGTTGCACATCTTATGTACATTAGTTGGCTGTAAGGATTTGCAAAAACCACCACCACTCACACCTCCATTCCATGTTACATTTAGCAATTAGATTATTCCTGGTTTTAGGCAATACATCTTTCATCCATTCCATCAGGCAGGCAAATCAAGCAAAAATTTGTGTCTGAGCATCCCTTTTTGTTTGTTTTATTGCTGCTGTTCAGTCATATCCGGGTGCAACTGTTATTTGGTCTGTAGGAGTCGTGCTGTTTCCCTGAGTTAGAATGCTCTAGTACCAAGAATTGTGGCCCAGACAATGGTGGAATAGTTTTGTCTCTTGGATTTATGTTGCATAAATAGATTAGTCCCACAATAATTACCAACCTAATGATGATAATGCCCCAGTAAAGCATGGAAGCATGAATATTAATAGGTATGTCTACGCTAGAGGGCTCAGATAAGTTGACTTAATAAGGTCAACTTAAGGTCGACTTTGTTAAGTTGACGTAGAGTCCCCATTTGTTTAAATTGACTTTATAAAGTCGACTTTACCCAGGGGACCCATTTAAAGTCAATTTAATAAAGTCAAAGTCGACTTAAGCCAGTGGACCTATTTAAAGTTGACCTTATTAAGTTGACTTTAAATGGGTCCCCTGGCTTAAGTCGACTTTATAAGGTCAACTTAATGTCTCTCCTGTCTTAAGTTGACTTTATTAGTCAACTTTAATGGCCACATTTTGTTAAGTTGACTTAGTAAAGTCGACTTTACCCTAAAAGTCGACTTTAAGGGTGAGAGTTATTAAGTTGACTTAAGCAAGCGCTTAAGTTGACTTAATGAGCTACAAATATGGCCCTGGAATTGCTTAAGTTGACTTAACCCTGGTTAAGTTCACTTAAGCCTCCAGTGTAGACATAGCCAACCTTAGCTACTGTAGGAGCTGATGATGGCTATATCATTTGACCAGTCTGAATACAATTTATCCTCAGTTGTGTCTGGTTCTGTGCTTTTTTGTCTGCCTTTAGAGCTTGAGCTACTACAAAATCTGTTTAACTTTGCATGGGGTTTTTTGCTTGCAGGTTTGCACAAATATAGTTCAGAAAAATGCTAATCCAGTATGGAATCAAGTTGTGAATCTTCAGATCAAGGTTAGAGTTCCTGTTGCTTCTCTAAAAATCAACCATAAACTATTTATTTTTTTATTCAGAATACTATTTTAACATGAAAAATAAATAATGAATAATTTTATTTTCTCTACTTCTTTCCAGTTTCCCTCAATGTGTGAAAAAATAAGAATAACAGTTTTAGACTGGTGAGTTTTGACTTTTTTGTATAAAGTATCAGCCAAAATAAAATTGTATTAAGTGGAAAAAAATCCTACTTCTGTAGAATTCACAGGTATTTTGGAACCTTAAGCCCTGATTGGGAAAATTAATGAAGTGCTTTATACAAATAGTGATGCTTCCTTCACTAGGCTCATAAATAGCATGGCATTGGAGCACCATCTTTTTCTGTGCACTAGACAATCAGCATTGGAATGGGTTACATAATACTTGGAGTATAATTTTCTAATTATATTTTAGAATTCTTACTTATTATTTGGCCAGTTTATAAAGGTAGGCAAATAATTCACCAATATTTGCAAACATACATGAATTCTATATTTCCAAAATTTAAATGACTGGTTTTGTAATTATTTGTCTAACTCTAATCAGAAATGGATATTAGAGATTAACAGGAAATTGGATGATATTTAGTGTATCAAACATATGTACAATTTTTGGACAGATGGGAAATAATATGCTCAAATTACAAGTTTTATTATTCTGACTGTGTGGCATGACTGTGCCCACTGGGCAAAGTCCTAGGCTGCAGGTGGAGCCACCCAGCTCCAGGAGAAGAGCAGACTATCCTTTGGAGTGCCCAACTGTGCACATGTTGAACACCTCTGGCTACTACACACCTTTATGGGATGCAGCTCTTCCTCTAGCTGGGCTGCCAGTTCTGAGATTGAAATTCTGCCTGACCCTTCCAGGAACTTTGCAATTCAAAGCAGCTTCTTATGCTATCCACTCATATGACACAGTTATGTAAGCATCAAATGTCATCTCATGTTTTGTTAATAAAACATGCCAGGGGTCTAATCATATATGTACTTTAAATACATTTAACCACTTGTACCCTACTGCTATTTAGAATGACTAGTGTTGCATTTAATTACAGTCTTACATTTCATATAGGGATCGTCTTACAAAAAATGATGTAATAGGAACAACATATTTAAGTCTATCCAAAATTGCTGCATCTGGTGGAGAAGTAGAAGGTAAGTTATTCAGTGTAATTCTATTCAGCAAGTACCTTCTGTATATTTAAAGAAAATGGCAGGAGAGCATAAGGAAGTTAGCTTTTCTGGAGTTGCCTGTGTTATGTCAGCTCTGTGGCTAAAAAAAGATCTGTTTCCAATGCTTGCAAACCAGCCACTTCCCAGAACAGCAAGTTCACTTTTTAGAACAATGTTATGGTACTGAAGTATTAGTATTTAGTTCACAAAATGGAACAGAGTATTCTGTAGATACTAGATAATTCAAAACTTGATTTTCTGTTACATGTGTAGATATTTTATGGAACATTTCCACCTCCACATAACCAATGATGCTTCAATTGATCTATAGCCTAGAACACTACAGGATATTTTTAGTGTATTCAGTGTTTACAAAAGGGGCCAAGATGAAGTTCACTAATTCAGAACCAGTATGTGATGGGGAGCTGTAGCAAATGTGACCTTGGTCTTCACTTGTTGTCACTGTGTCTAAACTTTGCTGTTGGAGAAACAGCCTAAAGTCAAGAGAGGAATAGCCAGTCTTCCTGATGAGACTGCCTATAAGATGCCAGCTGTGATGTGAACACCAGCCGGGTAAGAAGTGGTCTGAGACTACCAGGTCATTTCACAGATGTCACTAAACTGTGGTGAAATGGTTACTACATAGACCAGAGAGGGCTCCATATTTCATTACCTCAGTCCATCTAAACCCCAAATCACTGGATTCATTTGATAGTTTTCAGTTAAACTATTTGTTTAACTTGGCCCTAGCATAACTCAAAGTTTTTCATTGTTTACTCGATTGGCTCTGCTATTTACAGGGAAAATGAAAAAGCCAAACTGATGATTGCCGCCAGAAAACTAATCTAGGAAAGCAAGATTTCCATTGATAGTTAAGGAAATACAAGATTCAGATTCTTACTTTTCCTGTTATGTTGTATTTATAACTATGATTCTTATATAATTAACATACATAAAGTTGAACATGTTTGCTAACTTTTGCAGGATCAGGGCTGATGATTATTCTGGCTTCTCCTCCATTACAAAATTATTTCGTTTGTCTGGTTTTGGTCTCAATGCTGGAGGCTTTGTTACTGAAAAAGTCTTGCTCAGATGGTCTTCACTTCTGAAAATTGCTATTCCAGTATTAGATCTTCAAGATAAAAATCACAGTTCTTCTCCCCTTGAGGTCAGTGGCCTAACTCCCACTGATTTCAAAGGGTGAAGGACTGGTTTGAAAGAGGTCAACTAATTAGAACTAGTCTAATCATTCCAAAAAGAGAGAGAATCTTAATGCTCAATCTGTAGCATGGCTGCTCCTTTAGTGAAAACTTAGTAGTTTGAATAAAAAAAATCACTTTATGATTTTAATTTTGAAGCTAGTAGTTAAAATTATTTAAATAAAAAATTCTTATGTGTGGAACATCTATAGAGTTGCTGAAGCTGACAGACAGCAAAACAGTATTTTGATGTAGGCTCTCTCTCTCTTTAGAATCTATTAAAGTATGGAAATACCACACCCCATTTTACTCCTGCAGCAAAACTTCAGGCCACTACTAAGTCCCTTCAGCTCTGATTTAGTTTTAAAGCAGAATGAACTTTGATATGTTTAATTAATAAGCTCTATAATTTCTTGTCATGTAACCTGTTGTCTTTTCATAATGTAGATTTTTCATCTTCGGGAACTGGGGCTTCATCATATGAAGGTTTATATCTTGGTCTGTAATTTGATTTTGCTCGCCAGTGCCCAAGCTGAGTAGTGTTTTCTCAAAACAAAACTGCTATTTTAAAAACAATTTTTAAAAAAAATATTAAAATTAGCAATTTAAAAATCTTTTAAAGGATACAATGCTACATTTGGAAGCTACAAAATATGGCATTATTTAAATCAGTTTTGGCACTGGAGCTGGTTTGAAAATATTCCTGTTTGGCTGATGCGTGGGGCTGCAGTTCAGGGCTGAGCATGTTGTTTCAGTTATGAGCCACTCCGACACTTGGCTTGTAATTTTTCAGTTGGTAATGAAAAGCTAAGTAGTGTATGCTACTGCAGAATTCCCTGTAAATAAATAAGTGCTTAAAAGAATTCACAACTGTTTTGCTTATGCTTAATTGGGTGGATAAATAGGTCTGAAAAATGAAACCAGCCTCACTCTACCTATGGATACATTGGCCTTTGCATTAAAGTCTAGAGTTGTTTTTGAAAATGATTAGGTTAAAAATTGCTTTTATTTTTATTAAATAAATGCACATTGTTTAAATATAGTTGAAATGTTGCTTAATATTAATAAATTTATCCACCCAAACGCTTTGTTTTATTCTGAGATTCAGAAATGCAGTGCAGCTCACCAAGCATGGCTTAATGAAAAACAGAATAATAATGAATAAAAGCTGAAATCATTTTTCTGAAGCTCTTTCAAGCATCTATGATAATGAGCTCTTTAAACATACCTTCTTTAACAGAAACAACAAGGATTTCTTCAGAAATGTGGTTCAGTGTGAACTTAGCAAGAGCATGCAGCAGGCATATTAATTCAATATAGAAATCTCTGTTCAGAAGGATTGGGTGTTTTTACTACTACTGCTTTTAGCATCCTTATGTTTGCTTCTGAAATGAGAGACAAGTATATCTGGCTCATACAAGAGTATTACAGTGTTATTAAGATGGAAGGCAGAAGAAACAAAACATTTATGGTTGAAAGAAAAATTTCTATTCAAGTGAAATTCTCACCTAAAGTCTAGACAATTATTTAGCCCTTTGCAAAGAGCTGAAGTTTATCCACCCTAAAGATTTACACTGCTTACTTTCAATTTTAAAATAGACAGCATCCACAGTTTTAACCAAAATTACAATTGCAGAGACATGTACTTAAAAACCCAGGCTGTTTCCATTCCCTTAAATCTAAGTGATCAGTTTGTTGAAGCAAATGTATACAAGCCTGTAGCTGAATTGCAGGATGATTGTCAGAAAGATTGTGGTTGAACTGCAGGCAAGCCAGAGAAAACTGCAGAAAAGTAGTAGGCTATGTCCACACATACATTATTATTTCAAAATAACCCATTTTGAAATGAGTTATTTTGAAATAAAGTCCTTATTTCAAAATAAGGAAATTCGAATTAACAGTTTGTTAATTCGAATTAAGGGAAGCCTGCTTTCGAAATAGCCGTTGTTTCAAAATGGTTATTTTGAAACAAGGCTGTTCAGACATGTTGTTTTGAAACGTGTCCGAATGCCATTGTTTCGAAAACAACCGTTTCGAAACAACGGCTATTTTGATTAGATGTGAGGTTTAACAGTTTCGAAATAATGGTGCGTCGTGTGGACATGCCCATAATGAAAAATAGAGTCCTTTTTTCTGTCAGTTACTCAGGAATGACAGTGGCTACACAAGGTTGATAGTGGAGGCTCCTGTTCTCCATTCCAAACTGACTGGGTTTCCCACTATAATTGTGGTGGAAGCCTAATATTACTGAATCTGCAATTTCCACAATATCCCAAAGTAAGTAGGTCCTTGTATAGAAGCAATATAGAAGTTTTTAAGAGGATCACATTTACCTTCAATCTTTCCTAACATTGTCCCTGTATATCTGCTACAATCAGGGCAAAAGTCAATCTTTAAATTAGATTATAGTAATATTCCATTTTTCAGGAAATATGTAAATATTGGCCACATTCTGTCTTCAGATACATCTCTGCAACCTCAAATGAACTCTGAGAACTTTCTATGTTCGAAGAGCTGGGGCACCTAATTACTTTCCTTATGCTCAGTTATTCCTGCATAAAAAGGTTATCAGGCCAGTTCCAGGTGATTTTAAAAATATGAAGCCATTTCATTTAATATACAGAACTATTACTGTATCCTTCTGTGGTCCAAACCTAACTTAAAAGAAAACCAATGTAATCTGAATGTAGCATGAGTTGTCCAGGGGAATATTAAAATGGAAAAGCAGTCCTGTGGCCCCATCCAGCCTCTATATAATTTAGACGTGAAAGAATCTGAATCACTCAAAATGTTAACAAAATGGACACAATTTACTATTCTGGAAGCAGACAAAGCAGAAGGCACAGAACCACCATCCTTTATTTTACATTCTGCAAAGTCAACACAACAGCATTTATTTTGCCAGTAAGAAACATCAGGACATTCATATTTCCTTTTACTATCCATGTAGCTTTACATATTGCTTAGTTGCAAGTGAGGGTCAGTGAAAGACTTGTATGACTTAGCTCTTTATCTTCACATTCCTCTGTCTTTATCCTAATGGTAAATCCATCATTCTGTGCTGCAGATTGCCCACAGTAGATTCTGAGAAAACTGATAGGTGATGATGAAAGATCTGGAGTCTAAGTCCTATTCTACACACACTGCACTTTTTGGCGGCAGTTGATGGAAGATATGCAAGGTATGTAGAATACCTTGTTGTATCTCCCATCACCTTACTAACTCCCACTTACCTCTGTACACATGCTTTGCTAAGGCAACTGGAAATGCTGTCCGGTCAACTTAGTGGTACTTTAATTACAGGGCTGGAGTTACAATATCAAGCTGTCTTGACAGAACACTCAGTTGAATCTGAAGGAGCACACTGACAGTAGCGAATTTGCCACTGTCAGTATAGACAAACTCTTAGAATGTATGTGGCTGACTGACTTTTTATTTTCTTCATACTATTCATCTACCAGTAATCTTGAGAGAACTTTTAGGACATATCTTCAAATGTTGCATAAAAGCATAGTTAACTCCCTTAAATTCAGAGCTAATTAGAGAACAAAAGTCTGTTTCCCTTTATAGCTGTTTCAGTTTAATCACTATCCTGTTTAGTTCGATAAATTCAAGCCCCACTATAATTCATGGTACAGTACATTTCTGCAAAACCAATGAGGAATATTTCTATCTGCAAAACAAGCAAGCAGTCTGGTGGCACTTTTAAAGACTAACAAATTTATTTATCACATGAGCTTTCATGGGCATAATCCCACTTCAAAGTGCCAACAGACTTGTTTGTTTTGCTGAACTAAACTAACATGGCTACCTCCTTTGGAACATCTGTCTACAAATGCTTATTACACAAAAATAAAAAAAAGTTAGAGCACTGCTCAAATTAGCTCTGTATTATTGGTATAGGTAAGTAACAGCAAATGTTAAATCAGAAACTTTTTTCTTGTCTTTGTAGTGTGATGTTTTGAAAGACAACTGGGGTTCAGTACATATATTCTAAACCCAAACATTAAAACAAAATGTAAATTATTTTGGCCATTTTGATTACAAAATTACAAATGCTTATGGATTGATTTTTATTTTTTAGCTTTAGAGTAAAGTTGGTATGGAAACTACTGTAGTGAATCCAAAATTATCAAAAATAATCATAACAGATATTCATCTATGAAAAATAAGTGAATTTGTAGACTTTCACTCTTGAATAAAATTTGAGGCCACTCAAAGAGTTCATAATATAAAAGTTGAACATCCGTTCACTAAAGAGGTAATAATGGGAGCGACTGTGTAACAAATTTTGAGTCTTGTACTGCATTCCTGTCTTTGGAAAAATGACTGAAATCAAGGTATTCAGTCATGTTTAGGCATGGCAGGATTCAGGTTTTTTTTAAATAATTTCAACAGATAAAATTAGTCCATTTTAAAACATTTTTTCTATTATCATACTTTTAAATTTTCACAGTTGTACAAAATTGAGTTTAAGCATTTTTTCTATTTTTATCAATTTAAATTTTCACAGTCATGAGAAATTATGTGAAGCAGATCAGAATTTTTTTAATGACAATAGATGTTGAGATTCAAAAAGTTAAAGCTTTAGAAATGGTTAAGACACAAATTGCCAGTTTTACATGTAAAAATATACAGAGTAAATATCCTTAAGTCAACAGGTCATAGGTGGTTTTTACTATTCATTTACTATCTGTTGGTAACAAGTCTAATTCAAAAGTCTAAACCACTGGATACTGACTATGAAATTCTCAAGCAGCAGTTTTCTGACTTTGGCTATCTGTAAATTTCTATTATAGATGGAAATCTGCTTCGTCAGTTTTCAGGGTATGATGAAATAAACATTATTGATATTTACTAATAAAAATCTAATCCTTCCAAGCCCAGCTATGCTCCCGTTTCAGTCAGTGGGTGTTTCATCATTGACTTCAGTGGCAGCAGGATTGGGACCTAAGAATATAGCAGTTCCTTTAACTTTTATAGCATTATGGAAAACTTTTTTTAGATTAATGCCCCTAAAACTCCTTCCCCAACCCCCTTTTGCAAAGAAAATACATTCTGCTTTTCCTCCACGTACGGTAAATAGGCCATATTGTAGCGTTATATACTAAGGTATACTTTTAATAATTCTCATTTTATTAGTCTTTCTACTAACACACGAGCCACTTCAGTAGCAGACTAAAACCAGTAGGCTATGTCCACACGAGGCTTTTATTTTGAAACAACCACCATTGTTTCGAAATAAAAGTTGAGATGTCTGAATGATGTCTCTTTATTTTGAAATGATGGGACCCTGTCATTTCGAAATAACATCCATCATTTCGAAACAATAAAACCTCACTTGAAATTGAAATAGCCATTGTTTCAAAACAATGTCATTTGGATGTGTTATTTATTTCAAAATAACACTTTTGCCCTTCCCCTTCCCAAGGTGCCTTCCTTTTTGTATATATTGGGTGGGGGAATGGCCCAGCGAGGGGGCCATGTTGCCACAACTCCCATGCTGCCCCTCTCCTGAAGCGAAATAGCAAGTCCTGTCTGGACATGCTATTTCGCTTTGAGGTTTTCCCTTATTTCTATTTATTATTTGCTCATTTTGATTTGTTATTTCAAAATAAGGATTTTATTTTGAAATAAAACTCATTTTGAAATAAGAGTTTACATGTGAAGATAGCCATAGTATTTATTTAGCATATTTTATGATGCTGACCATTAACCTTCCCGCTACTCCATACATCTTTATTGTATCTGGTTAGCTAGATTGTAATCCTTGGCACCTTTAAGTGAAAGACAATGGTATGTAGTATTGAGTTTAATCTATTTGTGAAAAAGATATTTTGACATTAGAAGTTTTACATTGTGTAAAACTGCATGGTCTTTCACATAGATTAAATTTTTGGTGGGAATATAACACAAGATCAATTTTTCTATGGGTTTTATTGCATAAAATATTACTGGTTTAAAAAATCTTACAGCCATGTAAACAATTATTTGCATAGTTATGTTAGTGGGGTACACCTGTACAATGAAGTGTTCTTACTTTACTAACAACTAATAGTTAACATTTATTTTACTGCATCTGGATTTAAAGTGCAATGCTCCAGGGCGCTAAAAGATGGTTAGTTAATTTCTAATGATGATGTTTGCTTATTAGTAAACACCGGGGAAACAGAGGTGGGCTTTTTACCAACATTTGGGCCCTGTTACCTAAACCTTTATGGAAGCCCAAGAGAATACACTGGATTCCCGGACCCATATGATGAATTAAACTCTGGAAAGGTTAGTTTCCCTTTTATAATACAAACAGATCAAAAGAATTGTTATAAGTAAATGTAAACCTAATTTGTTTTAATTATTAAGATAAATAAAGTACCTTTTATTTTGTTTTTGCAAACAAACAATCTCACTTCTTAATTAAACAGAACAGGAATATGTTTTCCATTTGTCAAAGTTTCGATTATGTATACACTTTTGAATGAACATTTGGAATCATACAGACTGAAGCTACTGAACTATTCTAGTCCCATTAGCTTAGAGGAGTGAAATGAGACTGATCTCAGATGAAGGATTTTAAGGGGAGAGCAGTAATTTCATACTATATCAAACCTCTTCTCCCAGTCCAACAGAAGCCCCTCCATAGGAAAGAAAGATGTGTTTAGAGGGGCAGACACTGAGTGTTCATGAAACTGTCCTGCTCTACCCAGATTCCCCAAGATCAATAAGATTTTCCCATAGATCTTGATAGATCTGCAAGGTCCCTGCCCACTCCTAGGAAAGAATGCTCCAAATACCATATATCATCCACCAGATATTCCCGACAGATGGGATGGAAGAAAGAGACTGTCTCCAAAATCTGCCACAGAGATAGCTTTGAGCCATCGCCCTTCTATCCTGACTCACATCCACAGAGCCTGCACACACAAATTATGCCCAGTTGGACATCTGGATTATGTCTGGGCATGGCTGGAATAGCCTCTCTGTATGACATTATCCCTTAGCAAACCAATGAGGTTCTCTCGTATAAGTAAAATACTGCCACTACAGGCAACCGTCAAGGAAGATTTGGGGCCAGGTGCAATGGAAGGTCCTGGTAGGATTGTTCCCTAGGAAGCAGTGCTGGCGCAGAGGTCCTGCCCTTGCAGATTCTCCAGACATCTCATATGCTCCAAGAACTGTGAGATTTCCTTATGGATCTGCAGGTAGGAAGGACCATGGCCATTGCTTTCTCTGCACAGCAGCCAATATTACTGCTGAAGCTCTGCCATTGTCTAAAATGAAGGAATGCATTATCCTAATGGCTTATATAATACAGCCTCAGACAGCAGCTGATTCTGCAGGTCATTTCAGATTAAAATGCAACTTTACAAGGATTAATGATTGTATGTAGGCCAAAGGATATAATTTATAGGAAACCTATCTACCATGGGCTGACAATCTGGCGTGATTTTCAGTGGGCGGTAATTATTTGTTTGATGCTTGTGGCTTATATGTCCCATTTTTCAATCTAAGGATCAGTAGTTTGTAACTACTCTACAAATCTATATATTTGTTTAATACCAATGGTTTTGATGCTGTCTTGAATAAAATACATATTAAATATTTCAGCTATTATTTTTTATTTCTTAAATATATTTGCTCTTATTTTATAATAGAAATTAAAGTCCGTTATTTTATATCTTTTCAGATATGTAAGTTTATTTACCATGTTGGTTGAAATGCTGACCTCATTAAAGTGAATGGGAGTATTGCCATTAATCTCATGGGGCCAGCCTTCCAACTCCAATTTTGTTGGCCAGCAAAGGAGTATTTTCTCTAGCAATTAGCCAAAGAACCGTGTGATTGTTTTACAGGAGGAAGGAGCTGCTTATAGAGGCAGAATCCTAGTTGAATTATCTACAGCACTTGACAGCAAATCTGTTAATAAAAAGATAGAGGCGATCTCCAGTGATGATATACTGGTTGTTGAGGTAATTCCTGGTGCACTTCTCAGCATGAATAAAATTGAAATGCTTGGTTTTACTCTTTTTGGAGAATTACATGACATACTAAAATTGCAACAATTAAATCCTTTGTTAATTAATAATCCCAGTTTATTAATAATACAATCAGAAACCTCCCCAGAGAAACTAATTTTATGACTACAAATATCTTTTTGCTTCCTCCTGGTATTAGAATTGTGATTTAAGAAATCTTAGTATTTCAAATGTATTATTTTATTACACATTTCTGTTATTCCTTTGCTTACTTTGATTGCATGCATCTGTATGAAAAGAATGAGTTTTATAAAAATTTGTAGAAGTAGCAAGGTAAATGTTGTCTCCATGTAGGTACTGCTACTTTTTTCTAACTCTTTACCATTATATACAGCTAATTAAATAATTTTTTTAAAAAAAGACTTGTAATACTTTACAGAAATATCAGCGCAGGCGGAAGTTCAGTTTGGCTGCCGTGTTTCATTCTGCTACTATGCTGCAAGATGTTGGTGAGGCTATCCAGTTTGAGGTTAGCATTGGTAATTATGGGAACAAGTTTGACACCACTTGTAAGCCTTTGGCGTCAACAACTCAGTACAGCCGGGCTGTATTTGATGGTAAGCATGTTTCAAAATGTTGGCTATAAATATATAGCATTCTCTTTTGGAAAACAAATCTGTTGATTGTGAAAATTTTAGGCTTACAACCACCATGATTTGTTCAAACAATACTGAAGATATGACAAAGTAATATGTAATTTGTATTTGCTCTTAATAGCTACCAATATATTGTCATTATTACCTCATGAAGCCTCTTCAGTTTAGGGCTGATATAAATCCCATTAAAGTCAATAGGCCTGGGCACCAATAAAAAATTATAAACACATGCACATAAAAACAAGGGATGTGAAAGAGAAACTTCGAACTTCTTGTGCTTCTAGTTCTTAGACAACCAAGTAATTGGTATCTTAAAAGTTGATAGATTAGACTGATTAGTACCAAATATTAACCACTTTTAATTTTGACTTCAGTTATTGCACTCTAGTTGTTTTCATTTACTTGACAAAGCAAATAATTGTCCTCCTTACATGATTTTAAAACATTTTTATTCTGAAGAAAAATATATATATAAAAACTACTTTCACAAGTGACTTGCTAGAGGAAACATTGTAAAAGTGTTACCAGAAGATTAAAAAACCTATTGGCTTTCTAAATGATTCAGTTCAAATTCTTAAGCCTAGTCTACACTAGAAAGTTTTGTCATGTAAGTCACCTTAGGTTAGCAAAACAATTCTGGTTTACACAGTGCAAACACCCTTTTGCTGACAAAATAAAATCACCTGGACAAAAAGTGTAGAGAAGGGCTTGACAAATCCTAAGCGCTAGATCACCATGGCACCCAAGATTTTACCCCTGGTGCCTAGCAGCACTGCAGAAGCGAGAGAGGTGAAAGCACCCTGGTACTCAAAAAAAGAGCCAGTGCTGCTGACATTTCAGGTGACGCCATCTCTCCTCTGCCCACAACAGCACCACTGAAAGCACTGCGGGCAGCAGCTTTTATTCAGTGACTGGGAGTGTTTTGCATGCGGGATTCACTGCCAAAAGCAGCTGTGGCAAGAGCAGTCTTTCGGGAGTGGGAGGAAGTCCCATCTTTGCTGGACACCTAGGGGTGCCCCAATGTTTGGCTGGCCTCTAGGTGCTGGAGCAGTGAAGTTGATGGGTGAGGGGGAGCTGGAGCCTGACTCTGCAAGCAACTGGATGTGGCTGCAGGCCCCTTGCAATGCTGGCAAGCAGTAGATTGGCTTGCAACTAGTCAGCAACTACCTGGGGCTTACCAGCATCCCAAGTGCCAGCAGGACTGTAGCTGCCTGCATCTGAGCTTGAACTAGGCAAGTCTGGGAGGCTGCCGGCAGCTCCCACTTGGGAGCTGGAAAGTCCCTGTGAATGGCTAGTATCTGTAGTGGTGTGGAGGGGAGGGCTCCTTATAGGGAGCTGAGAGATGGCTCGCTTAGGTCCCTCAGCACTGGGTTGGTGGAAGTGGTCCTGGGGCAGATAAATTCCACTGACCCAAGATATCAGTGTGGATATCAGTGGCTAAAAGTCAACATAACATATGTTGACACATTTCTGTAGTGTAGAAATATCATATTCTCCAAGGGCCACTGTTCTACCTGAAAAATATAAATCCTTTGGATAAAGTAGGGCAAGATTCTGCCACCTTCTCACTGAATCCTGCTTGTCCAAACAGGCCACTTGACATCCATGGAATAGCTTACTGCTCAATGGCTGTATTCACACAGCATTTTTGTTTTGAAACAATGAGGTTGTTTTGAAACAAAAAATAGCATGTTCACACGATGCACAGTTGTTTCGATACAACGGGAACCCATTGTTTCAAAACAACTGTGTTGTTTCAAAACAAGTTAAACCCCATTTGGGGGCGAAACGACCTTGTTTCGAAATCGTTGTTTTGAAACAATGCGTGTGAACATGTTGTTTCGGAACAAGGTGTTCCGAAACAACATTTGAAGGTCTGCCCCCCCCAGCACCCTGGCCAGGGAACCCTCAGCATCATGGCCAGTGTGCTGAGGGGTGTCCCCTGGTCGGGGGAGCGGGGCTGCAGGCACCGGTGGGGGTCAGCGCTCCGCTGCGCTGAACCCCACGGGTGCCTGCAGCCCCCTCCCCAAGCAAAATAACATGTTCACACTGAACTTGCTATTTAGTTTCCCACCTTTCTCCTTATTTCAAAGTAACTTTTTGCTAATTCGGCTTAAGTTATTTCAAAATAAGGTGTTATTTCGATATAAGTTGTTTCAAAACAACTTATATCGAAATAACCCCGTGTGTGAACACAGCCACTGTAACTAAGGATGACTGTACCATGTCCATAGTAAATGTGCATTCAGATCCTTAAAACAGCTCTAACCCATGAATATTTCACATCAGGTAACTACTACTATTACCTGCCATGGGTGAACACAAAGCCAGTAGTGACGCTGATCTCCTTTTGGGAGGACATAAGTCATAGACTGGATCCTGTGAACCTACTCCTAACCATGGTTGAAAGACTGGTAAGTGACTCAGAACCTTTATTATTATTATTATTATTATTAGTTATTTTCATGTTTTCCAGCTAAATTATTCAGATGAATTTATATTTTAGGGGTGGGATAGAAAGGAGGGCTTTTAGAACCAATTATGGAACTGAAGTCTGGCACATGAGCTTTGCTCTCATGAATAGAGATACAATTAACTTTGCTTTTGCAGCATTAATACATGTCTGTGGTCTGGGAACTGAAGTGACAGCCCTTCCCCTGCTGTGTGTTCCTTGCAGGAGGAAAGTAAACCATGCAACAGGTGATGCCAAGGGCCATAGGAGTAGACCCCTGCAAAGCCATGGATATCTGCATTATTTCCGTGGATATCTACAGTCATGGACACAATGCAGATATCTGCAGACCATTTCTTACAAATGCAGATCAGATACAGGTCCACATATTTTTATCGGTGCAGGGCTAGAGTCCTGCAAATACGCAAATATCTGTGGATACAACATGGATATGTGCAGACCATTTCTTGCATATACAGATCCACATATTTGTATCCTCACAGGGCTCTAAATAGGAGTGCATTTTAATTGGTAGCTAGGAGCACTATAATATTCTATGAAGCATATTGGCCTAATCTTGTCCTCCTTTCTCAGCAGTTTTGCCAGGAGTGAGGATGGAGGAATGAGGCCTATTATGTCTGAATGTCAGTGTTTATCATCCTTGTGGGTTTTTTAACAAAATAAATGTTTTTTGCTGAATGCAGGAGTGAAACTCATTAAAACTAATAACAGCATGTAAGTGTTTATGTACTTTTTTTTTTTTCTTTGCACACCCTTCAGCAATCCAACATAGCTGCCCTAAAGTCAGGAATACAGGGTAAAGTTTCTGAAAACCGGCTGGCAGAGATATGGCTGAAGCTGATTGATGACCTTGTAGAAGATACAAGGTAAAGGTTATTGGATAACTCAGCTACCCAAAAAAATTCACTGTTGTTTTTGCTGTGCATAAGGCAAGGTCCAGTGCTTGCAGAACTGGTTATGCTTGTAAGATGGCCTGAAAACAAAAGCCAAAAACCCAGGATGATAGTGTGACAACCACCACAGAACCCATTTCTCTTACCTTGTCATTCTGTTTTGGTTTAGTGATTGACAATAATGAAAAGGCATCTTTTAAAAAAGAGTCTTGAGCAAGGCTCTTCTTGAAATGGTTGGTGCTTAATATCCTTTGTCCTCTTCACACATTTGTGCATGCTCATGATCTCACATTTTGAAAGTTTAATGTGGCTTCTATGGTATACATTCTGTGCTTGCCTACTCAGAATGTTTAACTGAGCCAAAACATCAACAGCTTATGGGCACAAACAATTTGTAGAAATATAATTGAAGTATTTTTTAATACACATAAATAGGACAAAGAGCTGAAAGCAGATCTCAGAGTAATGCTGTCTAGTGCCTACTTGCTGGTATTCATCAGTTATCTGTCTAATTACCCATGTTTAGACAACTTTAGAGACAGTCAAAAGAGTTTACAATAAACTTTTGAATTGCAGGAAGAAAACATAATTCCATACTCTATCTGTGAAGTAATTTTCCTTGGCACATTGTATTTTAGGTGAATAGAAATCTGCAACAGGCTTTAAGGCCCGTTCTGAACCTGCAATTTGCAGCAGCTTTCAGAAGGTAGCTGATGTAGCCAGAATGCCATTATATTTAGGCCGAATCCCAGAAATACTTATTACGACTCCCTTTGATACAGGAGACCGGGGTTCAAATCCCTGTGGGTGCCTGTCTAAATTCCCAGTAGGGGTCCTTGGGCAAAAGGCCCCCTAACGCCTCATTTACCTACCTCAAATATGAGAGCGACACGAACTAGGAGAGTCATGCCTGCTCAGACGTCGCCCTGATTAACAAGGTCCGCACCAGATGTTGGGGAACCAGGACAATCTGATGATAAGTGGGCTACTGGAACAAACCATACATGGACGAGACAAGAGAACCTGGAATTGATGGAATGCTACTACAACAGTAGACCTAATGAGAGGGGATATATGAAACGTATGAGGGAACTATGGATGGACAAAAGACCTACATCCACACTAAATGAGAAACAGCTAGTTACCCAATGCTTCAACATAGTAAAGAGGCAGCTGCTCTCACAACTTGAGATAGATCAACTCCACATTACATCCCGGACTCAAGAAGACGACCCAGAAGAACAACTAGATGTGCAGCCAACACCTGAAGCTGGAACTTCATTGCCACTCCCTCCATTACAGAGCACAGCAGCTGATATGAGGCATAAGATCATGGATAAACTAGCTACAGTCAACACTCGAGACTGATTACCAAGGCTCATTGGAGAAGTACCATCAGATAGTATGCTAGAAGATGCCAATAGAGCCCTAATGACAATTCCTACTACCACCATAACTCAAACCAATGAACTGGTATATGCTACAGCATCTGTAATCCTGGAGATGCTTGGCTACACGATCAAAAAGAACAGCAGTACATACCCCCCCTGGAAAATGAGGTTGGAGGATAAGATCAAGGCAACCCGGAGAGAAATTAGTCAGCTGGTGGAACTACAGAAGGGTGTAGAGATTAAGGATAAGACTCGGCTACTGAAAAAATACAAGGGCCTGACTCCATCTGAAGCCCTAGAGACTGCTAAACAAAGGTTCACAGCACTGGCTACCAGGCTAAGGAGATACTCTAGAGAAGCAGAGGCCAAAAAGATAAATGCCCTGTTCTCCAAAGAACCATCCAAGGTGTGCTCCCAACTGCAGTGCAACAACACAATAACAGCAGAGCCACCAACAGCAGAAACTGAAGAGTACTGGAAGAACATCTGGGAGAAAGAGAAGACTCATAACACGGGCGCAAAGTGGCTGTAGGACCTGAGAATAGACCACAGCAATCTCCCAGAACAGGAACCAGTCACCATCACAA
This sequence comes from Podocnemis expansa, assembly GCA_007922195.1. NCBI lineage: Eukaryota > Metazoa > Chordata > Testudines > Podocnemididae > Podocnemis > Podocnemis expansa. Next base: position 12,517,132 of record ML681981.1, on the reverse strand, counting down.
CAGCAGACATCCAACAGCAGGTCAAGAACATGAAGAGCTGGACAGCACCTGGCCTGGACATGATCCACACCTACTGGCTGAAGAAACTAACAGCAGTGCATGAACGCCTAGCAGCACAGATGAACCAGCTGCTAGCAGCAGGCTCCCACCCAGACTGGCTAACACAAGGCAGGACAGTGCTGATCATGAAAGACCTCCACAAGGGAACAGCACCGTCCAACTACCGGCCAATAACCTGCCTCCCCACAACATGGAAAGTCCTATCAGGCATCATAGCCGCCAAGCTACAGAACCACATGGGCCAGTACCTGAGCACAGCTCAGAAGGGCATTGGGAACAAACACCAGAGGCTCAAAACACCAGTTGCTGATAGATAGAGCACTCGCCCAAGACTCAAGGTCTAGACAGACCAATCTGAGCACAGGCTTTCCTGTAGTCAATCCAGGCTATGACAGCAATGCCGCACACATGGATCTGTGAATGTCTGGCACTATACAAAGTCAACAGAACACTAAGGACCTTCCTCAAGAACTCAATGGGACTGTGGAAGACAACACTGGAAGTCAACTCAAGACAGCTTGCACAAGTGGCCATCAAGTGCGGCATATACCAAGGTGATGCGCTGTCCCTGCTGCTGTTCTTCATTGGCTTGAACCCCCTCAGCCAGATAATCACAAGGACTGGATATGGATACAAGTTCAAGAGTGGAACTAGCATTAGCCACCTCCTCTACATGGATGACATCAAGCTGTATGCTAAGAATGAACGAGACATCGACTCGCTAATCCACCTGACACGGATCTACAGTGAGGATATTGGGATGTCATTTGGACTGGAGAAGTGTGACTGGATGGTAGTGAAGAGAGGGAAGGTAGTCAAGACTGATGGGGTGGAACTACCAGCAGGCCACACAGCAGACATACAGACCAGCTACAAGTACCTTGGCATCCCACAGTCACATGGGAACCATGACGAGGAGGCAAGGAAGACAGCAACATCCAAGTACCACCAGAGGATAAGACAGGTCCTGAAGAGCCAGCTCAATGGGAAGAACAAGATCCATGCCATCAACAGGTACGCCCTGCCAGTATAGTGAGCTGGCCAAAGGAGGACATGGAGGCTGCCGATGTGAAGATCTGGATGCTCCTCACAATGTACGGAGGTTTCCACCCCAGATCCAACACCCAGAGACTGTACGCCAGCTGGAAAGAAGGCAGGTGGGGTTTGGTGAGTGTCAAAGCCACTGTCCTGGATGAAACCGAGAGCATCCAGGAGTACATCAGTAAGATGGCACCCAAAGATGAGCTGCTGAGAGAATGCCTGAGGCAGCAGCAGCAGCAGACATGGGAGGAAGATCAAGCAGAAGAAGTGCCATGGAAAGATAAGACCCTGCATGGGATGTACCATCAACAGATAGCTGAGGTGGCTGACATTGGGAAATCCTACCAGTGGCTGGAAAGGGCTGGACTAAAAGACAGCACTGAGGCACTGATCATAGCAGCACAAGAACAGGCACTGAGCACCAGATCCATTGAAGCAGGGATCTACCACACTAGACAGGACCCAAGATGCAGACTGTGCAGAGAGGCCTCAGAGACAGTCCAACACATAGTGGCAGGATGTAAGATGCAGGCAGGAACAGCATACACTGAACGGCACAACCAAGTAGCTGGCATTGTGTCCAGGAACCTCTGCACAGTGTATGGGCTAGACCCTCCCAAGACCAGATGGGAGATTCCCCAGAAGGTCATGGAGAATAACAGGGCTAAGATTCTGTGGGACTTCCGGATCCAGACGGACAGGCAGATACTGGCCAATCAACCAGACATCGTGGTAATAGACAAGGACCAGAAGATAGCGGTAGTGATAGATGTAGCAGTGCCAAGTGACAGCAACATCAGGAAGAAGGAGTATGAGAAGCTGGAGAAGTACCAGGGCCTGAAAGAGGAACTAGAGCGGATGTGGAAAGTAAAGGCCAAAGTGGTCCCAGTGGTGGTAGGAGCACTCGGGGCTGTGACTCCTAAGCTGGGAGAGTGGCTCCAACAGATCCCAGGAACAACATCAGAGCTCTCTGTCCAGAAGAGTGCAGTGCTAGGAACAGCTAAGATACTGCGCGGAACCCTCAAACTCCCAGGCCTCTGGTAGAGGACCCGAGGTTGAGGAAGACACATACCACCCATAGGGGTGAGAGGGGAATTTTTTTTTATAGTACCATTGCTTCGGATGTATGTGTGAGTATACGTATCCGACTATCTATAATTTGTTAGTCTTTAAGGGTATGTTCACACTTAATTCAAATTGATTGTCATCAATTCGAATTCAATTAAGTGCATGGCCATATTCACTTTCCTCAGTTCGAAATGAGGAACTCCTTAGTTCGAATTGATGAAAGCTGACTTTGAAGTGGTCAAACCTCATTTGACTTCAAAGTCGTGGTCAATTTGAACTCACTGTTAGTTCAATTGACATGGGTTGATCTTCCTCCCAGGGTGCATGGTAACCTGCAAGGAAGACCAGCCCTCCAGCACCTTGGGCCAGCAGCCCCAAAGGTGCCTCCACCACCACCCTGGCTGGGACAGGGACCCCTCTGCCAAGCTCCAGCTCTGCTTGCTGGCTGGGGAAGGGATCCCCATGCCAGGTTGGAGAAGTAACCCCTGCACACAGGGATGGGGCTGCAGCCGCACTCCATGGGTGCAGGGATGGGACCCCCACACTGGGCTGGAACCCCGCTGGCTGCACATGGGGACGGGAGCCCTGCTGGCTGGTGCAAGGACAGGAGCTCTGCATGCAGCTGGAGCCCCACTGGCCATACGTGGGGGTCCCATCACCGCACCGGCAAGTGGGGATCCCTTCCCCGTGTGGGCAAGCTTGACTGAAGCCAGGCAGGGGGAATCCCTTCTCCCCCTGCCTGGCCAGATGAAAACATCCACTGGAAGGCTTTAGCATTCTGAGCCCAGCACGGGGAAAAGCATCCCCTGCCCAGCTCTAGCTAAGGGATGCTTTTCCCTGTACCAGGCTCAGAAGGCTGGAACCCAGCAGGGGATTGGGTAGTGGCATGGCCATTCTTGTGGGCCATGTTGCCACACCATTCATGGTGCCCCTCCTTCAGTTTGAATTAGCAAGTCTAGTCCATGGACATGCTAGTTCAAATTGGAGTTTCTAGTGTGGCAATAATTATTAGTTTAAATTAATTAGTTTGAATTCAATCAATTCAAATTAACACTAAGTATAGACATAGCCTCAGTGCCACAGGTCTCCTTGCTTATTTTACTGAACTACACTAATATGGCTGCCCTTTTGGAAGCTGGTATTAGGTGTTGCAGAGTCAGTAATTTTAGCACCTGGTGTCTGATTCATAGGCTCAGAGACTAAGGTAGGAAGGGACCAGTATGATCATCTAGTCTGACCTCCTGCACAATGCAAGCCTCAAAACCTCACCCACCCACTCCAGCAAAAAGCCTCTAACCTATGACCAAGTTATTTGAGTCCTCAGATCATGATTATATGGTCCAGAGAATAGTAAGTCTTTCCAAGCTCACTGACAGCTCAGGAAAATGCTGTAAAAGAGAGCTTCTTCTAATGCAGGGGTCTCAAAAACGCAGTCCAAAGGCCGCATGTGGCCCCTTAAAGCTATTTCCTGCAGCCCACAATGACACTATCATTACCGATATTTGCAATATTGTTGTATGAAAAGGTTTCAGTGGTGCCTCCCTCGAGCTAGCATACTACTCCTCACACAGTCCTTGTGGTGATTTGAGTTTGAGACCCCTGTTCTAATGCCATCTTAAATGCAGTTTAATGAACTGAGTGGCAAGGAGCTCAGATAAAAGGAATACATTTGAAGAGGTGGTGGGGAGAAAAAAAAAACCCACCACAAAACCTATTGCTTTAACAAATCAGTACAATTGCTTTCCCTCCAGGCTATGATGCTATGGAATTTCCCATTAATTGCTTACAGCTACCCAGAGGACTCACCAGTTTCTATGCAATGGATTTCGGTGCAAAATTTAAAATTTGGGTGCCTGAAAATTTGATGCCTAATTTCATAGCTAGACACCTAAATTGGTGGTGTACTTTTCAGAACTGCTGAATACTCAACTAAAACGTGTAGCAAAAGAAATTACATCTAATGCTGTTTTACAGTAATGCTTATTATAAAAGGTAGGCCTGAACTCAAGAGGATTAAACTCTATAGTAAGCACTAATCCCAGTAGAGAGTATGCAGGACTGGACTCCCGAGGACCATTTTGATGGATTTGTTATTTTGTCACCTTTAGGAAGTACTAGTAATGTTACATAATATTACAGGGATTAGTCTTAATTTTTTTTCTTTAAGTATGAATAGCAGTGCTCCTCAAACATTTGTTTAATGGAATTAGATGCTAAGAGGGAAGATTTACATTATTAAAAGTTTTTGCTTCTGTTTTCAGTAAACCATTCCCTGTCTTAGAAGGCAAGCCCAATGCCACAGTCCTTGACACGCAGATCCAAAATCTACGCCTGAAGTCTCTGAAACACATTCTAGAGGCAGCAACAAGGATGAGAAATGAAGCTACTGAGGTGAAGGCCACTTTGGCAGAAATTGAAGATTGGTTGGATAAATTAATACAATTAACTGAAGAGGTCAGTATTTCAAAATGTGATTCAGCTGGCTTAAAAAGACAGTTTCAGCAAAATAAGTAGGATGCTTACATAGATAGCAATTTCAAGCTGGCACAGTACTTAAAAAACCCTGTATCCATGCTTCTCAACCAAGTATATTTAAAATTCAGAAGACAAAAAATACTTCTTTTCAGGAATGTGTTTAAAATTGCTATTGACTTCACTGAGGTAAGGGTAGCAAGATAAAACCCAGAGACTTGGTTCTAATTTACAGGGCCAACATTGTCTGTTTTTCTGAGTCTCTCTCAAGTCCTCTTAAAGGGGGGTAATAATTCACTTTTATACTAGAATCAAATTTCTTTAGTGGTTCCCAGAATACATACACAATTTCTGTAGACAGGCAACTAAAGAAGCTAATTTAATTGGATTTAAACCCAGTTTTTCTAATTTGTTTTAATCTCTGGATTAACTTTAGATCATAATAAATCCCTGCTTTCACATGAACTCTTTTAATTTGCTTCATATCATCTGAGATGATGTGCACCTTCTCTTTGCCATTGCTAATTATAAAAATCAGAATCATGAGAAGAAGTTTGAGATTTGCAATTAGCACACATTCAGTGAACATGTGTAAGGAGCAGGATTGAGCTGGCAGGCTGTATACTTAGTGTTTTTTAAAATTCTTGTTACAATGGGTTTCATATTTAAAGCCTTGTCACGGGATAAGCCCTCCCTAGCACCCCCTCAGGGAAAAGCAGGGCAAGCACTAGCAGGAAAGGTGCCTCCATGAACTTCTCACCGCACTGTTAAACTATTTAAACTCAACCCCAAGTTGGGGGAGCATGGCCTAATAGCCAGAGTCTATACAAAGTCTCTCAGCAGCCCTTGGGTCAGGGCAGTGTGGCCTAGCAGCCAGAGCCTATATAACAAATCAATGTTGGGGCACTGTGCCCAAATAGGGGGGCTGAGGCTCTCCCGCTCCACTGAGCCCCGGGCCAGGCCCCTATGGGTGGTGGAGGTACAGCACCCAGTAAGCAAGAATCCAAACTGAAACATACTGAGGAGTTCTTCTCTACACCCCAGCTCCACCCTTTGGGGCCCCTGGGCTACTTCCTACCTGGGACAGGGTAAAGGTCTGGTCGGGTGTTGAATTATGATTCCCTCTTTCCTGGGACAGCAGTTGTTGGCTTTCCCATGGGTCCTGGGCATCAGTCACAAGGCTCTCCTTCTGTGGCGTCCACTCTGGTCACTGAGTCTCCAATGGAATGGGGCTGGTATAGCTCTGGGACAGGAGCCTCCAGCAGACATCCTTTGCCTCAACTGGCCAGCCCAGACTGTAATGTGCTGTTCCCTCGTATACTGGGGCAGCAGCCTGAGCATGCCCAGCAGGGCTTAAGGGGCAGAGCTTCTGCCACCCACAGGGCTGGCTAGGTTACTGCAGTGCAGGGTGAGTCAGCCCCGTCACAGCCCCTGATTGAGGAAAGCACCTACCATAAATACTCATGTATAAGCTGATCTGTGCATAAGCCACCCCCCCCAACTCTGAGCCCAAAAAAGAGGCAAAATGGGTGACCCGTGTATAAGCCGAGGTCCCCTTTTGGCCTCAGCCCCTAAACTCCTCACCAAGCGCTGCTGGCTTCCCCTGGAGTTCCTGGCACCCTTCAACCCCCAAAGCCCTGCTGCTGCTTTTCCCCAGTACCCCGCCACTTTCTCTGCTCCCCGCTGCATTCTCCATTCCCTGCTGCTGTTCCCCTGTTCGCTGCTGCCTTTCTCCATTCTCCACTGTGGTTCCCCTGCTCTGTCCATTCCTTGCTGCTGTCCCCTGCTCTCTCCACCCCCCTACTGTTCCCTGCTGTGTCCGTTCCCTGCTCTGTCTGTTCCCTCTGCTATCCCCCTGCCTTCTCTGCTCCCCAACACCTCTTCTGCCCCTCTCCCCATCACCCCCAACCCCTGCTGCCGCTTCCCTGGCCTCCCCAAACCCCACCCCAACCCCTAGGCCAACCCACCCCCCTGGTCCCCTTACCTGGCCACTGCAGATGCCGGGGTCCCCTCCTAACTCCAACCCCAGCCTAGGGTGGCTGCCCAGGATGGCTGCCCCAGCCACTCTGGGGCCCCAGCTGGGAGCATGCTCAGTGAAACTGCTGGGCTGGGGCTGTCTACCATATTCACTCATGTATAAGCCAAGGGCCTGTTTTGAAGCCAGTTTTCAGGCACAAGAGTCTCAGCTTATACACAAGTATATTTTCGGGGGGTGGACTAGATGACCTCCTGAGGTCCCTTTTAACCCTAATATTCTAGGATTCTAAGTTCATCCTTATTAACGAAAGCCTTTAAATGTGTACTTAAATCCAATTGACTTCAGGGTATATGCAGGCCAAGAATTCTTTAGTGGTGGAGCAGCACAAAAGAGACATAATGGGCCAAATGGTGTAGCCTGGCATATTCGTTATAAACCATTTATGACTGGAAATGTTCTTAGGAAACCTCCACTTTTTTTTATAAAATCTTTTTCATAAGAAATAGTTGATTTTCCAGGTACTTGATTTTTTCTAAGTATCAGTTCAAAGCAGTCTGACATTTATTTTCAAATGAAAAATTGCTCCCACATATTAATGTCATGAATGCATATTTCTGTTTTGTCTTAAATAAGATCCTAGAAGATGCCTGCTGTTTGGTTTTGCTCTCCAAATACTGGATTAGTTTGCAAATCTGCTAACTTCAGAATCTAATTTTGATTCTTTTTTCCCTTTAAAAAAAAAACCAGCCACAAAACAGTATGCCTGATGTGATCATCTGGATGATCCGTGGGGAGAAGAGACTAGCTTATGCCCGCATTCCTGCACACCAAGTTTTGTATTCTACCACAAGCCCTGAAACATCTGGTAAATACTGTGGAAAGACCCAGACCGTCTTTCTAAAGGTACTGTGGCGTATCATTGTGGGACTTTAAACATTAAAGCTTGAATTTAAAAACAATGAGATATTTTTCTTAACATCAGAATTTTTCCTTTAGTTTATTTTACATAAAGTTCACTCAATAAAAAGCCTATGTACTTCCATTGAGATACATAGGGCCATACTGTACCTTATGATCCATAGCAAGAAAAGACATTTCTAGTGCCACTTTGTACGAAACGAGGCAGAACAACTTGCAAGTGGGTAACAGCAACCTAAGTAGCTTGCTGTTGGCAGGATATACAGTTTGGCAGCTTGACAGCAGCACAGGTGAGGTGGAGGAATTCTGAAGGGGTGAAGTAATGAAACTCAGGGTGGCAGGTGGCAGTCACAGACAGTGAAACTGCATCTGCTGTCCCCAAAACAGCACCCAGATCCTGATGAGGAAACCCACTGTAACAGAGAATCAAAAATAAGTTCTTGTCCATATCTCAGAACTGCATCCAAGAGCTCAAAGTGTGATCTGATTGTTCTGCCAATGTGTAGTCCAGTGCTGCTAGCAGGCATGTGGAGGGATGTCATGGGTGAGACTCTTATGGGGTGAGATTTGGGTAATTCAGAGAAGCTGCAGGTAAATAGTCAACTTTTAGACATTAATTTGACCCTAATGTTTAGATCTCATTTATATGAGGAATTTTCCCAGCATAGCTATGCCAGTGTAATTAAACTGTTAACATTAAACCTGGTGTAACTCTGTGGCTGCACACCCTTATTCCAATATTAACTGGAAGAAGTCACTAAGTTTGTCTGTCTGAAAGTGATATAAATTAAAGCAGAAAAGAGCAATCTTATTCCAAGATAAGAATAGCTACACAGAGTTATACTTATGTTGATATATGAGTAGAGTTATGCTGGGAAATTTCCCAGTATAGAGCTCTTGATTTCCCTTTTCAACACTGTGAATCGAAACAGCTTGTTTACGTTGCAGAGATAGGCTAGTTGTCTATCCAGCTGGAACCGTTTCAATTGACCTTGTGGCCACCCTTCTCTGTATATACATTTACAGCTAACATGAGACATTTGCCATTTCATTCATCTGATGAAGTAGGATTGTGCCCATGAAAGCTTATGTGAAAACTAAAAGTGTTCATCTTAAAAAGTGCCTAACAAGGCTACCCTTCTGGAAATTGTCCCAAAGTAGACAGGCCTTTACCCTAACGCAGGGGTCAGCAACCCTTGGCACGCATGCTGTACATGGCATGCAGGCCGCACCTGAGCTGCTCCCTGCTGGCATCGCCCCCAGAGTGTCCTGGGGCCACAAGAGCTGCAGGCCCCTGCTGGCCCCACTTCCCCACTGGAAAAGAAGCAGCAGTGCAGGGCTCCTGGCCCTTTCTGGCACCACCACCTACTAGGCAGGGCTGCTGGATGGGAGCAGGGTGAGTCGGCCCACCTGGAGGTGCTGCTGCCAGCAGCAGCCAGCCCCAGCCTTGGCCCCTGCCGGGAACTAGATGCTGCCCACAGGCAGGAGCGGGAGCTGGCCCCGGTCCCAGTCTGGGTCCCAGCCAGCAGGGGCGTCGCTGGCGCCAGGCACACGGGGCATGTGTCCCGAATCCCGGCACCTGTGCCCTGGGTCTGGTGGGGCCCCCACCTCTCCCAGTCTCCGGCCCCATCGGGCCGCAGGTCCGGGGCCCAGCCACCTGTGGCCGCGGCAGCCCTGTCCCCAGCCGGGGATCTGGGGCTCAGCCGCCCGCAGTCGTGGTGGCCCTGTCCATGGCTGGGGATCCAGGGCTCAGCTGCCTGCGGCTGCGGAGGCCACTCATGGCCCCATCCCTGGCAGGAGACCTGGGGCTCAGCCGCCTGCGGCCGCGGTGACCCCACAGGCCACTCCTGGCCCCATCCCTGGCTGGGGATCTGGGGCCCGGCTGCCCACAGCAGCGGCAGCCCCTTCCGCGGCAGGGGATCCGAGGCTGCGGCAGCCCCGTCCCTGGCTGGGGATCTTGGGGCTCAGCCTCCCACAGCCACAGAGGCTGCTCCCAGACTCATCCCCGGCCAGGGGCGTGGCCTGTCGCCAGGGGGCATGGCCACCTGGCAGGGGCGTGGCCTGGGCTGGTGCCCTGGGTGCTTCCCCGAAGCAGTGATGCCCCTACCAACCAGGAACCTGAGGCCTGGTTCCACCCTCATTTGGCCCTGCCCCTGTCACCTGCTGAGTGTGAAGTGTGTGGGGCTGGCATGGTAGCTGGCAAAGGTTGCTGCCCTCTGGCCTAACACTTCCAATGTGTGTCAACCTGTGTACTATGTAGAGCCCTTCCCTCCTATTGGAGTGAAAGATTCTTTCTTAACTCTGTTTTTCAACTCTCTCTCTCAGAAAAATACTAATACCAACACTGAACTGTGAAGTTAAAACTGTTCTCAGTGCAGGGCACAGGGAAACTCATCAGTGTGTGAGACTTGAGAAGGGAAACACAGGAAAGAAGTTAAGCAATAATTTTATGTTTGGCTCTTACATTCCAGTAAATCAAGGGAGAGGTTCTGCTTACAAGATGTTTTCCAGGAGTATTGAACTCTTATACTGCTGTCTAGAACCAAGGGTTTTGTTGCTAGAGACATTTTGAAATAACCACTGAAACAGGAAACTGCTGTGCAGGAGTTTTTCGATAAGTCACGTATTATTTTCTATATGTCTGAACTATCAGGCACATTATTCAGAGCTGATAATTTCTATCTAAGATAACAGGGGATACTTTTTTTTTTTTTTTACTTATTTCAGTTCCCAAAGGACAAGAACAAAGGTGCCAAAATTCCAGTGCAGTTGCGAGTTAACATTTGGCTTGGGCTGTCTGCAGTTGAAAAGAAATTCAATAGCTTCGCAGAAGGAACATTCAGTGTTTCTGCAGAAATGGTACATTTGCTAATATTAAATATATTATTCTTACATGGAACTTTGTCACTTAGTCTGCAAATATACTTAAATTCTGAAATGAGATACTGGTGTCATTATACATTCATTTTGCACAGGTACTAATGATTAAGTGCAAGGTAGTGGAGAGTCAGATCCAACATCTCCCTCAGATGATGTCCTTGACAAACACACAAAATCAGGTTCTGATCTTTGCTAGATAGGTGGAAATCTGGAGTAATACCACTGACTTTAGTACAATGATTCTAGATTTATACTAGCATATTTAAGATTCAAATCCAGCCCCTAGCATGTTGCAGTGTGAACAACCTTTTCATTTTAATTGTTTGTTCATTTCTGAACAGAGAATAGAAGTACATAGACTCTGTCAGTTAGTAAGGGTTAAACCACAGGAGCAGAAAGATTCACCAGAACAAACATTACATGACAATTGGAGCAAACCCAGCAAATTCCAATGACAAGTAAAGATATCATAACATGGTAATGGAAAGAGTTACTATGTGTAATGGGATGGTAAAAATTAGGTGAATAATACTCAAAATAGCCTCCTTGGTATGTTGCAATTGAAGAGGCCATAATATTAGAAGAATCTAGACTAATCTAAGAAACAATGTAATTCTTCTGTTAATGATAAGCCATAAGCAGCCTTTATGTGGCCATGGATACTGAATCAGTAGGGCAAACCAACATCTACATAGGTGCTAAACTGCTGTGCACATGACATCACTACAGAAGCCTGTGTAGTCATCACCTCTACAGTTAGACAAGTTTGTAGTACCCAGGCACCCACTGGAAAAGTACTTTACAATAGAAAAACTGTCAAAGCCCATGATTTCTTAAGTACTAAAATATGAATGATTAGAGGACAACGTTTTTCCTGCTCTACTATAATCCAAAAATTTTCTAGAAACTTTACAGGACAAAGGGGTTAAAAACACACAACTAAAACCAATCTGGAATCAAATTCTGATTCAACATTGATCAGTGTAAATCAGGAATAATTCCATTAAAGCTAATGGAACCATGACAATGTGAAAGCACTTCCTGCCCCAATCAAGTTATAATCTGATTTTACATATGATTCAACAAGTGGTAACAAGAGGAAGAGGGAACATGGCAAAGGACAAGGTTTACACTAAGGATCATGCAGTCATTCATTTATTGTATAACATGCTCTTATTCTAATGTTTCCATGGAATTTATTTACCAAAAATTTAAAGCTGCCTCTCATAGGCAACATAGAAGCAGCAAGTTTATAGATTTGAATGAAAAAAGGATGTTGTTTGGAAGGGGATTCACTGCATACAAGATGGCACTGAAGAGGCACTGAGATGAGAGTATAAGGAAGAAATGAAGAGATCACTGAAATTGTTAGTGGCAGGGTAGTGGTGATGAGGAAATGAGGTACAAGATGGAGACATCAGAAATAGAGGAGACATTTCCACTTGTTTCTGTCTGAATACAAAGCAGTCTGAAGTTATTGTCCTCCAAAGGATTGACTAAGAGCTGTCCTTCAAGCATGAAAAGGATGCTGTTTGTTACATGAAAAGTTGTGTTTTAGGTCTATGTGATGAACTTCCTAACATCATGTTCTGAAGCATCATCTTCAGTTTCTGCCAGTCACTAGTTCTTGTATCATTATTGTATATGACAGTTTGGGAGGTTAGTCTTGAATAATGACATGAAATAGAGTGTTTGAAGGAACAAATATTTTGCCTGATTGATTTACTTGTCTGGACTTGAGTATGGCCAGGTCTGGAAAATCAGTGTGACCCTTCACCGCTTACATGGTGCACCATGAATGGCATGACATCATGTTTGTAAGGCTATCTTACTTATGCTTTCTATCTGATCAGTTGGTTCTTTCAGATATGGGACACATACAGTTGATTTTTTAAATTGTAAAGATTACATAAATATATGCCTATATTTTTCCTAAGAGGAAAAAGTCTTTGGACACTAAAATGCTCTTTTCTTCTCTCTCCAACAGTATGAAAATCAGGCTTTGGTGTTTGGAAAATGGGGCACCTCAGGACTAGTGGGTCACCACAAGTTTTCTGATGTCACAGGAAAAATCAAATTGAAAAGAGAGTTCTTTTTGCCCCCAAAGGGCTGGGAATGGGAAGGAGAATGGATGGTTGATCCTGAAAGAAGGTCAGATTTCTGATTCCTATACAGTCAAAGAGAAATAAAGGGTTTGCAATGTTTCTTAGTTACTTAATTTCAGAATGTACAGAATAAATTTATTTGCTGGGTTTGTGTGTGGCTGGGCAGGGTTTCAACAGAATTTTTGCAGAAAGAGCATAAGTTAGCCTATCGCTATAGCTATTTCTCATTGTTTACTCCTTTAGAAAGAAGGATGAGCCTTCTGCTGTGAACGTGCAGAAAGGACTATCAGTGAATGGGGACAAGTCTGGTACACTAAAGATATCTGTGCAATTTTTCAACTCCTTGCTTTGCGACAGACTTACTGTGTGACCATGGGCAAGAAATTCAGACTTTCTGGCTATATCTACACTAGCAAATTAGTCCAGATTAAGGAGGCTTAAACTGAACTAATTTGATCCCTGTCTACACTAGGCTTTGTCTAATTCAAACCAAAAAAATTTTTAGTTCGAACAACTAAGCAAAGCTTAGTTTGAATGGTTAGTTCAAACTAACTGCTTAGTTTGAACTAAATACTTAGTTTGAACTTTCTAATTTTAGTTTAAACTAGCACAATGTAACCATGCTAGTTCGAACTAAGTGGTTAGTTCGAATTAACTGTGGTTTTTAGTTTGAAGTAAAAAAAAAAATGGTTAGTTCAAACTAAAAAGTTCTGGTTAGTTCAAACTAACCCACGATTAGTTCTAATTAACTCCAAATTGCTTAGTTTGGACTAAGCAAGTCCGAACTAAGCAGTTAGATGTAGACATAGCCATGGAGGTGTTAAGTGGCTAACACTAAAGATACACTGCAGATTGGGAGAGGCTCAGATTCTACGGTGATGTGCCCATAGAAGAACCTAAGATAGATCAGAGGGCTGTCAGTTTAACAAAATCTTCTTCAGATTTTCATTCCCTTGGAGTCCATTTTAAACCTCTAATACACATCACATAAACACACTGTACAAACAGCCATCTAGATGGGGAGATCATCTGATGTCTTTTTTCATTTTTATTTATTTGTTTTGCTTTTTCTTCTCTACATACTAAGAACTTCTGTGTCCTTTATTAAATGATTATCAGAGTCAAGTTGTCAAATTTAGACGGACTCTCAGTCATAGTTCCTAACTCTTGGTTTACCATTTGCTAATGTAAATTCCAGGTCAGAAACTTTCTCCAGGTTCATATTGAATCTTGAAGGTTTTACATGGGATGTAGCTTAATAACATTACATGGTCACACAGAGATGCAATAGATTAAACTGTAATAGTTACTAGTGATGACATTATAGTAAAAAATATTCCCATTCATTTCAGTAGGGCCAAAAATTTTACTTCTGGTGTTTTTGTCTTGTGTTTTAGCAGTGACCAAGCACAGGACAACTGACACCATAGCAGGAAAATCCCTGCTGTTGGGTCCTTCTTAACATTTAGCAATTAAATCTTCGTGTAGATGGATTGATTTTCAAGATTAATGTTCTCAGTTGACAATCTAGAACATGTGGAAAGGCAATAAGTCTACAGTTCAGATGATAAAGGCAAAGCCTCCTGTTCAAATACGAAATAAATACATTTATGCCCTATCTATTCAATTGGACAGAAAATAAACTGCACAGCTTGATTTGACCATTAGATGGCATTACAAAACAGATTTCAGTTATTGCTGAACTCAAATCTGACAGACAATTAAAGCAGAAATTTATTTTATCTGAAATAATAAGTAATCATTATAACAGTGATCTGGCTATTGTACCTAGTGCAGTTTAAGTGGGCAAAATAGGCTTGAAAAATAGCTGTGATTTAGAGGGAACAGGTGATCTAAAGACCAGACACAAAAGTGAAAAAAAACTCTGGTGTAAGACTTGTTTATATTTTATACATGTGTACATATGATATAGGTGTTTACCATTATGAAATACATCAGTGTCTCATATACATATACACTTTTTTAGAGAGTTCAAAGGTTTAGAGAACATCACGATCAAGACACTGGTGCTCGGTTGCTCCTTCTTTACACTTAAGTTCCCACTGTTGCTGACACTGATGAAGAGCTTGGGAGGTGGCAATTGTGGGACATTCTAGGAAAATAAGTCTTATGTGGCTTATACCGAACACTATGGATATTTGGAACGTTACAGTGACAGTACAATAAACTCAAGTCTTTGTGCTCCAAAAGCACATGCCTCTGCCAATATGGCTAAAGGAAAATTGCCATTAGGTAACAGCAATAGGGCCTTTGGCACATAGAATCAGAACTACTCAGCTATCTGGTGGAGGTGTTTTGTATACATGCACGTGTGCACACACTGGTACATCTATTCAGTGACATAATTTAGTGATTTGCTTTCATAACATAATTGCTTTTGACTTCACAGCTTGCTGACAGAAGCTGATGCAGGTCATAGTGAGTTTACAGATGAAGTGTACCAAAATGAGAGTCGTTATCCTGGAGGAGAATGGAAACCAGCTGAGGAACCCTACACAGATGTGGTGAGATTCTTATAAACTAATACTTTTTGTATTTTAAAATTATAACTACAAGAGTTCTGCATAGCTGTGAGCTATTTTGCTCATCATTTTCCAAATCTTTCACTGCTTTTGAAATGGCTGTTTTATGTTGACTTTAGTAAAATGTAAGTGTATTAAGACAAGTTAGGATAGAGTAATACAATTACGTTCTTTCCTAGTTATTTATTACAAAAATATTTGCTTCATCCTTAGTTGCTGCTAAGAATGGATGATTTGAGCCCACCATACCAGTTTCTTTTTCAGCCTTACAATATGTTTATGCTACGTGTGCAATTTTTACATCTTTTAAGGCAAAGTAATCCTTTGATTTTTTTTTTAACTCTTACCTCAAAGAATGGAGAAAAAGCTGCACCACCTGGGGAGATTACCTGTCCCCCTGGATGGATCTTGGAAGATGACGCTTGGATATATGACATAAATCGAGCAGTGGACGAGAAAGGTAAGATAACCATTTATATTTATGAGAACAAGCTCTACAGAGATAATCAAACAGAAGAATGTATTCTGAAACTTTCAACAGGTTATGTCTCGCTGCTATATTTTGAAATACAAGTTACCAAGAGCAGGTTAATAATGAGGCAGAGGAACAGTAGTGATTTCCAGGAAGTTTTTATATTTCAAGGCTGATCTGGTTTTTTTGCAGGCAGAACTTAAAAGAAAAGCCAAAATGTGACTTTAAATGGAAACCTGGCTACAGCCTCAACTTATGGAGAGTTTAGCACTTGTTTCATAATTTTTTTTTAAAAATGTGATGATAATTTAGGACTATCAAGTTTTGAAATAGCTGTTACCACACACAGTTATAAACCTGTTATCTTCATCCTCCAGTAGTTTGTTACACACACACATTGTCTTACATTGCAATTTGTTTGGCGACAGGAACCAACTCTTCCTGGACATTTGTGCTGTGCTTATCTTATAAGGGTCCCCATCCTTACTGGAATCCTGGGATACTTTCATAAGGAAAGGCGGGTGTTGAATGAAATACCATGAGAGACTGAGAGTTTTATGCTTATGTGTCCGTCAGTAGAACCACAGTTGTATTCCCCTTTTCCAGCTAGAATCACATGTGCTGCTATTTTTTAAATTGTTGGTTTGCCTGAAAACTGGTGGTTCTTTAATTATATGTTACAGTTATATTAATTAATGTTACAGTTACTGTATCTTAATTATATGTTACAGTGCAATACGTTGAAAGGAGAAAATGTCAGCTTGTGCTCCAAACATTCTCTACTCAAGCCATATTGCTGTCAGTTTTAAAATATAAAATGATGGTTGAATATTTCCAGCTGGGAAAACAGAGGATCCAATTGTACCCTCTCTAGACTGCCATACAGAGCAGACTCTCCACACACACTTCTTTCCTTCCTGTGCAGGAAAAGGACACGCCAACCATTTCTTTGAATCCAGAGAATACACAGCACACCTAGGGATCCATACCACAGGACATATTTCAGCCCATACTGGCATTTGAGGGATTTCTCTTAACAGGATTAGATGATGCAGTGATTTAAATGCCAATGGCCAATCTGGTCTAGGGCATCCAGCAGTGAAGATGAACTGGTGGTAACAATATGGAAAATTCTGATGAAAAATCTGGTGTAGACACAGCTTCAAAAGTAAAACAAACAAAGCAGTCTATTATTATCTACTTCATCTCAATCACAGTATTTACACTTGGGGACCCATGTACCAAACAAACTGGCACCAGTTACAAAAGGAGTCCACAATTAAAAATGCCCATTACTTACATCTATTTCCATTTATCCTACTTTTACTCACCATCTCATCATTTAAAAAAACCTACTGAACTATGCAGCATCCCATAGAAGGACATGAATTTGCCAAGATATTAGACAAAGCGCTGGTAAATAAAAGTATTTGGCCTCCCTTAGATCACTAACACCATCATTTTGCACAGAAGTTTATAGGTTGCCTGGTGTGCGTGTCATAAAAGTGCCACAGGGCTCCTTGTTTATTTTGCTGAACTAGATTAACATGGTTACCCCTCTAAAAGTTTGTTACTAGAACTGCTTTTACTTCCATCTACTCATTGGTCTATTTGGACCCAATTAATCACAATACCTTCCACAACAGCAAGTTAGATTTACTGAAAATCTGGATGCCAGAATTCTGGCTGTTTAGTTCATATACTGTAGAGTGGAAATATAAAAACTGCAATACTGCCAAATCTTATGATTTTGTCACTTGTCTTACAATAATTAGTGCATTTGTTAAAACTTGAGTTCATATGATTATTTGAATTCCAGTTTTCACTGCAAATAAAATGTCTGTTTTCTAGCCTTCCTGGTTGTAAAGCATGACATGACCCCAATGCACCTTAACATCTCAAATCCCAAAAAGTAAACAAAAAGAACTCCAAGTGTACTGTTAATAATAAAATCTCATGATTTTTAAACCAAAATATTGATTTGTAAATGTTTAGGGTTGGAAATACTAAAATATCCAGAAGGATAGCCATGTTAGTCTGTGTACAGCAAATACAACAAGACTCCTGTGGCACCATATAGACTAACAGATTTCTTCAAGCATAAGCTTTTGTGGGCTCCAACCCACTTTGTCAGATGCTACATGTGATGAAGTGGGTTGGAGCCCACAAAAGCTTATGCCTGAAGAAATCTGCTAGTCTATAAGGAAATGCTAAACTACTCTGTTATGAATTTTATTTCCAGGGAAATAAAACTGCTCTAACAGAACTGCTCTAATATTGATCCCCAAACTCCTTTTTTTTCATAACATACACTATTTATCTGAAAGATAACTAATGAATCCTGTTTTAGGGTGGGAATATGGAATTACCATTCCTCCAGACAATAAGCCAAAGTCCTGGGTTGCTGCGGAGAAAATGTATCATACACACAGACGAAGAAGACTGATGCGAAGACGCAAAAAGGATCCAAGCCAAGCACCAAAGGCAGAAAAGGTAAAAGGAGCAGATTAGAACTAGAGTTAAGGGTTTCTATTTCTTTCTCATGTTTGTAGAGGTGAATGTGTTTGAAATGAATCTCACAGGTGATGTCTGCAGAGTGCAGAACCACATTCTGTTTCTGTCCAAAGAAAAGTATTTTGAAACAACCTTATTTTACGTGTAGTCAGTGTCAGTTTCCCTTTCCTACTGTAGACTAGTATCTTTCACTTTGAGTTTATTTTGAAAGGGGTTGTTTGTTTTTGTTGCAACAGTTGCAGACATTTTATGGCATTTATGTAAATACAGTGTGAATGATTTGTATTTCTGTTGATGTCTCCCACGTAAAGGCATCTGAAGGAGATCCAGAAGGATGGGAATATGCATCTTTGATTGGCTGGAACTTTCACTTGAAAAAACGCAGTTCTGACACATTCCGCCGTAGACGCTGGAGGAGAAAAATGGCTCCTTCAGAGACACATGGGGCAGCAGCTATCTTTAAACTTGAAGGTGCTCTTGTAAGTAGTAAAATTGTAGCAGAATTGTTGAGTTAAGAGGAAAATAAGTTTTAAACTAATAGTGGAACATCAACATGTATATTAAATACAAGAAGCTACTCTGTAAGACACTTTATAACCATTAAATTGCTTTGTCATTGAGGCATTCATAAATTTCAAAGCCAGGAGGACTGTTATGATCATGTTGCCTGTCTTCCTGCATAATATGTGTATTATTTGACTCCTTGAATTATTTATCTGTGAGCATGGTATGAAACTTAGCAGCAGAAACTGAACTTACAGATGACTCACAATGGCAGAAGAGTGAAGGAGATGGTTCAGCTATAGTTGAGCCACTCAAGAGTATAAATTAAATGCATAAAGAGCAATTGTGTCACTAATAGATATTGATGGCTGTTGCTTCTGCTGGATATTTTGCATCTAAAAGCAAATAGAAGGATGAGGTAAAACAAAAGAAGATAGAAATATATTTATATGTTCTCTAATAAATTATCAAGATTTAATTATTCCTCAGGTTTATTAAGTATATACTAAGACATTAACTGCAGGGGAAAGTATAAAATACATTATATGAGATTCTAATATATGTTATTAGGTATTGGATATTGAAAGTGAGGTGGCATCATACTAAGGAAATCCAACTTGTGGCAGTGACTCTACCTAGCCTCCCTTCTCTCTGTTTTCCATTATAAGCAGCAAACAACAGGCGTCTAGTTTATATCTTTTCTGTCCTTCAGCTCCCCGGCTTCTAACTCCCATGAAGTTTTGAAAATACCTTTGAGCATCTTTGTTTCTTTTAACTCTATACATATTGGGCTAGACACAGCTCATAGTTCCTGCCAGCTTCTGCCAGTGTAACCTAGGGGAGAATGCCGCCAGGAATCAGGTTTCTACAGGAGATTGGTAGCCAGTGTAGGGTGTACACAACCTCTCCTGCCTCTTAGGGCACTTGCAGGCAGGTTCAGCAAGAAAAATTTGGGGCCCTGATACATCATGTTCACTGGGGACCACCCCTTCCATTTCCCTTTACTCACACAGATGTAAGACATTTTGGAGCCCCCTCCCCCCAGACTCAGGACACTCAAAACCATTACGGCTGATTTCTACAGAGCTGTGACTTCAACTTTAAGTTGTCTTCCTGAAGGAGAGTAGTGGAGCAAACACCCTTGCCCGCACCCAAGCATGAATCTCTTCTGAAGTGCAGTAGGCATCATCTATTCAGGGGTACTGTTTGCACCTCTCCTTTCCTTGCCCAACAAGAGAAAATAGAGCCCACTGTATACATAAGAAGCCACTTACATGAGGATCAGCTTCTTTTTGCATCTGTAAATGCCAGTGAATTTGATTTTGTGTATGATTTTAGGGGGCAGACACTAGCCCTGAAGATGGAGAGGGAAAGAGCTCAGAAAAAGCCAAGGACTCTGCTACACATGTATTTGGTGCCAACACTCCAATTGTCTCCTGCAGCTTTAACAGTAGGTTTTTACCAGATTCTTTTTTAATGACTTGCTGCTGTTGTTATGCATACCGTCACTGAGAATCAGTAGCCAGGTAGGGAACTGCATTGCAAGCCCAGCTAGTCTACATGAAAATGTACTCATGTTATTGTTACCTCATTCTCCTCTCCCACACTCCCCCAGTTTGTTTGTCTCATCCACTTGTTGCATCTTGTTACTAACCAAGAATGTTAATTATTTGGGACAGAGTCTGTATTTTAACTATAGGCTTATACAGCTCCTAGCACAGTGATGGTATCCCTGACTGGGGCCTAGAGTGGCTACTGGAAGACAAACAATGCATAATATGACTAAAAATGCTCAACTTTGTCTGTGTCCATCATCTGAAGATCTAAGTATAAACCATGTCTACAGGAAAACAAAAATATCTGAGTGAACAGCTGTTACCAACAGGGGCACTGCTGGGGGGGAGGGGTCAGGACCTGGGCCATCACCCCAACGCAGCCCCAATTCTGCTCCAGGGCCTGATCTGGCCGCTGCTGCTGCCACTTGCTGGCAGCAGCAGGGGCCTCATCAGGCTTCGAGCCTCCTGCAAGAGGATCAGAGCCAGAGATGGTCTGTGCTGCTTTTCACAAGTGGTAGGAGCAGTCTCCGAGCAGCAACAACCACTCTGAGATGGCTCCAGC
Source organism: Podocnemis expansa (assembly GCA_007922195.1). Lineage (NCBI taxonomy): Eukaryota > Metazoa > Chordata > Testudines > Podocnemididae > Podocnemis > Podocnemis expansa. The sequence goes on along the minus strand of ML681981.1, from coordinate 12,496,459 downwards.
TGCTTGTGAGAAGCCACAGGAACCGTCTCCTTCTTGGAGACTCCTGCAAAAGGCTTGAAGCTGGAGATGGTCCATGCTGTTTTTTACAAGTGGGTGGAGCAGTCTCTGAGCAGCAACCACTCACAGGCAACTCCAGGCACTTGTGAGAAGCCACAGGAACCATCTCCATCTTCGAGCCTCCTGCAAGAGGCTCAAAGCTAGAGATGGTCTGTACTGCTTTTCACAAGCAGCAGAAGCATTCTCTGAGTGGCAGCCACTCGGAGACTGCTCCTGCCACCTGTGAAAAGTGGCACGGACGATCTCTGGCTTTGAGCCTCTTGCAGGAGGCTCAAAGAGGTAGACGGTTCCTGCAGCTTCTCACAAGCGGCTGGAGCCGTCTCCAAGCCTCCACCACTTGCCAGAAGTGGCTCAGAGCCAGACTGAGCCCCTTCCAGCTGCGCTGCCAGCCATAGATCCAAGGCTCATGCCCTGCTGGCCCCAGCATAGTGATGCCCCTGGTTACCAAGAGCAATAAATTGGATTACAAATTATGAGTCAAATTTCTAGTAGCTCATAATCGTATGAAAACTTTTGCAGCCTTAGGGAGGCTTAGTTCTCAAGTTGATAGATGCCTTACAGATACCTAAAGTCAACTGATAGACAGGATGTGCCCTTTTAGTAACAGTGCAGTATAGACCAGTGGTTTTCAAATTTAGGATCCGGAGCCAGTACTGGTTCACAGGCCCTCAAGTACTGGGTCACAGCAGCCAATGCTGCCACCGCTAAAAGACTGAAATGCATTGCTTATAGATGTAATTGTTGGGTTGTGGACATTAATGATTTTTTTTCAACCAGGTCCAAAGGAAAAAAGTTTGAAAACCACTGATATAGACAGTTGTGCTTTTGACCTTCCACTTACTCTAATCTTTTGAAGCCAAATGCATATTTCAATGACTACACAATTAGAGAAGCCAACTGGATTTTCATTTGCCAAATCTGAATTCAAAACTGAGCTGCATTTCAGCCTCCACACATTCATATTACTCTGCTGGTACCTCTGAGTCATCTCCTCTCCTTTCCTTTTAATGACAAATAAGTCTGGGAGCAGCTTGCTAAATTCCACTGTAACCAAGCAACAGTAGAAAATGAAGAATTACCTCTCCTGAGCATAACATACACTTAGGGGGCCAGTCAGAGGAAGGAACTAAATCTTTAATTTAACTGGTTTTCTGGATTCAAACAAGTTTTAACTCTGAAAATAAAAAGACTAGCAAAAATAAGTTTCCAAAAATTTAGACTTTTGTCTATTTACTCACCAATCTTCAGATATTACGCTAATTAAAACTATGAAATTGTATTATTTTAAATAAACTGCTGCTCCTTTTATTGAATTCAGTGGGATCAGGCTTCAGCCAAAATAAACTAATGAACTGTATTGACCAACATTTTGCATTTGGGGAAATGATAAAAAATACATTCAGGTGCTAGCTTGCTTTTGAGGTGAATCCTGCAGTTTTCAGTAACACATCTACCATCAAAGTCATGAAGAAAGAACAGTTAGTCCTGACCTCTAGTCTCATATAATTACAGACAGATACATGGGAAGTTGCATCTGATTATCTGATTCCTTTGAATAGAGAGTAATTTTTAGAACTTTTTAAAGTCTCTTTCAGAATTGGAAGTAAAAAAGCCTAATGACATCCATTTTATTCCATTATAGTGTCTTTCTCTACTGTGTGCTGGGCTGTAGAAGCAGCTCACATATATTAGCTTGGTAGGATTAGTACATTGGTCACAAATAGTCAAGTTAATACATAGCACTAAAGTTGCTCATGCTTTGGTTGAGAAGCTGTTGAATATCTATTTTATAAACACAAAATAGCCTAATTAAAGAAATCACATCTATTTAATTTGAATCACTACATTTGGATTCTCTTTTTATTTATTTTGTATAGGAGTGTATAGTTACCACCTTCGCTGCTACGTCTATCAAGCAAGAAATCTTATTGCTTTAGACAAAGACAGCTTTTCAGGTATGGAAAAATCCTATTAAAATCTCAGCACATTTCCATAATAACAAACCTACTTTCTACAATGAATGAATAGCTTGTTTCAGTTATAAGAAGGCTTGATTCACCTGCTGTAGGTCCCTATGGGTATGTCTACACTATGTGTTTAAGTCAACTTAAGGGCCCTTAAGTCGACTCAAACAGAGCCCTGTCTACACTGCAGGGCAATAAAGTCAACTTTAGGGTCCAGTAAAGTCGGCTTTATAAGGTCCACTTATAAAGTTGACTTTACCGTTAAGTCGACTTTATTAAGTCGACTTAAGGCAATGTGGACTAAGTCAACTTAATAAAGTCAACTTAGTGCACTGGGACCATTAATTCAACTTTATTAAGTTGAATTAAGCCAGGACACCCATTTAAAGTCGACTTAATGTAGTGTGTACTCACTAAGTCGACTTAAGGTCTACTTAAAGTCGACTTTAAGTAGACTTTATAAAGTCGACTTAGCTTTTACAATGTAGACATAGCCTATGACAGTAATTCTGGATGGAGAGAAATTGCAGCTTTACTGAAGGAGATCCAGAGCTGGCCAGCACATCCCTAAAGTGCACAGTACTAACCTATAAGGAGAGGTGATTAGTGCATCTGGGGCATGTAGTAGTTCAGAAGTGCTCCCTTGGCAGCTCTGCCAGCCCCCCTCCACATCAGAAACCTGTAGGGAGAGTGGTAGTGCAACCATTGCCTGTATTTCCCCATGAACGCATGTCCCTTAGGCTCTAGCTTCCCTTGTTTGGCAAAAGGCTATTTGTAATAGTTTGTAACCCTGTCCATATCCTCACAAAATAGCAGAGGTGAATCAAGCTATATCTTCATAGTGTATCTACAAGCCATTGCTTTAACTGTAGTCATATTAAAGTAGCACTAATCTTGAACTGTATGGAAATTACAGCATATATGTAATTTACTACTAAACATGGATCTTGTTTACTTGTATAAAGGTATTCATTGATGTTTAATTGTACAAAAGGAATTAAAAATGTTTTGCCCCTCAATAGGCAATATTGCCAAATTACGTGTTTTAAAGATTTATAACCTGTATTAGATTATCCATTAGTTTACAGCATGATGAGTAAATAAATCACATTAACGCAGGGTATCTATGTGTATGACTATATCACAGTTTCACAGGGGAAACCTTAAGCATTTCTACCCAAGCGTATCAGTCCATATCTTGGTAATCAGAGTAAACATATAGCTAATCAGGTACTCAAATATTTACTTTTTGTTGGAAAAATTCTACTGGGTGGACAGAAAAATGGGTAATGTATAAATATGACTTTGGCCTTCTAACAGTTAAGCAAGGGTTAGGATGACTATATGGTGAATGGCTTTGCGTGGGGAGAGAGCAAGCTGGTATTTTTAGGGAAGGTTTGGGGTTTTTTTAAGTTTTTCCATCCCTCACGCTTCTTCTTCTTCCCCTTTTTATTGTTAATTGAACATATTTAAAGCATTCCTTAATTTGTTACAGAAAGATAGAATGATACATACTGTAGAAGTGGTGTTGTTTTCTTATGTATTGATTGAAACTAATTTCTATGGACATTCCATATGTCACTGTTTTGGACTTATCTGAACATGCAGTAATTAAGAAGAAATACAGAGAAACTACAACAAACCACTTAATTGGTGTATGTGTAGTTCAGGACAGGTACCTCGGATGCAGACACATGTAAACCTTAACACCTACACTTGTACTTCTGCAAGAATGATGTTTGAAGAGGTACACAAAGTATGTAAAATTCTGATTAGTTACTTTGCTAGAGGCTGTTGAAGCTGACCTAAAGATAACCTTTAAAATAGCCTCTAGTGCTTGGTAGTGTCAATTTGTACAGGAAATGTTAATATCCATCATCAGATACTTTCTTCACTGATCCCAGTGATTTAGAGGTCTACCTAATAGTAGGCCTAGAACACTTTAATCATTTAGTTCTGTTTCACAAAAGGAAGGGGCTGCCATAAATAAGCATGTTTCAGGCCAAAGCTTGATCTGTAGAATAGCCTGCTAAAATTTATTGTTCGGCAACTAGTCAGAACTAGAGTGATCTCTTTGTATTATTTATGAGTCTGTGGACTTACATATCAATGGGGACATCAAGACAAGCTTAGATAGAGGGTATATATTAGTAAGCTGAAGAGGATGATAGTATGGCCAAAAAATGCATTTTAATTTTCAAACTCATTTTCTGTTTTACAGAACATTTTAATCATTACATGTTATTGTGATGTTGAAGATTGCACAGAGCAAACTCTGCAGTAATCAAACTGTGAATATGCTATGTTAAAAGTTACATCAGTTCTGTGTTAACCATTCCATTGCATGTGATGATGTATTTGTATTTCATGAAAGGCTTTGAAGAGGGAACCAGATGGCTCAGGGAACTGGTAACAAAACATAGAGCCTTTCATCTCCAAGTTGAAATTTCAAATCCAGACATGCTTGATAGTGAAATAGATTACCAACCCTGTAACAACCTACATTCTGCCACTGGATTCACCTGTCTGGATCTATATTGACTTGGTGGATTTTGAGAAGCTGCAGTAGAAAGGATAGGATTTAATGTGATGAGGCATACACAGAGTGAAGAATTTTTTAAAGAAAAAACTGTAACACTTCTCATCACAGAGGAAGTCATAGATGCATTTTGACAGCTATGGGTGCCAAGTGCAGAGGGCTATGGGATTATGCCCATTTCTTTTCCCATCAGGGTCAGCTCAGATAAACAACCTTTGGTCTGCAAGACTGGTCTAGAACAGTGGTTCCCAACATTTTCTCTGCTGTGGCCACCTTGATACTTTGAATTATTTTGAGGCACACCACCATATAGTCTCCAAATGAACTCATAAATATCCATGAGCCAATTCAGAACGCTTGGAGTAGTTTTTCCAAAAATTACATGGAATACCTGCTCAGGCCTGAAGGCACACCTGTGTGCCATGGTGCACTGGTTGGGAAACACTGGTCTAGAAATCTCATGAGGAATTTCTGAACATCCCTTGTTTATAGCCAAGCCACAACTATTTATTTTAGTATGATGGTGTTAAGGCACTTTTACTTCTCATTCAAGCTGGAACAGGCAATACACAGGCATGTAAAAGTGAAGGGAAAACGGTAAAGTAAACTTTTCAAAGCCAACTGGAGGAATAGGGGATGATTTAGATCAGACTAGTATTCATAGCCCGCAGGCAGAGGTGCCATTCCACAGGAGAGGGGCTACATGTTCATTACAGTGGGTGGGGAGTAATGTATTTAGGTATTTTTGTCACACTTACACCATGGTGTCTATGACTATTATATTTAAGAGTTATATGCATTACTTTCAATACTAGCAGGGTAAGATTGTTCTACTCACTACAGTTGAATGTTACATTTTGTAATGGGGTGCTTGTTTCCTGCTATCATCAACCAGAAGTGTTATAGATTGAGGTATAGAGAATCAAACTGGAAAGAGACAAAGAGAGAAGGCAAATAACCTTGGTGTGGTCTTCATCTGTTGTACATTGGCCAATTTCTTTCAGCTAAGGATCTGGCCCTATTTATGTAAATGTATCTCCTCTAAATTTTTTCTGGTGTTTCAGATCCATATGCTCATGTTTCATGCCTCCATCAAAGCAAAACCACAGAGATCATCCATTCAACTCTGAATCCTACATGGGACCAAACAATGATATTTAATGAAATTGAAATATATGGAGACCCACTGACAGTAGCCCAAAATCCACCTAATGTGGTTATTGAACTTTTTGATAATGATCAAATGGTATGTCAACATGTTTGTCTTGATTTCCCCTTTGGCTGTTTACTTGGAGATAGTAGATTAATTATATTTATGGTTTCTGATTGGCTAATTTGTCCAGGGCAAAGATGAATTTCTAGGAAGAAGTGTTTGTTCTCCTATGGTAAAGCTGAATCCAGAAATGGACATGACACCTAAGCTTCTTTGGTATCCTGTGATGAATGGCGGCAAAGTTTGTGGGGACATTCTTTTAGCTGCTGAGCTTATTCTGAGGGAGAAGGTAATTTATATATATATTTCTTCTACACCGAAGGACATATTGAAACAACTGTGGCAGTGTATGTTTTAGTACAGCAGGTCTCAACCACTCTCAGGTCACATTAGTGTGTCACGGCACGGTGGCTGAGTGGGTTGCCTGGAGGTGACCTGCTGCCAAAAGAAACCCCTTGCCCAGGGGTTAAAGTATAATTTGGTGGGCCCCAGAACCCTCCTAAATTTCCATGCCCCCTTCCTGTAGGTCTAAGCCCCCCCTCATGTAGGTCTGGGCCCTGCTGCACCCACCTCTGCTACTGCCCCCCAAATGCCTGCCCCCCCACTCAAGCTACTGCCCCCCACTCCAGCTACTACCCCCCACATGCCTACCCTCTCAGCTACTGCCCCCCCCAAACTCCTGTCCCCCCAATGCCAGCTACTGGTCCCCCACACCTATCCCCTACCCCAGCTACTACCCCCCCATGCTGTCCTCTGAGCCTCCACCCCCCACATACTTTCCCTACTGACTGCCCCAACCCTCCAGACCCCCTTACCCACGTTGCTGAGGTGGCCAAGGAGCCAGGCTGGGGGAGAGAGGCTGCAGGCAGTGCTAGCCAGCTGGAAAGAGGGGGCCGGGGCCTGGGCCTGAGACTGGGTCAGGGCCATGCACACCACCATGCCCGGCAGGAAGGGGCAGAGCCGCCAAAGCCTCCGGAGAAAGGAGGGGAGGGGTGGCTAAGCTTGCTCCAGCCCGCAGCCCCTTCCTTCAGCTGGCCATGGGGAAATGTACTGGACCCCTGTGTTCTTCTACATTTAGGGGCCCCAGAATGCAGCATTCCAGTGCATTCCCCTATTTTTATGGGACCTGGAACGCTGCCCCCTAAAAACAGGGGGCCCTGGAATGCCGTTCTGGGTTGTTCTAGCTAACTTTAACCCCTGCCTTTGCCCACCACCACCGAAACAATCCTGGCAACTGGTGTTTTATTCCAGCGATGGATTGCATCTGCTGGGATCCTGCATGGCTGAGGCCTCCCACCACCAAATCCTGAAACAGCACTGCGTCTGGGGGCTGAGTGCTGTCTCTGAATCCCCAAATGCTGCTGGGAATACTTGGTAGAGATGGAGAGGTACTTCAGTTGGGCTTGAGCTTCTGCTTGAACTTGGTCCAGTGGCTTTTTCATTTAGCGGAGAGTGTGGGGAAGTGTGTCACACACGGTTGAGTAGGTCTTCAGATGTGTTGTGACCTATTAGGGTTGAGAATGCCTGTTTTTGTATATAAAATGCACAACATTTCATAAAACAGGAGAGAAACATGAATTTTTGTGCTTGTCTTAATAGAATGGATCCAACCTTCCGATTCTTCCATCACAAAGAGCACCAAATCTTTACATGGTACCTCAAGGAATTAGACCTGTGGTTCAGCTCACTGCTGTCGAGGTACAGTGAATTCTGCTTAGCTTAATGCATATGACAGGAATTTCATACTGTAGATAGGAGATGTCTTTATATATGTGCTTCCATAAATAGGGTAATGAAATAAATACAGATGGCTTATCTTCCAGCATAATTTCATTAACCTTTTTTGGTAAAACAGCTTGATGTATATGTCAGCCATACTTATAATTGGAAAGACACTGTCTTCCCCTTCGAGTTATAACTGCAGCATCAGTTTTAGCACACTGATTTCCCTTAGTAATACGTATATTGGATTTTATTTACAGATTCTTGCCTGGGGATTACGAAACATGAAAAATTACCAAATGGCTTCTGTTACTTCTCCAAGTCTCATTGTAGAGTGTGGTGGTGAAATGGTGGAGTCTGTAGTGATCAAAAACCTCAAAAAGACACCTAATTTTCCATGTTCTGTTCTCTTCATGAAAGTGGTATGATGCTAAACTTACAGTCAAGATCTTTAGTCAGTTAAACTTTTCTATACTCTGGTTCTTTTTTAGTATAAAAATTAATAGAAAGAATGAACACATTCTTCTTTGACTTAATGTAAGACATTCATCAAGTCCAAAAGTTTTCATAATGATAGTTAAACATTTCTGCACAAATGCTGACAAAATAATATATCCTCATCTGCTGCTAATCAGTATGACTATGTTGAAGATCTGTCTATGGATACTCACATGACCCTCATCACTTTAACATCTAAGACTCAGGAAATCTTAGTTTGAGGCAATAAATTTATTGTAATATTATTCATAGGGACATTTATTTAATTAGTTCAGCATGGAGCTTTATGTTCCATGCCAATACACATTCACAGATCATGAGAGTTCAATATTAAATTACTGAAACTGGCCCAATCCTTTTACTCAAGCAAAAACTCTTTATTCTCCTTATCTAACATGGTTCGGAACACAAACAACTAAATTCTATTTTTCTCTTCTAGCTTTTGCCCAAAGAGGAGCTGTACACTCCCCCACTAGTTATTAAAGTGATAGACCACAGACCATTTGGACGGAAACCAATTGTGGGACAGTGTACCATTGATTTACTTGAAGACTTTCGCTGTGATCCCTATGCTACTAAAGAAGACATTGCACCACAACTAAAAGGTAGGCAGTTAGAAAATGATAGCAGTTTTCTCCCTTTCCTGTGAAAGACTGGAGTAATCCACTTTGAATGTTAACTGAACATACTGTATAGATTTATAGGGGCCTAGTACTATATATTAATTTAGTGACAGTGTGGTTTGAATAGAAAAATCAAACCCATAGTGTTAATCAGCAGTGTGAATAGAGAGTCTCAGAAGAGAGATGCAAATCTACAAGGTAATCTCTGTATTGTTAAAACAGAGCATCAGACTGTTGGTTCAGCTGGTGCCTCTGAAAGGCTTCTGTAGCATGTATATGGAATATAACTGCCTTTAAATGCCTGTTGTAATTGGTAGTACTGATATAGAGAGCAACTCAGGAAGAAAGATAAAAGGCTCTGAAAGAAAAAGACAGCTTTACATTTTACAGGTCAGTTTATTTTGAAAGCCCTTGTTTATTTAAACCTCCCACCTTGTACTCAGTTATGCTCAGTGTTCCTTAGAAAGTCATTGTTGTTATTCCAGAGAATGGATGGAAATACCACGGGAGCTTTTAAAAGAAGGAAGTGGCTGGGAAATAGGGGACTTAATCTACTCCATGCATTTTGACCATATAAGCATCCACACAGATCAACTTGAAGATCAGGCTCATAATGCATCACATCAGTTCACTTTTCTGTTCTGTCGTGTTATGCATATAGGCTACAATTTTTACATGGCAAGTTCAATAGGAGTAAGATGCCTACTTGCCATTTACAACTGTTTTTTTTTCTTTGCAGTTATTGCTTTTTCTTCAAACTCTATTGCATTTGATATGTAGGTTTGTGTGTGAGAGAGAAAAGCGTGCACATAATACTTGCTAATTTCTTTAAATAACTAATCATGAGTAGCAGTTAGCAAAACAGCATAAATATAGCTTGCTTTATAAAGTCAAACACATGCCAAATAAATTTTTATATCTTCTGTAACGCTTGAATTTAAATTCCAATAGCAAAATTGACTAGCATAGTTCACGAAATGGGATTTTCTCCCATGAAAGCTCATGTGATAAATTAATTAGTCTTTAGATGTGCCACAGGACCCCTGGCTTGTTTTGCTAAACTAGACTTAATGTGGCTACCCCTCTGGAATGTTTCATTTACAGTTAGCCTCCTGTCTGCTGCCCCTCGTCGGGAGGTGGTCATTGAAATGGAAGACTCACAGCCACTCCTAGCAGCTCAGGTAATTTTTGCAATTTGATCCTTGACTGTTGTATTTCTGGTGCATGATTTACTAATAACTGCTTAGTATACTGCTTTGGGTTTCTGTAAGCTTTTCTGCCAAAGTCAGAGAAGTATCCGCAAAATTGGTGGAGCCTTTTGGAGTGTCATTTAAAATAAATTTATATTATGGCAGGAGAGCAAAAGAAAATTCGATTATTCTTGCCCTTTTTCATATGGTTAGCCTTGAAATGATGCAAGTCATTCAGAACAGAGCTGAGTGAAAAATAATATATTTTCAATCAATTTATTCAATCTGTTCATGAATTGTCTGTGAGCAATTTATAACTTTTCAAGTTTATTTCCTGTTCCAAATCATTCACTAAACACTTTTTGTGGATAATTTTTGGTCCCTAGATCATTCATGTCAGTTCATTGCAAATGTTCTGATTTGAAATTCTAGAAGTGTTGATTGGTATGATGGGAAGCATAGGTCATATGGAACATTTCTGTTTCTTGATTAGATGAGTTAGTTATTATTAGCTTTCTGTTGTGAATATTTACATTTCCAAGTTCTGAACCCATGTTGTGTGACTATTCTTGAATGTTTACTTAAAATTCAAAATGTTTCCATGACCCCTCAGGCCAGTAAACTCATTGTCTAAACTATTGATGGAAAGCAACAACAAAAGCCAAAGCAAATTCAACAGCCGCAACACCTGATGTTGAATTCACATTTTCGAGCAAGTGCTTGCTGAACATTTCTGATCTATTCACCCAGATTTAACGTTTAATACACCAAATCTTTAACTGCTTCCATGCTTACTTTTTTGGGGGGAGGGGGTCATTGGAGTTTGCAGTTACACTGTTCATTGTGTTTTTTTGAATCCTCCTTTTCCTGCTTTACTTATGGTTCCTCTCTAGGCAATCCTCCCCTTTTTTCTTTCATGTAGGGTGCTATAGAAATTGAGCCAGCAAAAGCAACAGATGTTTATCACAGGCATACCAGGAGTGCTGCCAGACTAATCTATAGCTGTATCAATATTTTCAAGTAGCTGACAGTGTACATTCAGTTCATCCTTCACTTTTCCATTTGGCTAGAAGCAATACGAGGCTGATCCTATTCACTGACACAGTCACATCTGGGAAGCACTTGCAGTTTGCGTGTGTGTGGCTGACTAAGCATATCAAAACACTAAGTCTTCAGTGTTGTTTCTATTTTAAAATGTTTTACCTAATTTGGCTTGAAGGTTGGACAATGGATGTGAAAAATAGAGAGAAAGGAGTCAATGATGGCTGCAGGTTATTTTCCTGAGCAACAGAAAGGATTATGGTTTTATCAGCAGTAAGAGGGAAAGCAAAAAGAGGGAAACATTTGGAGAAAAAATGTGACTATTTTTAATTTAGCCACACTATGATTAAAGTTTTTTGTGAGATATCCAGGAAGTGTCAGATTTTTGGATGGAAGGCAACACAAACAGCAGGTAGATGCTTGCAAAATATAGTACCAGTTAATAATTGTAATGCTTCCCAAACATTTCAAAAATAAGTGGAATGAGCAAAATGCAGGGAGAGAGATTTCTCTGATCAGCTGAGGTCGTTATTCAGTACAAAAAGAGTCATTGAACCAGCCAGAGATACCCAGTGAAACATTCCCCTTGCACAAGGGAACTCTCTGCCTCCTTCTGCACTAACTCCCCTTCCCTCCACCCTCACCTTGGGCATAGGGGGAAGGAAGGGGCATGTCAGGAGTGCAGCATGTTGGTGGCCAGGCAGGTGGGGTGATGGAGGGGATTTGGCAAAGAATTGCTCAATCCTCCACTAGTGTAAATTACAGTTGCCACAGGGGTTGGCTTCTCCTGAGTCAGAGATGTAGCTAGTCCCTGTTTTCTGCCTGGACCCCTGACTCTTCAGGGCAGGCCCCATCAGTCCTGCTTCTAGTTATGTAACTGGAAGATTCCTGATGATGATGCTCCAGTTGCCTAGAAATTAGAGCATCAGAAGGAGGAGGGAGAGTGAGAGGCAGCCTGAGGCCAGCCCCCCTCACACAAAGGCTGCAGCAGTGGCTGCCAGGAGCCAGACCTGTGCAGGCAGAAGGCAGGTCACCTCCTCCCATCTGCCTGCAGCACCACCACTGATGGCCACAGCCACCAGCTATTGGCTGGTCCACAGTTGCAGCAACACGCTTGCACCACTGCTGGGTGCTGCAGTGAGTGGGCCTGCTGACCAATGGAGAGGACCTGTACTCATCCAGGCCCTCCCATAGCTATGACCTTGCCCTAAATCAGTGAGCCACAGCTGGAAGGAGTGGAGAATCAAGACCATGGTGTAAACTATTTATTAACACTCATTTGGCGTGAGTGAGTGACCATCCCAAACTCATGTCAAGTGAAACCTGTCCGCTATCCAGGGCCTCACGTGTTTTCATTTCTATTTGGTCCTATGGATCTCTTCAAAATCCTCTTCTGAGTCTTTCAGCACTCCCATTATAAAACTATACGTTACAAGTCTATAATTCGACTACTAAAGTTTGCTCTTGGTTAAAACCTGGGGTCAAATCCAACTGATTACAGGTTTACAAAATTTGTTCCTTAGCCTGTGGGGTTTTTCAAAAATGATTGATTGCAGGTGCTTTAAATTAAAATTCTTTAAAATAAATACCCTTTAAAATATAAAGTTGTGTAGGCTATTAGGCCATAATTTTGATAGCAATTTTTTTCTTAAGAAAAGCATAAGGATGAAATTTCTATTCAGAAGTCAAACGTTTTAGAAATAAAGGAACTTTTCTTTTTTAATGCACATCCATATTAAAGTTAAGCATAGGTCTACAGTTTTGGGATTGACTTTATTTCTTTTTGCTGATTTGTGTGGCTCCACCTTATCCTTTATACCACAGATCAGCAACCTTTGCCGATCTCTGTACCAGCCCCTCCTCCCTGACCCTCAGCCAGTGTTGGTGGCCCTGCTACTGAAAAACAGCGACAACCTCCTGAAAATTCAGCAGCAGCCATGGCTGGAGTAGGGGAGGCATTTCTCTAACATGCTGCTGAAAGGAGCTGCTTGCAGAAAAAAAGTCGTCCAGAGTGGCTATGCTTGGGGGTCCCCAGTCACACCTAGGAAAGAAGTTGCCTGGAATGCCTCCTTTTGGGACCCCCCCCCCATACTCTAGCTTCCCCTGAAAGAAGTCATCAAGAGTGACTTTTAGTGGCAGGAGAGGCAACTTCTATCATGCCACAGAGGTTACCACGTGCTGCTCTAAATCGGCTCACATGCCACTGTTGGCACACATGCTGGGGATTGCCTACTTCTGCTTTACACAATGCAGATTTGTTCAACATGGAAGAAGTCCATATGAAGACACTCCAGAACTTTGGAAAAAGTTCAAACTCCAATCCATATGTTGTGGCCTGGCCCCATTTCTAATGTGTTCGCTGAATGTACTGCATACAGCTATCCAGGGGTGTCGCTGCCACTGGGACCGTGGGGCTGCAGCCCCACCTGTCTCCAGCTGGCTGGCAGTGGCAGTGGCTGGATCTGGACTGGGGTCTCCTGCTGCTGACTGGCAGTGGCAGGGGCCAGATCAGGAGTGGTGCAGGAGCTGCCTGCCACTGTCTGGCAGCAGCAAAGGCAGGGGCAGGGGCCGGATCTGGCTGCTGGGTCCAGACTGGGCTGCCAGCAGGAGGAGCCCAGTCTGGTTCCCAGAGCAGGCCCAGGGGTGGATTGGGCCAAGGGGTGGGGCTGTGTGGCAGGGCGCAGGCCTTTCAGTGCAGTAATGGCTCTGCATCTATCTTCCTTTTTCACTACTCATTCACTATTTTCATGTCAGAAGGATGGACTCATTTAGAGAGCACATAATAATGCTTTTTCTTATATTTCCTCACATATATGGACCCACTGTTTAATGTAAAAATAGTAGGAAAAAACTTTTCCACTAACTTATTTGAACAAGCCCTCTGTTCTAATCTTGTCAATGCTTTCCAAGTTCCAATCCATACTGGGAATTTTTTATGTCAGTTAGTAACTATAAACAAAATGGGTTCATGGGATAAAAGTCCTGGCCCCAGTGAAGTCAATAGCAAAACTCCCACTGACTTCAGTGGAGCTAGCAATTCACCCATAGAAGGGAAAAACTGTAAATATTCAAGTGTGCTCAACAACTTCTTTTAGAGTTGCACATAGGTTTAGCAAATGTAATATTGCACTGCAGAATTAAGAGTATCCATGTGAGATAAGGCCTTTTGAGAAGAAGTAGAAGTACAATTTTGGAAAGCATACGTGATGCGCGAATAGCACGCTGAGGACATAGATGTAGAACTTTCATCAATTACATTCCAATTTCCAGTGCTTAAGCAGTATGTCAACAGCACTCAGCAAAATGGCTTCGCCAACAACAGTGCATGTATGTATGTATGAAGCTAATGCATGAAGATAACTACAGTTGGGATTTAGGTGCTCTGGTCATGCGGCTTTCATGTCTTTCAGTTCTTCTGTAGAGAGATTTTGGAGTGAAGGATGCTGCTTATATCAAGTACAGTAGTATATTTACAGTGTCTAGGTGGCTCTTCCAGTTCTTTTACATGTCATACATCTACACTCCATTTTAGAAGTGGAAATCTATCCACTGAACATTTCAGAATTAGCTATTGGTTTAGCCCTACATCCAATATTTGAATTTTTTTTAAAATTAGATTTCCCAGGGGAAAAATATACTGATGGATACAATCAGTACTAAATAATTAAATAAAAGGTTGTTCCATTACCTTGCTAAGATTCAATGGTGGCTAATAGTACAGGGTCTCCATAACTTGGAGCAGATAAATAAATAAAGAGTTCACTACTTGTTATGATAGAGCATTTTAATAATATATAACAAGGTCAGTGGTTAACTAAAGAAATTGGTAATCTGCTTTACCTGGTATTGATTGTGTGACTATTTCTCTCCAAAATCTCAATTTATCATATATTGAATTAAGCTTAAATCACTGGCATTCTATGGATGAATCTTGCTTTTTAAATTGAACTGCATCTAAAAAATAGATTCTATTTACAGTTTGTGGTGGGGAATTGTGGGATTTGGATTGTAAACATTTTCAAAGGTATTAAAATATTTGAAAAAACATTTGAGGTTATATCAGGAAAAACTAGATTTAAATCATTCAGCGCCTGGAACATTATGTTCTGATGAATAATTCAGAGACCATAAATAATCATGTTTTGTGGTATATCCCCTTAATTTGGAGTTAAGAATGAAACTTGTTGCATGCCAATGCAAGCAAAGTTGTTTCCTTGGAAAACTCTCACTCATCTGTCTTTAACATTGTCAATTAGTATTGGAAAAAAAGGTAAATTAAAAAATGTAAAGTGACTTAAATTTATTACATACCTGTAATTGAACAAATGGGTAAGCAGAGTTTCTGAGGACAAACAGCATCTTTAGAAATTATGACAGACCCTTATATACTATGAAATAATTTACTACTGTGGAATACTTCTAATTTTATCTTAAAGTAAGCCAGATGACTGAAGTACATTACATTTTAATATCCAAATGCAATAATTAGTTTTATGATGAAAACAAGGAATTTTAAGTGGTACATTTGGTGTGTGTACTCAAATGCTATTTTCTGGAATTCTTTTGGTTTGCACAAGAATCTAATTATACCGCTAATTAGAGTGCAAAGGGTAATAGAGGCACAGAAAATCATTAACAGTAATCATTTCTTCCAAATAAGTAAGTATAAATCTGCTCTTAATGGAATATTCTTATTCATAATGGATATGTCCACACATCTTTTATTTCAAAATAACTGGTTATTTTGAAATAAAAAAGAGATTAGGTTCACACAACGTATTCTTCTTTCAAAATGATAGGCTCCATCGTTTCAAAATAAGAGCCGTCATTTTGAAATAGCTTAAACCTTCGTTAAATCGAAACGGCTGTTATTTCAAAATGGTTATTATGAAATAACGCTGTTCAGACAAGTTATTTTGAAATAATACTTTTGCCTCTCTCCTTCCCAGGGTGCCTTCCTTTTAGCCTATATTGGGTGGGGGCATGGCCCAGGGAGGGGGCCATGTTGCCACACCTCCCATGGTGCCCGTCTCCTAAAGTGAAATAGCAAGTCCTGTATTTGGACATGTTATTTCACTTTGAGCTTTTCCCTTAATTCAAATTAATTTATTTTGAAATAAGGACTTTATTTCAAAATAACTTATTTTGAAATAACAATGTATGTGTGGGCATAGCCAGTGGGTAAGTCTACAATATGTGTTTAAGTCAACTTAAGGGCCCTGTAGTTGACTTAAACAGAGCCCCATCTACACTGCAGGGCAATAAAGTCGACTTGAGGGTCCAGGAAAGTCGACTTTATACGGTCCATTTATAAAGTCGACTTTACAGTTAAGTCGACTTTATTAAGTCAACTTAAGGCAATGTGGACTCACTAAGTCGACTTAATAAAGTTGACTCAGTGCAGTGGGTCCATTAAGTTGACTTTATAAAGTCGACTTAAGCCAGGGCACCCATTTAAAGTTGACTTTATAAGGTTGACAATGTAGTGTGGACTCACTAAGTCAACTTAATAAGGCCTACTTAAAGTCAACTTTAAGTAGACTTTATTAAGTCGACTTAATAAAGTCAACTTAGCTTTTACAATGTAGACATAGCCAATGTGATTAGATAGTTAATTTTGAGATTCTGAAAGTTGTTGCAAATATTTGTAATTCTCCAGTTTTTCAGACTCCTGAGTGTCCATTTTTAAAAGCTACAAATTGGCAATACAAGCACAAAAAGTGGCTATTTTATATACATGTAAGGAGTAAGATATGAGAATCTTCAAAAAGAGCAAAACAACTCAAAATTACTGTTTGGGAAGATCCTTTGGAATAAAATCTCCATAGAATTAAAACAATTCTATTTGGGTTATAGTTAGCCCTGGACCCCCTTGTAAGTGAACCAACCAAGCAAAGTTTGGGGCAGATTCTGCACTCCTTGCATACCCAAAACAAGTCAATAAAAGATGTGGGTGTAAGAGGAATGCTGTGTTGGCCCCCAGCAGAGTATAAATACACTGATAGGTATTTTCTCTGTTTACTTTTTAAAACATTGCTACAAGAACTGAAAAATAAATTCCCCAGTTCTAAGAACTTCTAACTTTTCATTGGGTATGTAATAAATACTGTAGTTCAACAAATAAAGCAACAAATGATCTCTGAATAATTCCTAAATAATTAAGTCAAACATTTTGTGAAATACAAAACTTCTATATGAAAACTAAACTGCCCTTTATCTTCTTCCTTCAAAATGTACATTATAAACCCTGTTTCTAATTTACTTTTTTTTTGTTGCTGATGTCATTGTTTTATCCTCTTCTTTATGAATGGATCCTAATGAGCAGCTCACAGAAAAGGTAATTCCCTGTATATGGCGTTCATTATTTATGGCAGCATAGTGCTTTCTTGCAAGTCAAGTTCCAAGCAGAAATCAGTAAGTTAACTTTGTCTTCTGATTTTCATACTTTTCAAGGCTGGAAGAGGGAACTTTTGAAAAACATAAAAATAAAGCTCTCTGTATATTCTGACTAAAATGGACAATTTAGGAAAACTATGCAAAACAGAACTCAAATCTCCACATAGTCCAAAATTTATTAAAACAGAACCAGGTGTATTGAGCTGAGTACCACTACTCCCCTCTATAAATGCCAGAATCCTCTGTTGTTTTTCATTTTTATAATGAATAAAAACCATTACTAAACAGATTTTTTCTCTAGAGTGATACCTTTAAAATAAGAGATGACTCTGATCTCTATACATGTAAATACAAGCTGCTGACAAAATAATTAGAAGATATTCTTAAAATTATTTCCTTGGCCACAGTAATGGTGCAGCAGTAAGGACAATGTTTCTTTTGCACATAGTTGTGCAGTATAATGGGAAAGAAAGGTGAGGTAACAGTTTCCAAAATTCATTCATGGTTCTAATATGCCTTCCTTCTGGTCATATCCTGTAGACGTCACCCTGACAAAACTTTTGACGTGAATAGGCCAGATCCTCCGTGCATGTAAGGCAGCATAGTTTCATTGACTTTAGAGAAGCAATATCAGTTCACACCAGCTGATGATCTGACCCAATATTATTCTAACTGAAACAATATCACTGATATCAGTGGGAGTTATCTTTTTCAGGACTGCTGGAGTTAACCCCCATACAAAAGAATGTTAGGACCTGTTTACTCTAGGTGTTAGGAATTAATTAAATATATGCCTTTTGGAGGAGACAGTCACCACAGGATCTAGAATTCATTGCAACAGCCAAAGCATGTAACTTGCTATGGCTACGTACATACTCGAGAAGAATGGCCAACCAATGTGGTACATGCAGCTGCAAGCAGGATGCTAGACTAGATCTGCCTCTGCCATTAGAGGAATCCAATATAGTAATTCCTATGAGTTAAGACAGTTTATCCCTAATTTTAAAAATTTCATTGCTCTTTCTGATTCAGCCCTTTATTATTACATATAATAGGTTTTGTTATACTTTCAATTATTCATTGTGTCTGTTTTAATTATGATAGAGACCGAAGTGCATGCTAGAAAGTTCATTCTTGTCCGCCTCTAAAGGAATTTTCCTCTTTTAAGGAAGAAGAAATTGTTGACTGGTGGAGCAAGTTTTATGCTTCAATAGGGGAGCATGAAAAATGTGGACAGTATATTCAAAAAGGATATGACACTTTAAAGGTACTAAATAAGAATAAATGGACATTTTAGTAGGTGCACAGGGACATTTTAGCAGGTGCACAGTGTTTTCTCTTTTTGACACCAAATGATTAAGTCTTGTCCTGTCAGATTGCATTGTAAGTAGTACAACCTATGACAAATTTGGGATTTTAGTGAGGGTAGAATTTGTTTATCACAAGTTTTATATGAATGCTTTCCAAAGTATCATATTGTGCACATCAGAAATTGAACAGTGAAACTGCATTGGAGTTAGTTTCCCATTTTCACCTGGTGAAAAAACACATAATTTATATGTCTATGTACCTGATCTATAAGTGCATAAATCGTTAAGGATCTGTATATCAGATGCAACTGCAAGTAATGCAGCTAAAAAACTGCTTGCGATTATTTGGGGTGTGCAAATAGAGAATCTAAGATAAAGAAAGACCCACAATATCCTTCTGATTTTAGTACCATAAGAAAAGTTGACTTTTCCCACATCAGATTTGCCATTATTTATGTCAAAGGGCTTGTAGAGAGGAGGCGGGAAAGGGAAAGAAAGGGGCCCCAGAAAAGTCTTTGCCATTTTTTGCCTCCATTGACTAGACACATTAAGGGCTTGAATGTGCATCATTGATCTCAATGGGACTTTTACCATGGATTTCTGTGGGAGGAAAGGTCAGAAGCACACTAGAAGGTGAAACTTGCAGTTCTGTATGTTTAATTAATATTTTTCTTTGTGCATCTGTATAAGCTGGAGTCAGAAACATCCCTTCTAATACCGCTCTTACTTTTCATCTACACACCAATGGGGGGCACAAGTGAGGTTGAGGTTGTGGAATGCAGTTGATTGGGTTTTGATTAAAACACAAATGGGTATTGACAGCACCAAAAACAACTCACATTTTCCAGATAGATTCTGTTCTTTCTCTCATTGCCCATTTAAAGAGGTAAGAGTACAAATAATCCTGAATGGGTTTGTGCTCTAACATCCCCTAAAAGGAGTCCAGCTTTTCTAGTCATGTTTGCTTTTTAACAGATGTGGTGTATGTATTGGATTTTTAAACATTGCTTCAATTTTACTTTAAGGTGTATGGCTGTGAACTGGAGAATGTACCTGAATTTAAGGGCTTGACAGACTTCTGTGATACATTTAAGCTGTACAGAGGCAAATCAGAGGACAATGACGACCCTTCAGTGGTAGGAGAATTTAAGGTAAGGAAAAGGAGTCTATTGTTGCATCAAAAATGAAAAAATTAACCAAAAGCTGGATGCAGTGCTTGGAATGTGTAGGTGTCACATACATGGAGACTTTTCCTGTGCAAGACACATTGTTAGATTGTGAAGGTGCAGTTCATCCACCACTCTTAATCTGTGATTTAGCAAGCCCCTGAAGCATGTACTTGAACCCATTCCTATTCAGCAAAATACTTAAACAAGTGGTTAACTTAAATGTGTGCCAAAGTCCCATTGACATCATTGGGACTTAACCATTTGTATAAGAACTTTGCCAAACAAAGATATTTGTCTGAGTGGGAACTGCAGGTGCTCAGTACCTGTCAGAATCAGGCTCTCATTCTCAGTAACATAGCAGGGGAACAACAGAGCAAATATCTTCCTCCTACAGGGAGACCTGTGTGTTAATTCAGACAGATATGCACACGTTATTTTTCAATGGTTACTGCTATAGGAAGCTGTCCTAGTACTGTGGTTTTAAAATAATCTGTTTAACATAAAAAGATCAACTAATTACCTCCCAAACAGTCCTGCTGTGTCTGTTGAAAATACATTATATACTTAAAATAACAGGCTAGACTTTCAACTAGAGTGAATGAGTTTAGCTCCATGGGAGTCCAGTGGATGAAAGCCAGTTTCATCAGCTGAGGACATGGTACACACAGTCTCTATTTTAATATAACAAAGGCATAAAAAAAGAAATGCTGGCCCCACTAAAGTTAAGAGCAAAACTCCCATTGACTTTCAGTGAGACCAGGATTTCACCTGTGCTTCTCAGTGAGGTGTATTTATAGAATGGAATCTAAGACAGCTCACGTATTCCATTTTGCACTGGTTTCGTGACTTTGTTCACAATTTTTAAAGGTAAAAATATTTTCAATGTGATGTACACAGAAAAAGAAATCCTAAGGGATATCTTTGGAATGATGAAATACACAAATACACTGGGCCAGATCCTCAAATGGAGTAAATCGACATCACTCAAAGAACTAAACAGATTTAAACCAGAAGAGTATCTAACCCTACATACATTATGGCTATGTCTACACACACATCGTTATTTTGAAATAAGTATTTCAAAATAAAGTCTATTTTGAAATAAAGTCCTTATTTCGAAATAAGTTAATTCGAATTAAGAAAATGTTAATTCGAATTAAAGGAAAGCCTGCTATCAAAATGGCTGTTATTTCGAAATGGTTATTTCGAAATAAGGCCATTTGGACATGTTTCGAAACAACATGTCCAAACGGCCTTATTTCAAAATAATCATTTAGAAATGAATGGGGTTTAAGCTGTTTCGAAACGATGGTTCTTATTTTGAAATGACGGATCTCATCATTTTGAAATAAGAAAACGTTGTGTGGACCTAATCTCTTATTTCAAAATAACCAGTGTTATTTCGAAATAACAGAGATGTGTAGACATACCCTATGGGCTTGATCCAAAGGCTATCGAAGTCAATAGAAAGGCTCCAGTTATCTTTAACAGGAAGATCACAACGTAATACCCCAGGGGTTGGACTCGATGATCTCATGAGGTCCCTTCCAACCCTATGATTCTATTCTATTCTAAGTAATTTTTGTGTCCATAAGGAAAGCAGTTCCTCCCTAAAGTAGATGGGCAAGATAAACCCAGCAAAAGGTTTCCCTTATGTCTAACTCGTATGATTCTGTGGTACATCTTCTTTTAGGGATCTTTTAGAGTCTATCCATTACCAGATGATCCCTCTATACCAGCTCCTCCTCGTCAATTCCGTGAGCTACCAGACAGTGGACCTCAGGAGTGCATTGTGCGAATTTATATCGTTAGAGCCTTAGATCTCCAACCCCAGGATAACAATGGGCTGGTGAGACTTTTTACTTTTCTGACATCTAGGAGCTAACTGTGGTGAAAAAGAAAAACCTTAACAGTATTATTTCCCATCTTGTTTCTGAACAGTGTGATCCTTATATAAAAATAACCTTAAGTAAAAAGGTAATTGAAGACAGAGACCATTATGTTCCCAATACTCTCAACCCAGATTTTGGCAGGTAACTCATTTTGATTTTTTTTATCTGATGTTTTCCAGAGGGCTTTTATAGCTTCCATCCAAGATAAAATCAGCACTGTATCACCATAACTTTTTGGTACTACACTGCATTCATCTCATTTTTATATATATTTTTTAAACTCCGTCATCTTATTCACAGTTGTAGCTCATTGTTAGAACCTAGGTGTATAAAGTTCTAAGCATTTCCAGAAATATCTTTTCTTGCTTTAAAGTCAATGGGACCTGCACATGCTCAGCACCTGTATGGGTTTAGGTGCTTAACTTCAGATGTTCAAGCCTCAACAATTTGGTCATGGCTTTTAAGACTCTAAATGTGTTTTTACTGTACATGTAAAGAGGATGGAGATATTATATATATATCATTCTCAATGGTAGTAGATGACAGATGAAGAGCAACGGTCTCAAGTTGCAGTAGTGAGGTACATGCTGGATATTAGGGAAATCTTTTTCATTGGGAGTGGGGAGGGTGAAACACTGGAGTGGGTTACTGAGGGAGGTGGTGAAATCTCCACTTTAGAGGTTTTTAAGGTAAGGCTTGACAGCCCTGGCTGGGATGATTTAAATGGGGTTGGTTCTGCTTTGAGCAGGGAGTTGGACTAGATGATCTCCTGACCTCCTGGATGACCTTTCATCCTTAATTGTCTATGAATTACAAATAGATATCTACATTACTTGTGAATTTTCTTTATACCTGTCTGAAAGCTGGCATGTATACAGCCTTCTATAACTTGCTAGAAAGCATGTGCAGTGGGGAACAGCATGACTTATAAGAGAGTATTATGATGCTTATACCACACCAAACTCCAAATTAAAAGTTTTGCAAAGAGGAACTTCAGAATAATCATCAAAACAACAGATTAGGCAGATAATCTTAGGCAAAACACTTAAAGTTGCTCTATCTACAAAAAACATGGATCAATAAACATGAATTCTAAAAGTAGCTTTCAGGTCCCAGTCAAGGGTCTTTGGGAAAAGTATTGCCTAATGTGTTGTTGGCTGTTCTCTCGGTCCCCACTGGCTGCAAGTGATTTTAGTGATGGAGTTTTTTTTGTTTTGTGTTTTTTTAAAGGAGTCCTGTTATTTTAAAGAGTCTACAGGAGGCAGATGTAGGATCCTTGAAGCCACAGTACCTGTATAAATACATACTGATTTATTAATGTGTGCAGGCACAAAGCAAAACACCAATAGTAACTCCAAAAGCAATTTTAGTAATAGTAACACCAAAAGTAATTTTATGTCTAGAGCACAAAGGGTATTTATTTAAATGTCTTTAAAAAATTCCTACTTCTCAGAAATGAGCTTTCATGACCATGATTGCTAACTGGACCCTTGTACATTTAGAATGTATGAACTCAGCTGCTTCTTGCCTCAAGAGAAGGACCTGAAAATTTCAGTATATGACTATGATATGATGACTCGTGATGAAAAAGTTGGGGAAACCATTATTGATCTTGAAAACAGATTCCTCTCTCGCTTTGGAGCTCATTGTGGCATACCACAGCAGTATTGCATGTAAGTCATGCTTTTGTCTCTTCAAACCTTGTGCCAACAAAATAAGAGCCTGATCACTGAAGAAGCCAGGCTTTCTTCACTATCATAATGTAATAGAAAGTGCTATGGCCTCTCCGCTACCTGTTTGATGTACCTATAGGATCATCTACATTGTAAAGAAAAACTGCAATTTGGTAGGCATAATCTACAAAAACTGTTATATCATGCATTCTTATGCAGATTTTTCTCTAGGTGTGGCCTTTTTGCTAGTGGGAAAAAATATTAGTAACATTTTATCAAATTATCAGATAAGCATAAGATATTAAACAAAAACATGAGTTGCAATAAGATGAATTTGCTGTAAATTATTTCTTAATACACTGAGACTGGGCTTAAAAAATTTACCTTGGCATGTGAACAACATGTACTGAGTAACTTTAACTGACCTTGAATGGAATTTTATCTTTAGGAAACCCTCAATGTAGCAAAATCAAGCAGAAACATTTAGGTCTGACATAACTCCACCCGCCAAGTATTTAGATACCTAAAATGCATTTTTATATTTTTAAGGAAAAAAACAGATTAGTGTACTAATTCCAAGATCTGCTCTATTTCCTAAAAGTTCAGGTGTAAATACCTGGCGAGATCAACTGAAACCAACACAGCTGTTGCAAAATATCGCCAGGTTTAAAGGCTACTCTCCTCCTATCCTCTCAGAAAATGGAAACAGGATTAACTATGGAGGACGAGACTACACCTTGGAGGAATTTGGTGAGCTCCTTGCTATTTATTGCGTTGTTCTCTCTTTTGAATGCATGGATTTATAGAAATATAAAACTTTAATGTATAACAACATGAATACGAGTTGTAAACAAGTACAATCTGAACTAAAGCTTGCATTTCCTCTCTGCGTGGAGAGGTAGCTACAAGATTGGTGGTTGTTTAAAAAGTATGATACAGTTAATTACTAAATGCAAATTCTAAGCTATGACTTCAGCTCTATTTCAGTTCTTTCTTATTATTTCAGAGGCGAACAAAAAACTACACCAGCACCTTGGGTCAGGTGAAGAGCGCCTAGCCCTTCATATCCTTAGAGCCCAGGGCTTGGTACCTGAACATGTGGAGACAAGGACCTTATACAGCACTTTCCAGCCCAACATCTCACAAGTACTATAAACTCATTTCACCTTTGAGTTCTGAGATGTAGAACCCTAGCATACCTAGATTTACTGCATATATTGTTACTATAATTGGGCATGGGGAAAGAAAAAAGGGTAGCAGTACAGCCGAGCTACCAGAGCATGGCCACATCAGAGAGGGATTTCACAGAATGGAATTGTATTCTGTTGTGATCAACCCAGATGGACTTCTCAGACACCAGAACAGTGGGAAAGGGGGGAATGAAACAAACATGTATGTGCACGGGCTGCACTGAATGCCACACCAGTGGCAAAGTAGTAAACCTAATCCAGTGGTTTGGGATCCTTCTCCCTTGAGACCAAACTTGTTATTATGGTCTCCACTAGCTTGACAAATTTGCACCATAGAGCCACCCAGTTTGAACTGCCAACATCAGACTGCATTCCTACAACTGGAAAGTTTTTTCTCTCCCAAGTAGAGCTCATCACAATAGAGTAACCAGATAGTATATGTGAAAAACTGGGGATAGTGATAGACATCTCTATAAGACAAAGCTGACTGTCTCTGTAAACTCAGGACATCTGATCACCCTATATCAGTGACAACCACTTTATCCACCACCAAGTAAAGACACTAACTTCAAGATAAGAAAGTAGCTAAGGGAAGGTTTGCAAAGCCTCTATAGGAGGGTATTTCACAAGGTTTAATATGTGGGTTTCACTTGATAGGAGTGAAAGGGGAGGAAGAGTTTGTGCCAGTAATAGTTGCAAAAATTCCTGTTTTCACAGTGAACTATTTAGTGCAAGAGAAAGCTTGAGAGAGATGTGGATTACAGTATGTTAACAAAACACTAACAACTCATTCAGTCAGGACAAACAAGGAGTCCTGTGGCACTTAAAGACTAACAAAATTTTCTCCCACGAATGCTCATGCATAAATCTGTTAGTCTTTAAGTGCCACAGGACTCCTTGTTTGTTTTACTGAACTAGACTAACAGGTCTGCCCCTTTGGAACTCATTCATTTAGTTCACCAAGACTGAAATCCTGGCCACATTCAAGACAAGGGGAATTTTGCCACTGACTTCAGTGGAGTTAGGATTCTTCCCTAAGTGCCTATGCCAGACTGTGCTGGAGGATCCTCAAATATAAAGTCCTCTAGCACAGCCAGGGGTGTGCTCTGATTGAACCATTCCCTGGGGCAGCCTCTGTCACTGGCAGATGTTAAACTTTCCTGCCCCAAAGGAACCCTGAAGTGGATTATTGGTGCAAATTCCACTGGACTTCCCTTAGCAATGGATCCTCTTTGGGTTCTTGTGCCAGCAGGATGAATCTAGCCTTTACTCCCTAGCACCCACTAATTACAAGTAGGTGCTCTATAGAAGAATGTCCTGCATCCACCAGGAAAGATGTTCATGAGAAGCGCTGGAGAGAATGAATAGCTTCATGTTACGGTTGAGGAGTTACTGATAACCAACAAACTTTCAGCAAGAATAGAGCAGAACTCTACTATGGACACATTTTGGCCTTTTTTAAACTAATCACAATGACCTCATCTAACTAAGTGCTTCAAGGGCAGGGACTGCTTACCCATGCAATACAGGCCATAGACTGCAAAACACCTGGCACACTTATGGGGCCATATAATACCATAACCTCCCCCCCAGCAATTATGATGCCTTCAGTTGTCCAATTGAGGGCCCAGACATGCTCTGATTAAGGACAGCAAGAATTTTGTCACTGGGTTTAGTGGGAAAAAGTCTGGGCCCCAAGATTGCTGCTAAAATTAGTTCTAAAGATATGTACAGACTTCTGGGCAACCTCTCAGGGTCTGCACTACGTAATGTAAACCCCTGGGGCGCAATCAGAATTTTCACACCTTGATTTTTTTAAACATGTAAGAAACAAAAATCCCTTATTTGACATCTTCACCAATGCAGGGAAAGCTTCAGATGTGGGTGGATGTTTTCCCCAAAAGTTTGGGACCTCCTGGCCCTCCCTTCAACATCAATCCCCGCAAAGCCAAGAAGTGAGTAGCGTTGATTGGGCACTGTACAGATCTTGGTGCACAGACTTGGCCAACTAACTCTTTCCCCCATCATTTTCTCTCTCAGGTACATTATGCGGGTGATCATTTGGAACACAAAAGATGTCATTCTGGATGAAAAAAGTATCACAGGGGAAGAAATGAGTGACATCTATGTGAAAGGGTAAGAGTGCCCTCCTTCTGACCTGCTCATGTGAGATGGTTATGAGAGCTTTAAAACATCTAAAGTTTTAAGTACCTGTGAAACACAGTAACAAAATAACTCACATGCAAAGCCAGTTCTGATGTGCTGTAAGTACAGCTTCCATGTTACCTAACTAAGTAACCAGCAATATGATAAGCCAAAGATTACAACTGTAATTACTTTAACTTGGTGCCTGGTTCTTAATACCTGAAGATTCTGGTTACTGAGTATCTTTGACTGCTAACTAAAAGGAGGAAACAATGTTGAGGTAGATATGTCTCTCTCGAAATTCCTTCCTGGACTTGAGAATGTATAGTTCCATGACAGATTTTGATTCAGACAAATCTGCGTTTTCCAACAAAAAAATAGTTAAAAAATTCCTGAACAGCTTTAATAATTAACCTGTGGCACAAGATCTCTTAAGGGCTACACAGCAGTCAGAATATCTGATTCTCAGATTGGGTGGAGACTAGTTCTGCTCTCTGGAAACAGCTAAGGCAGAGTACAATACCAGCCAGTCCCCTGGGGACATACTTAGGTGGCTAGCCTAAGCTACCACAGCCACACTGCTAATTTTAGGCACTAGTTCAAGTAGAGATAATGTGAGGACATCTACCTCTGCTAAGAATCTTACCTTCCAGCTGCTATGTAGACATAACCTATGGCCGACAGCTTTGTACAATTCACAAAGGATTAGGCATTTATGTAGATATGAAAAAACAAACACATTAGATAGAAAAAAACATATTAGAGATTTAAAAAAGACTCATGCTTCACATCTATCACTATGTAACCACTAAGTACTAACAGGATATTGGATAAATGGACCAACGGTTTTATTTAGTAAGGCAATTCCTATGTTCTTGTTTACACTGCTGGAATGGGACCAAATTAAAGAATCA
Source organism: Podocnemis expansa (assembly GCA_007922195.1). NCBI lineage: Eukaryota > Metazoa > Chordata > Testudines > Podocnemididae > Podocnemis > Podocnemis expansa. The sequence goes on along the minus strand of ML681981.1, from coordinate 12,468,923 downwards.
AAATATGTGTATCCATCTCCAGCACTTTACAATACAAATCCTATTCCTCATGTTTGTAATCACTGCAAAATGTTGCTACAATATAAGCAAGCACTAAGAAGGGTAGCTGCCCCCCAGCCAAATGCATTTACCTTTTACTTTCAGCTGGATGCCTGGCAATGAAGAAAATAAGCAGAAAACAGATGTACACTATAGGTCCCTGGATGGTGAAGGGAATTTTAACTGGAGGTTTGTTTTCCCTTTTGAATACCTTCCAGCTGAGCAACTCTGTGTGATTTCTAAAAAGGTAAGTTTCTCTAGAGTTCAGTATAAAGAATTCATATGCTTAGTCTGTAATAAAGCATAAATTCTGCCCTCAACTACATTTGTCCATTAAAGTCAACAAAGCCACATGTGGACATCTGAGGGCACAACTGAAACCCACAAGCTGATTTTGCACAACAATGAACCCAACCTGGGCTCCTAACTCAAGTAAACTGCCATTGAGTTCACTGGGGCCTTAGTTACAGAGATGCAAGCCCTACTCCAGTGGAAGTTTTCTGTTGGCAAGGAGGGCAGGATTGGGTCCTTAAATCCACACATGCATGTTATCTGCTGGTAGGATCAAGAATGCTATTTTACATTTTCAATCCAAAACACTTTAAAGATGTTTTTAACAGAAATTATTTTATTCCTAGGAGCATTTCTGGAGTCTTGACAAAACAGAATTAAGAATCCCACCCAAACTCATCATTCAGATATGGGATAATGACAAATTCTCCTTAGATGACTACCTGGGTAAGATGTTTACAGCTAAGAATTATCATCAGTGGAAAGTGAGAGATCACACATGAACTCTTGCAGGTTACAGTAGATGGGCCAAATTTTCAGTTGGAATGCTACAAAGTATCCATTTGTGCATGTATAACTTTGCATCTTAATACTTTGTGTGTAGGTTTTGTACTATCATTTGTGATCACAAAATAGTGGAATTTTGACACAGATTTTGCAGGCAAATCAAGCTCAGCTGTTTTTCACTCACCTATAGTTGTATTATGTATTCAAATAGTAGTGCACAAAATCTGCATGGTTAGATAATTTGTTGCTTGCATATAAAGGGAGGCAGGATTGAGGCCCTCTTTGAAAGTTTAGCCCTTTACATATCTCTGAGTTGTTCCTAGAGAAGGAGTGAAGATTCCCTTCTCCAGATCCCTGCATCTCAGTGTTAATATTTCCTGCTGAGTAATATCAACGTTTCTTGACCATTTAACATGCTGAGGAAAAATCGGCCTCTTTTCACGTATACCAGCTTCCTTATCACTGGCTCACTCCCTCACACTTGGATGTATTTGAATTCTGATCTGCATGTTGCTGCTTGAACTCAGGTGGAATCTTAAGGCCTGATCTTGAACTGCACAGAATGCAGATCAGGAGGTGTCAAGAAAAGGCATTTGCAAGCTAGGTCTCCACTATTTTTGCTACAGTACACAGGGCTGACCTCACCATACTGTGCAGGAGCGCCCCTGACCTGGCAAAATACCGAGGGCTTGGGCACCAAGACTTGAAGCTGGATTGCTGTGAGCGCACCGCTGCGGTGAACCAGGGGCAGTGGCGCCGGGACTTGGGGCTCAAGCCCCACAAGCCCAGCACCAGCAATGCCCCTGATATTGTGTTAGGGTAACCCTCAGAGTGCTCTAAATTTATGCTGTGCTGGAAACAGCTACAGGAAAATGAAAACACTAGCAGAGTGATAAAGCTGATTTTCAGCTTTAAAGTAACTAAACCATATAATTAAATATCAGAAGTGTGTTATATTTGGTGGGTTTTTGTTTTTTTTTTTTAATTTTGCACAGTAAGATTTACTGACAGCACCAGTTTAACACTAACAGAATGTGCTTAGCGGTCCTCACAGGGCTGTCACTTCACAGACATACATACACCTTTATCCTTGCTATTCTATTATATAGATAATTATAAGGATAAATTTCTCTCTCTCTCTCTGGCTATGTCCACACAAGAGTCTTATTCTGAAAGAACAGCCATTGTTTCAAAATAAAACTTGACAGGTCCAGATAATGTTTCCTCATTTTGAAATAAGGAAAAATCACTTTGATACAATAAAGCCTAGTTTTGAATTGAAATAAGGGTTATTTTGAAACCGTGGGTTCAAAATAACCCCATCTGGCTGTGTTATATCAATGTCACCATATCGATATAACACTGGACCTTCCTCCCAGGATGCCATGCACCCTGGGAGGAAGTCCCATCCCCCCCCAGCACCTTGACCAGGGAGCCGATCAGCACCCTTGCTAGGGTGCTGAGGGGAGGCGGGCACCTGAGCCAGCTTCCCCTCCCCCTCCCCCTCCCCCTTGCTGGGGGCAGAGGGGAGCCGGAGCCCCAGTCCACTTTGCCGCGCCCCCACTCCCAGCAAGGGGAAGCAGTGGGCAAAGCTGGCTCCCATGCCCCCACCTCCCCTGCCCCCGGCAAGGGAAAGCGGTGGGCGAAGCGGTGGGGCAGCAGGTGCCCCAGCTGGCTTGGCCAGCTGCTCCGCTTCGTAGTGGGACGGTAGGGGTGCCCCCCTCCCCCAGCCCCCGGCTGCCTGGAAGTGGCCAGAGAAGATGTTGGCTGGGGCTCCCCTGGCTGCTTGTAAGCAGCAGGGGGGGTGCCAGTTCCCCCAGCCCCTGGCAGGCTCTGTAGGCTGCCATCAGTTTCACCTTTGCGCCCAGTCCCAGTGGGGGGACAGAGCCGGCATGGCAGCCCCTGCCACTGGGGAGGGGCATGTGCCCAGCTCCTGGGCTGCAGGTGTCCCACAGTCCCTCCCCTGCTGCGGCAAGAGCAGTGGGGCAGTCAGGGCAGGGGGATTCCTGCCCTGGGGGCAGTGTTTCCCTGCCTGACCCTCCAGGGGAGAGCCAGGCAGGGGACTGGTTGGCAACATGGCCCTGCCAGGGGGCCATGTTGCCACACCTCCCATGCTGCCCCTCTCCTGAAACGAAATAGCATGTCCGCACGCATGGCATGCTATTTTGCTTTCAGGGGTTCCCTTATTTTGAAATAAATTTTAATTTCATTTTAAAATAAGGATTTTATTTTGAAATAAGTTATTTCAGAATAACTTTTGAAATAACTGGCTACATGTGGACATAGCCTCTGTGTCATATGTTTAATGGTGTTTTAGCTAGGCAGAACATATGTCTAAGGGTCTAGATTGAAACCAGAAGCCCCACTTTGTGTATGATCCCCATCCAAGTAAGATTGGACTTGAACCATTATACTGTTTGGCCAACTATGTGATACAGAATGCTTTTCTCTTTCACTTCCTCTGGTAGGTTTTGTTGAACTTGATTTACACAACACAGTTATTCCAGCAAAAGTTCCTGAAAAATGCCATATGGACATGATTCCAGATCATAAGGCAACCGGCTCTCTCAAAGCTCCTAAGACAGTCTCACTCTTCGAACAGAAATCCATGAAGGGATGGTGGCCATGTTACACAGAAAAGGATGGTTCACGTGTTTTGGCTGTATGATGATTTCCTTGTATAAAATGCCTTTTTATGCTTACTGTCTGACTTTCTGGTTTTGAAATGATCCCTGAGTTCCCCTGGGCTATGTCTATACTATGGGGCTCAGTTAAGTTGACTTAATAAGGTATACTTAAAGTCAACTTTAAGTAAACTTTATTAAGTCAGCTTAGTGAGGCCATATTGCTTTAAGTCAGCTTAAGCCAGGGGACCCATATAAAATTGACTTAAGCCATGGGACCCATATAAAGTCGACTTTAGTGGCCCCATTGTACCAAGTTGACTTTAATGGCCACATTAGGTTAAGTTGACTTAATAAAGTCAACTTAACCCTTAAAGTCAGCTTTAAAGGCAGGAATTAAGTCAATTTAAGGAAGCCTTTAAGTTGACTTAATGAACTCTAAATGTGGCCAGGGCTTTGCTTAAGTCAGCTTAAGCCTCCTTAAATTGACTTAAGCCCATAGTGTAGACATACTGCTGCAGATGAACTCCTTTTGAAGATCTTAATAGCTTTGTTGGTCATTAAGCTTTTCTGTCTTCTAGACAGATGGACTGACTGACCATTGGGGGTATTAATACACACAGAGCTTTGGGCAGATTTGCTCTGTAAGGAAGTTATTTCCTTTAAAGTACTTTAATTGTTTTAATATTTAATATTAAGTACTTTTTAATGTCTAGTAGAACTCAGAAATGTATTGAGCCAGACTCATTCTGGTTATCTATCCCTATTAAAACCACCTGAGTTATTCTAGAGATGAGTCTAACTTATTTTCTCACTATGAGTAAATGTGTCCTTTGTATATGTGGAGTACAGTAACAGGGAAAGCTTGAAATGAAAGCTTTTTATGACATTGCAAATATAATTTGTAGTTAATGAAGCTGGACTACTTCCTTGACCATCAGACCAATATAAATGTAAAGGTCAGTGACTATTCCTGGCTTATGAAGAACTTGTTTTTATCCTTTCACTGTGTAAAGGTGGACAAGGGTGTGATCCCACAAATGCTTATGCACATGAGCAACTTTACACAGGAGGACAAAAAACAAACTCAAGACTACTCTTATGAACAAATAGTTGCAGGCTCAGGCCTTAAGAGTTTATGTTTACCAGTAGCCTCTACTGTTAGATCATCAGACTTTTCCAGATGCATCTGATTAAGAAGAAACAATGACTTGCCTATAAGACCAAATAGTGGTATAAGGGTAGATGATGCAAATATTATTCACTCATACAGAACTGATTTTTTTAAATGTTGCCAGCAGCATTATAGAAAGTGAGATTTTTATTAATTATGAAACAACACAGCCTTTGGCTTGTCATTGGAAGAAAAGTGGAATTCTTTCTTTCATGTCAAATATACATTTTGCAGATATGAACCAAACATATAGCTTGGAATCCAAACTGGGAATAGATTACCAAACAGATGCTGTACGTGTCTACATTTTTAGCTCCAGCTTGGTATCATGTTGTGACATTGTCATAATCCAGAAACACATTTTGAGGTAGCACTTGGAGAAAATATGAAGAGGGGGTTTATCCAAAACTGTACAAGGATGTTTAAAGCCAAACAAACATTTTAAATGCTGTTTAAGTCCAATGTTTATAATATGATGTCATATGTTTAACATGTCTTGATTTACTGAAGGGTAAAGTTGAGATGACTCTGGAAGTCCTCAATGAAAAAGAGGCTGATGAAAGGCCAGCTGGTAAAGGAAGAGATGAACCCAACATGAACCCCAAGTTAGACCTACCAAAGTGAGATATTTTTTCTCTTTAGTTACTTTGAAGAATGTTCCTACACTAACATACAAACTAAAAATATTGTTTCTGAATGCCACATTTGACAAATGCTTCAGATGTCATCTGTAATTTCCCAAATTTTATATACACAAGACTAATTTGTTTCTATCTTACAGTTCTCCATATGCATCAGAATAAAAATGAAACATTTTCTACATAGTTATGCAAATTTAAACTGTCTTCTTACACTAATTATCTCTTTTAAACTCTGTGTGGTTAACTATTAATATTATCGTATTATATTTTTTAGACTGAATTATTTATCACTCCCTATTTGTTAACATGATATTTTTTCTTTCAAAATGCAGCCGACCAGAAACTTCCTTCCTTTGGTTCACAAATCCATGCAAAACAATGAAATTTATTGTGTGGCGAAGATTTAAATGGGTCTTCATAGGCATGATTATCCTACTGATCGTACTCCTGTTTGTAGCAATACTCTTATATTCATTACCGGTAGGTATTATAAATTATTACTCTATTATTCTTCAACTGTGACATAATCAGGTAAAAAACATGACCTGGTTATGCACCTCTTATTCGTACAAGAATAACTATTGACTGGTTTAGTAGTAGGGAGTGCAGGACTGGACCCTTACATCTACAACTTCTTAAAATTTACTACATTTCTCAACCTACTGGTCAATCATTTATAAGGTGTGCATTGGTGGATTTTGATTGCTTCTGAGCAATAGATCAGGCAGTTAACAAGTCCCTCAGAAGTATTTTTAGATTGCATTATTGTAGGAATACAGATAGAAGTACGTATGTTGGAGATTGTAGTTTTCATTTGAAATAGAATACAAGATAAGCTAGAACAAGCAACTATGCAATAACTTACCACAACTGTTTTTCCTGAGAGTAGTTATCTCATACTCTGATCTGGTTTTAGTACTACATTTGCTTTGTATAATATTTTGCATGTTGGCCAGCCTTTTTTTTTTTCTCTGTCTCCGCTTATTGTTTCTCTTTTTTTTTTCCTAGAATTATTTGTCAATGAAGATTGTGAAGCCCCTTTAAGGAAGTAGAGGATTTAATTTTACATTTTGAATAGCAATAAGAAGTTTTACCTCAGGCTGTGGACCAAATTCAGCAAGGCTTACTTCGTAGTTTGAGCCTTGTTCTCTTGTATGTTAAATAGATAAGGGACAAGAATTTAGCAAAGGTTAGCCAACGTTCATGGGGTCATGACTCATGTAAAAAGTCGTGTTCCATTTTTGTTTTGACTTTGATAACATCTGCATGTGTGGAGGTTCTGTCTTGCTTGCCTTTAAACTAGATTTATCATAAAAATTCTCCAATTGCTTTTTTTTAAAAAAATGGATAGTTTATTTTGAAACTTATTTCTTACTCCGCCTCTTGACATAGTAAAAAAAGAAATCTTTAACAAGCACTACTTATATTTTTGTACACCAAATAAAAAGTGCAATAATGTTCTGCCATTGTATTTTTTAAAAGTTCACAATATTGCTACTTATAATCACTGTCATACCATTGTATTTTAAACTGTAGCACAGAAATGAAATAAAAGTACTAAATTACTGTTTACTTTATGAGTCTGTCAATGAGAATAATTCCATTATAAAAATGACTAAATACCTTACCAAAAAAAAAAAGATGAGAATCTCAAAGCTGGCAAATTTTATTTTTTTCTGAATGCAGACAGCATGCTTGGCATTGTACAAATTTACAGGAAGCATGATATGAGTCCCAAAGAGTTTGCAATCTAGTTATCTTTGTTAAATGATGTAATCCTTCCTGTCACAGATGCCTTATACTCTGTGACAAAATAAAAGTGTACTTTCCATATAATTCACACAAGTCCATTTCCACTCTTGCAATTCATTTCCTGATTAACTTATTGATGGATATTTTCATAACTGTTCCTTGAAACTAGGGATGAACCTGAACAAGGACTTCAGAATGGTTTACAATCCAGACCCTAACTGAGGTGTGAATCTTGTCATTGTATCTATGCATGGAAATAGAACACAACATTCTAAATATGCCACCCTAGTTTGATATACACCAAAAAATGAAACTATTCAAACCTGACTCCAGATCTAATTTGTGATTTGAGCCTGTCTACATAGCAGGCCATACTGAAACCATACCATTGAACATGCTCAGAGAAACATATGACATCTACATCTGCAGCTACTTTCAAAGTTCTGTAATGTAGTCCCATTTATAACTGAATTAAGACTTCTGCTGTCATGGAAGTGATGACCATCACAACTGCAGTAATTAATGAGTCAGTATAGAATGTCTCTGCCATGATTTTAAGAAATGGCAAATATGTCAGTCTGTAATGAACTGCAGTACAAGACCTGTGCATTCATCAGTTTTCAGTAAAACTGGTCCAATGATATCAAACTAATTCCATTAAACAAACTGGAGTAGGGTTATTGCATGAAATAATTTCCAGAGTGTGGCATCCTACTGACTGGTGTGAAACAACCAGCAGTCAACCTATGTGATGAAGTAAGAAACCTCTTGGCTACTGTGGGATGCTAGGAGCGATAACCCAAATGTTCTTCTGTTCTGTTCCTGTACTTTGGTGATGGGACACAGGGATGTGATAACTATGGGAACCATTGGGGGGGGGGGGAAGGGGCTTTAGACAGACTTTACCTGGACCCCCTGGGGGTGATATAGATAGTGACTGGTTTAGACCAGGGGCAGGTCAGCTGACTGGGGGAGGAGAACAAAGGGCAGAGAGCAGAGGAGGGTAGTAGGGAAACGGGACTCGGAGAGGCAGGATCTCCGGGGGCTTGTCCGGGGAGTTACTGCTATGCCTCCTAGTTAATCTGAAAGCCAGCTATCCTAGCTGCTGTGCAAACTGGATTAAACCCTCTGACTTCTAAACTGGCTGAGTATCACTTCTGATTGGGATGGCCGGGATCTTTCTGGAAGAAGGAACTCCCCTCCCCCTGAGAGACCAGACAGAGCAAGGGTCAGACCCTCTGAGCCTGGATTTGGGAGCTGGCCACAGGTAGCATGGAGACCCAGGTGCCGGATGGGAGAAGACTCCACCATAGCAGAGTCCTGACTGGCTGTGAACAGAGGGGATCCCAGAGTGCTTTCTGGGTTTCTTCATCACACCCTGTCAAAAAAATAATTGCTCCCCTATTTTTGGTTGTTAAGAAACTTCTTGAAAGTCTTGGCCTATAAATGAGAGCTCAGAGCAGGAACTAAATCACCATCCAGATGGATTGTCACTTCATTGTTGGCAAAACACCACTTTGGATATAAGCAGCAGTTGCATCAGTTAATATTTGATCTTTCATTATTAAACTGTCTCAATCACTGCCAGAAATTTGACAGGATTAAAAAAAGAAAAATTACAGCAGGCTTGTTTCTAGAACATGTGTCACTTATAAGTGTTGTAATTAGACATGCATTTAACTTTAAAGATTTATTTAAAGAACAGCATTCCTCCAAAACAATTATGAACTAGAATACAAGATCTGAACAATCCTGTTCACCTAGAATTTGAAGAGTAGCAGGTATTGCGCTCTTCAGCTCACCCTTCTCCAGAGAGCTCTTTGTCCATCCAAGCACATACAGACCTGGCAATTTCACTGCTCTTAGGCAGATGTTATTAAAAACACAGGTTAAGTTTTCACAAACTGTGTTGTCTTCCAGCCTACATCACTTAAGACACCATGTAGATTAGGGAGTAAAACGTGTCTGCAACTGGGAGATTTGGTAATTAATACAGTGAGAAGATTTTTAATTGAATTATAGACAAATATTTAAGGCCTGCTAAGGCTGCAATGCATTCCTGCTGCAGCACAAAGCAGTCTTAAACCTAGCAGAGGATTGCTCCTATGTAGGGGAACCCCCCCCAGTGATTTAGCAATTTCTGTGCCACTCTCATTCTGTCCTACCTGTGGGGATGTGTGTTGGAGAAGAGGAATTTAATTAGTACCTCTCTACATCCACCAGTTCCCACCTGCTGGAATTGATCTGTGGGGGGTCACAGACAGCTGAGCAAAAGGTAAAGCAACCCTTATATTGTTCAACTTTTGGGCTAAAACCCACCCCTGGCGAGCTGCGGAGGGTCTGACAGAGAAACCTCACAGTACTATACGTGCTGATGTTCCCTCAAACACAAAGGCCCACCACAACCTCACATATACTCTATCATGTGTGGGATTCCTCTAGATTTGTCTACAGGTCCAAACACACAGCCAGGTGCACCCTAGGCCTGATGTTCAATCTTAGTCTAAAAGCTGACACTTAGAAGCCAAGAATCCCGCTTCTGGTCAAACCACTTCCTCTTCCAAAACAATGCCAGAGCTCTTCCAGTTCTCTTCCACAAAAAGCTTGTAGCAATTGAACACTCACTAAAACACTCATGGACCCAATCAATTTTAAGCATATATTCACAGACATGCAGCCCAATAGAAGGCACCACTCACTGCTGGACCAGCTATTCACAACAATCAGTAAACAGCCCCCCCCACTAACTGCCTCTTCCATTGCACTACTCCACAGATCAACTGCATCAGAAGAAGACCAAAGAGAAGAAACTAGAGCACTAGAAATGTAAAATGAGAACTGAATCCAATAGGCTATAACCATGAGAGAGAGAGTAAAAGATCTTTCTTCTCCTCCCCTGTAGCAGCTATACAGCCATTCCCTACAGAAATATTCTGGTCTGTGAAACGGACTGCCCTTCTCTGATTGTCTAACTTTCACACTGCAAAGCCTTCCTCACAGATAAAATAGCCTAGATGCAAGATCCCCTACATCTTAAGACTTGAAACCTGTGTGTTATCACTCTGTTTTCCCAGGACCTGGGCAACAAGGGATTTGGAAGGAAAATGGCTGGTTGAAACTCAGTCTGGGCAAAAAGAAGGCAGAGGGGATGCCTGCAGGTAGAGCATATTTATCAGTCAGAGACATCTGCCCCACAAGCATCAAGATATGATGAAGGTTTGGATCCTTCTGGGTTACTCACTGTTCTTGTGGGCGCAAAGGACTGCAGCATCTAGAAATGCCTTTACTTGATTCAGCTGCTCAGGAGGCAGTGTGGTTTCCTGTCAAATGCCAACCTAGCTATGGTGATCCATGCATCACCTTCGAGCCTGACTGCTGCCAAGTGCAGTCCCAAGTTAACTGTCAATGCCATGAAACACCCCAGCTAGTACAGAGTTCAGCAGCTTGTCTTCCATTTAACACAGGGTGATGAAAACATTGAGCATGTTCTCTGCACTCTGTGGTGGCTCCTGAGCCACATGAATTACCTGATTGAGCCTTTTTGGCAGCTGACCATAACATTAGAATGCCCTTCTCCAAGAGCTTGACATGCCATTATATTTCCCATTTTCAGAGCAAAATGTAAGACCTCACTCTCTACACTAGCTTTTCCACAATAACTTCCCTGAAGATGTCAACTAAAAATTAAACAAAAACCCAACCTTACCACACACTCAGCATGACATGAGACTGTTTATTCTGTCTCATCATCTTTGTGCTCCAATACTATGCCAATGTACACTGCAATTAGATCTATTAGCTGGAATATGAATGGAAGAACAATAATGCAGCTCAAAGACGAGAATTTGCACCAACAATGGTTTGAAGAAAAAAAAAAAACCGAGCTCACCACCACACTTGATAAGTAAAAAAAAAAAAAAAAAAAAAGCTTAATATCCCACTTCGTCAGATGCTTTGAAGAGCTTTGAAGATATTCTCCCACGAAAGCTCATGCGATAAATAAATCTGTTAGTCTTTAAGTGCCACAAGACTCCTTGCTTTTTTTTGCTTTACTAAACTAACACGGCTGCCCCTTTGGAATTTAACTTGATAAGGTTGCATTTCTTCAGTAATCCACAAGATGTCATTGTTAGTTTCGTGTTTCCCAATAGATAAGACACACATGCACACAAAAATCTACTTGTACTCTACGTCTAACCCAGTGGTTTTCAGACTTTTTCCTCTGGACCAAGCTGAAACAATATCACGTATGCCCACGATCCAAACATTACATCTTTGAGCAATCCATTCCAGTCTTTTTGCAGTGGCAGCAGGTGGACTGGCAACCCACTGCTTGCGTACTGGGTCCAGACCTTAAGTTTGAAAACTACTGTTCTAACCCAAAATAAATGCCTAGCAATGTATTCAAATTCCTGAGATATCAAATGAGGTGCATTTAAAATTTAAGAAAATCAGTCCCAGTGAAAGAACAATTCTTGCTAAGAGTGGTAGCAAGCCAAGTAGTTGACAGTAAGTGACTCTTGTTGTACTGTTACTTTATGACCTGATCCTATGTTTTACACCCCCTTGCATTTAGTTTCATTCCTTTCTGTAAGTTCACCCATCTTAGAAGCATCTGAGGAAGTGGGATCTTCTCCCACGAAAGCTCATGCAAAAAATAAATCTGTTAGTCTTAAAGTGCCACACAATTGCTTGTTATTTATATGAAGGTCTATGAAGAAAAGATCAGGGTGAAAGCCATCAAAGACAATGGGAGTTTTGACACTGACATTAATGGAGTCACAATTTCAACCTGAATATCATTAGAAGTCTAAGTATTTATTGACAACCTGAAAGCAGGGTGAATAATGAGAATACAGCATTCACTGATGAATTTATGGAAGTTTGTGACTCCTTGACATCGAGGAATGATAATGTCTAGCTACTATACCTAACTTATCTGTTAATCTCAAAGCACTTTCCAGAAGAGGAAAGTGTCATTCTTTCAACATTCCCGATGGAGAAATAGTCTCCATGGGGCAGATTACTGCATGGGCCACTGGGGCCCATGCCCAGGGCCCTGTGAGCACTGGGGAGGGTAGGTGGCTGGGCTGGCCCAGAGGCTGGATCTGCACCCCTGCACTGCTCCTGACTCATGCAGTACATGGCCTCTGGTGTGGCCTTTGGGCCTCACCAGAAGCCTCACTGTGCGCCCCACTTGGCCCTGCCAACCCCAGGGGCTGACCAGACAGGCCACAGAGCCCCCCAGCGCTGGCCCACTGGCAGGTGGTAGGCCCACTGGAGTGGGGGCACTGATCCACCCCTGAGTCTCCAAAGAGGTACTGCATTGTGCTCAAAGTCACGCAACAGGCCTTCAACAGAGCCTGAAACAGAATTCACATCTCTTGAGTCACAGCACAGTGCTCTGTCTCCTGTGCCAAATTACTTGACAAAACCATGTGACTGGGCAATATGAGAGCAGGTTAAATTAATTGGAGACAAGTGTAAGGTGAAGCACATTCTAGGGAAAAAAAAAAAACACTAAAGAGTTGTGAATTTGTTGTAACAGAAGAGGATTTCATGCCATTGAGCACATTTAAGAAAAAATTAATAAGGTCTTAGATACCATTTAGTAAGTGAGTGAGAGAGAGAGAGAGAGAGATCAGAACAGAAGCTATTAGGATGTTATGATACCAATCACTGGTATAGCCTCACTTCAAATACTGTAGTCAGTTTTGCCACAAGATCTCAAAACAGGCATATTACAAAAGGAGTAAGGGTTAAAATAAGGGCAGCAACAACAGCATGGGGGCACAGGAGAGTTTTAATAGAAGAAAAACAAACATGGAGTTCTGTGGCACGTCACGACTAACATTTATCACATGAGCTTTCGTGGGAGAAAAATCCCACTTCATCATTCCACTTCAAATGGCTACATTCAGTGCCTTGCATGTTCCCAAGTTCCGACGGTAGAGCCGTGTTAATCTAGTTGAGCAAACCAAGGAGTCTTGTGGCACTTAAAGACTAACAAATTTATTTATCACATGAACTTTTGTGGGAGAAAATCCCACTCCATCAGATGCTTTGAAAACAGAATTTGTTGATCTTCAAGTGCCACAGGGCTCCTTCCTTGTTTTGCTCAACTAGACTATCATGGCTCCACCTTCAGAACTTAATACAAGGAGAAATTAAGGGACCATGGAGATTTTTAGCCTGGGAAGCAATAGTGAGTAAAGAACAAGGAGAAAGCTAGAAACATTTAACTTAATGACTGGTAGAAAATATACCTCTTTATTCTTTTGCCATTAGAAAAACAAAACAAACCAGCAGGAACACAAAGTAAAAAAGAGGAAAAAATGTGAAATAGCTTGAAGGAGACATGTATTGGTGCAAACTTTAGTCAACCTATGGAACTCATTTGCATAGGCTATTATCAAGACAAATTTAGTAAAGTTTTAAAATCAGCACCAGCAGCTACAGTAATTAGGTGAATATTATAAGTTTCATCAATCTTTACACATAACAGAATAAGTTAATTATCAACAGGGATCCCCAGAAGTAAGATATTCCATGAACAAAAGGGAATTTCCCCCATGGTGCATAGGATTGCACAGCTACAAATATTAGTATTTTCCATCTTCCTTCGAGGAATGATGCACTGACTACGGCAGGGGTTGGCAACCTTTGCTGGCCCCTGTACCAACCCCATTCCCCCAACTCTTAGCAGGTGCCAGCAGGTGCTGGGGGCAGGGCCTGGGGCTCCAAGAGCTGTGTACGCATGGCAGCCCCTTTTCCCTGCTGGCCCCACGGCAGCCTTATCTATGTGGCTCTTGCAGCCCCAGGCCCTGCTGGTGGGCAGAGCCAACAGGCAAAAGAGGTCGCTGTGCGCTTGTAGCTCTTACACCCCCAGGCCATGCTGGAGGATGGGGGGAGTAGCTGCAGAGCCACAGGACTGGGAGCCCTGCGTGCTGCTGTGAACGGGCGTCTACTCCATCTTTGGCACGCATGCCGGGAGTTGCTGACCTCTGGACTACTGTCACTAACAGGGATTGGGTTATATAGACCATGGTGTTCCCCTTTGTTTTTACAAACTGGGGGGCATAAAACTTACTTTTGCGATGGTCAAATTTCTTTTTTAAATGATGACTCCTGGGCAGAAGCATACATTTAAGGAAACACAGCAAATCTCCCACAGGCTTCAGTGAGAGCGCAAGCTCAGTAGTAGCATACAGCCTGTATTTATTAAAACTTTTCAGGATCATTATTGTTTGCATTTGATGAAGGGGGTTTCAGCCACAAAAGCTTATGCCAAAAGAAATTTGTTAGTCTTTATCATGGCACAGGACTTTAGTTGTTTTTGCTATATACAGGCAAACACATCTACTCCTCTGGAACTTATTTGCTAAGTTGCATTCAGAATTGTTCATTAGGGAAAACACGCTCATCTTGTTCTACTGTTACACAGCATCTGCCACAATGGGATATTTGTGCATGACTACAGCTCCTAGACAATACAGTAATATAAATATTAAAATAATACCATCACTACCTTCTTTCTGTTTCTCTTCTTCTGCCCTATCTTTGTGGCTCTCCACCTTTTCTTACCTTTGCTCATCCTTTTCAGTAGCAACTCGCAATTTCCCTTCCCCATGGCCTTCGCTTTCACCCAGTTACTCATGCCATCTGATAAAATAATCGGTGAAGAAAATTTATTATGTCCTATAAAGGGTTGTCATTCATATTCACAAGCAACACCTCTACCTCTCAGTGAGCTTGCGGTAGAGAACTTTTACCTCAAATAAGTTTCAGGCTTCATGCAGACTCAGGAAGGGTATGTCTACCTTATGGGCTTAAGTTGAATTAAGAAGGCTTAAGTCAACTTAGGCAAAGTCCTGGCCACATTTGGAGTTCATTAAGTAGACTTAAGGGCTTCCTTAAGTCAATTAAACAGAAATGTGGCCGTCAAAGTCAACTTAATAAAGTCAACATAGTGCAGCAGGCCATTTAAGTTGACATTATAAAGTGAACTTAAGACCTATTTAAAGTCAACTTTATTAAGTCAACTTTAAATGGCTCCCCTGGCTTAAGTCGACTTTATGAAGTCATCTTAATGCAATGTGGCCTCACTAAGTTGACTTAATAAGGTCTACTTAAAGTCAACTTTAAGTAGACCTTATTAAGTCAACTTAACTGAGCCCTGTAGTGTAGACGTAGCCAAAGACAGCACTGCATCAGTTCCTCTCAGGTGTCATTCAGAAGTTTTATATCTTTGTTTTTCCAGCCATGAGAGCTAGTAACTTAAAAACAGGTTTTCCTTTTTTAAAAAATGCTGGATTCTGCCATTGGGCAACATAAACAAACATATCAAATGTTCTAGATCAGACTGTGGCCAGGTGTTTGCTACATCTCATATATCATCTCAGTAAATAATTCCCTATTACAGAATATTCTTAAAAGATCCTACCTACCACAAAGACTCTGCTAATAAAACCCTGCTTCAAGGGGTCAACTCAAGCATATTTGTGTCCTCATCCTGTATATAGTTCTACATGTGCCTAACTTCACTCAAATAAGCTCATAACAATAAGCAAATATGTATGTAAATATGAGTGTTTGCTAGAATCAAGACTTTGGCTTGCTGGGTATGATGCGGTCAGCCCACACATGGACAAATTTTACACTCCAGTAGGAATTTGAACAATGTATTCCAGTGCATGGGGTTTACAGTTGTCTGGGTTTTGATAGACTTTCATCAGAAAACACATTACCTATCAAGACAGGCTCTTTCTGACTGTTTAAGTACATCTTTGAAAGGTTAGCTGGTGAGGGGAACAAATCAAAGGTAAAGCCTTTAAGTGGTTCAATATTTATTCTAAAAAAAAAGTGAGAAACAAATGTATTCATGGCAAGATAACTAAAATTACTATTACCAGCAAGACCCAAGAGGGTCATGTGATTCTTCAGTAATGCAATTGAGCTGCTATGGCAGAATTCAACACTTTTCATTGCCCTTTTGTGTGATGCCATGGAGCATTTTGAACAGGGGTCTCAAACACGTCCTATGGGCTGCCTGTGGCCCCTAAAGCTATTTCCTGTGGCCCACAACAACACGATTGTTACTGATATAAGGTTTCAGTGGCGCAGCCCTCGGGGTACGTACTAGTCCTTATGCGGCCCTGCACTAGTTCTCATGTGGCCCTCATGATGATTTGAGTTTGAGACCCCTGGTTTTGAGATATTCTTTTACATCTGAATCTGCCCTGGCGTTATGCCAGGTTACACAAAGGATTTGTTTTAATTAATTTAATACATGTATTATTCAGGTATCTGGGTCCCAATAACTGGATACTGGTAGCAAGCCAAGTTATTTCATTCATTTAAGGTTGTCTGCCCTGATTTATAGAATTTCTGAGCACACACGGAAGTCCAAAGGGAACCGCAAGGTGCCCTGAACCTTTGGAAAATTTAGCCGTCAGCTCCTACTCTGCGTTCCTGACACCCCGTGGAGTGGTAAGATCTATCCCACAAAAGTTGGTCAACTTCAAAGCTTTCTTTGTCAAAAGTCAAAGCTTCTTGTTCGGGAATCAGGAGCAAACTGATAAACTTTCAAAACTAACCACATCCATATTAGACTAATCTTTCTGAAATATTTAAATTCACAATCACTACATAAATCTGCTCTCACATAAACGCCTGTTTGGTATCTTTTTTTAATATTTTAATTTCACAGTCTTAACAGTTGAAAAGACTGAAAGGAAGGAGGAAGATCATGTATGATTTCTCTGAAATAAAGTTAATTAAAAACAACAGGTCAGATCTTCAACTAATCAGTGTAAATCTGCATAGTTCCCTTAGGCTGCCCCATTTACAGCTTCTAAGGACCTGGTTCAAAGTTTTGAGGCATAATTTCTTCCCTTAAAATCATAAAATAAAACAGTGCTGATGACCCCATTGTCTCCTGTGAGTAAAAAATTTGAGATGATTTCCAGGGAGAGGGTATTGGCTTTGATACCTGCCTATGTCAAGTTCCAAAGGGGCAGCCATGTTAGTCTAGTAAAGCAAAAAAAGCAAGTAGTCTCGTGGCACTTAAAGACTAACAGATTTATTTATTGCATGAGCTTTCATGAGAGAAAATCCCACTTCAGACATTTTGAAGAGGGAAAACTTACCAAATGGGATGAAAATAAATGCAGGGGAGTGTAAGACATGGGATCAGGTCATACTGCAACAGCAAATCAGAGCATTTGTAAGGATTCTAACTCCAGGAAACAGCGCATAGAGGAAGGGTGAAGTCAAATTACCTGTTATAATGTGAAAAGAATCCATAGTCAAGATTAAGTCCTGCTTTCACACAATCTAATTTGCACATTAGTTGTGCCACAAGACTCCTTACTTTTTTTGCCTATGTCAAGTGCATCACTTGCAGAAGAGTGTGTGTGTTTGCAATTTCCAGAGGGTAGCTGTGTGAGTCTGTCGTACAGCAAAAACCAGATTATACATTTGATGAAGCGGGTTGGAGCCCATGAAAGCTTATGCCCAAAAAAATCTGTTAGTCATGTTTCTGTGTATTTACAGTTAGACATGAGAGGGCTCCACCTATCCTTCTGCGAGACAACTAATGCTTCTGTGTGACGTGCTTAGCTCCTGCCTAAATAGAAGTTGGTCCAATATAAGATTACCTCATCCTCCTTGACTCGCTAAACCTTGTCAGGGCATCTGATTAGCCAAACAAACCTCTGTCCTGCTGGAAATATCTGCCATTCACATTAAATAAAACACATTACAGTAGAGAGAAAATAGATCTGAAAGAGCTCATTTCCAAATGTAAAGAGCTAAATTGAAGACTACTGTTTTTATGCAAATTTGGCTACTCTATTCCACTTGTATGGACTGAGAAGTCACTTAACTCCCTTAAGCTTCTCTCAGATGTGATAGGAAAAGAAGAGCAAATAAAAGTAACATGGAACGGAAAGTCCCCAAAGCTGCAATACCAGCTAAGCCCATGAATCTTACTTTCTGCCTGATCCCACCAGGAGCCAACAGAAGATTCCTAGAAGTAAGATTACTCAGAGGCTCTGGGAAGGAGAGGGTTGGTGTGGAGGGACTGAGGTTCAGAACCTACATGGCATAATCTCTTTGCAGAAACACTCTGTTGCCTGCAAAACACGTATAGTGAATTTTTCTTAGCATTGACTCCAGTTGCTGTATCACTCTGCTTTGTCCCTTTTTGAATGTGTGGGGAAAAGTGATCAACAAAACCACAATTATACTACTTTATTCATCTCCACAGCTTGCCTACTCATTAGCAACTAACCATATATTAGTACAGCCTTGCCAACTCTCAGATTTTATCAAGTCTAAAAGCTCCTACTCCTAGAACCTGATGACCACGTGGAAAATCTCGGCTTTCATTTTAAAATAGAAAAAGGTTCTAGCACTCTTACCTGTGAAGAAAAACTTGAACACAACATTTAAAAAATTCAGAAGAGAAGTAAAAGAATCTAAAAATTATTTTTAAAATCTCATTTTTAAGTCAGTCTCATAAGTTCAGGGAGGGGGGCCCAGGTCATGATTGTTTTAATGCTTATTGCCTGTATTGTTAGCGCTACTTTCATAAACTCACATACCGTCTCTTAAAATTTGTCCTCAAGAGCAGCCAGGTATCCCCTGGGATGTTAGTCAGCCACATACTTTAACATAGAGAACCTCAAAGGGTAGGACTGTTTCTCTTGTAAAATAAAATTTCTAGGGGAAAGGATTAGAGAACAGCTAAATATGTAGATGAGCTTTAGTAAACAGTGACCTAAGCATTTTAGGCTATCAGCAAGTTTACGCTTGACATTAGTTGAAAGTTTTCAACCAACCATCAGAGGAGTGAAGTTCTGGAACAGCCTTCTGAAGACAGCAGTGGGGGCGAGGCAACCTAACTGGATTAAAAACTGAATATGATAAATTTAGGGAGGGATGGTATGACGACACCGCCTACAGTAGCATGTAGCCCCTCTGTGACTCCTCATAGCTAACATCCCCAACAGCAGATGATGGGAAACTAGACGAAGAGGGCCCTGAGCTACTACCAAGAATTCTTTCCTGGATGTCTGGCTATTCAGTCTTGCCAAAATGCTCAGGATGCAACTAACCGCCAAATTTTGAGTCCAAAAAGACTGGGTCAAATTGGCAGAAACCCTGGGCGTTTCATCTTTCTCTGTTTCATTGGTCACGGTTTACTTGTGGGTTTAAACTACAGTAAATGGTGGATTCTCTGTAACATGAAGTCCTTAAATCATGCTGTGAGGACTTCAGTACCTTAGAGTTGTGCTCTATTACTGGAATGGGTGGGTGGACTTCTGTGGCCTGTGATGAGCAGGAGAACACTAAATGATCATGATGGTCTCTTCCAGCCTTTAAGTCTATGCATTTATGAGGCTGTATTTTCTCCTCTTCTTTAATTTATTCCTTGTGTCCTCCATACAGAGGCCTTACGTGCAGGCATGTGGTCATGAAAAGAAGAAAAAGTACTTAGAAGAGATCACTATTATAATTGCTTAGTGTATGGTGTAGTATGCCAAAATTCTGCTGAATGTGCAGCAGCGACACTACTTGGTGTGTTGCCATGTGAATTGTTCACTCGGCCAATGATCAGAGGAAAAAAGCTTCTCCAAGCACCTGATCAAAATAGAACAAGCTTTTGGCAGTAAGTTTACGATCATAATCTAAAAAGTACAATTCCAGTCTTGTCTATTTTGTTTGCCATAAAGGTAGCTGAATGAGTTTTTATACATGGCAGATTGTATCCTTGCTAGACACCGGTAAATCAAAAGACATTAGTCACCATAGTTTGCCAAGTTACAGAGATGACTCATGCCTACTGATGGGGGGTGGCAGTGAGGGCAACAGGCTTCAGCATTTTTACTGAGCACAATCAGTCCATGTGAACATGCTCAGTACAAGCCAAGCAGCAAATCTGGGGGGCATGTGACCCTTCTTTGCTCTTATCTTAGTCATCCTGATTCTAATGTCAGTTACACTGATGTAAATTCACAACTCCAAGAAAGTCAATTTGGTAGTATCGGATCTAGATCCATTTCTGGATGAAGTGGGAAAGATAATGGAATTTGGGGAAAAATTTGGAGGGTTACTGAGTTTGTATAATTATCAAAACTAGTCTGTGAATTGAAAGGAAAAAGATATGATAAAACGGTGATGGTGCCTCTATCAAATAAGAGAAACTTGAGTGATATACATCTCCATAAAATCCACCATTCACTTTCAAATTGTTTCACTTCCCAGAAGGATGTTAATAATTACGTAGAAAAATTAAGGTGTGGGGAGGGCATCATTATTTTGATCAGTTGATCTTTGAACATTTCCAGGTTTCTTTGTGAAGCTTGGGTCATTGGGACAATTTCTGTTTTAACTAGTTATGACTTGTATCACATCCCAAAAGTAAAACCCTATTCAATTTAATTGCTGTTTAAGGCAAATCCTGAATCTCTTTATCTTACTTAGACAAAATTCCCATTGAATCAGGGAAAATTTAACCTGTGTAAGATGCACAGAATTAATGCCTAATGGGCTAATGATAAAAGATTTTCCAGTTATGGTTTGATATTCTGAATCTTAAATTGCTAAATTTCAGACTGTATAAATTCAAATAAAGTCAACCTCACTGCAGCAGTCTCATCCTCAGATCATCATCTTACCTTTGACGACATTGATTAGCCTCAAAATCTTTTCCCCAATTATTTCTTTCAGAAATTCTTAACTTCAGTACAAATAATTATTCCACACAAACTCACTGTTCTAGTCCGTAGTAACTATGACGTTATTAATGCATCTATAAACACAAGGCTCCAAACCCAGTACTTGAATCTGAGATGCTGGATCACAGTTTAGGTCTTTCCTATTAAATTCACCACACTGGCTAACATGCTGTCACTGGTAGAGTGTTTGACAGTTTACATTACCTGCAGACACGAGTTTCTGTCAATTCAATTAAGGAAGATGCATTTCAGAACTGACAATGCATAAATATTTTCATGTTACACCTGGTCTCACTGGCAGTACTTCCCTATGACTACATTTAGATGAGATAACGTGCCTTAAGCCTTGTGGGCAGAAAGTGAAATTAACAGGAAAGTGAAATCAAAAACGTTGAACTGAGCAGTCCCTACAGTGTCATCCAAGTACATCCTGCTTTTTCCACACATGTATTCAGACTAAACATCTCTCTTTTGCATACCAAAGAAATAAGGAGGTGTGGGAATGAGCTGTTTATCACAGCCATTGTCAGCAATATCTGTGTAATTAAGTTTCATTGACTGGAATGGGACTACAACTTAAGTGTCATGAATTTGTAGACACTATTGCTTTGGAAGGCAGTGACATGCAGTGGACACCATCCATACATGACATTTATTTTCATGAAGTAAGACCTAGTAACTCACCAGTGGATGCACTCCTGATGAGTAAAGATAACTGCCACATTAGATAAATGCCACATCATTCATTCTAGAAAAAACAGTCTTACTATTGGCCTTAAGATGCTAGAGCCATGTATAACAGCAGCAATGCCAGCATCATCACTCAGACTTCAAAACACTTGACAAAGGAGGTCAGTGTCATGACCTCTATTTTACAGATGGGGAAACTGAGGCACAGCACAATAATGCGACTTGCCCAAGCCAACAAATCAGGTCCATGACAGGACTGAGAATGGATCCCAGTTCAATGTTCCACCCACTAGGCCATCAGTTGTCCATCCCTGTGTTGCAATACAGTGGTGTGTCACAGCATGTGGCTAAGTGTGCCCCTGCAACTCATCCCACCACTGCAAGAACACCCCCCTCACATCAAGCCAAACCTTTCCCTCTCACAGAGCTTCCTTTAAGCAGCAGGGTGAGTTGAGGCAATAGGGACTGCTTGGGGAAAAAGGGGTACCAACACTGCAGTTTCTAGTGGTGTCAGCGGCTCCTTTCTGCTGAGCCAGAAGTGGCAGATTTTTTCTTCAGTGGTGTGGGGGTGGGGTTGTGCCATTGCTGACAGCAGCAATTTCTCCCAGAAGCGGGTGGCACCTGTGTCAGACATGGCTGGCCACATTTCCATTTGTTTCACCACAGAAAAAGGTTGAGAACCCCTGCACTAGGCAACACTGCTTCTTCCAATTGTGCGCTGCAGCACGTAGACACCTAATATTGAAAGTAAGCGAGCAGCCCATCTCAAAGAAGCACGATTAGTGATGAGTAACCCACCATTCTCCATTTTCAGTGGCTTAACTAAACAATTTCACAAGTTTATTTATTTATTACAGTATATTTTAAATTTGATATGGACGTAGGGTATGTCACCTATTTCAACTTGAGGGTTGCGCCTTTTGTCATGTTATGTCAAGGTATTATGGCTGGCAGAGAAACCAGATGAGACAAAGATTTAGCTGAGATAAGCATTCAAGAGTACTGATGCTTATCCAAGGTTTTATATGAATCCTTGCATGTCGTCTTCTGGTACCTGGAGTACAGCATCAGCAGTGTACCAACAGGGACATCACCATTGTTGTCCAATCAGGTAAGATGACTCAGACTACATCCTCTGCCAAGGCCAATTGGCCTGGCAAAGGTGATGACAAAACCAGCAACCTCAAGCTTTTAAAAATCCTAAGCCACATGCTTTTGCACAGAAGTTGTGGCCAAGCCCAAGCTCTCCCTCCAATTCTACATTATTTCACCTATCATTTTTTTATATGAAATTAATACATTTCTTAACTGTGAGTAATTCAGACTTGTTGGGGTCCATCTACATGACCAACATCTGAGTCAGAGTGATAGGCTACAACATGGCTAAGTCTGTAATGTCAATGGGATTTTTCCTCTCAACAGGGTAAATCCTTGTTCTTATCCAAAGTTTCAGCTCAATTATGTGGCCTGCTTACAGCACCACTAGGGCCTGCTCCGCGCAACACATTTTAAGCATGTTGTAAACCAGGGCAAAAGGACAACTATGTTATAACCTGGTCCTATGACTGTCTTTTGGTGTAGAGAGAGGACCTCATATATTCATTTCTTTTGCATGATGCCAAGTTCCAAAGGGGGTAGCCATGCTAATCTTCTTCAGCAAAACAAGGTAGCGCTTTTAAAGACTAAACTTTATTTATTGCATGAGCTTTCATGGGAAAGAATCCCTCTTCACTTTCAGCAAGTTCCCCATCTTCTAGCATCTCTCCCACAAAACCTCATGCAATAAATACATTTGTTAATCTTTAAAAGTGCCACCAGACTCATTGTTCATTTGTTTTAGGCTCTCCTGCCTCCTCCTAAGCAAAGCTGAGCTATTACTGATACAGTTTATTCCAACCCCAGTGAGAAATAACCTATATTGTCAAAATCCCAGGTTTACTGGTATAACTATGTGTACACTGGGGCTGCATCAGTCAGGGATCCCATCCCACCACTTCACACCTGGGGCTGGCATACATTTGTAGTGTAGGACTGGCCTTAATGAATACTACACCAGACATGCTGCTGTGTGCTCCTGAAAATACACAGCACATTGTTAACGAAGATAAAGGACACAATTGTTTACAAACTGCATCCTATTTTACATGTGATGGGGTAAATAGTCTCTCTGCAGGCAGAAGAGATCTATGGAATGGATTCACAATTTAGATTTCAAGTGTGAAGACCATGAATAAAAAGTTCAGATTCCTGAAAGCAAAAGGTCACAACCTTTAGTTAAAACAGAGAAATCCAATTACAGAATCTTTGTTTATCAAAGTAGGGCAGAATGGTAATCCAGGGTGCACTCTGGACATCCTCCTACAGTTTATCCTGGCCTCCAGCCCATTTTAAAATAACTTTTAAGGCAAAATAACAACACTGGTTTCAAGTAAGAAGTCCTTTTCTGATATCCGTTTGCACAATGATGCACAGAGGGTGTGTACCACTGTGTCTCCTAGTGCCACATAGAGCAGTTTTAGATTGCAGTAGCAGGCCCCAGTAGTATGGTTGCTCGAACACAAAGAGAATACAAGGAGGAAGCAATAAAAACATGTCAATGAACTATGATTTACCCTGCTGGTTCTGGTGAACTCCTGCTCGCTGAGTGACCTGATGTTATCTCTGCCTTCCCACTCAGTGTAGTCTCTGGTTGTAATTATACCATCTAAGAGCCTTAAATATTAGAGCTGAGTTTGGTCAGGTGACAAAAAGGAAGATACACTTCGAAAGCAAAAAACTGTTCCAGACTGTTGGCCTCACAAAAGCAGCCTGCATGCTGTTAATTGCATGAAGTGTATGTTTGAGACCCTGAAAGGAAACCACCTACAGTTCCCCGTTCATTCAGCTGGTTAGACATGCATTTAGGTGAGTTAGAAATGATGCTACAGCAAACATTAACACGGCGCTATTAACGGCATCGAGAGGACGTTACAGGTTTGCAACTGAAATATACTTTCACTTCTGAGTCAGTAATGAACCAATCCTTCAGTGTGGGGTTAAGTCAGTGGCAGACTGCCATAGGAGCTGCTCTCTGCTGGATGAGATATGAAACAGAGAGCTGGTCCCTCACGTTCATTAAACATACCACGGCTCTGTTTGCAAGGGTTTTAATTCTGTAGGTGTGCTCAGCCTTGAATGAGGCGCAAAGTTGTAGGTCCTGAAAAGAATGAATGCACATACAAGTGCACTGGGTGATCCACAGGATGGTAATAGGTGCTAGACCTTTTAACGCCTCTGTATTTCTCATACAAACCCTTTGTTAGTGTTACCATGCCTGTTAAGCCAGTCCATGTTCTGTCCACGAGGTAGCTGCATTATGGTAAGGGAAGACTGCAGAGCTCTGGGAACCTTTGGAATTAAGACATTATCTAATCTGTAAATTGGACTGCTTCCACTGATGATGCTAATGGTACGTAATGACTGTACCAGTGTTTCTCCAACATTCTTCCTCACTCCCTCTTTGACTTCCTCTCATATATACAAAATACAATTTACTCTTCTCCAGCAGGCTGCTTTTATTCCCAGTGTCAAATATTCAGAGAAATATTAAAAGTATGTCAATAATGTAATATTTGGGGATTTTCAGGTGTAAAAATAATCTCATTACTTAAAATAAGGGAGAAGAGTGTCTATTGAGAAAGAAGGTGTGGGACACAGAGCTTTCTGATTGAATGTTTTCAAAATTTAAAATTTGGTTAATGATTTAGGGACCATCTCGAGTTAGTTCTTGCATAATCCAAATTTATATACCCATCCATTGCAATCAGAGGACAAGAAATGTGCACTTTTTTCTGGGCTTCTACAACGTCTTTTTAATGGGAGCCACCCAGTCACCCCCTACAAAGCTGACGAACTGGTCTAAAAATGCACATCTTCCCCAGTTTTCTTATGTATTCGTTCTACAAAGAAAAGTGGAAACTCCATGTTACTAAAATTTTCTACTCCCATCAGTCCCTGCTCAGGTTGTTCCACAGCATAATCTGTTTTCTCATACAGAAAATAAATGAACAAAATTAAAATGGCTAGCTCACAGACCTTGAACTTTTGAGCAGAAATGTATCTGTGCTAGTACCACTCTTGTGTTCACTTAGTAATTCTTCTGGGTGTCTTAAGGCACTCTCTCTTCATTAAGGCTATGTCCAAACATACAGGTTTAATTCTATTTAAATTAAATCAAAATAAGTTAATTCAAAATAAAACCATTAAAAAATTTAATTGAAATCAAATTAAGCAAAAACACCAGATCGAAATAGCAAGTCCAGACACTGGACTTGCTATTTCAGTTCAGGAGAGGGGCACCATGGAAGGTATGGCAACATGGCCACCTCGCTGGCCCATGCCCCCACCCAATATATAGAAGAAGGAAGGCACTCTGGGAAGGAGAAGGGCAAAAGTGTTAAATTGAAATAATGGTTATTTCGAAATAACATGCTTGAACGGTATTATTTTGAAACAACCATTTTGATTTAATGGCTATTTATTAGTAGGTTTTACAGTTTCGAAATAAGGTTAGTTGTTTTGAAATGACAGGGCTCATCATTTTCAAACAACAAAACGTCGTCCAGATGAGACTTCTTTTAAATCGAAAAAACAGTCGTTTCAATTTAAAAGCAATTTGTGGACATAGCCTAACAGTTTAGCGATTATTCAAAATAGGATATTTTTCTGAAGCTGGGACATATACAAATATATAAAGTTTATAGGAGATGACAAAATTATTTTATTTGGTGGGATTATGTAATGTACCATGTTTAACATATCTAACATGTTTTTTCATGTATTTGAAGAAGTGGGATTTTACCCAGAAAAGCTAATGCAATAAATAAATTTCTTAGGTCTTTAAAAGTGCCACAGGACCCCTAATTTTGTTATGTTTAACAAATAAAAAATTACAGGTGGTGTGAATTTTGGAACCAGATATCAGGATTTCTTGATATGCCACATTTTTTAAAAAATCAGTTTCGATACAATACTAGATTACACGAGATCAGATGGTAAAGTCACATTCTATGACATGTTATTTTGGGATTAAAATGTCGTTTGTGACAACAGTTAATGTTATTTACTCTTCTTCAGCACCTCAATAACCATACAGTAAAATCATATCACAGCTGGGGATGTTGCTAAAGCTGGGAGTCTCACAATTAAACCCAGCAGCTGTGTTTTTGGTTGAGGAGGCATGTGTGCAGACCACGCTGTCTGTTTCCTTTGGCAGTGCGCTCTGCTCTTGGGAGCTGACAGGGAATCTACACTGCAATACCCTGCAGGCCCTTAGCTACAGAGGAGACCAGGAGAGGTGAAGGACAGTGCAATTTTCATGGTTGCTTTACACATACCATTCATGATCATGTAGGAACAGTGACTCAGGTACCGCAGAACTGCCCCGCTGTCTAATTAGCACTTTTATCATGGGCATTTGCTAAAGGTTCTTAAGAGATGAGGTATAATTATTCACATCTCGGTTTAAAATGAAACTAGGAAAAACAGGATATAGTTTTATTTCACAATTTGAAAAAAGGCGACATTTTTACACCAATGTAAAAACAGGAAAGGGCTAAAAGCAGGTAAAAGGTTAACATTAAGGGTATGAAACGATAAAACAAAAAAGTCAACAAGAGACAGATACATACAAGAAGTAAGCAAACCAAAGTAAAACAGGAAAAAAGAAAAATCAGCCAAATAAGCAAGGCAGGCAAAACAAAATCATGGACAAAGATAAAATGGAAATATATAAAACGATTTTCCTCTCCATTTTGTACCTTGTGTGTTTAACTTCTGATTCCTCCAGCCCGCCTTACATGCTTCTAAAACACACAGAATTATAGCTTTTGGATATTATGGGAATAAATACTTTGAGTGAATCACAGCGCAGCATGTTTGGGAGAGATGTCCACGAATCAGAACCAAGCAGGCAGTGAAAGTATAATAAATTTTGGGTGCCTTAATATTTTGAGTTTGTTCACATGGAGAGGTAGTTCTTACCCACTTGGAAAGGGGAGTGAGCAGAATACAGCATCACTCCTGAGTCACCAACAACAGCTAGCTAATCAGAGACCTCCTTCTTAGATTTTTAGATCCCAGTATATTTTCCTGTGTCAATCCAATATGACCATGGGGAAATCTACCATTGCCATGAATGCCGTCAAACAGCATATTTTATGAGCCTCTTTGAAACTGACTATTTAAATACTATTTGGCCCTTACTCCAAAGGTTGCCTTCTGGTAGCAATTCTTTTATGAAGCATAATGAACAACACTGAGTTACTTTGGATTTTCAATAATCATTTTTAAAATATTAGAACATCTAATTCGTTAAATTAACCACTTCCCTCTCAACAATTTAAACCACTTTGCTATCCATTCATATCAGGTCTTCAGATCCCAAGCCTGACAACTAAACTACCTCTTTCCAATCACAAAAGATCACTGTAGCTTTTGAAAGTTCATTCTTGGCTGGGTTGCAATTAGCACTGTCATTTCAAAGTACTAAGAGGAAAACAAACCAAACAAACTTTGCTTCTGGAACCTTTCCATTTTGCACAATTTACCTTTTAAATTGCAGATGTTTGTCTGTTTTTAAAACATGCCTGAGCAAGTCAATAGCTGCATTAAAACATCACACTGTGATTAAATAATGTAAAAGACTTGGCTTAAAAAGAAATGGGCAGGAAATCCAAAGTTGGAGCTGATGCTTCTCTTTAACTTGTACTGTTGGGGAAAGAAAAATCATGAGTTAAAGCTGCAAAGGCTGCGTCTTCTATGATATTTATTAGAGAGTTTTAGAAGGAGGAAACACAATGTCTGCAAGCTGTACTACTTCAGACTGATCTCATCAGCTTTTTTGAGCCAAACAGGGCTGGAACGAATGAGTATCTGGAATGGAAACTCCACTGAAAACCCAGTGTGCAGTGCATATCAGTGTCAACAATTCAATAAGTGGCACTCCGTTCCCTCTGAGACACTGAATCATTGCTAGAGCTCATCCAAAGCCCACTTAATGGACATACTCCCACTAGCTTCACTGGACTTTGAGTATACCTTTCATGAAGCATCTTGTTATTAATTAAGACTGTCATCCTTCAAGAGAGATGTACAACAATGCTCCAGACCACTTGGGACCATAAAAGATTTCAGGCATTTTTGTAAGAGGAAACATGTCACCACTGGTGTCCTAGCAAATTCCTATCTAATCACTCATATTTTTCCAGTATACCCTTTCCCTAAAGTTGTACGTGGAATGAGAACTTTTCATTCCCTTCCTATACACATAACCATAATGACTGTTCACTTGCAACAGTCCACCCCAGGAATGGTTGCTTGTTTTGTAGAGTTACCGTTTAGAGACTGCTAGCTGCAGTATCATTGTTCATCAAAATCATAAGCCTAAAACTAATTATAAAATATAACCTGGGCCATATCCTCAGCTAGTATAAGTAGGCACAGCTGCCCCAGATGGGGATCTGGCCCATTATCCCTAATCTATATTGTATATGCTGAATTTTAGCCATGAGAAAATTTTTAATAAAGGTTTATAATGGAAAAATTTTACAGGATTGAATTACAAAGGTGCAGGTACCACCACTATCATTGGCCTGTGTTTTTTAAATGAATATATAGCTGATGCTTAAATTGTCCACATTTTAAAGAGTAAATGTAAGCCTCAGCCACTAGCTAAGTGTAACAATATAATATGCTTATCCACTTAAATTCATGGAATATGATGTTGACAATAAATTGGCCAACTCAAAATGCATCTTGACCCTCTTCTCAGAAACACTGGTATTAATCAGGAGTAAATCCACTGAAGGAAGCTAGGTTTAAGTAGAATCAATGTGCATGAGAGATAAAAACATATCTAGTGTGACAACATGCGTATTCTCTAGTTTAATGTTATCATACGTCCTAACTTCCGGCAGCCATTACTTGCTAGGCACCTTAAAAATTGGTACTCTTTTCAAGATTCATCCATTCCTAGTAGAATTCCCTGTTGTATAAATAAGGAATATCACAAAATCTAATCTTGCAAAAACAGCAGAGTGTGTCAAGTTCACACACTGTATTATATTACCACCATTATGTACATGGCAAATTAAATTCCATTCTTGTTTGTATCTCAAAGGTGTGAAAAAGTTAATTTTCAATGAATACACCAGCAAGGGCTGATATTCTATGTGGGTTTGAGATTATATCACAGAGAAAATAACTCTTTCTGTATCCATTTTAATTTCTTAAGTTGTTCACATACTCAGTATAGTTACTGCATTTTGACATTCAACTATATGCAAAAAGTTCTTGGCAAATTAGGGTTCTCAAGTAGACATTGGGCCTGATCCTGCACACCCCCATTCATCTAAATAAGCGGTTCCCAACCTTTTCCTTTATGTGGATCACAGCATCATCATCAAAAGCTTTTGTGGACAATCATGTAAGCAACCCATTGTAAACATTTTAACATAGCCACTGGCTGACAGGAGTCGAATTTATAATAAAGGGGTATTCAAAATTCAGCCATTTCTAATAATTTATTATGCTTACCCACAAACATGATGCACTCATCAGAGTACATTTACTTCCAGTAAGTACTTCTTCCCCCAAACCCCATGAACCACCTGCAGTACCTTCATAAACCAGTGATTGGGAACTACTGATCTAAATGGTCCCCTTACCATGAAAAAACAACTTATTTCAATCTGGGGATTCAGGCCTGGGCCCTTTATTTAACAAAACTCCTCCGTCTAACAAAGCATTGAAAACAAATTAAAGGAGCAAATTCTGAGGACTCAATCTAAGACCTGTTTCAGCAGCTACATTCTGAAGTTACTAGTTAGAATCAACTTCAACTTTTGGGGCCTGATTCTTATTTACACTAAGGACACTTTATGCCACTCCAGTGGTATAAAAGGGGGCAACAAGTGTGTGAAATGAGAATTAGGCTCAGGGTGTTTAAATTCCATTTAACAATGATTCCTTGAGACTGGCTGAGGAGGAACTGAGACAGTCAACCTGGAGTAGATGACAGGGAGTCTACAAAGAAGTGAGAGACACAGTGACAAGTGTGAAACTGCTGTGCTCTCCAGCTCAGAGGAAAGTGAGACATACAAAGGCTAAAGCATCCCACTTCATATCAACTACCCTATTTTTATAAGCATGTGACATTTTTAACTATGCCCCCCAATAATCACTTAGTCAAATATATTTCAGCACAGCTGAAAGGTACTGCCTATGGTTCCTACTAAAATTCAAGTGTTGTCAGGTGATAAAACAGAAAGACAAAGATGACCCATTGGCTTATGATCTGGGATGTAAAGAGAAAGGAAAGAGGGAGGTGGATCTGGGGGAAGGCCCCCAGAAGGGGGATTTTTCTTTTTTTTTACTAATCCTTCTTCCATTCCTTTAACTCAAGTTACAGCTGTGGATTTGGGGGCCAACAGCACAAATCATGTTTCCAGTGGTGCAGATGTATTTAGGTGAAGACCATGATGAGTAGTCATAGGTTCATTAACAAACAGCAGCAGCGAAACTAAGAGACTGAGTCCTAGAAACAGGCACACGCTGAAAAAAAAAAAAACGTCCTAAAAGAGTGAAAGGTAAGACTAGGTTCAAGAATAGAGGCTGTCTCAGAAGCACAGAATTCCAGAAGCAGAGAGAGACACACACACACACACACACGGAGCTACTGCAGCAGAGACAGGAACATGTGAAAGGCTCAGAGGAGAGCAATACGGTATATGAAAAAGCAGGTTTAGCAGCAAAAGTTGGCTAAGAAGAGAAAGTAGAATGTAGGACACCAAAAACCAAAGAGACGTGCAAAAAGTGTAAAGCTAGAAGGAAAAAGACAAGACAGATCAGTGCTTCCAGGGAAGGGCATAAGAAACAGACAGTACAGTAACAGGTCATAAAAATACAGAGAGATTAGGAGAAATCCAAGCTATCTTCTGGCCTCATCAATGTGTAAGTCAGACTCCCTTGCAGTCCTGTGAGTGTCTGATAGTCATGAAAGGGAGCTGAAAGTACACCTTAACCACCACCCAGGAAACAGACAAAAAAGAGAGCATCACCAAAGTGACCCACCATCCCGGAAGCAGCGTGGGCATATGAGCAGAGAGGAAGCATAAAGCTGACACTCAGACTCAATGAGAATGATACAAAGCCCTGAAAATAGATAGATTCTAGAGGACACAGAATAACAGGAAGGGGAAGAATGACAGAGAGGGATGGTGTGTGTACAAGAATAAAGTGAAAGCAAAAAATGAGAGAGGAATTCTATTGTGTAGGGAGAAGGTGTGTCCGGCATATGCATCACACAGAGACAGCTACTGAATGAGCCCTGGCCAGGAATTCTGGAACAATTTGTACAGAGGTGGTGCTGAGAGGCATTGAAGCAAACTGAAAACCTGCTATAAGGTGGAAACCACTTCAAGTCAGAGTGCAGCAGTAGGCATCCCCTGTTCACCTCATTCCAGCACCTATAGCCCCAGCTCCATCCACTAGAGGTTCAAAAAACTTGTTACTTATGCTTATTTTTTCATTATTATACTGAATGCAGCAGAGCTAGTTATTTAGTTTTGTTGATATTTAAATATGAATTCATTAAACAATATTTGGCATGATAGAACGATCCCTCCACCTTCATGACAAACACTTGTCACCCCCAGATCACAAAATAATGTGCCCAGTTAAGTACATTAACAATTATTGTATGCTATCATCACTATATTCATTTGTGAATAAAATCAAGCAACACATCTTCAAAGCATCTGACAAAGTGGGATTTTCTCCCAAGAAAGCTCAGGCAATAAATAAATTTGTTAGTCATTAAAAGTGCCACGGGACTCCTTGTTTGTTTTGATGGAGTAGACTAACATGGATACCCCTTTGGAACTTGTCAACATCCTCTTTGATGGCAGAGGGAATATGGAGCGAACTATCAATGGAAGAGAGGTCTAGCACACTTGACTTATGAGGGAAGATTGAAAGAGCTGGGTTTGTTTACTCATAAAAAGAGAAGTCTGAGAGGACATAATAACAGTTTTTAAGTATTTAAGAGGTTGTCAGGAGGAGGAGGAGGGAGAAAACTCTTCTTCTTAACTGCCGATGATAGGACAAGAAGCAATGGACTTAAATTACAGAAAGGGAGGTTTAGGTTGAACATTAGGAAAAAAACTCTGACTCTCAGGATAATTAATGACTGGAATAAGTTGCCTAGGCAGGTTGTAGAATCTCCATCATTGGAAGTGTTCAAGAGCAGGTTAGACAAGGATCTGTCAGGGATAGTTTAAGAGGGTACTTGATCCTGCCATGAGTGCAGGGAACTGGATTTGATGACCTCTCATGGTCCTTTGGCTATCTCAACACATAGCCAGTCTTTCCAATCAACCAATTTTTGACCAAAACAAAAACCTGAGACTACTGAAAAGTAATGCTGGCAGTCTAGGAAAAACAGGGTTTTTATTGGAATTTTCTGTGACTTTTTAAAAACCATTCAGTAAAGTACCCAGATCTTTTGAAAGACTAGAGGTTAGAGTATCTACAACTCTTCTGGCATCTCCCAAAAGAAAGTTAACTCAGGACCAAGAGAGTTATTTTAATACAGCTAGACTCAGACTAGAATACTTGGTGACACTAGACCAAGAATTATTGACATCTGTTACCTGATTTCACAATTATCGATACATACTTGTGCGTCACTGTATCTCAGACACTGTTTATTTCAAACTGTGAAATAAATTTAATGTTTCATAACAAATGAAAAAATCTCATCATTCACTACCAATCTTTGCAGAAGATCAGGATGTCTTAAAGACTATACATAAAGCTCCAGTAAATGGGAATAGTCCATATCGCTCAAAGAAGTCTCCTTATATGGGTCATGAATAATATTAGAAAGGATCATTGTGCCTCAAAATTACACACCAACAAACAAGAAGAGCATGGAAGGCAGGGAAGTACAATGGACCAAAATAGGGAAACACACATCCGAGGCACTATGTATTGGTCTAATTTATTTATAGAGAGAGTTTGCCTGAAAAGAGAATTGATTTAGATTACTTTTTTAAATAGTGCAGTATTATATCAGACACATGTCCTTGCTTAAAAGAGAGCAAAGGCAAATGTGTTTATTTTCATTAGTCTTACATCTAGTTTGATTAAAGTGTTGGCTAACAAGAGAAACCACTTAGGAAAGATCCTGTATATAGAAATCAGAAGAAAGAGGAAAAATTGTTTTAATCACATGATTTACCCAAAAGGGAGTGTAAAATTAACATAAACAGACCTGTTTCATCTCGACTCTCTGTAAATGTTTAATGTGAACAAAAATGTGATAATTAATGTTTCTATACTCATATGCTTAAGGAGTCATTACAATCAGCCTTTGTTTGCTCCAGAGCTGGCAGCACCGGCCTACTGCATTTGAGAAGGGAATGTTTTAGGGTCATTTAACATTATATCACTCTTGGTGATCCAAGAGCTGCTATAATTCTGCCAAAGAGTATAGAGGGTTTCCCAGTCAAGTTTCATCCTGATTTTGATTATTGTTTATCTCCAGTCCATGTCTGAATAGTTGTAGTAAAATAGAGGAAGTTTTACTCCTGAATTTGAGGTCAGCTTGTAATGAACCATGGTTTCAATCGCATGAACAGCTGCTTCTTTTATAAGCAAAAAGGGTTCACTTACAGTTCAGGGTAACACAGTAATAATTTAAGGAACAAGGAAGCTTCTATTCATTTCTTTATTTTTTTATATGTTTTTGAAACGTTTTGACATTTGAGTGCCTGCAGTGGACTTGTCTGAGTTGAGTGTAATATTGACACTATTCTACTTTGCAAAGAAAGAAATGAACAAAGTGAATTTTTAAAACAGAAATACAGTACCATCTAGACCTATCAATCATCATATAAAAGCTTTTTTCATTGAGTTATTTTTTTGTTAGAAAAACTATTATTAAATGTTTTAAAATGTAGCTGGATCTAAAAGGGACACAAATAAATCAGGCATATTCTCTGAAATGGGGATCAAAAATATTTTTAAATGGTTGATAAACTAAAGCAAGAAACTTAATATGGGTTCCTAAAAATCAATGGGACGGAATATTCTTTTCATCATTGTAACAAGTCTTTCAAAAGACAAAGGTTTAAAAAAAGTCTTCTTAATTTAATTTGCCATATATTTTTCAAAATTTATAGTTCTATACTTCATAAAAGGGAATCTTAAATGAAAGATTAATTAGCAATTTCTTTTATTTCCTTATGTTCATTTGTTCAATTAAATATTATTACCATGCACTTAAGTCACATGAGTTTAAAAGGTGAATTTATCAGCCTTTTTGGCACTTGTCATCTGTACATATAAGAGGTCCTCTCTTTTTGCTAAAATCTATGCTTTGTAGGTTTTTTGTTCACTTTTGGCAGTGGATAGTCACTGAACTGGAAGCCAGGAGACCCAGGCTGTTTCTGGCACTACCACTCAGTTGTCATGTGATCTTGGGCAACTAATTTAGGGGCAGATTATAAAACATTTACTCACATTGGTGAGCACTTATTTCAGTGGGACTATTCTCATCACGTATTGCTTATCAGTGTGAGTAGGAGCTCCACAGTCAGTCTTAGAATTTCAGTATACCTCATGTTCACCATCTCTCCAATGGAGATGATACCTATCCACCTTTGTGAACTCATTTAGATCTAGACAGCCAAGACTTTTAAAAGAATTGTCTGATATAAATTACCCAGACCTGCACAAGCATGTTAGGTGGTACACAAATGAGCTCCATGTTGCTGAAAAAAAGCACTCTCCTATTTGGTGTATGCTCCTTCTCTAATCGAGGAGACAACTTTATGGTTCTTGATGTTGACCACTGCACTCAGTATAGAAAAGTGACAACTCAGATTGTAAGAAGGCTCTGCACTGGATTTGTTTGATTCTGCAGGGACTGTAAGAAGCATTTTTTTATCCCTTCCTCAGATAGCTGCCAATGTTCTTATTAAGTATCATATTTCAGGCCCAGTGACTGCTTGGTTTAGGCTCAGACAATAAAACTGATTAAACTGCTGTCATTCCATTTTAGCTACGTCTTCCTAGAGGGCTCATGCAGAAAAGTGAGAGTACTATACATTCTCCATTGTGCATAATGCAACAGGCATATGCCAGACTGACTCACTGCTGTAAGGTAAAATAGGAACTGGTGTACACCAACTGACCATTACCCTTACACATCTCCAGTTCCCATAGATGAAGAAAGGCACTTCAGCCATTAATGCAACATGTAATTTCAAGAGCAAATGGGAATCCAGAAGCATCAAGAAAATGTGAACCTCTTGAACAAAGAGAACTACCATCACCGAACACTAAAGATCCCACATCCGAACTCACTCACTTCACTTCCATTTTCTTTGGAAGACATTTTAGTAAGTTTGCCCTCATCCAATTTCCAGCAGTGGCTTGTTTTTCTAGTGATTGGCTAGCTGTACTTAATGGAAATGGACCACAAAGCGGCATGCTATTAGCATTCTGATGACATCATCACACTCTGGATCATCTCATGGTCTCACCTAGCGGCCTTACATACACACATATGTATTATAAATCTCTCTGGAAACACATCACCTGAATTTCAATGTCGTTAACAAGTAACTATATAATTCTTTTTAAAAAAAAGTGTTATCCAGCACAGCGATTCTCAGCCACTGTGTTGTGACACGTTACTGTGTCACTGCACAATGGTAAGTATGTCACAAAGAGCTGGGTCAATGGTTGGATTTGGCCTGGATGGGGAAGGCTGTTGTGTCCTGTAGGGTCGCAATATACTGTCAAGCATGTCGTGACCTGCAAAAGGTTGAGAATCACAGATCTAGCAGGCAGTTCCACTTTACAGGCCTTCCCAAGTAGTTGTTTAGCTCTTGGGTGAAGATCCAAACCATCCAGCATCAGTGCAGCCAAAATGTAAATAAATTTTAGAAGTTGAAATAAAAAATGCTCCTTTATGAGCCTTCAGTTTATAATACAAGAAGCACACCTCTCACCTGAGCAAGACTGAAGATCATCCAATACTAAAGATCCACGGGACAATGCATGAACAGAAAAGACCCTTGCCACCAGCCAGAGCGTCATGCCGTTCACCTCTGGTGCTCGTGTACCTCACTAACACACCAGTGGGTAGGACAGAGAGATCAGCCCTCTCCATCACCTGTCGTCAGTGTTCTATGCACTGAAAACCACTGATGAAGTAAGCTCAGGAAGACCAAAAAAAACGGAAGTCAAAAATCAAGAATGCAACATTTTATAGGATCAAGTGAAATGTCTGAGGACAATTTAATCTACTATGATTTCTAAAAAAACAGCGACAGCCTAGTTCATTGAAACTCTGCTCTTTGGTTCCAGTCTAGGCGCACCTTACATCCCCATTACACAGGTTTCAAGGTGAAAAGTGTGAGAATATCAAAGCCCTGAGCTCTCCCCTGGATCTGCACAAGATTACCAAAAATCTGTTCCAAACATAGCTCTATAAATCTCCCATCTAAACACCACCTCATATTCTTTTATGTACTTCTCACTTTTCACTCTGAGCCTGATTCTCCTTTGACTTAACACCAGTTTTACACCACTGACTTGAGTGGACTACTCGTTTACAGCAGTGAAAAGAAGAGGAGAATCCAGCTGTGCGTTACTATTCTATGAATTCCTTTTATTATTCACATACATGCATACATCCTTCCACTGCTTTATTACTGACATAGCAAGTGCCTTGCATTAACTGATTGCTATAAACAGGACTTCACTCACTATCAAGTGCACCCCTCCCACACAGCTGTCTGCCACTTCCAGCCATTCATCTAAATGTATTCGCTCTCTTTACAGTTTAGTCTAATTTCCACTTATTTCATTTCCCCTTTTGGCAAATGCTCTAAGTAATCACCCTCTAGTTCTAATTTTGTTAGCAGCAACATCACAGTCTTCCCAGGGTTCACTAGAGTTCAGCTCTATTTTATTTGGCTGAAACGGAATCAGTCTCTGAAATGTAATTTTAGTTCTGTGATAGGAGGCCTAATCCAACTGTAAATATCCTTCCCAAACTGTTCTATCTTCACATATCTTTGTCTGCTGGTCAAATCCACACCTATATTAAAGGAAGACTGTGGTGACTAAGATCCAGATTTTCAAAAGGTATTTCAGCTGTAGCTGCACTCAGTGTCACAATGCGTAACTGATTTAGGAAACTCTTTCTCAAAAAGGATTTAGGCACTTAGGAGCCAAAGTCCAAGAGGAGTTAAAACCAAGGTCCCATCCTGAGAGGGCTCAATAGCCTCCCTGACGTTAAAGGAGCACTGTGGGCATTTAGGCTATGCCTAACCTAGCAATTTAGTCCAGATTAAGGAGGCTTAATCCAGACTAATTTGGTCCCTGTCTACACTAGGCTTTGCTTAGCTTGAACTAGTTAGTTTGAATGTTTAGCTCAAACTTAGCGCTTAGTTCAAACTTTAGTTCAAACTAGCTCAATATGACTGTGTTAGTTCGATCTTGTATAGTTCGAACTAAGTGGTTAGCTTGAACTAATTGTGTTTTTTTAGTTTGAACAAAAAAGTTAGCTCGAACTAAAAAAAGCAGAGCTAGTTTGAACTAAAAAGTTAGTTCAAACTAAAAAGCTGTTGTTAGTTTGAACTAACCGGGCACTGCTTAGTTCAGACTAAGCAAGCCCGAACTAACCTTGCTAATGTAAACATAGTCTTACTGTCTCCCAAGAAGCGCTTCACTTCTCACATGATTAGGCCCCAAATGAATAACTTTCTTTCCAAAGACTTTGCAATGGATTGAGATCAGGGCCGGCACTACACGGTAAGCAGCCCCTGCATTGCAGTAGGGCGCCAGCATTTGAGGGGTGCCAAAAGGGGACAGCGCCGTTGCGCTCCCCTGCTGACATCACTTGTATGCACTGGCGTTGTGGTGCTGTGGGGGGGCGCCACAATCCCCAGCACCATTCCTGATTGAGATGGAGAAATAGGTAATTTTCAGGCTCCCAAACACAGATGAGGGGAATGAGCCAGCTGAATATAGGGTATAAAGCTACTGGACTCGGTCCTTGCTCCATATCAGAAAACTATAAAAGGCAGACCATGAGAGAAGCCAGGGACTTGATTGAAGTGATAGGCTAATAGCCAGCACCTTCCTATTACATGACTCGCAGAAAGTCCAGTTGACCAGATAACGCTATTCTGTGTGCTGTTTTGCACAGTTATTCATTTTATACATGGCTGCTCATCACTGAGAAATTACATTGACTGATCTTATGTCAGCAGAGAGCTACCAGAGTCATTAAATTGCTTGAGTGCATGCATGTTTGGCTTCATGTCAGTGGTTCATGTGCTCACCAAGAGCACTTGCACTGATTGCACTGTCACTGCGGGACAGTCTCTGACAGCCAGGAATAGCTGATGTAAGCAATGCAGTGTCTGCATGGACACTGCATTAACCTAAATACCTTAACCATAATGCTACACTGCTCTAGGAGAGGATATCACTGGCACAGAGGAGCAGTTACGCGGGATCGACCCAAGGCAGTTTACGTCAATCTAACCCTGGAGCATAAACCAGGCCTAAGATTCTAAGGATGCTAGATGAGAAATTTTTGAGATTGCCACACACTTTTATTCTTTGCTGCATGTTATGCTGTTGTAGGGAGCATTGTGTTAATGCTTCTTCTATTACTCTTTTTAAATTTGAGAGGCGAAACTCCAGTCTCAGTCCTGTTTTTCATTACTCCATAGATTACAACCATATCAAAAGCTAGAGGAGGAGGAAGAGGACATACAGGGAGCAACAAACCTCTCCAGTTCTCCCCTCCCCAATTCCAACAACAGAGTGAGCTCACTGCAGCATGTGCTCCTGGCCAATGAATAATAGTACGTTCTCTGTTTGTAGCTGTCTCCACCTCTGCATTCTAAAGGATAAAGTAGTCCTATGGGAACAGCAGTTTTACATTTCCCATTTTGCTCCTCACCTAGGCCAGTTTTATTCTATTCCTTGTCATGGCACCATGTTTTTCTACCTTTAATTCTTCAAATGGCTGGCACTACTTTAGGAGAGATTGGCAAGGCTTGCTACTCACAATTTCCTGTTGTGCTTTGATTCCTCAACCTTTTTTCATTTACAGACACCTAAACAATTTCAAATGGAGGTGTAGAACTACAATATAGTTACACCCATACATAAGAGATTTGAATCATGAGGCAGAGTATCCTCGGGAAAGAGATGCCCCTTCCAACCTGCATGATTGTATTCTGCCTTGTTGTATAAAACACAGCTTCAGATTTCTTTAATTTTGAAGATAAGGAACAGTTTTCATGCCATATGCTAATTCAGGGCTGAAAGTTCAACCTCCTGTTATAGGGCGGGGAAAGGTATAAACTTTTCTCCTCAGCGCTGGCCCATTCCTGCTAAAGACAGTACAAGCCCAGCATGTTGCTCTAGCCTTTTATGAGTAATAGGCTATAGTTTCATTTTCAGTAAGTATGGTTATCCTAATGTGATTTGCTGCGTCTCAAACCCGATTTTCTGATCACAGATCACAAAGTCAATTAGCAAGATCTGAAGAAGTTAATGCTGCTTTGGAGAAGTACCAGACTCATGGCTTTGGAAGGTGAAGACCTGTATCTGACAGCTGTTGCTTCACAAAGGAGTGGTGGCTTAAGGACCGTCCAAGGATGGTAGGGTGGGTTCCACTAAGAGGGAAGAATAGGTGTTTCTAAGGCCCGTGGACTAGTAGAGCCACTCTGTTCCCTGATGCTCCTTGTGCTGATGCTACATTATTGTCTCCCAGAGACTGGAGAATAGAAATTGCCATGCTAGATCAGACAAATGGTTCGTGTGTTTGACAGGGGCCAGTACCAGCTGTTTCACAGGAAAGTGCAAGAACCCTGCAGTGAGCATTTATATGGTAACCTGTCCTCAGGAAATATTTCTTACTCGCTCCTCATACTTAGAATTCAGCTTATATCCTGAAGCCTGAAGGTTTATAGCCCTTCCAAAACTTGAATAGTCACTCTTCATTCTATACATTGTTATTATTCACAGAAATGTCCAACAGTTAGTTGAATTCTGCTACTTTTTGGGCTTGAGACCCTGGGGTGATGAGTTATATACAGACAATAGATTCCCAAAGGGGTCCACACATCCATTTGAATTTTTTTAGGTGTCTATAAATGAAAATAGATTGAGAACCACTGCAATCGTATATCATTTTAACATGCCCCCTTGTATTTGTCTCCTAAGATTAGCAGCCTCAGTCTTGCAGGAACTTGCCTCATAAAATGGTGGGATGGGGGAACATCCACTGGACCTGTGCCTTCAGATCACTTCCTCTGGCGAGGGGGGAAGGAACATGAGGAGATACTCTTACAGGTTGACAGTGCCCCCCTTTTCCTGATGCCAACATACAAGTGATAGCTAATTTCACCCATGGGAGAGTATGTTTGTAAAATTACAGGGCTCCAGATGAGGCTCTAGATATACAATTGCAGTGGTTCTCAATCTATTTTCATTTATAGACACCATATAGAATGAAGAGTGAATATTCTTTATCTGGACCTTGGGGAATGTATTAATTTGTTTAACAACTCTTATCAGAGCCATGCTGGTGGTGGGGCCTCTAAAGAGTATTTGTTAATCAAAACTAACACATATGAAAAAACTAATAGTTCTTCATTTATTATACACTCTGCACTGCATTGCACTCAGTACCTAGTAAGATATTTCCCAGATTTTAAATACTATTTTACATCCACTTGCTGACAGGAAGTTTTTAGGACTCTTTGAAGCAGTCAAGAAATGCACATAGGATCACTAGTTTGCAAAAGCTAAGTGGGTTTTAAAAAATGGGTTCTATGTGATCAGACAGTCCATTTCTTCCTTTTTGCTAACTTTAGTTTAGCTGGAGATGTATTAAGGCAAGTAAAGAGTCTGATAACAAGTAAGTATTAGCTGAAGATGAAAATGCACTTGTTCAGTTTTTAGTCTGGATGTTTACATTTAAAAGGGTTGAATCTGATCTCATAAATATCTGATTCTAGGACCAGATCCCTGGATATTTCCAGGACACACAGTAATGACAGAAAATGTGGCTTTAAGTTAGACTTCATACTTTTTTGACCAGGCCAGGGCCTGAGTCAGTCCTTAATGTAAATCAGAGCAATCTTAAGACTGACTGGAAATTTTAGAGTACACTCTGCCTCCTAATGTTCAAGCCAGGAGCTCTTTATGACCAGTAGTGGGAAAGAGGTGGCATGGAGTCAGTCATGTTAACTTCTCATTTTTTGAAATATTCCAATACATTAGGACATCCCTGGCTGTCCACTCCAGTGGCACCAAAGGAACAGAGCCAGAATCTGGTCACTAACTTGGATGTTCATCTGAAATGTGCCCAAGCATCTCTGAGCCACTTTGGTCTCACATCTGGGTTGCAAATCTGGAAAGAAGCTTTCCAGTGAGATTTCTTGTCATTTGAGGATCCAGTCAACTTGGAAATAAGATCATAGAAGATTAGAGTTGGAAGGGACTGCAAGAGTTCATCTAGTCCAACCCCCTCCTCAAAGCAGGACCAATGCAAACTAAATCATCCCAGTCAGGACATTGTCAAGGTGGGCCTTAAAAATCTTTAAAGATGGAGATTTCACCATCTCCTTAGCTTAACCCATTCCACTGCTTCCTCACCCTCCTAGTGAAAAAGTTTTTCATAATATCCAACCTGTCCTAGACTTCCCCCTCTACAACGTGAGATGATTGTTCCTTGTTCTGTCATTTGCTGCCATTAAGAACATCCTAGCCCCATCCTCTTTGGGAATGCCCCTTCATGCAGGTGGAGACTGCTATCAAATCCTCCTCACTCTTCTCTTTTGCAAGCTAAATAAGCCAGTTCCCTTACCCTCTCCTCCTCAGTCATGTGCACCAGCCCTCTCATCATTTTCATTGCTTTCTGTTGAACTCTCCCAATTTGCCCACATCCTTCCTGTAGTGGGAAACCCAAAACTGGACACAGTACTTCAGATATGACCTCACTAGCATGAAACAGAGGGGAATCATCAATCAATCATTCTCAATCTGCTGCAATGTTCCTACTAATGCTGCCCAATATGCTGTCAACCTTCTTGGCATCAGGAACATTGTTGACTCATATCCAGCTTCTTGGCTACTGTAACTTCCAGACAGAGCTGTAACTAAGGCGGGACAAACAGGGCTTTGCCCCACACGCCCTGGAGCAGCTCAGTGGAGCCGCTCTACTAAAGGGTGCATTCTGCACCACTCACGCCAGGCGCCACTTATTGCAAGGGTCACATTCCAAATGGAACACGCCCTGGGCGCCAGAATCACCTGTTAGAGTTCTGCTCCCAGATCCTTTTCTGCAAAACTGTTGCTTGCCCATGAGTCCTCAGTCTGTAGCAGCACATGCAATTCTTCCAGCTAGCATGCAGGACTCTGCACATGTCCTTGCTGAACCTCAGCGGTTTCTTTTGATCCAATCATCCCATTTGTCTCAGTCACTTTGCATCCTATCCCTACCTTCCAGTGTATTTATCACTCCCCCCAGCTTAATGTCATCTTCAGACTTAGTGAGGGTGCAATGCACTGCATCATCCAGATATTTATGAAAATGTTGAACAGAACTGATCACAGGACCAACCGCTGAGGCACTCTGCTGATACCAGCTGCCAACTACACACCGCTATTTATCACTACCTGTTGAGCTAGATGATCTAGCTAGCTTTCTATCCACCTTATAGTCCATTCAAGCAAGACATACTACTTTAATTTCTGGCATGAATACTGTGGGAGACCATATTAAAAGCTTGGCTAAAGTGAAGCTCTATTACATCCACTGCTTTCCCTACATCCATAGAACCAGTCATCTCACCATCAAAGGAAATTCAGGACCTCCCCTTATCACCACAGGTTTTTCAAAGATGATGGCCAAAGTCTTTGAGATGGCATCAAAAATACCCTGAGAATAACTCTAGTTTGGTGAGAGTAACTCTAGCTTCTAGTGCCTACAGAAACAAATAAGAAGAGGAATGTCCATCAACCACAGTAATAAGTTAACTGAACTTTGGGACCCCTAAGAAGTTGCAGTTTGAGTTAAGCTTTTGGTGAAGGTTAGGATTGATCAGCTTTCTTATTGTATTTGAATCCATAAGTCCTAGCTTTACCTGAAATCCAAGTGATACAATGAAAAAAAAGAATTGGTTTGGAATGTATCCTTTAAGTATTCTGCAATTTAAAAAAACCTGTATAATGTACAGTTTCTGATTTTGCATTGCTTGGTCACAGCATTTTGAATGTGAGCTATTCAGTGTGATGCATGATCATGTTTTCAGGTTTCTGTTAATCAAAGAAGGTATTTATGTATGTGAAAATGATCAGACCATCAGAGCTATGATGGTCACCTTTGGATATTTATCTCTTTGGTTTTCATCAGAAATTTTTCAAAAACCCATTTCAGCCTAAAAACAGAGAATGAACAGAACTGGAAATTATGAACTGGAATGGTAAGTAATGAACAAAATTGTGATTACATTATACCCATATCTATCATTAGGTTTATTATTGAAGCCCCTATTCTTTTATGCAACTCAATTAAGAATAGTACACTACAATAGCAAAACGATACCTTACAGTACAAAGATCTTCTAAAATACAAGAACAAGAAACAACTTATAGATTGGCTCAGTAACTTGATTCATAGCAGGCATTTCTCAGTTAGGTAAAGTGCTATTTATATTTGCTGGTAATTCCTGCTACCACAACCCAATCAACCACAAATGCACTTCTACATACCTTAATTACACTGACTGTAAAGGACAGTTCTATAAGAGTATTCATGAGTCAATTGCTTTAGTAGGCATTACATACATCAGTAAAACAAGCCATTAGTTAAAACCACATTCATCATAGTAGCATGAGACAGTGTCCGAGTCATCACTCATTTCTCTCTTCTGTCAGCTGATAAGCTTATGATCTCTCTGGGCAGTCTTTAGTTCTCCTGTTTTGTTACCATTTACTTTTCTTTTTTATCATTCACAGTTTTGACATCCCTTTGACAATTTGTCTTTGATGGAACAGCCCAGAAGCTGATGCTGGATTCTTTGAGGACACTATTTACAAGCAGGATGTGGTGAATAATCAGGAAGGACAAAATGAGCAACACTGAAGTAATCAAATGAGAGAACTACATAGAGGTAGAGAATGTAATATTAGAAAAGAAGGGGTGCTGGGAAGGACAAGCATGAAAAGT
Organism: Podocnemis expansa; assembly: GCA_007922195.1. Lineage (NCBI taxonomy): Eukaryota > Metazoa > Chordata > Testudines > Podocnemididae > Podocnemis > Podocnemis expansa. Next base: position 12,424,149 of record ML681981.1, on the reverse strand, counting down.
GATTTACCCAAAAGGTGAATATAATGAACAGGCAAAGATCACATCGGAAGATCAAAACACTCTGGATAAAGAGTGATGATACAGACTGAGTGTTCTGAATAGATGAAAGGATTAAACCTGTGGCTGTATGATCAGTGTCATTATTACAAAAATGACTCGCCTGGAGTCGTTAGAATGCTACATGTCATAAAAAACACTGACTGAAATTAATAAGCAAGAGACACACTACATGGTCCTCGTTAGAAATGGGAGTGCTTAATTTTTTTTTTTTTAAAGGGAAAAATTCTCTCTGCCTACAGTTCTAGAGACTTAAAATTCCAGCTGTTCTGCAGAAAGGGATGGTCTCTTACAGACAATCAGTGTTATTCAGTGGATTTACCAGCCTGGTAAAAGGAACTTGAAGGTCCCAAGACGACTGTGTATAGGAACACTGTGCAATGCTCTTGGCCCAGTGCTCCATCTCAGACTAACGTATTTCACTTTGTATTCTGCTTTTATAGGGCAAAGGATACAAAGTACAAAGGTGGAGCTATGTGTATCTGACAGAGGAGAGACTGTTTTCCAAGCCCTACCAATTTTAGCATGTAGCATTAGACACAAAATATAGTCACAGTTTGGGGAAACTGTACAGGTTAACAAACAAGGAGTCCTGTGGCACTTAAAGACGATCAAATTTATTTATTGTATTTGTTAGTCCTTAAGTGCGACAGGACTCCTTGTTTGTTTTGCTGAACTAGACTAACATGGCTACCCGTTAGGAACTTACAGGTTAAGTACAAGGGAAAAGACTTAATGAAAAAGTCACATTTTTAATAATGTGACTGACATGTGCAACATGAAACACTGCCACTAGTTGCACTCCAGTATTGGACTAGTTGAACATTAATCATTCATTTTAGAACCAGAGTTATTAAAATGAATAGTTACCTATGTAGAAACCGGCCACAACCTCTCTCTGCACTGGCAAGGGGGAGGGGGCAGGGTATCAAAGGACCTGGGAAATGGGTGCCCAGATCTTGAACCCCACAAGAGGAATGGTGTAGTAGCTATGTCTATGGCATACTCTTCATTCTGTCTAAAGACTGTGCATTTACACCCCAGTGGGTTACAGCAAACATATCCAGCAAGCGCTTGCTAAACCAAAGTCAGGACAATCCATTCCATTTCAAAACTGAAATCCATATGAGAGTTAATTACTGTGTGACTCCCCTTTCTCTTACATGTATATTATACATCTAACATACTGCAGTGTCCATTTCATGCATCTGATGAAGTGGGATTATACCCACAAAAGCTGATGTGATAAATAATTTGTTAGTCTTTAAAAATGCCTCAGGACTCCTTGTTTGTTCTGATGAGAGTTAATATAAGCACTGTGGGCCAGGCTCTGCCACCTTAACTTATGCTGAGTACTGCTGAAATCAAAGGGGTAGAATATAGCTTCACATGAGGGAAGCACAGAACCTATTAGTAATCTGCTTTTCTTCTTAAAATAGGGCCAACACAACAAATTAATGAACTGTTGGACTGGAATGAGTATTCTCCACTGAATCAAAGGAAGCTTCAGGGTCTCTGTCCCTAACTCAGGCAGGGATGAGTACAGTATGCTTTTTTTTCTCATGCATTTCAATGTGCCTCAAGATAATAGCAATCAGAAAAGTCTGCAAAGATTTATGAATGGATTTGAGAAGGTTCACAGGATGCTGCCAATGACAAACTACTTTGAAGACTGGAAAATAAGATATATTAGTGTAAAATAGCCTATTCCTTTTACTGTGCTCCCCAAGGACCCAGTCTGGCATGAGATCTGCAAGGGTTAACTCTTAGGCTGGCTCAGACCTCATTGCAGGACTGGACCTGATGATTATAAAAATCCAAGTCCTGCTCCATACAGCAGCAATTTCCAATACTCCCTTGCATACTTATTTCAATAAATAAATGTTTACTTTTTAAAAATTACCACCACAGACCAAACGCATTTCTTTCCCCGATACCTTTTCCTCACTCTCCCCAACATTTGTTTGTTCTTTCATCATAGCCTAACACTAGCTCTTTGGGAAGGACCTATCTTTTTATTATGTGTGTGTATGAACCACAATGGGCCCTGATGTCTGATTGGGGCCCATATGTGATACTGCAAAACAACTACCCACCCTTCAGGATTTAAATACAACACATTGCAATAGCCATTGTTCACATTCAGATTTAATCATGTAACTCCAATCCAGTTTAGCATTATGAGGTTATTAAAACAAAACAAAACACTTGGCACTGAATTTTGACTCTCTCAAAGGCAGTGAAGTTAGAGAAGGGAGGGTAAAGCCACTCTATGCAATGAAAAAAATCACCTGGAGTGGCTGGCCCTGTCATTTAAACATACAAGATCAAATCCTACGGTCAGTACTTCGGCAAAATTCCTAAAGAAGTCATTGGAACTTTTGCTGGAATAACAACTGCAAAATCTGGCTAGTAGTAAGACAAGGAATACATGTTAATTTAATAATTTTAAAGGCTTGAAATGGACTTTCTTTAAAACCAGAAAAAAAGGTTACATTTCTGATCTTTTTGACCAACATTCACTTAGATCTTATTTAGAAGATAACTGCTCCTTTAAGGCTTTTTCCCATTTTATAGCAAGACAGAGTAACATTCACTATTACTTCAGTCACCAGTCACGCTATTTTATTGTGCATCATTTACTGGGTCACAATGATCATATCCTGCTTTTGACCCCAAACCTTGGAAAATTCCACAGACTGTTAAAATACTTACAGTAAAAGCATCCATTTAATCTTGCTACTAGAGCAAAACAGTGCACTCTATCAGGAATGAAAAAAACTGGTTCACTGCAACTGACGGAGGCTCACTTGACATAGGAATGAACCCACTGAGTATGGAAGGTAAAGACAAAGGGTGTTAAAATAGGAGTGAAATGTTGCAAGGAGCGTTTCCCCTTAATGAATTACTGGGAGATTTGTTGCAGGCCAGCCGGGGTAAGTCTTTCAGCATGTGTATCCAGAAGTGTCATGGACTTGCTGCACTATATCGTTGTTGCCCTTTCCATGAACTGGGCAGTTTCCTTTCACCAGTTTATTTTCACTTCTATTCTGGCAGCTGTCTACAGCAGTAGACATTTATCTTAAATAATTTGCTACTTGTTTGAGAATTCATGCCAGTGGAAAAAAAAAGGGAGGAAAATAGCCATTCTTGGTGCACCATGTCATAACAAACTAAAAAGAAAATTCAATAAAGGATAGAAAAGATTTTCCACAGGTTTTTTTCCCACCCACCAAGCCAGGCAAATATAATTTCATTATGGATCTGGTATATACAGGTACCTCGTTTTTATCAGAAAATGAGGCAGAATTTGCTAGGGGTTTCTTGTAGTGATTTTTTAATCAGTGATATTTAGATGCATAAAAATGGGATGTAGTCTACTTTCAGCCAAATGTTGCAAGGGTATTTTGGCTTTTGCAGAAAGAAACAGTGGGATTCACAGATATTTGCTGACAGCAGAGGAATAGAACACGCTTAATCCATGATTAGCGCCTTCTTTTCTTCATTATCCTACTATTTCATACAATTATGAGTCATAGCCTACGGTTCACAAGTATCTGTTATTACATTCAGAAATCATTGTGGAGATCAAAGACAATGGAACACAAATAGAGGACAAAAGAAATAAAGTTAAGAAGAAAATTTAACAGTTTTTTCTTTTTTTGCATTATTAGTATAATGCCTTTATTTTGGCAGGGTGAAAAATTATATCTGAATTATGGCCTTATATAGTTTGTAAAATGCTCCGAGAGAAAAGAAATAACTTCAGCGTCAGATGTTTCTGTTCTATTTTACAGTGATCTCTGCGATACAAAGAACAGCTGAAGCACTAAAAAGAGAAAGGTAAATGTTTCCACTCTCCCTACAGGGCAAAATTACTGAACGCTGGCACAAGTTTGTTATGCCATTACTGGTTTTAAGAGTAGAAAGTCACCAAACAGGAGCAAAGCAGAATGGCAAGGAGTAAAAGTAGAATTGAATTCATGATATACTAGACATGAAACCCAAGGGAGCAACTGGTACTCTGGGCACTGGTTGTTATGAATGATTTGATGAAAGACTGATAGTTCTGTAGCTTAAAACACTCCCACGGATTTTTATACAAATTCTGTGAAGTTAAATGTTTATTGCAGAAGGTGAAATCAAAAGGAGTCTCATTGACACTCATCTCCTATCATTTGTATGCATTTACTTACACTGGTTTGCATATTGTAGGCCCACAAATAAGCACATGGAAATAATTCTATAATTAGGAAAGGTCATCTTTCCAGATTAAAAAATAGCACTATAATAACCATAACCATAATACAGCTGCAGAACTAAAACCCTCAAATGCACTACATTTACAAAATACATTAGTCCTCTTCCACTGCCTCAGAATGAAAGTGACTAAGAGTTTCAAATTAAGGGAAAAAATCAAAATTATTGGAAAACAAAATATTTTCTTTTTACCATAAAGACTAGCCAACTGCTACTGACATTCTCCAGACTTGAGGAGCTACAACATTCATTTGATCTTCTCCAAGCCAATCATTCACACTGATAATATTACAGCAAGGAACCTAGAGGAACATTTGTTGAGTTGGGCCAGAAATGTTGAGGTTCAAAGAAGAGGTATGCATATCATCAGAATGTACTGTACTAGTTATGCTGCCAGAGCACCCATGGCTCAGTTTCAAAAGTTCCTAAGTCAGTTAGAAGTTTTTGAAAATGTTACCCTCAAAGTTTAAATCTAAATTTTGAAGAGCAAATTATTGGTCCTCCCTCTGTACTTCCCATTCCCCCAGCGAAGACAGAAGCAAGGCAGGTTTTCACATGATGATATGTAGTTGGTACTAGTGATGGAGCAAAGCCAGAACTTCAAATCAAAGCTCTGATCCACTTACTCACGTATTTAATGTTAATCATATGAGTCATCCCACTGAAGCCAACCACCACTTCCACCCGCAGCTTAGATTACAGGTCAGAATCAAAGCCAGAAGGAGATTATGTCCCAGTCGGGTGCAGATAAAATTCCATGTGTATGAGTTTTCATAATGCTTCAGCTTTAAGTGTAGAAATTTTACAGCAACAGTTAGTCTAGGAAAAGCCAACTTCAAAGATGAAATAGTACATCAGTCTTTGCTTCTATTTGGCTGTTGCTCTTGGCTTACATAAGGGAGCCAACTAGTCCTAAATGTGGTGGTAGTTTTTGTAGTGTTTATTTATTCACTAACTATTATGCTCAAACATCCATAATTCTTCCCTGAGACCGGTATGTATTTTACAAGCAAGTAAGGTGGAAATTTCCTACAGAACCATTATCCCTGACCAAATTTGATTTGCTTCACTGTATCAGTTTCTGAGATTGTTGGGTGCAGAAAAGTAACAATTGCTTTTAACATAAAAATAATTTGTTAAAGGATGAAGCCAACTGTCAACAAAATAGTGCAATGGCAGCACAATAATTTATATTCATTGAGGCACTATATTACTCAGACTGTTGGCTTCATCAGAGTCCAAAACATGCTTTCAAATATATGGAACTAATATTTATTGATAACAAATTTCATCACTTGATGGCAATGTATTAAATTGCCATTTTACTCTAAATTCCAGTTAACTCTTCATTTCAGGGATACAAATTAATACACTTTGCATTTCACACGTTTTTGGCCTTGTATACTTTACCCAAATGAAAGGTAACTGGATAATCTGAATCAGCAGTTCTTAACTATACAATTTATGAGTCAACTTTTTAAAAGGCGATAAAATCAAACATACAGAACAAAAATAAGTCAGTACACCTGGGCAGCAACCACCACTTTCTTACTAGGAGGGTGGTGAAGCCTTAGAATGGGCAACGTAGGGAAGTGGTGGAATCTCCATCTTTGGAGATATTTAAGGCTCAGTTAGAGAAAACCCTAACTGAGGTGATTTAGTGAAAGCAGTCCTGCCTGGTTTTTTTTTTTCCTTTTTTTGGCAGGGGGTTGGACTAGATGACCTTATGAGGTCCGTTCTAACTCTATGATTTCATGTCATTACTAAGTGATAAATTAGTGTTACAAAGCAAAACACAAGATAACAGTGACTATATGTGCAGTACTAGTTTCAGAAACTAGCCTGGTGCACCATATTTGTTCACAGAAATGAAGACACCTTGAATGAAAACTTGAAATCTCTCCACTGTAGTGCACCATATTTAGTGGGTGCAATCCCTCTCCTCTCAGCTGCCAGGAAAAAAAAAAACATGGTTTGCCAACACTTTGAATACTGCTTGCAGTTCTGGTTGCCCCATCTCAAGAAGTTATACGAGAACTGGAAAAGATACAAGAGGATGTGGAAAAGCTTCCACATAAAGAGAGATTAAAAAGACTTGGACTACTCAGCTTAGAAAAGAGATGGCTGAGCACAAATATGATAAGAGGTATATAAAATCACAAATGGTGTGAAAAAAGTACATAGGAAAGTATTTAGTCCTTCACATTACACAAGAACCAGAGACCACCCAATGCAATTAATACACAGCAGGTTTAAAACACACACATTAGAAAGTACTTCTTTACATAATGCACAGTTAACCACTGGAACTCATTGTCAGGGGATGTTGTGAAGGAAGATGTATAACTGGGTTTAAAAAAATAATTAAATACATTCATGGAGAATAGGTACATCAATAGCAGTTAGCCAAGGTGAATCATGGATACAACCACATGCTCCAGTCTGTACCTAAACCTCTGACTGCTCCAGTCTGGGATAGGTCAAAAGGGAGTGAAGCAACTGAAATCGCTCTGTTCTGCTCATTCCCTCTGAAGCAATTGGTACTGTCCACTGTAAGAGCATAGGATCCCGGGCTAAACAGACCATTTTGGTCTGGCCCACCATGGCCAGTCTTGTGTTCTATAAATAACCAGTGGGCAAGACCATCACACATGTAGCATAGTGCCAATTCACTCTCCTGTTATAGCCCTTTAACATTTAGTCATGGCATCTTTTTTCAGCTGTTGAAATCTGTTTGTATTAGCTTGTATTTAAATATTTACATAGTGTCAATAAGCAAAGCACCTCAAAACTCTATAATGAAGTGTAAAAATTACCATAATAAATAGAACACCATGTCTTAAACAATAATTCAAAAATGCATTGTTCAGATTTAAACTGTCTGAAAATTGGTTCAATTTCCATTGTTAGTGGGAAATGCCCAACCTGTTAAAAGGATGGCCACCTAGAAAGGACATTCTTTTGAGATGATTAAAAGCACTGTGGAACATCTCTTCAGGAGTGCTCTTGAATAGATGGTGCCTGCCAGTTCAATTCTTTAAAGGTCAACAACTGGATTTTACTTTGAACATGGTATTTCACAGATGATCTGTTTAACCAGACCAAAAGCAGTGTGACATGGTCACACTTATGGGCTTTCAAAACTAGATGAGTATCTGCATTTTAAATAACCTGCAAAGTACCAGATAATGTCCCATCAGGAAGTTCTATTAGCATTGCAACACTAAAGGCAAAAGTGAGGAGAATTTTGTCAATACTGTTGTAGGTTTAAAAATGACTCAACTCTAATGACATGTGAGCTGACCAAAAAAAAAAGCTGTTATTAAGGAACTTGCATACTGTGCAAGAGAAAAATGGGAAACAACGTGAAACCTGAATAACTAGCAAAATCTGTGAAGTCCATAGGTCAAATTCTATTCTCTACCATCTAAACTCAGCCCCGTCAACCTGGCAAGATGACACAGCAAACATACTGGTGTCAGGTTTATTTTCGGTAGAGCTGGTAGTGACATCGAGAGTTGAGGGAGTTCAGCTTTTCCCATTACAAGACTGTTTCAGCAGCTTGTAACTTTGCCAACCTATCTGTACACACATTTTCTAGGTCAGGTGCCTGAGGCTAAATTTTTGGAAAGTTTCAGCAAAAATAATAGCAGCCATTTTCCAGAACAAGCTTAGGAGGAAAATGCACTGTTCTGGTAATGTTACAAGGTTGCAACAGCTTTGTGGAGAAGCTCTGGTGCTCCCATACTTTGGAGAAAGGGCTCAACATCTGGAAGTGAGGGCTGCCTTTGTGTCATAAAGGCATCTTTTGCCAATACAGACCTGGATAGTGAAGTGGTTGGTCTCCTGCACTCTGAAGAGATGGTGTGGCTGGTTCAAGTCTCCCCTTTCTGGGAGGGGGACTAGATGAGGTCCTTTCCAATCCTATGATACCATGAAAAATTGCCCAAATCTGGACATTTTATAATCCTTTAAAAAAATCTTAGTCTGCATCAGCATTAGATTGATGGCCAGGATTTCAGTAGCTGAGCAGGACTTTCCCCGCAACTGTGCCTCCTCACTGGTGGGAGCTACTCTAGCACCAGGTACCAAAACTGGCAAGCAGAAGCCTGTCTTTCCTGTGCTCTGTGCCCAGGAAATATGGTAGTAGTAGTAGCCAGATTCAAATATAAGGTGCCCTAAGGGAGAAGAAGAGCAGAAGTGGAAGATGGAGACTGATGCTGACTTGACAATGATTGTTCTTGGAGGCAGGGATGACTGGGATCCAATGGCAGGGAAGGGATGGGAGACACTGGACAAGGAGATTAGGACTATTGGGTCAGTATTGTGCATCCTACAGGTTTCTGGGCTCCCTGCAGGTTTTACCTCGCATTCTCTGTTCGCCCAAGAAGTAAGGAAAACCACCTTGCCCCACTCCCAGCCAGAAGCAAGGTTGTTGCTTAGTTCTTCAGGGGAGCAGAGGACAGCTGGGCTCTAGCTACACAGCTTTCCTGTCTACACTGACAGCACATCACCCTAACTATGCCAACATAAGCCCTACACCTCTCATTGAGGTGGTTTTATTATGTTGGCATAGCAGAGGAGTTACCTCTGTGAGAAGCATTTCTATGTGTACACCTCCATTGATTTGTCAGCCAGCCCTCAGATCAGAAGAGCAGCCTGAGCAGGAGATTGGGAGTAGGAGCTGGGAAAGGGGGAGAATGGAGCTCAGATAAGCTGCCTGGGGAAGAAGTAGACTGGAAAAGGAGCCTGGAGCGAGGCAGGACTCAGACATGCTGGACTGGATGGGGACAGAAATGTCTGTGCCCACTAAAGTACAATGCTCTCCAGATCCTGGAATGGAATGCAAGATTTCTTCAGTCTCACTATTCCACTGCTGTCAGCAAATATTTGTGAATACTACTCGCAAAATGTCTCATCATCCCTTTGTGGCTCGCCCACAGACAGGGTGACAGCTTTCCAATGCTATAATTTATTCTGGCATTTCAATGAGAGAGGATGATGCCAACCCTGTTGATGATCCCTGTCAATGTAAGTCTAAATCAAGGGTCTCAAACTCAAATCACCATGAGGGCTGCATGAGGACTAGTATGTTCGCCTGAGGGCTACACCTCTGAAACCTTTTCATACAACGATTTTGCAAATATCGGTAACAATAGTGTCATTGCGGGCCACAGGAAATAGCTTTAGGGGCCCCATGTGGCCCACAGGCTACGTGTTTGAGGCCCCTGGTCTAAATGATGTTATTTCATAATGGACTTTTTCCAGGGTTTATTTTTAATCTAGGAAGTTATGTAAGAATCATATCAAGTACTATAAACAGTATGTTTTCTGAAAACTCAGGCCTGGTCATCTTAAACTGGGCACCCCAGATTAGTGGGGTTTTTTAAGCTTAATCTTTGTGCCTCCATTCAGCATTTATAAAATGAGATGATACCCCTCTCATCTCACTTGGGTGTTTGGGAAGATTAATTGTTTGTTGAAACACTCAAGTATTCTAGTGATTTGTGCCATACAGAGGCCCAAAGGAAATTAATAATTCTGCTGTCAGAGCAGCGTTTGAAGAATGAGTGTCAATAAAAGTAGGTCCCCACACTAAACAAAGAAAAAATATTGAAGAGCTGCTCATGCAATAAGCACTGTCCATCTTGTACACTGACCCAGTAACTAAAGACTATCATAATGAGTACACACACAGGGCCTGAATTAAGGCTTTGCAGGCACTCTTGTTTCTGGCATTTCCCAAGTTCTGCAGGCTTGACTTTGCAACCTTAATTTTCTTTTCACTTAGGTTTTCCACAGTGATCCATATTTCATTTAAGGCAGGGGTCTCAAACATGCGGCCCCTAAAGCTCTTTCCTGTGGCCTGCAATGACATTATCATTACTGATATTTGCAATACCATTGTATGGAAAGGTTTCAGTGGTGCAGCCCTTGGGCTACTGTACTAATCCTCCTGCGGCCCTCATGGTGATTTGAGTTTGAGACCCCTGATTTAAGGGGTTTATATTCACCCAGACTCTCAGGATAGAAGTAGAGTTAACCAGCAATGCAAATGATGCACTATATGATCCAAACTTAGGACCCATGTGCTGTATGCATGCAGTATGGATCAAAGATGGAGCACAGACTTTAAATTTTAGCGGGGTTATCTATGGAGGTGGAAAGCAGGCCATAGATGTCCTCCCCAGTAATTGGCAGGGAAGGCACACAAGCTTTTTTGGCAGGCGGTTGGACTAGATGACCTTATGAGGTCCCTTCCAACCCTATGATTCTATGACTTTAAGCTCTTGGCCCCTGGAGAATGCCTCTCCCCTCAAGCACTTGAATTCAAATTTCTGCACCTGCCCATGAGTCTGAGAATCCAAAAGCAATATGTTCAAATTAAGTGACTCAGCGTCAAAACTACACAGTGCAACAACAATATGAGTCTATTTTCTTCCACTGAACCCAAAACACCCCCTGAATTCACCATCCACTCTGCTGAATTCATCACTTCTGTATTTCTTTCCCATCATTTTCCCCTCCCATATCAAAACCTATGCAAACAGATTGTGCTACAACCATTGACTGGGCAGGCAGAGAGACACAAAGCCAAAAACCAGAAAGCTGTTACATGGTTTGTTTACTTAGAAAAACATGTTTTCACTGTAATCTGAGCAAGGCTGGATAACTACATTCTGGGAATTAAGAACTCAAACTCTGTGTTTTTAATTTTTTTCAACAAAGCTAAGCCTTTAAAAGATGCACTATGGTCCAGTCACAGTTGGAAGGAAGGACGATAAGCCATTGGGACCCTGGGCTCTAATACAAATTCACAACACTAACTTGCTGCCTGATTTTGGACAAGTCCCTTGACCTCATTGTGCCTCAATCAGTTCAGATAGAAAACTGGATAAGAAATTAAGAACCATAACTGACAACTAAATTATGTCCTTAAAAGGAGTTCCTGATCAATACCACAAAAACATGTTTTCTATAGGCAGTGACCTTCTTAAAGATGTCTAACCTTGATTAAAATTTTAAAAAATCTGTCACTTGTAATGTTCTGCTGCAAGTGGTGAGAGAAAGAAGGAAGATACATAAGCCAGCAGGCAGAAAGTGGAGAGAAACTGAAGGGTGTTTCAAAAGGGCAAGGAAATGGTGGTAGCGGATATTTCTAAGTATAAACACAGATGAAAGAATTTCAAAGGTTTGGTTTGATTAAGATAGGTTGGAAAAGCCCACCAACAGCTGAGTGGCATCTATCTCCTCAATGCAACCATCTGGGTAAATCTCACTTAGCCAATTCCCTGCCTTTGTAGGGGCCTTGGACACTGACACACCTCAGTTCTTCCTACTTTCTGTTATGGAACACAATTGCTTAGTCTCCTGTGTGTGGGCAGTAATGCTCTGGTCTCAGTTCAGCTGCTGGGTTTGTTGTGCAGATGGCTGGATGGCAGTGAGGGCTTGTGATATGCAGGAGGTAAGACTAGATGATCTTCTGGGCCCTAAACTCTATGATTCCATGAACCAGATTCTTCTCCAACTCTTAACACCCCCCCTTCCCATCCTACTTACCTTTATCTATGTATTATCTGTTTTTTTCTGGCATTTCTTTCCTCCCTAGTATCTAGCTTTTTTTTTTTTTTTTTTTTTTTTCCTGGAAACTTCCATAGGTTTATCCTAAGTCTAACAATATTTGCATAAGGATGCACGCTGAGGTCTCACGATGGGTCCTGTCTTGCAAGATTCTGTGAAAACCTTCATCTCCCGGGGAATCCAATAAGAGGTAAGAATGTTAAATGCCTCTCGGAAGGCACTCAATCTCAGAGGGTCAGAGCCTGAGTCTTTGCTAGGTCCAAGCAAGTGGATTCTGTTCAGCAAGAAATGACAATGAGCCAGATTCTGACCCCCAATATGTCTCCTTTATGCTGGTCTGATTAGATACCTTAAAGGAGATAGAATGACTCCTGATGAGTTCCCCAAATGCATGGGGGATGTAGGCAATCCTATGCCACTTTTCTGCCCAGCCTTCTGTGTAGGGACAAAGAAAAGAGTGTTGAGGCCAACCAAGACTGAGTGACTGGAGTACTCTGTACGGCAGCTATCCTGGACTACAGAAGAGCCTGTAGGCAACCATGCAAGACTACTCTAAATTGTGTCAATGGCATATAGAGTAAGGAGGTACAAAAGGTGGCATATAGCCCCCTTTGTCCTCCCCTATCTCTCGGGCTGTGCCGTCTGCACTGCTAGCACATCAAGTAAAGAATGTCAGTCCCTAAAGAGGTCATGCTTTAAAAACAGACACAAATCCCTATTTTACAGTGTTGCTGAAGTAGCATGGGGATTTTAAAATACTATTTAGGTAATGCTAAAGCAGCACCAAATCTGAGAAGGCAAGGTAAGGTTGCCAGCAAAAACATCTGAACTTGGAGAAAATCAATATCTTCTATGAGTACTATTTAGGGACTATGTAACAGCAACAAAAACAAAGCACTGTGTTATCTGTGAGACTTATGGAAAAGTGAGGATAATTTGTAACACTGATTTTTTTGGTGTGTGATGGTTTGTATGAAAGTACTCCTGATTCACCACTCATTCTTCATGAGGGGGGGAAAAAAAAGCTGCAAACAAGGTCAGAAGCAAATGAGGTAAAACGGACTGAACAAGAAATCAGTGACAGTAGGAAAATGAACAGTGAGAGTTTGAGAGACTTCTATCCACAGACAGCACAGGGAGCAATTTAAAGAGGGGAAAGACATTTCCCTGGGCAGATATTACAGAGCCAAAATAAATTGAGGAACGTAGTAGTACAATAATAGAACTATCCAGGTTGTGACTGAAAGAACACTAATGCAATTGACCAGAAGAGCAGCTGTGGAGAGAACTAGTAGAACTTATTCAAAACATTAAAAAGCGAACAAGTGAAACTTGAATGTAAAGATTTTTTTATCGAAATTCCATTGCTTAATTGGCAACAAGGCAGCTGGTCTGTTTTTAGAAGTATAATATCCTTAGCAATACATCCAGCCAACAATAGTAAAACACATTCATGGTCAAGATTAACATTGGTCTAAAGAAGTTACTGTCTATATAGCTCAAACAAAAAAACAAAAAAAAAACAAAAAAAAAAACAACCAACCAAACTTTAGAAAGACAATTCAAGTGAAAAAGCTAGTAAGTCTGGGATCTGTGTTTAAAGGTTAATGCTGAAGAAAAATCATTTACCAGATCACATTTGATCTTCATTATGTACACCCTGATATGAAGCAATTTTAACAAGATTCATATTCCCAATCTCTATGGTAAAACCCCCAGAATATTTTACTAAAATTAAGTAGTGCTACAATCAAATGAATACTCTGAAAAGATGTACATCTGATAAGGTGGTATGCCAGAATTCCCCAGTGGAGCTTGGAGTTCCATGAAATATATTTCCATCAACTACAATGGATAGTATCCCCTAACAGAGCAAAAGATACAAATGCACAAACATACTCTTAGTTCAGTAATTCGATAAACTCCTTATGAAGAACAACTGTTAACAAAACAGACTCAAGGAAGTCTACCCTAGTTGGTGCTTGGCTAATGTCCCATATATTACAGAGATAAAACCCCCCAGAGTTTTTACCTTTGGAGAAACAGCTTCCTAGGGTTCATTTGAGTCAAAGAGTAGTCAGCAATTCCATAGGAAGCCATCTTGGAATCAGGCTGCTGTGGTCCTGATTTATAATCTCACAAATCTCCACCTTGTGACAGAAATGCAGCACTGCAATTTCCTAGGAAGCTGATTGTGGAAACTGAAAAAAATCTGTTTGTTGATTGATTACCTTTCCACCCTATCATTTGCCTGTAGTTTTTCATTTTAATATGGGGTTGTTAGTAGTCCCTAATTTCCTGTTGACTGGATGATGCTAAAGCAGTAGGCTAGGTTAGTGGCCAAAACCAAAAAAAAGTAAGAGAGAATGTAAATAAGTAGAATATGATGCAAAAACAACATGGAAAGAAGGAGGCAGTAGAAGGCAGCTAGTTGACTGATGCAAAAGAGTGGTGGAGCAGAAACCTAAAAGAAGTTGGGTCCGGGATTCAATTCAAGCAAGTGCATTCCTCAGACAAAGACAGACCTACTGAAGAAAATTTGGTCCTTGGTGGTCTTTAATTAACATGCTGCAGCTTGATTTTATTCAAGGTGATTTTATTTAACTTGCTATGAAATTTTACATTTAAAATATACAGTTTTTCCTTCTTGCCTTTGCTGCATGGGAGGCTGCAAAGTGCTGCTCCTTTGCTAGATCCCCAGTGTGACAGAATCATCATCAAAAAGGAAGTTTGATTTCAGAATTCTATGCGAAAGGAAATAAAGGTAGTTTGCACTATTTGTCTCAAGCCAGTGTCAACAACTTCAACTGGTTGGGAAGAAGGTCAGGTTTTAGAAGGTCTAAAATACCTTTAGAAATGTGATATAAAAGCCATGCCTTATCCTTAATATAAATGCCTTAACAGGAGCCCTTTTCTAACAATGGTTTCTATTACATTGGTCAAATTAACTGCAAATATCTATATGTAGGTTTATTTTGTTTAAACGGTTCCACAGAATTAATCCCCACTTATCTACATACACATCACTATATCTGTCCATTGTTCGGAATGTACCATATTGATTTTAGCAGCAGCAAAGTTAGTGTATTCTCCTGCCTCATACAATTAACCTGTTGTAAGTGGCCCTTCCTTTGCTTGGAATTTTTGAATTGCCAGTCTGAGTCAGACACAAGGGCTATCACTTCACTAACCCTGTCTCTGACAGTGACTAGAACTAGATTTTAGCGAGAAAAAGTGGATGAGGTAATAAGTTCTGTTGGACCAACTTCTGCCGGTGAGATAGACAAGCTTTCCAGCCACAGGATCGACATGGCTATGGCTACAGTGCATCGAACCAGATATGCAGAGGAAGATGTAAAGAACTCTAATAGGCAGATGTGGGGTAATCTGTCCCCAGTATTAGGTCTCATCCTAATCGCTCATAGAGATTGGTTTAAGACCCAAATCATGAGATTTAGTTACCTTTCCAACATTGTTAGAATTAACTATTGTAACTAAATATTCTTTCACTCATTTTTCCATTGCATTTGTAATTATTCTATTTATAGTCAGCCTTTTGAACCATGCTGCAATAGCAAAGTGCCTTAGAAAGCCACATCTGTGTGGCAGTAATGCAACTTAAAATGAAAACATTTGGCAGGTGGAAGAATATCCTAATGCTAATATGAATTTCCCTAATAGTGCCACTGCTTCTATGAATACAGAAATGATCACTACTAGTCTTTACGCAAACCGACATTGCCCTGCCAGTCCTTGGCTTCATCGCTTCTTGGTCACTACTGGTTTTAGAGGCTCTCTCTGTTCCTAGTAGTACTACATTATTCAACCTTCAATAGTCAGAAGACCGTGACATCTTTGTTCTTGACCACCATCTATTCTAGAGACTGTAGTCCACGCTCTTTCCTTGGTAAGTATCCATAATTCTTCTTCAAACTGATTCAGGATTTTTTCTATGTCAGCCTCCAGGTTATTTAATTGTTTGATTGATTTTATTTTCACCAAGAAGGGAGAATGGGGAATCTTTCCTTTAAGTTAATTTTACAAGCTGAAAGACCACCACTTTTGTAAAGGCTGTTTGGGATGGGGGAGTGAGAACAGAATCTGAATTAGTAACAGGTAGGAACAGAAACTGAATTAGTTTAACAGGTGAGCTAGTTTGAGAAAAATGTGCTAATTTTCCACCCTTCCTCCACCAGAAAATTGTTTTTTCACATTTTCATATCAAATCTAAATGGATTCCTCTTGCAAGGTCAGAGCTAGTTCTCTGTTTTTTTCTTACATCCCTAAGCGGCAGAGTCAAAAAGGCCAATACACTACTAGAAAGGGTGTTCTTAGGTGAGTTCCAGACATAGTTTGCAGGCTCAAGAGGTTTGTGTGCAGTTGCAGCCCTTTCAGGCACCTATCAGTGGATCAGGAATGCGCTTTGTGCCTGATACATTGCCAGCACTAGTAAACACATATAACAGTAAACTAATGGTAAAAGCTACTTTTTGTTATTCTAACATTCATATTAAAGGTAAGGAACACTATGTGCTAACAAATAAAAACATTCTTCCAAAAACTGGCTCTGTACATGGAAACAGATTAATCTAACCATTCCGATGAAAAGATAGCCAGAGGGAAAGAATGAGAAAATTATTTGTCCCCAATGTAATTTAATTGACTGCAATAGAATAAGGGATAAATCTGGCCTATTTTATGAACTTCAATGTATGTATTGAGCCCTCCAGCACTTGCTTCTGTAGCACTTAGTTATGCTCATCCAGTTCCTTGAGAGGACTAGGATATGTCACGGGAGGGGATTTAATAACATAAGGGGCTCTAGCTTGAAGTTCATTCTCTCAGAGAAGCCCACAGTGTGCATTTTTCTGTCTCTTCCCACAACATCTTTGACCTTGGAGAATTATATAACTTAACTGCAGAAAGCAATTAATGCATCAAAATTTCATTTTATCAACATTTCAATTGTCTTATTAAAGATCCAAACATTACCACATCTGATGTGTAGCAGCTACCCACCATCTGTTTAGCAGAATTTCACTTTAAAATTGAATCACATGGAAAAGTTTTAACCTACTGGTAGGTACCACAGTTGGGTAAGCAGATCATGAACACATATTTATGAAATTGATGTTTCATAAGAAAAAGCATACTACTATCCCATTCTTCCATTGAACTTGAAAACCAAGAACAAACAATAAAACAAAAGCCACTGGATTAAGTGAATGTTGTTAGTGTTCCAGTCTGGCTTCCACAGACTAATCTGCAGCTAATCTGACTATTCCCTGGTGTGAATAGAGAATAATTTAGTTTAAACCAGTTTTTCTAACTGCCCCTTTGTTCACACCCCAAGGAGGAAGCAGTGTTTTGGGGACACCTCCCCCTAGTTAAGTGAAAGGAGACAGAAATAACATCTCCCTCCCAACTCTCGTTCTGCCATAGCAACCTAGGGGGAGTGGAGAGTCACCTCTACTAGACATTCAATACTGCCACTTTGGACTCCAGACAGACATTGAACATGCCAGAGTTTAATCATAAAATGGGATTTTCACCCTGTCTGTATGAAGTAAAATAGCTTTGCAAAAAACCATCAGTTGGTACATCTTTAGCTTGCAACACTTGTTTAGCTCTTCAGTGAGATTGTATGCCATGTTGCTAAGACAGGGGTCTCAAACATGCAGCCCCTAAAGCTATTTCCTGCGGCCCACGCTGACACTATTGTTACTGATATTTGCAATATCGTTGTATGAAAAGGTTTCAGTGGTGTGGCCCTCAGGCTAACATACTAGTCTACATGTGGCCCTCATGGTGATTTGAGTTTGAGACCCCTACTCTAAGAGGATCAACAGAGAACGCACAGTCCAGGAAACTGGGGAGGTTGCCCTGTAGCTTGCTGCGTAATTTAGACAAGTGGTTTTCAAACTTTTTTTCTTAGGACCCAGTTGAAAAAAAAAATCATTTATGCTCATGACCCAACACTTGTGTCTTCAAGCAATTCATTCCAGTTTTTCAATGGCAGCAGCAGGGGGTGCCACAACCCCAGTACCTGAGGGTCTGCAACCCAATACTGGGTCCCAACCCATGGTTTGAAAAGCACTGATTTAGACAGCTTGGAGAGACAAAAGGTGGTTGAGGTAATAAGTTTTATTGGATCAACTTCTGCTGGTGAGCCAAGCTTTTGAGCGCAGATTGATATGGCTATGGCTACGGCTACATTGCAGTGACCCAGATATGCAAAGGAAGGTGTAGAGCAGCGGTGGCCAAAAACTTAAAGAACTCAAGAGCCATACAAGTTGATTATTAAACCTTCAAGAGCTGCACTGAGGCATATAGTCATATACGGTTACCTACTAAATTGATTTGCTGACATTCTTCCAAGAGCCACACTTTTTCATTCAAGAGCCACATGCAGCTTCTGAGCTGCAGTTTGGCCACGTCTGGTGTGGAGAATGGTAATACGCAGATGTGGGGCAATCTGTTCCCAACATTAGATCTCATCCTGGAGCTCCCTGGAACCTCTGTGGCCTTGTGGCCCCATTTCTGCCACCAACCACACCCCAAATACACCATCTAGTCCAGGATTTTCCAGGGTGTCCTTAAAAAACAGCTTTCCCCAGCTAGATACAGAGCTTTTAGAACCACTTTGTGCTTTTCTAACCCACATACAACAACAATTCATAAGATTGGCTGTAGGTGAACCTTTGTACCTTGGAGCAGGTCTTTAGCTCAGGTATTTCTGGCTGAACCAGTGCAGTCTACAACAATTTCTACCCAGGGCTGGCAGGAAGCCACACACATTGTAATGCATGAGTTGTATTCTACGAGTTCAATTTTGGGTCGCCCAGATCCATAATCCCATGGTATAGTCCTTTGCATTTAGAAGTTAGCAGAAAGCTCCTGCTTTCAGTATCAGAGCCAGGCACCACAATTGTGCCTTTTAGGTGTTCTGGAATAATACAAATATAAATGGTGCTGTGGATGGATGTAGCATAAGGGCCCTGTCCTACACAACGTGACTACATGGAAATACTAAGAAACAAGCAAGCATATGCAATGAGTATTTCTTCACTAAGTCTTTCAGAGACTATCCTTGAAAAAATTGCTTCTCGGTATTATTAGGTCTGTAAAACCCCTGCCACCCTCCACCACACTTGACATTCCTAACTTTTTCTTTCCACTGGTACCCCCAAAAAACAGGACTCTTCTCTTCCTTCTTGTCTACCTTGTAAATTTTATTTACATCTGGCCCTTATTGATTAATATAGCAAAACTGCTTTGAGTTATTGCATCACTAAAATGGACCATTTCTACAAGCACTAAATAACATGTACATTGCCAACTCATGATTTTATCACAAGTCTCATGTTATTTGGTGTTTTAATTAAAAGTCTTAGCTCCCTGAGTCCTGTGATTATATGACAATCTCAAAGCGTGAGTTCCTACACCTTATGGTTATGGAGAAAAGTTTGAAACCATGACCCCTAAAGGCTGAAAAACCAGAAAGCAAACAAACACCCTTAAAATGTTTGTTTAAAAAAAAAAACTTCTGATTTTTAGGCCTACCTTATAAGAGTGTTGGAAGTAAAGGTACTGGAACTAGGGTTGCTGCCACACCCTCTGGCTTGGAGTGGTTTCCACCTCATACAGGGTTTACAGTTTGTTTTAGTGGCTTTCAGCACCCCATTATAAAAAGTATTCAGTCACTGCCATCATGTTTTTTTGAGGACTAACCCTAGCTTTTTGAACACTCAGGATTTAAAATCCTGCCATGCACATGTGCAATCTGAGATTCAAGCTTTAGATGAGGGAAGGACACACTAATTCTTGATACAAAGAATCATCAGTACTGTGGGGAGGCGTTTACGCGTGGCAAAAAATAGTTGCATTGTACATAAAATCTACACCGTCTGCTTGCTTTTGTGGCTGGTAAAT
The DNA here is from genome assembly GCA_007922195.1 of Podocnemis expansa. Taxonomy (NCBI): domain Eukaryota; kingdom Metazoa; phylum Chordata; order Testudines; family Podocnemididae; genus Podocnemis; species Podocnemis expansa. The sequence goes on along the minus strand of ML681981.1, from coordinate 12,404,319 downwards.
TTCCACATTTTAAAAACAGCTTTTTTATAAACTGTCTTTGTCTATGCATTTTTATTTATCATCTAGTTAGTAGATGAAAACTGAATCGATGTATTTTCATTCCTAATCATCTTATGCTCCACATACGCTTGTATAACCTACTCAACTCAAGACTGTATCATGAGATGACATGGATTCAAAACTTTAAACAAATACATAAAGCCGTGACCCATTTGTTTTGATATTCTGCACTGTTCCAGACAGGGAGAAAAGCCATCACTGAAACCATGAGGCAGAAGACTTCACAATTTATTAAGAAGATTAGCTGGGTTTAGCTTGTGCACTAATGATTAGTCACTGAATATGTGTTGGTTTGAAAGCCTAAAAGGTCAGGGATCAAGGAATTATTTGATTTAATTGTGTTTGTTTTTTCCCCTTATCTTTTGATATGTTAAAGAGATTTTTTAAATTTAAATAAAACTTGATGAAAACAGAGCTCCAACTATATGCCATACAGAACAATAAGTGCACCTTAAATATTGTATGTTATTTCACTTTGGGGTTATATTTGTAGAACTGCCTGCTGTGAAATGACAAAGTTCATGGTTCATCTGAACTTTTGAACTCAAGTGAGTATTTGACACAGCAAAACAATCTAAATGAACCTAACACAAAGTTTTCATAGTTTAAACCTAGCTTTCAGGCCTTTGTCTGTGGCAATTGGGTAGGAAAGTTCTTTATTGATGTTGTAAAAACTACCAGTTTAATAACAGGCAAAGGGAGTGGGGAAATCAGTGGAAAGAGCACCTTAGCATTGCTGAAATAGTGCTGGTTTGGTAGTTCATTGAACTTTACCTGACCCCATTATGAAGGCTTCCCCAGGACAAGTTGTAGCAGAGTTTGTGACAATCCTGAAGCTTCCTATCTTATTTCAAATGCTCCAGGGCTGGGAGTTCACAGATAGTGTCTTTTTAAGAGAGCACACAGAATTCACTGAGTCCTAACATTGTAATTCTATTTCCTTATGCTGCTGCGAGATTCTTGTTGTCATGTGAGGGGAAGGGAAGTTTTCATGTAGGGTTGGGGGTGTTTATTGTCTAAAAAGAAATGCATTGTCATCCACATTCCTAACTTAGCTTAGAAAGGGATTTCGTTACAAACACCTTGTTTAAAAGTCTTATTAGTTTCTTTTCTTTCCCCAAGGCTCAGCCTACTTGCATGTGAATGTTCATCACAGCTCTGCAGCATGACAAGCAAGACCGTGGTCACTGTTCTTATGGCGACTAAAGATTCAACAGCAAAAGCGACACATTCATTAGTTTCTCCATTTTTTCCTTATTGTGCGTCTCCCTGCTCAGCTCTATGAAATGACTGCAACAGTACCATGGATTTTTTTACATTATTATGACCTTACCAGCTGTACTTCAAGTTCATGACCTATTTCTTAGCTCACTAGCAAGTACAGGTGATAAGAATCTTTTATGTGATAAAAAGTATTGGTCACTTGACATATAGTGCTTCAAATGCCTCAGGGGGTGGGGGGAATTGTGGGCCTTAAAGTATTGATGATGAAACACTAAAATAGCTTTTATTCCTGGGAATGATCATTCAAGAAGTCAGTCACACAGCATGCAAATCACTACTACCAGTGCTTAGAATGGAATAGATCACAGTTTCCTTTCACAAATAAACATGTTTAAAAAATAATCTAATAATGCCTGATAATCAAAATAGCTGGAATAGAGTTAGGATTGGATTAAATCACTTTCAGCAATGAGCATTACTAATAAAATTAGCATAGTAGCATCATCGCCCAAGTATTAAGCAAACTAATTAAAATTGTAGGGTTTATTTTTGTTTTTAATTTAGCTGGAGTCTGATGTCAAGATAGGTTGTGGATACAAGAAAATGCTTAAGCAGGTAAGGCAGGTTTTTGCCCCTTTACTAAAATTGTCAACTTGCTAATGCCACAGAACATTTCTATGGTTGCACTTTTAAAAACATACTTATTTTTTTACCCAGTTTTGTTTCTAAGATCCTCTCTCCCTTCATCCTTTCCCATGGATCCTTGCAGGGATACAGAAGGGAATTTCTCCCTCTGATGCCTCTTAAATTTCAGCATAACAGGACGCACTGGAGATATGTTAATGAGATGTGTGTGTTGCTGTAGAATGATGGACCCAGCCACTCCTTATCCTTAGATTAATCCCCCCAACTGAGTGAGAGTAGCAGGCTCTTTCGACAGTCCTGAAAGACACAAAAAAAGACACAAGGCAAGTCAGTCGTCATCTGTAAATTTGGGCACAATGAGTGGGTTTGCAAGGCCACCCACCACTTATAGACAAAGCATGGGAAGCATAGAAGCCCATGTAATTGTTCTCAAGAAAGAGACCTTGACTTTGGTATCGGAGGAGCTTGTTGGGCCTCCCCATTTCACTTGTCCACCACCCAAGAAGACCTGTGGCCATGTGTTTAAAAAAAAAAAAAAAAAAAAAAAGGGCAGGAGAGGAGATTAAGGCTGATATAGAAGCCCTATCATGTCCTATTCATCGTGATGGAGGTAAGATGGGGGGAGGCACATCCCTAACCAGATATTACGAGCCATTATAAAGGAAAGAGTTTGATCCAATTAGTCTATGCTAGTTTACATTGTGTTTACTGAAACACACTCCAACTCTCAGATCTGCACAGACAAAGCATTAACATGTCTGACCCATGAGGGAATTCCTCACCCTACACTGACCAGGCTTTAAACTTTCTGGGGCTGCTGCCACAGACCATCACTCTGTTCCTTATCATGGGCATTAACAGGTTATACAGATGCAGTGCCATGTTACAAGCCTTGAGTTTAGGCAGAAACTCTAATTTTGAACCATAGTGTTTTGTGGATCCCATTAATGTGAGGTGCAAATCAAGAAGTCAGACATCTAAATACTTTATACTCCAATTAAGAGTCCAGCTATATTCTAGTATTGTCTTCAGTGGCAATTGAGGGCACTCTGTGCTTCACAGGCCTTGCTCAAAAGGATAGAGCAGATAGTTTAGGTGCTTTAGGAGCTGGGAGAGCTGCATTCATATTTAGACCCTTAATGAAACCAGCAGGGAGCAGCCTGCAGAGGGGAGCAGCTGTATTTGTGCAACATTACAGCATGGAGAGGACACTGGAAAGATGTACCAGGAAAATGGCCTCTGCTCACTGCTAGGATACCTAATTACTGCTAACAGTGCAGCAGACTGAAAGGAGCACACCAGATACTAGGCCCAAGGAGCCCTAATTGTCTTATAGACACCCATTGTGGATGGAGCCAACCTAGGCAATACCTCTGCTGTTGTTAAATGTAACTGCTTAGGGGATTGAGACTAGGATATTTACAACCTTTACTGCCAACCTTAGTGAACAATTCTTTGTTTGAGTCATGTGTTTGCTAACATGTTGGGATCAATGAGCTGTTACAGCCTAGGAACCTGGCACCTAAAACAGCTGCAACACTTCCTTCTGAATCATGGTCTTCTTGACATGTTATTAAATACATGAAGAGAGCAAGTGTCCCACAGAACTCAGTGACCCCTCTTAGTAGAGACAACTGCACTTCCTTCCTTGTTGGGGCACGGGAGCTTCCTAAATATTGCCTTACCTGGCTGGAGGTGGAAGCAGGAGCAACACCTTTCATCTTCCCTTCAAGGGTCCTTGTCTAACCTTCTTATGCAAAACTATGTCTGCTCTAGAAAGCACTCAATACCTTTCTCACATACATATCTTCGTTAAGGATAAGTACATCACTCCACACCTTTTATTAAGCATACAGTATCTTTGTAATTAGTCTCTTCAACTCTTCCACTCCCACCTCCAACTAAACAAATGCACTTTCTCAGTAAGGCCAGTATGACAGACTTGGAGCTTGCCAGTCAAGACATTGAGGAGCTATGAGAACTCCTTTTTGTCTTCCTCCCCGCACTAAAACAGACTATTTTTAATAAGTTAACAAAGCCATCTGAATATGATTAACCTCCTTTTCAAGGTATTTCATTAGCAATAAGTGATGCAGCAGGCAGGCAGCTTGTAGAAAGAGTATTTATTTGCCATATTGCCTAGTGTTACATGCTAGGACTCAAATTTAGGTGCAAGCAGCTTTCCAGTAGCAGGTATTCGTGGGTCCCTGTGGCTACATCTAATTAGGTCCTTTCCTGATACCTGTCCTTCTTTTCCTAGTTCCACCCATCATACTGCACTAATTTTAGGCAAACTCTAAGAAAAATTTTGTTAGGATGAGATGTGGCAGGAAATTTTTCAGAAAGGTTGTTTTCTTTGCAGGAGAGTTGACCTTTTAAGGTGAAGCTAGCTTCACTTTAAATTTATAGTAGCTACTGCTGCTCCATAACCTGGTAAAATACTAGAAGAAAAGATAATGGTGAACGACTACTTAAACACATAAAGAACAAGGGCCTGTTGTAAATGTCTGTTTATGGATATAGTCTAAAGCAGCTATATTTTGCAGACTCAGGTGTTTATATTATGGTTATCAGAGCTTCAAAACACCGGGATAATTTATTGCAGCTTTCTATAGCCTCATGAGGCAGTTGAATTCATGCCCAAGGAGCTACATGAGGAACCTCCTTACCTTCACTGAAAAAAACCAATTAGAGCCCTTTCATCACCTCATGTAACTCTACATTCCTGGCCATTTGAATTTGTATGAGGCATATCATATCTTTCCAAAATGTCTGTTTTTCTCCAGGAAGGTGAAGATATGGGCTCATTTATTTCATGGAGCTGTTTGAACCGTGCAAGACTTGAGCCTGACATTATGGAAGAAAAGAAGCAGAGCTGACTGAGCCACTCTTAGATCTCTGGGAACATGCACACCGCAGTCTACTCAACACTTTTTGAAACCTCATCAACTCTTGCAACAGCAGCTGCAACAGTTAAAGCAGCAAGTCCAGATGCAGAGTTCCTTTCCTCAGTCCTACCAATACCCCCAACAACTACTCGGGGACTTGGATAAGAACCAAACACCGCTCGAGCAAAGATGGGAAGCCCCACGCCTCACAGTCCAGCAGACGCGGGCAGGGTACCAACCGCTCAACGGGGAGGAAGCAGTGCTTTTGATGATTACTCTGAGGGCAGCAACTCACAGCCTTGGCCCCGACCTTTGCCAACCGCCTACACTGCTTTGCGCATCACTGGGCCAACATCACAACTGACCAGTGGGTCCTCGAAATGGTCTCGGAAGGGTATTGTATACAGTTCTGATCAGCCCCTCAGGCCAGAAAACTACCCCCTCACCCAAACCTTGGGAACCAGGAACTAGATTGCCTGCTCAAAAGGGAATGTGAGAAGCTCCTCTCCCTCAGGGCCATAGAAAGGGTCCCAAAGTAGGAGCGTGGAAAGGGTTCTATTCCTGATACTTTCTGGTCCCCAAACCCAACAGGGACCTAAGATCTATTCTAGATCTCAGAGCTTTAAACAAACACATAAGGAAAATAAAGTTCTGCGTGGTTTCTCTTCACAGATCATCCCATCTATGTCTTCTGGGGAATGGTTTGCAGCCCTCAATCTAAAAGACGCTTACTTTCACATAGCAATATGTCCCTGCCACAGGAGGTGCTTAAGGTTCATCATGGGAGGGAAATCACTTCCAGTTCACATCACTCCCCTTTGGGCTCTCTCTGGCCTCCAGAGTGTTCACAAAGTGCATGGTGTTGGTTGTGTCACTCCTGCGCTGGCAGAGCATAAAGATTTACCCCTACCTGGATGATTGGTTAATACATGGGGAATTGAGAGCTCAGGTGGAGTGCCATGTCAGAGTGGTAACCCACCTGTATGGGTACCTCGGCCTCTGCATAAATCAAGACAAGTCAAAAATCTGCCCATCCCAAACCATAGAGTTCATAGGAGCTCTCTTAGGTGCTCACAAGGGGAGGGCTTCCCTGCCCCCCTCAAGATTTCGGTCCATATGCACGATCATTATGGAGCTGCAGGAGTCTCAAGTGCCCACAGCTCGCTGTTGCCTACAGCTGCTCGGGCACATGGCAGCCTCCACCTCCGTGATTCTGACGGCATGCCCGAGCATGAGGCCCCTGCAGGTCTGGTTCACCATGTTGTTCCACCCATGGAGAGACCCCATGTCCAAGGTACTGTCGGTCCCCTGAGACATCCTGGGGACACTACCTATTTGGAAGGACACCCAGTTTGCCATGGGGGGAATTCCCTTTGAAACGCTAAGGCTCTCAGTGACATTGAAAACTAATGCTTCGGACTTGGGGTAGGGGTCCCACATTTCGGGGGAGCTTTCCACCCAGGAACTTTGGTCTCATGCAGACAGCCTTCTTCACATAAATGTGAAAGAACTTCGGGCCATCAGTTTGGCTTGTACGACCTTCCTGGACAGGATACAGGGCAGGTCGGTCCAGATTCTAACGGACAACACTGCAGCCATGTTCTATATGAACCAGCAAGGGGGTGTCCACTCCCCAACTCTCTGCAAGGAAGCATGCAAACTTTGGGAACTAGCCCTGAAATACTATTTCACCCCGGTGGCAGCACACCTACCGGGTATGGACAACAGGCTGGTAGATATCCACTAGTGAATCACGAGTGGTCACTCCACAATACGGTATTTTCTCACCTGACAGACAAATGGGGAACACCCCAAGTAGACCTCTTTTGCAACATGGCAGAACTGCAAGTGTCAGCAATTTTGCTCTCTCCGGGGTCGCTCAATGACGCCTTCCTCATCACTTGGTCAGGGGCCCTAACGTATGCCTTCCCACCGGTCCCGTTAATATACAGGGTCCTCCTGAATGTCAGGTTGGATGGAGCAAACATGATATTGATAGCTCTGGATTGGCCCAAACAACACTGGTTCTTGTTCCTACAGGACCATCTATAGAGACCCCATTCCTCCTCCCCTTTGGGTGGACCTCTTGACACAGGACTCAGGGGGCCTGCAGCACCCAAATCCAGGTTGCCTGCATCTGACAGCTCAGAGACTCTCAGGAAAAACTCTGCTTGGACAGGGTTGGGAAGGTCCTGGTTGGTAGTAGAAAATCATCCACCAGGTCCACCTATACAGCCAAATGGAAATGATTTTCCAACTGGGCTCAAGGTAAAGGAGTAAACCCTATAGAGGCTCCTTTACACCTACTCCTTGATTATCTGCTAGACCTTAGAGACAAAGGTCTTTCTCTTTCCTCACTGAGAGTCCACATAGTGACGATCTCAGCCTTCCATGAAAGGATGGATGGAGCCTCTGTTTTCTCCCACCCTATTTCCACTAGGTTCCTGAAGGGATTTGAAAGACAGTTCCCACAACCCCATGAACCCATCCCTCCTTGAGACCTGAACCTGGTGTTTCAGGCACTAATGGAGCCCCCGTATGAACTCTTAGACTCATGCACCTTACTGATCCTCTCCTGGAAGGTGGCCTTCTTCGCAGCAATCACCTCAACTAGAAGGGTTTCAGAGCTAAAGGCCCTTTCCTCAGAACCCCCGTATACGAGGTTCTTTCCCAATAAAGTAGTACTGCGACCCCACCCCTCCTTCAGGTAGTTTCTCCCTTACACCTAAATCAGGATATTTGCTTGCCAGTGTTTTTTCCAGACCCTCAGGTTATGGAAAACCAGAGGAGGTGGCACACTCTGGATGTGAAAGGAGCACTCTAACATACATTGAGCGCACATGTGTTCCACAAAACCTCTCAACTCTTAGTGATGGTCGCTGAATGCAAAAAAAAGGTCTTCCAGTAGCCTCACAGTGCATTTCCAAACGGATAGTAAAGTGCATCAAAGACTACCATGGAAGGTCGAATATGCCCCTTCCTGGGACTTTTAGGGCTCATTCTGCCAGAGCCCAAGCTTTGTCAATGGCCTTCCTCACTAAGGTCCTGATCCAAGAGATCTGCAGGGCAGCTACATGGTCATCGGTGCATACCTTCACAACGCACTACGCTATCGTCTAACAGTCTAGAGAGGATGCCACGTTGAGTGGAGCCATACTCAGTGTGGGCAGACTGTAACTCCTCCCACCATCCTTGGGTATGGCTAGCAGTCACCTGTAACTGAATGATGTGAGTAGCACTCAAAAAAGAACGGTGGGTTACTTACCATTAACTGTCCTTCTTCAAGATGGGCTGCTCACATACATTCAGGTCCCTCCCACCATCCGCTCTAACAGAGCTGGTGAAGGTATAAGGGATTGGGAGAGTCAGGGTCACGGTCACCTATATAGCCGCGGTCGCAGCACAGAGGGGGTGTTGGCCATGTGCCCTGACCTGACAGGCTAAGGCTAAAGACTTTCCAAGATACCGTGCGCTGTGGCATGTAGACACTTGTAACAGAATGTATGTGAGCAGCCCACCTCAAAGTTGGACGGTTACCGGTAAGTAACCCAACAGTCTCTCACTCAAGGATACTTAGAGGTTTTTCTGTCTTTGAGTATGGAAAACACAAAGGTTCCATTTATTGTGTGCAACCTCAGCTCTTACAGAAACCGCAAGAGTACTGTAGTTTTAATAGCAAGGTATCTCTTTCCTTTGGGAGACATCATTTAGGATTATATGAAATTATTCATGTTTAAGAAATGATGTCCAAAGTAAACATCCAGTCAAGCATATGGTGTCATTAATTCAGGCAATTGAAACTTTCCTAGTGCATCATGACCTTTCTGATTCTGTGTCACTGGGTCTGAAGTATTTTGGTTGTGCACCTTGTTTCATATCCTCCTGTTCCTTATGACCATCTAGGTTTCTGTCAGACTCACTGGCTGTACCCATGCTATCTTCTACAGTCATCTGTAATTAGCTATTGCCCCAACCTCCTGGGGTTTAAGAAGATGTGTACTATTCCTCTGTGGTTTCTTACCAAACTTTGGCAGTAGAATGTAGGATTGCACATATACAAAAATTTAGATGTGTCAGTCTACTCAATGTTCTAGATAGTAACTCCAGGACAAAGGATATTTTAGTACATGAGCAAAGTGTGGTTTCCCCCCCCCCCATTTGGCATTTGATAGGGTTTGTGAGAATTGTACTCAGAGCTGTTTGAATAAGAAATAGTCTATCAATGTTTAAACAGTAGTCTTTCAACAATAAATAGTTCTTCCCATTACAGAGCAGTTAGTCGTTCTCTGTTTCGTCCCCTCAGATTTCACCCCCAATGGATTTTATTGCATTTCTGTAATCAATAAATGTGCCTTTTCTTTTTTAAATTTGCACTTGTGTTGCTTGTGGCTCATGCCCTTAGGACATATATTTAAAAGCTCAGGAATTATTTTTTTAACAAATATTAAAGAAAGCCCCCAACACCTTCAGTAGCTGTCAAATTCCATACAAATGCATCCATGTATTTTATGTATATAAAATACATTTTCATTGTCTCATCTTGGAACTTCTAGTACTAATTTTAGATAGTCAGGTCCAACCATATTAGTACATCTGCCAAGAACATGCATTTCTGCACAGCAAACTGGCAGCCTTCTTCTCAGACTTCAGACCATATTGATGCTTTTTGTCTCCAAAACAGCATCTCTATGACTACTCTAGAATCATGTTGACAAGTCCCTACATTATTTCCCTCCCATTCTGTAAGTTTCCCCCTCTTCAAAGCGTCCGACCAAGGGGGATTTTCTCCCACAAAAGCTCATGTGATAAATAAATTTGTTAGTCTTTACAAATGCCACAAGACTCGTTGCTTGTTTTGCTGAACTAAACTAACACAGCTACCCCTTTGATACAGCCCATTGAGTTTGGGCTTTTCAACTTGTTTTAGTTTATTTACTCTGCCCTTAAAAATCTTGTGAAGAGTATTGCTACTTGTTTCAGGGCACATCCTATTGAACAAATTATATCTTTCAAGCAAATGCTATATGTAAGAATAACATTTCACTCCCTCAAACCTGTAAGGAAAGTTCTGGCCAGGCCAGCCTAGTTTGCCAGCAGATCATGTCACTCATGCATGTTATCAGAGATTTCCTTAACACCCCTCCTACACCCCAGTGCACCCCCCCCCCGAATTTCCCAACACTCCCCCAGTTGTCTGCTAGTAACAGTGTTATCCAAATTAATGGGGCCCCCCCTACCCCCCCCAAACCCCCCTTTTACCCCCCCCCCCATTTTTAAAGTCCTGGGGAAAATACTGCATGTTATTATATGACATTTGCTGTAAGTGTGTTGCATAGCCCCAGTATTTCACAAGCTATGATTACACAGAGCAGAGATTTTCTTTCCCATGAAGTGATTCCACAAAGAGTCATTTCTACATAGTATGTGTCTCTCATCTTCCTGCAACAGGCTTGCAGGAGTTCCTGTTTCTTTAAGACCTTTGGTTTACCCATTTTAGCTCTTTCACATCTCATCTGATCATGTTTGCTTTCAGTTCTGTTAGAAGTACTGTGTCGTTAAAAACAGCCAGCACCAATCACTGTTAACAGTTGCCTCTTTTTGCAATGAAGCATGCTGTGCTGTCTCTGGATCTATTGCCCCAATAAACAGCACATCTGTGACCTCAGAGTTCCTCTCCTGGGAAGCGCAGTTTTCAAGAGGGAAATTTTCATGTCCCTTTTGAACATACTTTGCCATGTACTAGGTATTTTTAATGGGATGTTCCACGCCACCCCATTTGCAATCCTTCCCAGCTCCATTCTCTCTCAACCTCAGCTCCACCTGAAGTATGTTGTCTGTCTTTCCCTTCTTAAAATATTTATTTTTCTACCTCATTTATGAGTGAGACTTTAGCATAATCTTCCTCAAAGTTTGCACAATCCTTTTCCATTTGGCAGGATCCAACAACCATTAAAGTCATTTTCTGCTTCTGCCTTCACTAGGCTTTGGATCCGGCCCTCAATGTACTAACCTAACAGAGTTTAATAGTATCTTGCAAAGTAGACATTGGTTAAGTAAGAGCTCTCAAACTTTTTTCTGTTTACAGCAGAGACTTCCTGATCTCTTATCAAGAGGACCTTATTTGACCCCACAATTACAGGACTAATTGTTTAACCTTATGTCTGTAAAGAAAGCATCAAAGGTTTCCCTGCTGTATGAAATCCATAGCATTCATATACATTGTTCCTTTTCAGGGAACAATATGAAATTTTATCCCTTGTCTAACCTGTCCCATACAACCGAAGCAAGAAGTGTACACAAAATGCAACTCACTTTTCAAACTATGGCCCAAGTCTGCCTTCACTTAGGAGCTGCAGTCTCTTTAAAAACAACAGGCTTGGACGGGGTATAACTGAGGATACAATATTGCCCTAAGTCCTTGCTTTATTCTTGTGAGCTGCCCCAGTAAAACAGTGGGTCTGTTCAAGAAGATGAACAGGATTCAGCCTTAAATAAAAAGCCATCTACAAAAAACATCTCCAATTGCTAGTTTTCAATCACTGCAAATGCTTCTAACAAATGCTTTTTATTGTGTTTACATACTTTGTTGTTGGAATTCCTCTTTGCTTTGCAAAGTTATGTTCAACTAAATATTTTTAAGCTACCCCAGAAAGGTAAACAACAGAAAAGGTGAAGGTGTCCCACAGACAAAGTTGCCTAAGGCAACTGTCAAATGTAAATTTCAGTGGAAGGTTTCAGCATGTCTCCAGTTTAACGGAGCTGAGGAATGCAGCAAAAACAGGTGTTGTCTGACACAAGCAATAATTATCTTTCACATTGATGGATGTTAATTTAATCTGTTCTTTACATGGTAGCTAGGTCTCAGCTGAGTTACTGCCAAAAAGCAGATGAGATGTTTTAGAGTGGTTTGTATGTGACAATTCATAAGGCAGTTTTTACTCCCCTTTTTTATTTATTATACAAAGCAGTATTAATGTTCCTTGCCGTTTGCCCATTAAACTAGCTCTACATGCATTTTATATTACACTATCAATATATGTATAGTCTCATTAATAGGTTTTTAATGAGCTCATAATGAATATGATCACTTTTGATGACTTTACCAGAAAAAGCGTTAATTAGCAGAGTGTCCTTTTAAAATATGTATAGACCCTAGACAATATTTACAAAGAAAAACTGTTTGAAGTACAAGGTCACAGGAGCAAAGTTAAACCACCCCTGTTGTCCTGCCATGTCCTGGACTCAAATGAAGTCAAAATGTGGAAACAGCAGCTCTCATCGAAAATGATTAGTTACTTTCTAACATCCAGTGTATACAGTACATCCTTCATTAGTATTAAGTCATTCTATCAAACACACACCCAACCTATGCCCCTGGGCAAATTTTTTTGCACTAGTGGCACTGAAATGGTCAATAATCCATGCATATGCTGACCTTGGCAGTGGTTCAGGGACAGTCTTTACATAAACAGGTCTTACCTTACAGCTCAACCCTGTCTTATACATAGCAACACGAAGCTCATCATAAATACATACACTGCTAACTGGCCTGGCAGCATTTTCTATTGAATTAAAGTTGAGAAGTGTACAAAAGAACATGTGTTCTGCAGAGTGCTTCCTAGTATTCCCCATACCTGTCAAGAGCTCTACTGCCTTCCAAGAATATTGTACACCAAGGAGATACCACTAATAGGGATAATTTCATACAATCACTCACTGTTGATGGATGAACTATTTTAGCTATCCAGCATCATAGCCTTACAGTCATGGTTATGGTACTGTTCAAGAAAACAGTGCAGCTCAGGACTCATAGGAGTGACAGAGTAAATGCATGTTAAAAGGAGACGACAAGAAAAAGAATACAAAGCAATACAAGGGCAAGATCACCCAAAACTCCTACAATCAAAACAGACAAGGAAAAGAATTGCTAAGGGAGGTCAAGAAATTTTCCCATGAGGAAGAAGGACACTGTGCCTAAGACATCCATAAAACTGAATCTTTTTTCTGCATAAAACTTCTGTAAGTATTAAATCTGTATTTGAAAGAAAGATCTGTAGTCTAAAGGGGCTGAGGGAAGAATGGGAATAACCAAACACTTTGAAATTGCAGGACAGTATAGGGCAGACATCTACCCAATGGCAAGAGAACAGAAAAGAAATAATGGATGTGAACCTCAAAATGTTAGGAGTTTGGTTGGATAAGCTTATGCAATGGTCTGGATGCTTATCTGAATTGCCAAAACACATTGGCTTTTGAACCCAATGGGAATTTTGTTACTGGTGTCAAAGAGATTTCATTCCTTAGGTATACAATAGCTCTCCCTCCAGCCCCCGTGCCTCCCTGCCTCCTAATTTACTTCCAAAAGCAAACTGACATCAAGGACTAAGCCCTAATCTACACTTACGGGACTTTTTGGTGGCAGTCGACAACAGATACACAAGGCACATGAAATACCTTATGTATCTGCTGATGACTTTCTAAGCTGCCAAGACACACTAGGGGAAGCTGACTGCAAGGGCCTTGTGGTCAGCTTTGGACAACTCCAGTTCTGCTAAAGCAATTTCTGGAGTGATTCAGTGAGTTCATACTCACTGTTGAATGGCTGCTGGAAGATCAAGCTGATGGTGGCAATTTTGCTGCCATCAATATAGACATACCCTGAATTTTCAGTGAATTGCTGGTACATGCTCAAAAAACTTGAAGTGCCTGCCTTTGCACACGCAACTATAGCCAATTTGCAAATGCAGTTCCACAACTGGGCATGTGTTTTTCCATGTGGCTATCAGACTCTTGGAAAATCTGGGTCTCAAATACTAACATTTCACTGTAGTAGGTTGGTATAATGAGCGCACACTCATTTTTCCTGCCTACACAAAGAACAGAAATAATGATATACCTTGTATCAGATTCACAGGATTTAATTCAGATATTTAGTCCCAGTTTTAGCTGACACTCTGATTCACCAACTCCTGCTTGGCTGCTGCCTAAACTCACTTGATGCCTAAGTTTTTGCCTTAGATGATCCCTTAGTACGTATGTTCCTGCCTTGAAGGATGTGCTGCTGTCTGTATGTAGGCCCATGAGAGCCTACTGCTAGCTCAAGCCCCAGAGCAGTCCACAGGCCAGGAGAAGATAAGTATTTCTTCATCCAAGTCACACACAGAGTCCAGTTCAGGAGGCATGCTCAGAGGCCACCCAAATCTACACATAAGAGCCGGGGGACAGGAGAGGGGAGAGATTGAGGCTAGTGATCAGGGTACTCACTGGTAATGTGTGTGACCAACAGTTGAAACATCCCCTGTGCTTGATGAGCAGGGATCTGCCATGTTTCAGGTGAATTTCCTAACCATCAGATACAGAGTGATTTTCACTGGTCCAAATTAATAATTTTTAATTTAAAGGGGAACAAAATTCAACAACAGACACTGAGGGACAGCCACATCAAAATATCCCGGAGCTCAGTGGCCAAAGCCATCAGCTAAAAGATGTGAATGAGATCCCTGTTCAGATCCATTCTTCCTCTCAGACAATGAAACGACTTGAACCAGTGAACTCCCATGTCCGTACTCAAACCAAAAGGATAAACATTATAAGGGAGACTCCTCTTTCGCCCCACCCCTTGTTTTATTTGATGTTAGGCAGCCTCTGAGCCTGTCTACTGGATTGCACCTGGCACACACTTTAGTTCAGAGGACCTCAAACTTTTTGGTAGCACGCCCCATTTTCATTTTCCAGAAACTAATGCCCCACACCTCTCAAATGTCTAGTGCTCCAATACTCCTTTAACAAGAAGTCAAGGTTGTTGTTGGAAAAATAACCAAAATTTCATAACCCAATGCCGCCCTTGGATTTAGGGTGGCACACCCCCAGTTTGAGAACCTATGCTTTAGGTAGAGGAGGGCCTTTCCCCTGGTTTTGGGGTTGCTAGTAGTTATAGAAACCTTCCTGCTATCCAATCCCAGACTCAGACACTATCTCAGAGAAGCGCAGGCCTTAGCATAAACTGCTCTCATCTGTGTCTCCCAAAGGTTTGTGTATATGGTTCCCCACCTAGCATGCTGGCTTTGCAGGCTGCAGTCTAAGAAAACTCTCTCTCTCCCCATTCACTATCCAGGGAGCCTGATCTACACATACCATGGTTTTTGTTCAGCAAAAACAAACAAGGAGTCTTCTGGCACTTTTAAAGACTAACATTTATTTATTGCATGAGCTTTTGTGGGAGAAAACCCTACTTTGTCAGACACTGAAGTCGAAGGGAGATAATGCAAGTTACTTAAAATAACTCGCATTATCTCCCTTTAACTGCCTAACTTCTACTCACCACGGTGCCTTCAGCACACTGAAGCAACAGAAAATGCCCCCCCCCAATCAACTTAATGCTACTTTTTTTCAGGGATGATCTTACCCACTCAGTTGAGCAAGTCTCCACTGTCCTGCTCAATAGATCTGTAAAGTCAAATAGACCTGCCCTAACTCAGACTTTGTGGCTCACGGTGTTGTTCTAGTGACTTTTTTCTAGGCATCTAGAAGTTAGGTATTGTAGTGCTCAGTGTTTCAATGCCCAAGTTCCTCTGGGCATCTGGGTCATACTGACAATGATGAGTAAGTTGTGAGGATTACAGAGAATGGGCAGAGAGTCACTCACACTGTAAATGATAGGCAAAAGAAGGAGGGTTCAGACAGTTGCAAGTGCGGATGCCTCATGTGGTATGAATAATTTCTAGAACACTTTTGGAAGTATTTGTAGTCAAAACAGAGAACTATTGTTTGTGCCGCTCCTGTGGTAGATTTGTTAGACCCAAGATTTTCTCGATCTGCTTTCTGTTGTATTTGACTATTCCCATAGTGTGCAGAAGACGTACCAGAGGGGAACACAAAAGCAGGGACTGCAATTGTGCAGACTGAAAATTAGACAAAATAAAGGGCCTCAAATATGTGCATAAAATTACAAAATATTTTTCTGCGAGTACAATTTTTGGCTACCCAAACACCTGGGCATCCAAAACTGCATATGCAGCACTCTAGAGGTCTGGGAAGCTTGACTCATGAGGGAAGACTGAAAGAGCTGGGTTTGTTTAGCCTAGAAAAGAGGAGACTGAGAGGGGACATGATAACAGTTTTCAAGTATCTAAGAGACTGTCACAAGGAGGGAGAAAAACTGTTCTCCTTAACTGCTGATGATAGGACAAGAAGCAGTGGTGTTACATTACAACAAGGGAGGGTTAGGTTGGACACTAGGAAAAAATTCTTAACTCTCAGGGTAATTAACCACTGGAATAAGTTGCCTAGGCAGGTTGTGACATCTCCACCACTGGAAGTGTTTAAGAGCAGGGTAGACAAGCGCCTGTCAGGGATAGTTTAAGAGGGTACTTGGTCCTGCTATGAGTGCAGGGGACTGGACCTGATGGCCTCTCATGGTCCCTTTCAGTTTCTGTGATTCTAGATGCTCATACTCTGCTTTTGAAAGTTATAAATAGTATGCCTTTGTACAGTTTCTAACTATACAGAGAAGAAGATTGCAGCAGTAATTCAGGTCCGAGCCTAGGACTTGGGAGTCCTGGCTTGATGTGCCTGTTTAACCACACACTTGTGTGTATCCTGTCTCTGACAGTAGCTTTGGGGAGCATCTACTGAACAAGGCAATTTTGGAGTGATTTGCCCTTGTCTTCCACTTCCAGCTCCTGAGAGTCAGAGGTTTATGGCCACCCTGTGCATTGTGTTGCATCCTTGACCATCTTGTTTAATTGCCATTAATAGAGCAATTAACCAGGAACATATCTAGTTGGTTCATACCCGGTGGGCTTGTGAGGGTAAATCCATTAAAAGTTGGGAGTGCACAGATTCTAGATGATGGGGCTCACATACTCTGAACACCACGAATGTGCCTGATATAGCGGGATGTCAGAAACTGCTGCTTGTAAGGATTTTGATGGTGAAAAATGCATGAAGAATGACTGGTTTATGTGTACTTATGATGGAGACATAATACAGAAGACCTGCTGAACTATATTCATCTCTGGGAACAATGAATTACTGAGAACTTCAAAACATCTGAAGGTCCTATACCTGTACTTAACTTTAGCTCTAAAAGCTACAAAAAAATTATTTTGACCTTGGCAAAATGCCATCCCTTGGACTAGAATGAAGTGGATATAGGAGTTAATGGAAATATTCAACTCTGAGGGGAAAAAATAAAACATTTTAAAAGGATAAAATATAATTCAGATAGAATTTATATAGGAAAAATACAGCACCAGCTAGATTATAAAAATTAAGAAGCCAAGAAAAAAATGAAACACAAAAAGATACTGCTTAAGAAATTTAGCTCAGAGACCTCGCTTGTAGAGTGGAAGAAAAGACCAACCAACCGCAGATAATCTTTTACACGTGCTAAAATACAAGACCCATTAGAACATAATTCCACACCCACATTAAGCTATGCTTCATTCACAATGAACTTAAAGAAATCCCATATCCAAACTCAGAACAAGTAGATTCTAACAACAACTTGTGCCATGATTTCTAACTTGTTATTCTTTGTTAAGTATAGGTCAAAAACCAAAGTTTAAAAAAAATTAATTCAGAAGTAGAATCATGAGGCAAATTTTGGTCCATACCACACAGCTAGAGGAAACAGACTTTGAGAGAGGACATTTCAGTCTGGGGTCAAAAGATTTGAGACAAAATGGAGCTAAACGAGAATGCTAGATCTACTGCCCCTCACTCAACCTTGAAGGAACTTCTGAGCACTATTTATATACAAACTTGACAGTTGAATCCTCTCTCTCTAGTTAGGAAGACCAAAACCCCACATACAAATACCCCAAGTGGCTTTTTAATTTGTTTTGGGGGAGGGGGGGGCATGGATTTTTTGGCAAACAAAGGGTAGGTGTGGGTCCTGTTAAGAGTACTTTGGGATCATTTGGGATACAGAAATTGTAAAACTTCATTGTTGGTGAGCTCACTTATTCTGGTGGAGGAAAGGGTAGTTGAGGTATAGGACTGCATTGTGGCTACGGAAATCATAACCTTTCCATAAATTGGTGGGAATCTCTGGTAGCCACTTTCATGCATGACTGAGCTGTTCATTCTCTTAAAACCAGATTAAGAATATGAAATTTTTCAATATATGTCAAATGTTTAATTTTTAATGAAAAAAGTAGTAGGGCTCAAGACATTAAGAGCAAGGCGCAAAACAATTTTTTTTAAACTTTCATAATTGATGCAGCAAGACCAAAGGGGCCAAAAGCTGCCAAGCCCTAAACTGTCAAGCCCTGGCACAAATTAAGCACTGCAAGTTGTACGTCTAAGATGACCAAGTTCAGCAAAAAAATACATTTCCATTTCTGTGAACATTACTGGTCTCCTACAATCTCTATGAATATCATAGATGGAGGAGAGGAGACTGGTGGAGAATGAGCTTTTATACTGTGATCTGGTGAACTTGGGCATTCTATTTTTTTTAAATTCTACCACCCTCACAAGGCCAAAGACTGGAACATGTAAAAATAACTGGAAGAGACTGACCAGGTGGAAGAAATCTCTCCAGTTTTGTAAAGAGATCGGATCAGGTCTGTGGCTTTGAAAGGCCCTTTTCCTTTTTTTCTGATAGTCAGTCTCAAAAAAAAAAAAAATCATTTTCATTTCTCCAGATCAGGTGTGAATTAGATGGATTTTAAAATGTGATTATTTCTGCTGCAAGTCAGTTCACATTCATTAAAAAATTGGGTGCATGTTAAAAATATATACATACTGTACAGATACAGGACTTCATACATATCATGCTTCTATGGCAGCTACCTTTAAAACAGAGTTAAATCCCATTATTTCTGGCAGTTCTTCTACATTAAAGATAAATTCTATAGACTGCTATATTTCCTATAGTTACAGTACCTGATGAAGAGGGATTTTCTGCCATGAAGGCTCATGCGATAAATAAATTTGCTAGTCTTTAAGTGCCACAGGACTCCTTGGTTGTTTTAATATCAATATAGTTTTTCTGTTGGTAAATAAGTCAGTATTCCAGGTTTCTGATGCTTGGCTACAGCACTTCCACTGTTAAATATTTTGCTCATGTATTATTGTGATAACATAAACTGTACTGTAGTGGTGAATAAGACAAAGTAAGAGGAAAGACATTTTCACTTAAATGCAAAACTTCAAGTGGAAATTTACTTTTCATCCTTTCTAAAGATGCTAGAGCATTGCAAAGAGAACACATTTGTGTGAACCTTTTTGCTCTTGTCTTGCAGCTGATCTATTTAGATGGCTCATTTTGACATCCCCTTGAAAGGTATGAAACTCTCACATCAAGGAAATTGCCTATGATTAAGGGATAATACAAAAGGATGTTTAATCTCTTTGCCGGGGCACCTAACACATGTTAATGGTCATCATGAAGATGCCAACATTTTGACCCTCTCTTGCTAAATGACACATGAGAACTTACATTCTTTTTTAAAACAACTAATGTATTATTCCTCACATTATGTATTTCACAAGACATACAAATACATACACAGATGATAGAACAAAACATACACTTTATATCTTATATGACATGGTCTTAATGTGCCATGGAAGCATAAGGTTAAATAGCTAAATTTATAATTTTTCTGAAAAAAAAGTTATTGTACAAGATTAAATTATATATAGCACAATATATCAGGTACCTGTTTAATATATCTGTATGCCATACGTAACAGTTTCAGATTTAACTTAGTTTTGATTATTTAATATTTTTCAGTCAACGCAAAATTAATGGAAGCCTTTCGTCTGTTAGAAGGTAATAAGAAAATATAGTATGTTGCTTTTTTTTCCCTCTTGGTTTTGCAAGTATCCTCATTATCAGCTAACAATTATATTAAAACAATAGTACAAAGGAATTAAAGTAAGAACACTGAGTTATAACCACGAACAAAAGCAAGCATACTTGATTATGTTTAGTTCAGCCACTTCTGCAGAATGTTATATGTAGGATAACCTGCTGGTGCTTTTTAACGTGGCCAAGCATAAGCAATGTTATCAAAATTTATTCTTGTGGTTTACATATATATGCTTGTTTATATTAGCATTTTTTTAAAAATGACTGAGAGGAAATTAAATTTTCAATGGTTTGAGAAATGACAAAAAATTACTAGAGCCCAGGAGATGATTTTTAAAAAATCTCTAATTATTTAATGAATAAACCACAGTTGCTCATTGAAAAGCTTATATTTTCAAACATCATCATAGCCAGTGGAAGTTAGTGCCATCTGAAAGTTGGTAGGTAAAACTGATAAATAATGCACTCTGAGCCAGTTTACAGAAGTGATTATTGCCTTTAAAGTTTACATTATCCGATTCCAAATAAGAAAGTGTAATCTACCCTGCCCTAAGAATCTTTCGGTAATCCTTGAGGTGCATTAAATATAAAAAAGCCAAGAGGTTACATTGAAGATTGGTATTCAACAACCTCCTGTTACATAAATCCACTGTTTTCCAGACATTTAATTATATCAAGTAATGATCATAATGCATCATAAGACCTGGCTATGCCTCATGATTTCCTCCCTCTGCTTTTAGCAAGCTACAACAAACTAAATATTCAGTTAAAAGCACCTAGAATGGAAATCAGTGAAAAGCCTTATGACATGAAAAGCATAAGTGTTATAGTGAAGGAGAGTGTTCAAAGCACATCCATTTACGATTCATATGTGTAGTCTTAGCTGCATTGTTAAAGTTATTTACATTTTGACTGGCAATGCTGTTTATTTGGGCATTGCCTTCAAAAATTAGGAAAGCTAGTTACCCTAGCTAGCATAAAACGTGATTATTTCTCAGCTTCATATTGTTTGTTTCTTTGCTGGTGACTGCATTTCAGAATCAGAATATATTGAAGAGAACCACTCAGTCAACTCCACAGTGAAGGCATAAGACTAATACTTTGAAAACCTCTAATTCAGAGACCTGTTATCTTTACTTGACCTTATTTCCTGTCATTGGCAAGAACTGAGTTACTTCTATTCACTCTAATAGCCATATAGTATAACCCTTGCTGTGAACAACTGCTATTTATGCATCCCTTTGTAAAATGCTACAGTCTTGGGAAGTCATATGTCTGCCTCAGAAAGGGTCATTTACAAACAGCCTCTTGTTTGACCTAAAGGATACCTCACCCTGTACTTTTTACCTTATATACTGTACTTCCTTCCTCATGTTTAACACAGCACAGGTGGTTCTGTGCCTCAAAACCAGGTGTCTGAAACTAAAGTCACTTGCTGAAATAGTTACCTTATTATTTTTAGTCAGGAATTCAGATCTGATGGTACTACCAAAAAAAAAAATCCTTTCTGGAAAGCAAACTAGTGTTTATGGCATCTTTTCACAGCAAATGGGTAAAATTTGATAATTCTCCAATCATGTTTTCAACATTTTTAGAATTCATACAGTCATTCAAAAATAACTGAAGATATTTTCATCATATTGCATCTCTTCTCAAGGCACTGTTTGAAGCTGAAAGGAAATTTATTCATACAACTAAAACAGGGACTGTACCTGAATAACGAGGAGTTAACTGTAAAAAGAAAATGACTGAATGTATTCTATAAAGAAGCCTGAAAGCATTTGTGATGTTTTCCCCCTTTTATTCATGTAGCAAACAAGTAAATTAGAGCTGCATGGAGATTGTCCGTAGTAGATTTAAAACAATTTGTCTCTTCACCCTTCCCAGCTGCATTTGAAAGTCTGATTGCAGAATATGTCTGTCTCATATATGTAACTCTAAGAAATATGCAATCATAAAAATAGTACAGTGATGGGGTTTAAATATATAGATGAGATAGGAAAAATGGTTAATTTCTGCATGCTGGGTACAACTTTAACCTTTATTGATTAGTTATTTATAGATGGGACAAATGAATTGTACCAATTATCTACTATAATAATCCCAACTGTCATTAGGGAAAACACACACACACTTAAAGCAGAATTTTGGATCCCCTCTTCTCCTGAGCTTAGTGGGAGATTGGCCACTGGTTTCTGTGGAGACAGAATTTTATCCTTAGTGAAGAATGCAGTGTTTTATTTCAGTTCTCCATATTAAACACCAAATCAGGTCAGATTGTTGTTTCCAATAGTTTCTCTTGCTATTGCACTTTACCAAGGGGGGGAGGGAGAGGTAAACAGATAAATTGTGGAGCATTAGCAAATTCTAGAATAAGCAATCTATGCCCTTAAACAATCCCACCATCAAGATATGAAAAGCACACAGCTATTTCATGAGCTGTGTTGATTTAAACAGTAGCTTTGCCCAAATAAGGACCACAGGGCTTCTATTTGAAAATAATGAGAAAATGGAACATCTATGATTTTTAATTAACATGAGCAGAGCTCCGTCTCATCATAAATGAGCTTTGCTATTCACCGTTCAGCTGTCAGATCACCTCCTATTTCCAGGGAAAACTCAGGATTGTTTTTTATAGAAACTGAATATTAGATTTGTGGTTCATGCTTCTACAGCTTCTCTATTTTCTATCAAAGCAAGTTTATGCCACTTGAAAAGATACCAATGTTAAATAGCTGGAAATAGACAATGCCTTAATCAAAGGTAAAAGATATTGATCTTGCTTGGCTAAAATTACTACGTCACTTCTAAAATAACATTAGCTGTAAGTCAAGTCTGAGCAAGAAACCTACTAGAAACACCTTTTCCTTTTTCCCCACTGATACTGAAGATAATAAACTTGGCAGTCTCATACATTTCAAAGCAATATTGAAGAAAGAAATACATTAAGCAAAAATCTTGACTCTGGTTACATATTGAGTGCAATATGCAGGTACACCCAAAGAAAACATACCATAGGATGTGGAAATTGCAGACAGATTTTTTCTTCCAGTCACCATGAATAATTTGGTTCCTGTTTTCTATAGCATTAGTTACTAATCTTCGGTGATTTAGAGCCCGATCCCCAAGCCTTTCTTCAGACCCGCGAATGCTCCTCACTCTGGTAAGCAGCTTCATTCACACCAGTTAGAATAGCCATGTGAGTAAGGACTGCAGGACTGGACCCTTATCAAAATATAAAAATGAAATGAGCATACTGAGCAGAATCTGAGAGAATGGAGAACTTACATTTTCCAAAGATTTGATTCACAATAAGGCAATAAACTGTCCATATTTAAATATTATGGATTGAGTCCTCCTATCCTATGGAATACTATCAGGAAAGCTCTAAAGGTCTGTAGACAACTGAAATTCCTCCCGTAATCACCTTTTAAGGTGAATTTTCACAAGGGTGAAGTGGGTAGGGGGCATATTTAGGCATGTAAAGCCTGATGATTTGTAGGGAAATCTGCTTCCCTCCAATGAGATTTCAGGGCATCTCTACAGTGAGCCAGCCCTCCATTAGTGCTCCCTTGCCTCCCCCTTAGAGGTCTTCAAGATCACAGTGTGAAACTCAGACACTCGTCCCACTACACTGTTCTTGGAAGTCACCATCTGGAACATTTAAGCTAAATATCTTATAGGCTAAGGCTTGACATTTTCAAATCAAGCTCTTCATGGTGTTAGGCATTCACCCTGTGGCATATGCTTCTGTCAAAGATGAATCTAAGCCTCATCTTGGGCACTCTCAGATAAGTCAGCTCGGGGCTATCAGATACTTTGCTTATGGGTTGCAGCATAACCATCCCTTAGATAAACAGATCTGACTTTCTCCATGTTAAAGATGCTTCTCACAACCGACTAGTGCCACATCAGTCTTGCACAATCTGAGCTTCAAGGCAACTCACTCTCCTATACCCATACATTAGGAAAGGTTCTTCATAGTATCGCCTAGGTCTGGTGAGACAGAAATATAAGTCGTGGTATTGGAAGTATGCTGAACATAGCATCACATATGACTCATTGAACCCTTCCAGTGTCCATATATGTATTTTACAGAAGGGGGGAGGAGATGGACCTATGTGCAGCCCATCTGTAAACACAATTAGAGATGACAAATAACCGCCAAACACCATCCACTCAGCAAGGAAAGAATGCAGTGGCCAAAAACAGCCTCTCCATGCCTGCTATAATTCATGGACAAGTCAATAATATTTCATAATCAAAGGTATTGAAGGTAGCTGATAGGTCTCAGTTCTCACTAGCTCAAGTACAGCTAATCAGTTATATTCCTCTTGCAAGTATAAGTTATTTTACATACATGTGTGTGCGTGCACACACACACGCACACCTAACATTGCTGATTTCACCCTAGGAAGAAATCTTTTCTTTTCCATCACTTTACTTAAGTTCCCTTACGTTAATAAATTGTTCTCTGTAAACAATATTTCCCTCTCTAATGTGTTGAGACTCACAATAAAATGAGGGAGAAGCTGTCCAGGAAAATCATCTTGGCTGGATTATTCTACTTGGATGATAGATTCTTTGGGGGAAGATAACCTGTTCTTTGTTATATTTGTACAGCACCTACAAAAAAGGGGTTCTGGTCTATTACTAGAGCTTCTAGATGCTACTATAACACAAGTAATAATAGTATATGTAAATAAAAATGGCCAGTGTAAGTAACAGAAGGCAATGGATACATTGTGGGCTCCTGGGTGAGATCCTGATGCAACTGAATTCCATCAGAGTTTTATCACTGACTTAAATAGAGCTTGAATTTTACCCCTTATATGTTATAGTTTGTCTTACAAGTCTCTTTTGAATCATTTGGAATAAACAATGCCACTTGGACAACATTTTTGTTATCTATGAACTTGGTATGACTGACAGCAAATTTGTTGAAAGTTCCAGTCAGTTCCAAATCACAGTAAGTACATAGAATAAGATACACAATCTGGATGGGGTTTTTGAAAGATTTGATCTAGCAAAAATGGCACAAGCAGACAGCCAAAAGGGCCAAGAGCAGTTAGTCTCTTCCAGTTGTTCTCCTAAAATAGTTTCCTGTCAGAAAACAAATCCGTCTTCAACACAGAATTTACAGGTATTTTTAATAATTGCACAGTTTTGTAATTCTAGCTGAATATATCAAAATCCATTTTCCTCTGAGTATTGGGTCCTGTTTTGCCATCATTTTCATATGGCATAGAAATGGCATGATCATAGGTGAGGTCCACGATTTAAAGCTGCTCATCCGTCTGTTGTACACATGGACTATGTCTTCCACAAAAGCTCGTGCAATAAATGTTAATCTTTAAGTGCCACAGGACTCCTTGCTTTTTTTCCTGGACTTGACTAATATGGCTGCCCCTTTGAAACAGACTATGTCCTGTCCATTCCAAAATACCACCTAGCGGCCTTAAGAGTCTGTCGGTGACACAAGGGGATAAAGGGTTTTCAATAAAACTCAACAGTCTTTTGATCTTATCCTGAGGAAGTCAGTGTTTGGCAACGTCTTTTAGCCCCAATGAAGCTGGGGAGAGTTACTTATTATTCCTTCACTCTGAGCATCTCTCTAGTCCTGAAATATGCTTTCCAAGGGAGAGCAGCATTATCCATTTTGTAGCTGAGTGAGGTGAGCAGACACACATCACCAGCAGTATAAAAAGGGAAACCCAGTCCTCTAGCTCTTAGTCTGTATCCTACCCAGAACACAGTGCTGCTTTTCTTTTATACAGCAAAGAAAGGTTGTTTTTTAAACGAGGTTGTGCATATGTTCTTCATGTCTATTGATTAACTCCCCCTCAAAATTACACCATAATTCCACAGAATAGATGCCCAGCAGCCTGTGCATGAGATTGCATGGTTAGAAGAAACTGCTGAAGCATTTTATTTCTAAATACAGTTTGAAATGCTAACTCTTGTTGTGGAGTGTTTGTGTGAGTGATAAACTGTGTAAGAACCACCTTTGATCTCCATTCAAGTAACTATTCTGCGAGTTCTGGAGTCTGGGATAGCCGCCCTAAAGATCTTTGTTTCCAACCATCTCTGGGGGAGCGGGAGGGGAGAAGCATGTTACTCAGTGATTGTCTAGAAGTTTGGAGCAGCTCATAAAGCTGAAAGGTAAAGGCCAATTTCCCTCCTCCCCTTACCAAAGTTACTCAGTGCTATGGTATACTGTAGGTCTTAACTTTAAACTACTTAGATTTAGCTAAGAAAGTTGTTACCAGTTAAGAGGACAGTTAAGGTGATTGATGGTATGGTGGTTAAAGAAGGTTCATAAAAGAAAAATTCTAATGAGGTAAAATTAAAAGTGGCCTTTGGTGTCTCTTGCTCAGGAGCCAGTGTAACATTGTGTTACTGTCCTGTTTGCTTTTAGCATTGGAATGAAAAGGGCTTTGATTTGCAGTCTGCTTGTGACAGACACATGTTAATTTTGTCATTTGATATCTTAGCAACAGTTCCAATGTTTGCTCATACTCTCAGCAAAGTTACATCTTTAGTACCGCTCATCTTAAATTATGCGATCTGCAGAAGACAGAGTGAAACACACAGCACGTTCTGTTCTCAGAATGGCCCTCTATTTACCATAAAGGACACAGTAGGCATAGTCTTTACTCTGTCAGATACAGAGTTTGGTTATTTAAAAAAAGAAAGAAAGAACCATGATCATCTTTTATATTTCTTGACTTTTACAATGCCGTTCTTATCTCACCTATGTGAAGGCAGATGCTACCAGTGCAGTTTCAAATTCTGAAGGGTAAATTGCTATGCTCCGTGCATCTCTTCAGCTACAGATAAACTATGTTTACAGGCAATGTCCAGGTGTTCCCAAGTGCCAGAGACTTTTCCTCGAGTAGACAAAAGAGCTGAGAAAAAGAAGGAAGATTTGCGGAAACAGAAGAGTGTTAGGAAGAGTAGTTTTCTTCTCTGGTACTTTGCTTTAAAAAAAACACTATGCTTGGGTCTACTACCATCACTTAATTTTTATCAACATTGTACCAAATGTTTTTTGGGGTTTTTTTTAGTGCTTTTGAAATATATTGAATACAGGGTTCTCACACCCTTTCTCCCCAAAATAATTCAAATCTAACTAGGCTTCAAATTTAACCAGGAACTGACTCTCTAAAGGCCAGCAAAAGGTAGTTCATTTTCTTTACTGTCTGAGACTGCCAATTGAAGTGCAGTTGCTTTATGGTGTCATCTGTTTACTGAGGACTTGATTGAGACCAGTAACTACTTTTTTATCAGCCACTGAAGAACTATCAAATGCTAACAACTTTCAGCCACTGATCAGGGGGACTGGTTATGAAACTGGGACCAGTGTGTGAAAGATTTCAAGTGTCAGCCTCTAAAAGAGACTTATTTTGCTTATCTCTGCTGTACTGTCTGGGAATATGGGACACATTACAGTGACATTTTCATTACAGAGTGTGCACATAAGTGAATTGTGCATGAAAGATGACCTATCACTTCATTGCAAGCAAGTTTCAAGTCATCTCATAATATATTTGGATTCATTTTAGTGAATCAGTTACATTCAACTCATCACTAGGAAAAGCTTAACACACCTTCTTCATATGTAGTCAGAAGAAGAAGCCTTTAACTTATCTGCTAGAGATGCTAACTGTGGAACTCAATATATCAGTCTTAACTGAGTTCAGTTGTTACATATGACCAAACAAATGAAGGAGGCAAAGGGGGCAGTGAGAAAAGATGAGCTAAATAATAGGCTATTAGTTCTGCACAATTTTGTCTAAGAGTTCTGGTATTTTTTTGTGTAACCCTATAAGATAAAAGTGTGTGTGTATGTATTCAATGTCTTTGTAGATAAGAACATCTTAGCTAAGTGCTTACTAGTTTGTCCTTTAGCTGACTTTGTGAATAATCTGTGTCTTGACTACCCAGCCCAGTCCAAATCCAGATTTAGCTCATGAGCACATCAGAAACAGTACAGTGATAGGAAGGAAGTTTACATTAGTGAAGTAAGTGCACTCACTGTGTATGGCTATTGACCAGTGCATTAGCTAGCAGGCCCACCATTTGATACCAACGATGGAGTTCTGAATCAGTTTTCCTTTGGAAAAAAGTATTTTCCCAGGATTTTCATAGACAAAGTCTTTAAACACTCACAAAAGATTTACCATCAGTAACCCAAGTGATTGAACTATGTTTCTTCTAGAATGACCAACACGTAGACAACAAACTCAGACAAAACAATGACTCAGTTCAACAGAGATGCAAGTCAGTACCTCCTCAGCAACTGTTTCCCTTTTAGCCTTTCTGAGAAGTCTCTAGAAAGCAAAGAAAGACTTCACCTGTTAAATCCACTGGTTAAGGGAAAGAGTGTCACCTGTTCCCACTTACTGGTTCAAGAACACAGCTGCTGCTCCTCAATTCAGACAAACTGAGAATGGGGGAAAGCAACTACGAATCAATGGTTGGTGGCCTAAACTCTTTTCTCTAGCTGTTCTGCCTGCAAGACAGGCTGTTTCTGGCTCAAGAGGCCAGAACACTTTCCTTAGGACCTGACAATCCTATATGCCTCATCAAGATAGCATTCAGGAAATGGATGGGAAAAATGCTTTGCTTCAACTATATAAATGATTCAGAATTTCGTTATAATCAGAGTAAAGGCCTTTGCTTTTTAATAAAAATTTCACACTCTCAGATTTGCACACTCTAATAGCCAACAATGAGCTTAGCTGTTCAGTATAGTGCATCATTCTGAATGTGTGACCGTGGTAAGTTTCCAGAGTGGAACAGCATTTACTTGCCCGGTGTAAATAATGCAATGCTATGCACTTTATATGTATGGAAATATATATATTTACACAGTGTCAGTGAACAGTCTTATTAAACATCTACTCTGCTACGATCAGAAATTTCAGGTATGTTCATGTAGTTAGGCAAGAAGAGACCTGCCTTTCATGGGTTTCTGAAATAAAAGATAGATCCTCAATATCTTTCTTATATCTTGATCACTTGTGTACAACCTGTCATTTAAATGTTTTCCATCTGCTGAAAATATGCATAGTTAACCCCAAAAGAATACCTAAGTGCAGCTAAACACTGATGCCCAAATCCAGAAAGGCATTTAGGCTCCTAACTTCTACCGCAATCACTGAGAGCTTGGTCTGAGGCCTCAAAGTGGGAGTCTTCATGGGTATGAAGTTAAGCAAGAGCAGAAGTGCTTGTAGAATGAGCCCCTGAGTTAACATTTCGGCATTTAATAAAGAGACATTGGGGCAAATCTTTCTCTGTTACTGGTATTTGTTTCCGCCACCGTGCCAATGCTGAAACTGTGGACAAACAACATCCCTCACATCATAACCTCAACCACGCAGAATGCAATGCCATCCACAGCCTCAGAAACAACTCTGACATTATTATTAAGGAGGCTGACAAAGGAGGTGCTGTCATCATCATGAATAAATTGGATTATGATCAGGAGATTTATAAACAACATTCTACAAACCTCTTTCCTCTGACCCCACTGAAGAATACCAAAAGGAATTACAACACCTACTCAAGAAACTCCCTAAGGCAGCACAGGAACAAATAAAGACAGACACACCATTGAAACCCCCCCGATCAGGGAGATTCTGTTACCTAAAATAAAAAAAAAAAAGGAAACCTTGGACACCCCATCATCTCAGGCATTGACACTCTTACAGCAGGCTTACCTGGCTATGTGGATTCCCTCCTCAGACCCTATGCCAGTGTTTCCCAACCACCGTGCCATGGCACACAGGTGTGCTGTCAGGTCTGAGCAAGTGTGCCACAAAATGTATGAAAAACTACTCAAAGAGCTCTGGATTGGCTCGTTGGCTCATGAATATTCATTAGTTCATTTGGAAACTGTATGGTGGTGTGACTCAAATTAATTAAAGGTAGCAAGGTGCGCCACAGCAGAGAAAATGTTGGGAACCACTGCCCTATGTTATCAACTCTCCTAGCTATTTTCAAGATACCATGGACTTGCTGAGGAAAATTCAATCCATTGATGAGCTTCCTGAAAACACCATTCTGGCCACTATGGATGTAGAAGCTCTTTACACCAACATCCCACACAAGGATGGATTACAAGCTATTAGAACCATCCCAGATGATGCCAGAGCACAGCTTGTGACTGAACTTTGTGACCTTGTGCTCACCCCCAACCATTTCAGATTTGAGGATTATTTATACCTGCAAGTCAGTGGCACTGCTATGGGTACCCGCATGGCCCCACAATATGCCAACATTTTTATGGGTGACTTTGAACAATATTTCCTCAGGTCTCATCCAAAGCACCTCTCCAGTACTTATGTTACATTGATGACATCTTCATCATCTGGACCCATGGCAGAGATGCTCTTTAAGATTTCCACAGAGATTTCAACAATTTCCACTCCACAATCAAACTTAGCTTGGAACATTCCACACAGAAGATCCACTTTCTGGACACTACAGTGAAAATTAGGGGTGGACACATCAACAACACCGTATACGGAAAGCCTACTAATCCATATAGTTACCTACATCTCTCAAGCTTCCATCCAAAACACAGCACACGATCCAGTGTCCCACAACCAAGCCCTAAGATATAACTGCATTTGCTCTGATCCCTCAGAGACAAACATCTTCAGGATCTCTATCAAGCATTCCTAAAACTATAGTACCCACCTGGGGAAGTAAGAAAACAGATTGACAGAGCCTGACAGGTACCCCAAAGTCAACTACTGCAGGAGAGGCCCAAAAAAGAAAACAATAGAACGCCACTGGTCACCACATACAACCCTCAAGTCAGACCTCTGCAACAGATCATTAAGGACCTACAGCCTATTCTAGAAGATGATTCCTCGCCCTCTCAAGCCTTGGGTGACAGACTTCTCCTCGCCTACAGACAGCCCTCTAACCTTAAACAGGTATTCACCAGCAACTACAAACATAACAATGGAAACATTAAAGCAGGCACACGCCCCTGCAACAAACCACACTGCCAACTTTGCCCACATATCTGCCGAAAAAACACCATCACAGGACCTAATCAAGCTAGCTGCTCCATCAAGGGCTCATTCACCTGCTCATCCACTAATGTGGTTTATGCCATCATGTGCCAGAAATGCCCCCCGCATACATTGGACAAGCAGGACAACCCCTGCGCAAAAGAATAAATGGGCACAAAACTGACATCAGAAATCACAGCCCACAGAAACCAGTTGCTGAACACTTCCATCCTTCTAATCACACTATGGACAATTTGTTAACAACTGTGCTCAAGAAAGTCAATGGGACATCAAGACTTCAAAGAGAAACAGCTGAATTAGAATTGACAGCCAGATTAGATTGTGTGAAAGCAGGATTAAATCGTGAGTCTGACTTCTTGTCCTATTACAACAGGTGATTAGACGTCACCCTCCTCTATGTCAGGGATCTCAAATTCAAATGACCACAAGGGCTGCATGTGGACTAGTACAGTAGCCCAAGGGCCGCACCACTGAAACCTTTTCATATAACAATATTGCAAATACCAGTAATGATCACGTTGTTGCAGGCTGCAGGGAATAGCTTTAGAGGCCACATGCAGTCCATGGGCTGCATGTTTGAGACCCCTGCTCTATGTGCTGTTTCCCAGTGTTTGAATCTTGACAACTGCTCTGATTTGCTGTTACTATATGACTTGATCCCATGTCTTACACTTCCTTGTGTTTATTTTCATCCCATTCTGTAAGTTTCCCCATGTTCAAAGCCTCTGAGAAAGTGATATTTTCTCCCACAAAAGCTCATGCAATAAATAAATCTGTTAGGCTGTGTCCACACATACATCATTATTTTGAAATAAGTTAATTCAAATTAAGAAAAATGTTAATTCGAATTAAGGGAAAGCCTGCTTTTGAAACAGCTGTTATTTCAAAATGGTTATTTTGAAATAAGGCCATTTGGACATGTTGTTTCAAAACACCATGTCCAAATGGCGTTATTTTGAAATAACCATTTTGAAATAACAGCCATTTCGAAATAAAGGAAGGATAAGAAACCTTCAGAAAGAGCCTGTCATTTCGAAATAAGAAAACATCGTGTGGACATTCAATTTTTTATTTTGAAACAACCAGTGTTGTTTCGAAATAAAAGACTCGTGTGGACATACCCTTAGTCTTTAAGTGCCACAGGACTCCTTACTATTTTTGCAGAACTAAACTAACACAGCTGCCCCTTTGAAACTTTCCAAAAAGACAATTATTCTGGATTTGCACCACTGGAAGCAAGATCAGAATCTGGCCATGTACCTTTCCCATGTATGATGGTTTACACAGCTAAAACTTGAAGGGTTCTATTTTCTGGTCTATGCTAGCTGCTCCAGCCTGCTAATCATGGTGTTTTACCAAAGTGGTCAGAATGCACCAGTGAATCTAGCCTATTCTTTGTTGCTGTAAATCTTTGCTTTAAAGAAACCCTTTGGGATAAGAAATTAGTTACCGTCCGGCCAGATGTGAAGTTGCACTCCTCTTGGAAAAAGAGTAACAGACCCTGGCACCCAGATTGTGCTTTAATGCTCAGAAAATCATGGTGGCAGGAAGGAAGGATAAGAAACCTTCAGAAAGTGCACACCTGCCTTCTTTACCTACCACACAAGCCTTATTGGTGTTAAATCTCATTAAGCGACATTCCAAGGGAAGACTATGAATCATGGGCAGTGGATATTGGAAAATGGATGTTTGTTTTCTCAGAGAACACTGCTTTCATGAAGTATGAAGGACTGCAAATAGTGTAGTAGCTAGCACCTCTGCTTAACATGCAGCAGGTCCTGGGTTCAATTCCCAGGGGGTTGGACTTGATGATCTCATGAGGTCCCTTCCAGCTGTATGATATGATATGACATTAAGTGTGAATGAAGTGATTTCTGTGCATTAATTAGACTTTAAACACTTACCATTCTAACACCTATGGATATGTCTACACTTAGCGCTTTAGTTTGAATTAATGTTGGTTAATTCAAACTAAGTTAATTCAAACAAACATGGCCCCACTGTGGAGCACAGACAGATAATATAGGGGAACAGAAAGATAATGAATTACATGTACCTTTAAAGTTAATGTTGTGTATATGTCTTTCAGTGTCATAAGTAAAATAATTTTGTAACCATGTGTAATAGACGATATATCCAATGTCTAACAAGACTCCATATTGTCAGTTTGGAACTCCTGCTTAAACATTGAACTCCATTTTGTATACTTGATGAAATCTGGTTTCGGCGTATGCTGTGTATGTTCATTTAAATGTGTGAACAAGGTGATTGAATGAAGGGGTGTGTGGGGGGGGAGGTGTGACTTTCTTTTGCTATTCTTACTTATTTACAATAAATGTGGCATATTGCCTTGTCCCCCCTGAATAAGATCCTGCTAGTCTTTTCTTTTTTTTAGGGGGTGCTCTCCTGGGTGCCCTTTTTGGTATAACACCACTAGAAACCCAAATCAAACTAGCATGTCCATGCACAGGACTTGCTCAGCTTGGGAGAGGTCACCATGGGAAGTGTGGCAACATGGCCCCTAAAGAGGGCCATAACTGGAGGACGGGGGGAATGGGACAAAGCCCTGGGGCACCAGAGAGACCCTACCTGGCCCCAAAAAGGAATATACCTTTGGCAAAGACACATTCTTCTGGGAGCCAGGCTGGGGCTAGGGGAAGGGATCCCATTCCTGGCTCTGGCCACACGGGCTGGGCATGGCATCACGTCCCCGCTGCCAGAGCCGGACGAGGGGGTCCCTTTCCCACCTCCTGGCCAGCACTGACAGAGCTGGGCATGGGGTTCCCTTTCCCACCGCCCAGCTGTGGCTGCACTCAGCCAGTGGCGGGGAAGGCACCCCTGCCCAGCCAAGAGCCTGGGGTGCGGCCCTGGCCATTGCCCCACCCAGGACAGGCACTTCCTTCCAGGGTGCCATGCACTAACAGTTAGAATTAACACACCTCCATTGGGTTAGTTCGAATGAATAACTTCAAATTAACTGTTACTTCAAAGTTAAGGGAGGTTTTATAGTTTCAAAATAAGCATTCCTTACTTCATACTAAGGAATTACTTACTCTGAAGTAATGAAAGCAGCTTGGCCATGTATTAATTTAGTTTGAATTAATTCTTATTAATTCAAACTGAATTGTAAGTGTAGACATGCCTTAAGTTATCAATTATTAAATCCCAGAGGAGCCAAAAAGCTTGCTGCTCTAGGTCTGTTGCTGTCCAGCTGGGGCACAGGGACTTTGGTATGAGTAGTTGAGAAGAACTGGGCAAGACCTAGCTTTATATCCCCTGTTCCATAAAAATCAGAAAAGCCCAGAGAAGTGGGCTTCACTGAGTGCAAAGAGCAGCGCTAGTCATCCCTGTCTACCATTAAGGATAAGAGCCTTGAATCCTGAATCTTAAATGTGACATCAGTAATACCTGTGTTCCTCACTGGACTGTAATATCCGAACAGTTGTATGCTG
This sequence comes from Podocnemis expansa, assembly GCA_007922195.1. Classification (NCBI taxonomy): domain Eukaryota; kingdom Metazoa; phylum Chordata; order Testudines; family Podocnemididae; genus Podocnemis; species Podocnemis expansa. The sequence continues at coordinate 12,370,175 of ML681981.1, read as the reverse complement.
AGCTTATGTGGCTGTATGAATCACTATACAGGAGAAAGATGTTAAGAGCTGCTCTTCTGCAAAAATTGTTACACTCTTCCCAAAAAAGGAGACCCAGCCCTACCGAAAGCCTATGGCTATATACAGCTAGAAACACCCTACATTTGGCTGGAGAAACAGTCAACAAAAGGACTAGACAGCGCTGTAATGTTCTGTTCTCCTCACTCTTACAGAGATATGCCAACCTGGGTGGCAAGACACCAGAGTACGCAAGGGGACTGTCTGTGACTGTGTATTAAAACTGTTAATTTGCCTGAAGAGTTTGCATTTGATGCAGATATGTGGTGAAATCTAAGTTCAGAATGCAGTCAGTTTGGGGTTGTGCCATCGTTTTTAAACAATCTGCCCTGAGTACTCACAGCCTTGCTTCCCTGTTAGCAACATCATCATCACTATGTCCTGCCCAGCAAGTCTTTACTTAGCTTGGGCCTTTCTACAGATCCCCACTCTCACCACTGCCCATTCAAAGTCAGCCTAGTCAGGGAAGGGCACAAAGTGTAATCTTTATACAAGGAAAGTATTCTAGTTGTTTACCAAGGCCCAATAAATGGAGAAATCGGCTGTGGCAAAAAGTGATCCATTACCCAGCATACACTGGGAGTACATTCTCCTGCTGCTGAAGGCCAGCTAGGATTTAGTGTCTCACTTTTTAAAAAGATAATTTTGGAAAACTTTATGGAGCATAGATTTCCTCTGATCTAATTTGAAGCACAAAGGATGAAGCTGAGTAACAGTGAAGAGCACTACATTTATTTAGTCATTGTGGGTGAGCACCCATCTTCTTGAAACCCCATCCCAAACTGACTGCTAGCTAATTCACTCCCATGTACAAGCTGGTGTTTCCCTGTGCCAGATATGTTCATTAGCATGTTTACCACTGCTGATCCAATCTGCAGCCTGCAGCAGCACAGCAATAAATTGATGCTGGGTAAATGAAGAAGAATCGTTGAGAGAGACACAGAGAGAGAGAATTGCCAGCACAGTTCACCCTTTTTTCCATCCAAGTAATTTGTATTATGTTCTGGTGACTTTCTTTTTCCCTTCGTGGTAAGGTAATGGTGCTGAATGCTGATGAGAGAAAAAAACAGGTGCAAGCCACAGCAGTTACTATTTTGGTACTAAAGTCTGCATTTTTCAGGGACCAGCTGGGTATTTTGGAGGTACTGGTGGGAACACCAGTTCAGTCATATAATACCTGCTCCTCTTGATCAAGAAGAGTATCTTGTATTTGCTTATTGTCAATAAGAAGAAATATTCTCCTGACCTCCACAGCTGTATTTTTTTTCTTTTAAGTATGTCATCCAGTTTTAAATCTTATGTTAATGTCACTTTTTATATAATTCATACAGTACCTACAGGCACAAGTAAGTTAACTTCTTAAATGTAGCTTTACTCTTTTTAACTTTGCATTTTCAATTAACTGTTCTAAATAACTGACAACATGGAATATAAAACATTCCTGCAACAATGTAAGACTAACAGTAATTACCTTGATTTACTCTGGACCATGTTAAGTTCAGGGAGTGGGATAAAGAGACAAGAGTTTAAAATGTCTTTCACACTGCTGTAATAAATTCAGAACATTGCTTTAAAGTTAGGGCAAAATAGCTGGTAACTGAAAGTAAAGAAAAAACTTGTTTTGTTTGCCACTGTGATGGAAAACAATAGATTATGGGAAAGTTCTTCAGAAGGTGATCAGAGGAAAAGTTCACCAGCATCTATCATGAACTGTGTCGCTGGAGTAGGAGGGAAGGACATAAAGGTGTCAGCAGTAGAGCTGATACAGTAAATCACAGTAGCCCTAGTAATGCATAAAGTCAACCTAGTGTAACTGCCTTCAAAGTTATGTTTCTTTTTTTGAGGTTGTACTCAGGACATGTCCCTTCTTTGTGAGGCAGCATGGTGTGCATTGGTCTTTCCTTTTAAGTTTGCAAGGACTAATCTCTCAGCAGGTTAATAAAAGGTGAAAAGAGCAACTGCCTAACCTGTGACCACCAAAATAAATTGCTTGTACCTCATAATCTACATTTTACTTTGCAAGAATTTTCATGTCTCTCCATCTTCATGTTCTGCTTTTTTCTTTCTCCCTCTAAATGTATCGATAATATGCACATAGCAGCCACTGCTAAAAAAAAAACAAAAAACATAAACAACACTAAGCAAAACAATAGGACGACAAAATACAGCATTCCCTTAGACTGTAAATTATGGTTAGTTGATTGTAGTTTCGCTCTTTAAAAGGTACATTGCGATGTGTTTCTACATGACTGACTTTGAAATCTTTTCAGCAATAGCTTTCTACTGAGTTGATTTGAATGACCAGTGCCATCCTAGCTCCAACCACAGTAAAGGTCCCCATTGAACTATCACAAATCTGATCCATTTCATTTCATACAATGAGCAAAAAGCTTATGAGATGCCTCTAATTCAGATCCAAAGGAGTAGCCGTGTTAGTCTAGTTCTGTAAAACAAACAAGGCGTTCTGTAGCACTTAAATTCTAGCAAATGTATTTATTGCATGGGCTTTCATGGGAGAAAATCCCACTTTGACAGTTTCCATTGATCATGAGATTGTGGTTTGCCTGCCCCCCTAATGACAGCAAAAGCCTTTAGGTGACTTTTGTTTTACTTCTCCAAGAGAGCCTGAGAAGGGCCTTCAGTTTTAGAATTTTATTCTCCCCCTTTTGGTCCAAAATAGCTTCCAAAAATATGTGACCTTTGGGGGATGCTGTAAAGCCCACCTCTTTAGCAAGAGTTTGTGATGGGAGGGGCATGATAAGCATTGGTATTTGGGGTCATGTGGGGTAGCACATTGTCTAGACTTGATTTCACCTCTGCTTAGTTGTTTTCTAGTGCTGTTGTTGTTACCTTTTATGCTATTGTCATTTTAAGTGTGTGAAAAGTGGTTAGAACACAAGAGAAAGACACTTTTGTTTTTTAAATGGTTAGGAATGAACTTAAATAAAATCAGATTGTCCCTAGGGCCTATAATGTATTTAATGAATACAATGAAGTTGCCAACAAGTACAAGTATGTGACAAGTCACCAGTGCTAAAATGATCACCATAACCCTGTTAGTATTGCAGACTTCCCAAGCGTCACCCACTGGTTTAGAGTACTAAAAATTGTGCAAAAAACACAAGCAGAGCAATAGGGTGATACTAATAAAAGGAGACCACAATGCCCTTGTTAGGTGAATATACTTACTATATTTGTTGCCTATATTGCTACTAAAAGGGAGAATGTAAAAGTCCATTAAAATTGTGCTACAAAAGTGTATGCCACATTTCAATCAAGACTCATTAAAAATGGTCTATGCTACTCTTATTCTTTGGGCAGAGACAGATTTGTGAAATATTTTATCTTTAACCCACCCATGAAGTTACAGTCATTTACGTAACTTAATGAAGGCTGCATTATTCATCAAACTCCTCATCTGACATTTTTCATATGATATTATTAAACAAGCTAGGCAGGCCAGTCCAGTAATGAACCTTCTCTAAACTTGCTGCCAGTTACGTTCCCTTACTCCTAATCTATCACTCTAATGGTTGCAACTAATAAACTTTAAGAATCTTTGTCACTAATCTGTATATGCTGTGTAGTGCATTCTGGATGTATAGCTTGACACAGAGAATTTGCAATGGAGACCACCTGGCACACAAAATTCTTTATCCTAACAAATGCTAGCCAAACCTGCCCACCCCTTTTTTATTACACAGAAAAAAATAAACTCGTTCATTGACACAAAGCCTTTCCCCCCAAATGGTTTCCAGCCTGGAGTAACTAACTGTGACCACTTCCGGGGGTGGAATAAAATCCATTAAACAGTACAAAACACCCCAAAACCAATATTTGTGATCACCTTTCCATTGCTGAAACATTGCCAGAATACTCATGGATTAAAATTTGGTTTGAACCCGTTTAGTGCTTTCAGACTTTTTCCCAATCTTGCATGAAGGGGCTTCATACAAGCTAACATAACTACACATTAACCTAATCTGACAAAGCTAATTAATACCAGATGTGTATTAAGGCCAAAATTTTCAGATCTGGTTGTTTGTGGTTAAGCATGTAATGACATATGTGGGAACTAAAGCAAAAGGGGCTTGATTTGTACCTAGGTGTTGAGCACTATAGCCTCCATTGAAATCAATGGTAGCTGCAAAATTGCAGCACTTATGAAAATCAGATGTTATTTCAAAATGAAATATAGATTTAGGGGCCTAACTTTAAGCACGCAGGTTTCTAAATGTTGGCCTAAAAACACTATGATAGAACCTTCTAGTGATGTCTTTTCTGATGAATGTTGTCCATGGATAAAATTTACAAAAATGCCTAAATCCAATTTTTACAAGTGACTTGGATACATTGGGGGGGGGGTGGAATTGATAAGTATTTTTCTCAGTCCTACTCAAAAAGCCCTTTAAGTCATCAGAAGGAGACATTAGACACTATTATACAAATAGAAACTAGTGAGCAAAGGAGAGCAAGCTTATTATCGCAATGCGTGATCCTGAATATCTAGGAATCTGTTCCTAGCCTAAGTCTATGCTAAACAAAATGCATGATGTTGAATGTAAAAGTTTGTAAGTATTCTAGGTTTTTAAATATATTTTAAATATATTAGCAAGTAAAATAGATTTCAACAGTTCAACTGGATAAAAATATTCTAACACCTGTAAAATTTCACTAAGACAATGGCAATCGATAGGCTGAATCAAACAAACAATCCTTCTTTTCCAACTCAGTTTTCATGATTCATTACAATGTTTGTGAAGTTGTTGCTCATTCACAGACTCATTACTTTTAAATTCAGCCTTACCCTTCTACATAAGCAGGGTTCTTGTAGCTCTGGTGGTCCCAGGATATTTGAGACAAACTGAGTGAGGTAATACCTCTTTTATTGAACCAGCTTCTGTTGATATTACCTCACCCAGCTTGTCTCTCTAATTACCTTTTTTTATGACCTTGGCTAAAAATGTTGCAACATTCCAATAAAAAATCGGAGGGGGGGGGTGGAAAATTTATTCTGTGGCACCACTGTTTAGTTACGATGCTAAAATTGTTTAGGGCAGACCTTCAGCTGGTGTAGATTGTCATGATTTACAGCAATTGAGAATCTGCCCCAAGATATCTTGACGGATCCTGCTATAACTACCACAGCTAAAAAAATTTAGCTCCAAACACAAATTGCTCCCATGTGGCTCAAACCTCATCAACAGTGAGAAAAAAATGTTACTGTGCAGCAAGTGCAGTCTTAGACTTACACTATGATAAAGCCATTTATCACCAAACATAACTTCAGTGCTTAAGGTTGCCATTATTTATTAGAACAGTCCCTACTGACTGACACATGGTTAAAAACATTGGTAGCAAATGCGTTTTTTTTTGTTTTGCTTACATCACTGTGTAATACTAACACAACAATCTTGTAGTTAAAAAAAGAAAAAAGAAAACAAAACTCATTTCCAAAGTATTTATTACCTTATATCTGTTTCTATTTGCAGACTATTGCTACTAAAAAGTTAGCAGGACTCTAGTGCTATTTCTTAAGTGTGTGGCTAGCCTATTACACATGGCTACAGATGATTTATAAATCAAAGGGTGTGTCCACATGTATCTTTTAAATCGAAATAACACTGGTTATTTCGAATTAAGAAAGACTAGGTCCACACGACGTTTTCTTGTTTCAGAATGACGAGCTCTGTCATTTCAAAACAAGAGATGTTATTTTGAAATAGCTTAAACCTACTTTAATTTGAATAGTCTGTTATTTCGAAATGGTTACTTCAAAATAATGTTGTTCGGACATGTTATTTTGAAATAGCCTTTATGTCAAAATAACACATTTGCCCTTCTCCGGGTGCCTTCCTTTTTATATATATATTGGCTGGGGGCATGGCCCGGTGAGGGGGCCATGTTGCTGCACCTCCCATGGTGCCCCTCTCCTGATTTGAAATAGCAAGTCCTGTGTCTGGACTTGCTATTTCGATTTGAGGTTTTTGCTTATTTTGATTTAACTTAATTCGAATTAAGGATTTTATTTCAAATTAACTTATTTTGATGGAACATAAATTGAAATAAGCATGTATGCGTGGACATAGCCAAAGTGATTGCAATCAAAGAAGAGATTCTCTTTTATACCAAGGCTACCTTACATTACTGTGGCAGTGCAAAGGGGCCTAAATAAGTATAAATTGTCAAATGGTATAAATAAAATATTACTCAGAGAGCTGATGCGGTACCAGCAATGTTAAAATTGGGCAAACTAACTCTGAAGATTCTTGACAAATGGTAACTTTTTTTTCAAATAAAAAGAGGGCTCTTTAAAATAGATGCAACAGTATTAAAAAAGAAAGCAGAGCTTTCTAATGAGACAATTTCAGCAGTATACCTCTAGAACTGGAACGTAAATCACTTTTAATCTGTGATCTGGAAAAATTTAAAAAGAAATTCATTGTAACAGACAGTTTGTGATTAAAGTCCTGGCCTAGAAATTAGTATTTTGATTCTGAGCATTAATAGATGACAAATGCTATTTACACAGAGTATAACTATTCATAAGACTTATTTGGTAAATGGAACATTTGCAGTGGTTTAGAGGCAATTCAGAGTTCTTTCCACAGCCCCCTGAACGCCTTCGCAAGATCAGGAATAAGCGGAAAGAAATTACCCAAGAATTTTTCAGTATCAGGAGTAACCAGTGTCAATGAAGTTTGCTTAATTAGGTCTTGCTGATAGCAATGTATGTGGCACCGTAGTGTGACAGTTCCCTTTTTTGGTATTTGCACAGCCAGCCAGGTCAGCTGAGCCCTTTTTGGTCACTTTTCAGCCCTGCTTATATTCCAAAAACTTAATTTTTAAGGTTAGCCAAGGTTGCGGGAAAGCCAAGCCCAGAGCATTTCATCTGTTCTGCTCCCACACTCCACTAGAACAGTTAACAGGGCCTGAGCTACTGCTGACTGCTTTTGTAGCTTGCCTTTTATTTTGCACATTAGACATTCCTGAATGCAGCCCCTGAAGCTGTTTCCTGTGGCCCACACCAACACTAGTGTTACCAATATTTGCAGTGTCATTGTATGAAAAGATCTCAGTGGTGCGGCCCTCGGGCTAACATACTAGTCCTCATGCAGCCCTCATGATGATTTGACTTTGAGACCCCCTGGGTTAGATGGAAGACACCACCCTTCTGCTAAGGGCACTTCATTTCAGCGTTTGTAAGCTCAACCCCCACTGTGGAGCGAGCTTGCTTGCAGTAGTGGACACCTTTCAATAGGCAGAGAGATTTAGACATAGATTACTGTAAGTGATCATATAGAAGAATACTGTGGGAGATGAGGACTGGAAGATACCTTATTCTGTCTTAGACCACTATAATAAGTTCCTATCTGTGTAGGCTAAGGCTGGTTATGATTGGGACAATGTGTTTTATTTGGTCTCAGTTTCACATTTAGATGTATGTATTACTAAACATTGGAACCGGCAAGGAAAGGGCCTATGTTATTGCCTAGGAATTTTAGTCAGCTGTATATGGGGTGGCTTTTCTATCTGGATGATAGAAAACGTCAGAGTTTTAATTTCAGAGCTTCAGTATCTTTAACTAGTCGACTGTTTTGACTCCAGGTGGAGTCTTCTCTTTAGACAGAGTTGTGAGGAGTGCAGTAGGAATGGAGGCTCCACACACAAAACAAAAACCCGCCACCTACTTTGTAAGAGGAGAAAAATCCCAGTTCCAGAATTCAACTCCTTTATAATACCCTGAATAGTTAAGCTAGCTCTTTTTTGCATACAATAGAAACTCCTATTCAGAGATAGAAACATACTCAGAGCAAAGCATCTTCAAAAATAGACTTTATTTTAGTTGTAAAAATCCACACTTTGCACACAAAGCCTAATATAAAAAAGTGTAATCCAAAAACATTCTCCTTGCTTAAATAAGCTATGTCTGTAGTTTGGTCAGAATGTGCAGTTAGGTCCCATGGTTTCATATGCTTGTTAGAAGTCACATCTCAATACATATACTTTCCTTAAATGCCTTCATATGCTAAGTTGACTAAGTTTTAAGATTCTTAAATACAAGGAAATAAGTTATCTACTTATGGACCATGCTGACCCACAACTATAGTGCTTGAACAATATCAGCCAAACTTAGGAAATGTAATAAATTTTTAAAATATTTTAAGAGACATAAATAACTATTATACAAGTTAAATAATATCAATTTAAGTTTCTATAAAAGCTTGTGTACTTTAAATGCTATACCTTCCAGCCAGAAGTAACCTTTGATGTCAGATTTGGCCATTGAAACCTATGAATTTGGTTGGCAGGTTGTCCACCGGGTACACTATGGGGCCAGTTTTCATTGTAGGAGGTCCATTTAACAGCTGCCAGTCACAATTCCGGGCCAACTCGACAGTAAATATTTTTAGGAGGAGTTTTGCATACTCTTTGCCCACACAGCTTCTCAAGCCCCCTCCAAAAGGGATGAAACTGAACCTGGAGGAATCCTCTGGTGAGGGAGACATAAAGCGATCAGGGTCAAATTCATCCTTGTTAGTGAAGAGGTCTGCAGCATCGTGTGTATCACAGATACTGTAAATTATGTTCCAGCCTTTAGGAATCTGGTAACCCTGTAAAGAAAAAAAGTCCAGAAATTCCAACATGTAAAGGGTTCATCTCAGAGGCAGACAGATGCAAATATTTTACAGAGAAAAGCCCTTTCTTAGGGTTCTGTATACCTTGTCATCATAATTTGACTTACTGTTAGACCCTTCCTATTGAGAAGCTCCTTACCCTTGAGGGGGATTTACTACAAGAAATGCCCCGAGCACAGCTTACATTTAACTCAAAAGTCTTCAGTGCAACCCGAAATCCTCCAGGAACTGGTGGACTCAGCCTGAGAGTCTCTTTGATGACACAGCCTGTGTACTTCAGCTGTTCCAAGACTTCCATATCCAGCTGTTTGTTGCCTTGGTTCATGCTGCACAGTAAACCCTGGGAAAAGCAAATGGCTAACAATAAAACTACGCATAAATCAGATTACATTTTGCGGTAGCTAAACATCACACTGCTACAAGTAAGGGTACGAGCTGCTCTTCTTGTTCCTTTTCACCACAGAGGGGCTCCTCAAACAAGCTTGAATCACTGCAAATCTCATTTTGAGATTGAAAATTCAGCTCTCTTCCCTAATGTATGGTTTTAAAGGGTGTAACTGAGATGTATTTTCTAATGTGTCAGAGAGTTAATACTCCTTTCTCACCAAGGAGAAATAAAAATTCCTTTGTATTGTTTACTGTTTAACTTGCAAAGGGAATACACCCACCTTCATCTGTAGCTCCTTTCTCATTTTTTGCAAAACATCACGGTGAAGCCCTAAGAAGGTGATCAGAGAGGTGGCAGCGCTGGCAGTGGTTTCATGCCCTCCAAACAAGAGCTCTGTTGCCGACTCTTTTAGCTCCTAAGGCAAAGAGCAGATAGGGTGGTTGGTTTAAAAAACTGTTGTGGAGACCCGGCTGCACCCCGGAGTTAAGCTACCCCAAGCTCACTGCCTGCCCTGCCGCTGCCCAAACACCCTTCTCCAGGAGACCCAGTTTTAAAACAAATTGATTTTAAGGCCACCCGGGCTCCAGAGCTACCGACCGCAGTTTAATAGGAAGCCACAGCAAGACAAGGGGCTGATCCGAAGAGCGGATTCCCGGCTTTGCACCAGGGATTTCCCTGACACCCCGCTGAATTTCCCAACACCCCCCAGCTGTCAGCTAGTAACCGTGTTACACCGATGTAGTGAGCACCCCAGCACCTCCTTTCACCTGCTTGAATTGCCCAACACGCCTGCAGTTGTCACCTAGTACCGGTGCTACACCAACATAGTGAGCACCCCGCCACACCTCCTCCTGTCCCCCCCAATTTCAGGTCCCGGGGAGAATACTGTCCGAGTACAAGGGGGGAAGCAGGGAGACGGTTTTCACCGTGCTGCAGCTCGCTCCCTTTGAACAGTGACATGGCTCCTGCCTGCCTGGGGATCCGGTGCCAACCTGCCTCTGTCCCCCCGCAGCCATGTGGTTCCCGGGAGAGGGGCCATCGATGGGAGCAGGGACACCCCCCCCGAATTTCCCAACACCCCCCCGCTGTCAGCTAGTGCCAGTGTTATAGCAATGTAATGAGCACC
>ML681981.1:12252048-12359955 GCA_007922195.1 Podocnemis expansa | reverse complement strand
CCAGTGTTATAGCAATGTAATGAGCACCCCAGCACCCCCTTTACACCTCCTGAATTTCCAACACCCCCAGCTGTCAGCCGGTCCCAGCGTCCCCCCACTTTGCAGTCCTGGGGCTGAGTCAGGCGCCCTCTCCCAGCGGCGGGGCCCCGACGCCGGGGAGGGGGCGGCGGCTGCCCCCGGGCCGGTGCCGATGCCGGTAGCTGGGGCTCCTCACCTGCATGTCGAGGGGCTCCCCGTTGGCCCGGGTGTGCTCCAGCAGCAGCTGCAGCGCGTCCTTGCAGCCGCCCGCGGGCCCGGGCCGGGCCATCTTGGCTCGGATGCTCTCCTCGATCCTGGCGTGGATGACGCTCCGCGCCCGCAGGCCCTGGGGGCAAGGGAGGCAAGTCAGCCGGCTGCCGGGCCGCCCCTTCCCGCAGCCGCAGGCGGGCAGGGGGAGCCCGGGGGGCGGGCGGCGCTTTACCCGGTAGAGGCCGCTGAAGGGCACGTCGATGGGCAGCGAGAAGAGGTTGCGGATCATCTCCTCGAAGGCCTCCACCAGCTGCTCGCTGCCCTGCTCGGCCTGGCGCGGCTCCACGCCCAGCAGGACCCGCAGGGCGATGCGGAACATGAGGCGCTTCACCTCGGGGTAAACCAGCAGCCGGGCGCCGCCGCTCCCCAGCCAGCGCGCCAGGCAGGCGCTGACCTCCTGCTGCATGGCCGGGACGTAGTTCCGGAGCGCCTCCCGGGAGAAGGCCTGCATGATCACCTGCGGGAAGGGGCAGGGGCAGGCTCAGGCGGGGCTGGGCGGCGCAGGGCAGCCCAGCCCGGGCCGGGGGAGGCGGGAGGGGGCCGCGGTACCTTTTTGCGCCGCTTGTGCTGCCCGTCGTGCAGGCTGGAGAGGCAGCCGGAGCCCAGGATGGCGCGCACCGAGGCCGGCCACTGCACGGCCACCAGCCGGTGCTCGCCCAGCAGGATGCGCCGCACGTTGTCGGCGCCCATCACCCGCACCGTCGGCCGGCCGAAGAGGTGGGTCTTGTAGACGGAGCCGTACCGCCGCCGCTTCATCTGCAGGAAGCGCCGCCGCTGCAAGGAGGGAAGCGCCGTGACCGCCGGGCTCCGGGCCAGCCTGGCCTCCGGCCCCGGCGCCCGCCTCTTACCTGCAGCACGAGTTGCAGCGTCTCCCCGAAGAAGGGCAGCCCCATGGTGCCCGGGGGCAGCGGCAGCCCGCAGCCCGGCTCCCGGCCGCTCAGGCAGTAGAGGTGCCAGAGGCGCAGGGCGGCCAGGAAGAGCAGCAGAGGCAGCAGGAGGCTGCACAGGCTGCCGGCCAGCAAGGCGAAGAAGCCCATGGCTAGCGGCGCCGCACTCCCGCCCGCCGCGCCCCTTTTATAGCCGGCCAAATTAGTTCACCCAAAGTTCAGCTGTAATTAGCGATCGCCGCCTGGCTCCTCCCCCGGGCGCTTTAACCGCCCTGCCCGCCGCCGGCTCCGCTTGGCCCCGCACGCCGGGCGCACAGGCTGGACGGGGGCGGCTGCCCCCCAGGCGGGCGGGAAATGCCTCCCTGGCGGGGCAAGCTGGGCTGGGGGGCAGGGGGCGGCCGCAGGTGCAGAGGCGGGGCAGCCGGGGGGCAGGAAGGCTGGAAAGCCCCGGGAGCTGGGAAGCGCAGCCCGGCCGGGGAGGCTGACGGCTGACCCGGCACGTAGCACCGGCGCTTCCCCGAGGGAATCCGCCTTTTCCCAGCCGGAGCTGCGGGCTTCGGGGGCGGCAGCCGCCTGCTGTGCGGGCAGCGACAGGCAGCGCTCGGGGAGAGACAATCTCATAACCGGGGCTGGGAGCGGGCTTCACCCCGAGCCGTCAGCGGATGTCAGGCAAAAGGGGGACATGTCCTCCTCGTTACCTTCCCGTCCAGCAGGCGTTTTAAAAACGCGGGGTTTTGCCTGGCTTTGTAGTAACAGGGGCTAAAGGATGCTGGAAAGCCCCCTAACACCCTATTTTTAGGGGGAAGCCTGCCAGGGTCCCCTAAAAAGAGAAGACTATTACATTTGCTCCATGTGTCCTCCAGTGGCCTCCTTTTCCTACTTCCCTGGCCTCCTTTCCAGGCTTCGGGAGCTGGTAGCCCGAGTCGTGCGTGCAGAGAAGGGCTCGTGCGGAGCCAACCCTGGGTCATATCGGACTGGAAAAGGGCGTCGCTGGCCGGACACACGGACTCCCAACCTGCACCGATAGCACCCGGCCGCAAATCCCTGAGCCGCAGCTCCCTTTATTACAAGACAAGCGGCAAGGACGGGATGAAGTGGGACAGGCGCCTATCACCGTGTTTTATGTTTGTATTTAACTCAGGCACCGTTTCGTGCAAATAGAGCAAATGATGGATAGAAGCAAGACCCTCCACAGCCTCCAAATTAGAAAACTTTTTCTCTCTGTTTGTCCCCCTGGTGCTCTCTGCACGGCTGAAACTTCCCTCGCGATTTCTTTTTGTCAATTAGTGACTAAATTGGGCAATGTTTAAAGGGGTCACTCCAAGGTTCAAAGTAATATTTGTTCCTAAAAAATGTCCCTGCAAAAAGCACCGTGATCTATTAAAACAGAAGGAAGTTTCAAAATCCAAAGAGCTGTCACTCTTTTGTCATCTTTTATATGGTGATTTTCCCTAGTTCACTCAAGCTGGGCGGGACGCCTGGTCAGTTTCATTTCATGTCTAGTAAATTTCGCTTTGTGTTTCCCGGGCCGACCACAATCAACCGGAGAGTGCGATTTCTTAACAAAAAAAAGTTGTCTTCCAATTTCTCCCCTTTCAGGATTTCTCCTTAATATTTAAGGGGCCGGTTGCTTTTGACGGCGATCTGGGAAAGCATTCGTTGACTACGCGATATTTCTATGCAGCAGACGCATCCAGGTGAACGTGGTCTGGTTTTGGGACGAGACTCCTTCACCCGGATTTTGGAAAACGAGGGTTTATTTCTAAACGTCGCACTGTCAGCAAATGAGCCGGCCCCGGAGAGCTAGGGGCTTTTCAGATGCGTTTCACTAAAATGTCGGTGAAGTCCTGGTCCCTACATCGTGCTGAAAAAGCTTTTATGGGTAGCGGGTTGCAGCGCGCTCCTATATAGCCGTGCGCGCAATGTAAACGGGCGCCGCGGGTTCTTTGCTGCGCCCCGAGGTGAGATCTAGTTATATGTCAGATCTTTCCAGCCTAAATTTAATCTGGTAAATGCCCCTGTTTTATGTTTAAAGCGCTGCTTGTTCCCGTCCCCCGCCCCTCCTCTGACCTATATAAACTAAGCCGTGGGTCTCTTGCGGTTTCCCCGCCCGCCGGCGAGGCTGCGCATGGCCGGTGAATGGGGCAGGGAAGCGGTGCCATGACCTCGGGGCTCTCTCCCTTTCCCATCCTCTGACCTGCTTGTGACCTACAACACGGACCGTGACATCTGAATGAACCCTGCGAAACTTCGCCAAGTTCAGTGTCCATCAAATAACGAGCTACGGTGGCCTGAGCACCGATAATTACCACAGGAAACCTTTATTATCTCCTCAGCCAGCTATCCTCCAGTCGTCGGCCCGAAAAGCAGCAAACGGTGAAGGGTGAAAGGGACAATTAAAGGCAGCTTGGAAGGGGGTCAAGAAATGACCAGCCTAATCGGAACGCTCTTGGATTACAAGTCAGAATCCTTCCTTAACTTCACTTGCAAATGCTGGGGTTTAGTTGGAAAATAAAACCAGGATCTCGAGTCACTTCACTTCATTCCCCAGTGGTCCCAGCGTTAGTGCTCAGGGTGATTTTTTAGCTAGCTCCTGGGGACTCCTCCCCGGGTAGGCGATTACTCCTCACCCCGGCTAGGGAGCCGGCTCCCCGGCCGATCATTGCCCAGGTGAGCGGTTAGGTCCCTCCGAAATAACAGGGAGCTGGAGGTGGATCAGAGGTCTCCTGCTTTTTTTCAGAGGATTACAATAGAGTCAGCAGCCTTGGGATGGATCTTGTGCTAATTTAAGTTAGTCATTGACACTCGGATCCACCGCCTACTGATTTCCCCTCCGTTCACCACAAAGATTCACCTTAAAGACAAGGTCAGGAGGGCAGAGGCTGCTGGTTCACTAAAGGGTCAACCTGCCAACAGCACTTAACTGGGACTTTCCCTACAACCTTTTCCAGATTTGACCTGTCACCCTGGGTAGCCCTGTTTTGCTCTAGGTGGCTGAGATGTTGGGTGGGTGAAATTGGCTGTTTGGAGCTGGCTTGGGAAAGCCCACCCAGGTGAACTAACAGTTCACACTCCCTTTGGAAATAATACACCAGGCCAGGGAGTTTTCAGGCAGCGGGGCACCGTTTAAGACAAGAGGGTCAAATACTTTGACTTTTCTCCTTTTCGGAGGCTGCAGAAGGACAAATTTATTCAAGGAAGATCTGTCCGGAAAAGTTCTCCAGGATTCAGGCTGTCAACCTTCACAAAAGGAAACTTCTTCCTAAGGGGAACAAGTCTGGGGACCTGGGCTCCACAACTCAATTCTATGATACATTTTAATACTACACCACAGCTTGACCTAGAGCAGGAGTGTCCATATTTTCCATCAAAACATATAGCAAGTAAATATCAGGAGTGTCCATTTCTTCACCTCTGCCCATCCAGGCCCTTGGCCGGTGGCTTCTGGCCAGTGGGCCGCAGGCTGGACACGCCTGCCTGGCAGTGAAGGCTTCTCCTTGACTTCAATGAGTTGTCCTCATGCCCCAGTTGAAAGTGAAATTACTTATTCACCCATCTACACAAATTATTACTCTTCTAAACTGTCTTCACTGTGGGCCAGCGTAACTGCCTTTTCCATTGCTGGACAGGAAAGGTAGACTGCAGAGAGCTTTCATTTAACCAATAGGAAATATCTGTGAGATAGTCTTTTCTGTGGGCAGAAAGAAAGATGCCAGAACTGAAGTGCAGGAAGAGGCAAGCCAGTTTTCAGACACGCTGTGTTCACACACGCGGTTATTTCGAAACAAGTTGTGCCGAAACAACTTGTTTCAAAATAACACCTTATTTCGAATTAAAAATTGTTATTTCGAAATAAGGGGGAAAAAGCCGGAAACGAAATAGCAGGGTCACAGTGCCTGCTGGCCAGGGGACACCCCTCAGCACCCTGGCCAGGGTGCTGAGTGTTCCCTGGCCAGGGTGCTGAGGGGGAAGCCCTTTAAATGTTGTTTCGGAACAATAGGTTCACACACGTTGTTTCGACCCCAAATTGGGTTTAACTTGTTTCGAAACAACGGTGCATGGTGTGAACTTGGGTTTTTGTTTTGTTTCGAAACAACGAGGTTGTTTCGAAACAAAAGTGCTGTGTGAACACAGACGCCAGCTGAATACCTAGGTAGAGACGATGACACAGCAGGAGAGGCTCAGTGCCAGTCTGATAGGTCTTGTAAGATGGTTATCGCTTTAAATAGTGGAATCAGGCCGGAGAAGTATCGCAGTGTACACACAGGAACTGGTTTCCAAACTTTAAACCCAAGTGCTTCTCACTCAAATGTCCAGATTCTCTAAGAAATCAACAAGGAAGAGATCTTATTTTCTCATGCGGATTTCAACCTGGAACTAACCTCTTAAAGATCCCCTTTACCCTGAAAACGGGATTTAAAGTTAACCCCTTAACAGCAGCAGCACAGTCCTTTCCCTAACACAGTAGGGTGGGATGGACCAGAATGGGCTTTGTCCTAGGGATGCTGGGTCTAAGGGATAGCCCGGGAGTTAAAGGAAATACAAACAAACTCTTTGCATTAGTCTAGAAACGGGAACTTGGCATTTTTAGAAAGTCTGGGATAATTGGGATATATCTGACAGGCTTGGACCTGTCAGGTTGCAACCATCCCATTGCTTTTTTTTCTCTTTTTAAATATTCATGAACATTTCTACAAAACTATGGCCCAGCCCTCCCACCTCCCTTACAAGTGTCCTATGGGGCATAATTCTTCTACAGGGGGGACAGAAAAGTCCAGGCCACCTTTAGCCCAGCGCCTGTAACACAGATGTGCTAGTTATTTGCCCCCATTTTTCCACCACTGCCCCGTGGGGCCGGGCCTAGAGGTGGTCAGAAAGAAGGGGAAGGGGACAGGGCGGCAGGGGGCGGCGGGGAGGGCTGGTCGGTGGAGACGGGACTTTCCCCCAGACTTTGAAGGGAAGCCAGATCCAGGGGGTTTTGGAAGAGCTGATTTCCTGCCCCCAGTCAACACCTCCCTGCCAAACTACAGGGCTGGGGCTCTGGCTATGGTTTTGAGACCCCTCCAGGTGCCCGGGGCTGGTGGGGGGGCTGCGCCTCCCTCCCGGGGCGGGATGCGGGGAGGAGGGAGCAGGGGCGGCGGGGCCGGTGGGGCTCAGTGCCCGGTCCCCACCCCCTGGCCTGTGGTCCCCGGGGCGGCGGGGTGCAGGGGGCGGAAGAAAAGGCGCAGCCCGTCCACGGGGTGCACGATGGGCACCGTCTGCATGGCGGGGAAGCCGGGGGTGGCCAGCTCCCAGCGGGCCGAGCAGACCAGCTCGATGGCCAGCAGCTTGAGGATGGTCTTGGCCAGCTCCTGGCCGGGGCAGCTGCGGGCCCCGCCGCCGAAGGGGATGTAGTGGAAGCGGGCGGCCCCCGGGCCCTCCTCCTGCCGGGCCGAGCCGAACCGCTCCGGGTCGAAGCTGGCCGGGGGGCTCCGGTACACGGCCGCCGTGTCGTGTGTGTCGCGGATGCTGTACAGCACGCCCCAGCCCTTGGGGATCTGGTAGCCCTGCGGGGGGAAGGGGAGCGTCAGCGAGAGGGGTAGCCGGGACCCCCCTTCCTCCGGGGGGTCTCTAAGGGCAGCGGACACCTCCCCGGGGCGCTGAACGCTGGGTACCGCCCGTGTAATGAGACCGGCGGGACTCCGGTGTACAGCGCCGTGCACCGCGGGCACACCCGACCCTGCTTCTCCCACCGGCGGGGCCGGGCGTGCCCCGAGGGCTCACTGGGGGCGGCCCCGCCGGGGGAGCTCCCCCCTTTCCACCCCCACAGTCACCCAGCCACGGGGCACCTTTGAAATGGCTGATTCCGGGTAAAATCCGCCTCCTGGGAAAGCCAGGGAAGAGGATGCCTTTGTGGATACCCTGTAAATAAATTAATTTAAAACCCGAGCCAGAGATGTGATGTCTACGGGCTTTCCGGGTTTCTTTTTCTGTTTTAAACGGCCAGGTTCTTGGGTGCAACCTTCCCCAGTATTGTGTGCTTCCCCTGCATGTAAAATTGGGGGGAGGCGGCAAAAAATCGGAGCAAGTTTATTTTGCACTTACTGAGGTGCATCCGCGCTTGGCAAAATATCAAACCCTGCGCCTTAACAGGTGTTTCCTACTAAGGATAACCTCTTTCCCCGGACAAACCGCCTAGTTACACAGCTTTCATGCTGAGGCGGGGGTCGGCAATGTAAGAAATACAAGAGCCGTTTTTAAAAATCCCTTCAATACCCAAGAGTTTTCAGAGCCGCAATGGGCACGGCTGCCAGCTCCCAAAGCCTGGAAAGGAGGCCGGGGAGGTAGGAAAAGCAGGACATTGGAGGACACATGGGGCTCGTCTACACAGCACTTTTATTTCGAAATAACACTTGTTATTTCGAAATAAAAGGAATTAGGTCTACATCACGTTTTCTTATTTCGAAAGGACGGAACTCGTCGTTTCGAAATGAGAATCTTCATTTCAAAACAGTAAAACCTGCCCCCTCGAAACGGCTGTTATTTCGGAAGGGATATTTCGAAATAAAGCTGTTCTGTCGAAACAACACTGTGTAGACCTGTTGTTTCGAAAGAGCTGTTTCGAAAGAACGGGTCCAAACGGCTTTATTTGGAAATATCCCTTCCGAAATAACAGCCATTTGGATTGCAGGCTTTCCCTTAATTCGAATTAACTGATTTCCAAATAACTCATTTCGAAATCCTTATTTCGAAATCACAATGCATGTGTAGACGTATGGAGAAAATGTAGGATTGATGTCATAGTCTTCTGCTTTTAGGGGGCCTTGGAAGGCTTTCCCCTAACAATAGAGTATTAGGGGGTGTTCCAGCATACTGGAACCACTATAAGAAATAAAGCCAGACAAAATCATGTATTTGTAAATACCTGCCGGACAGAAGAGCTGGAGGTAAAAAGGAGGCATGTCCTTCTTTGCCCTGACATCTGGTCACCCCAGCAATTGGGTGTAGCCTGGTGGGGGCAGCTGAGCCAGGGGCCCCCCTCGTGGGGTGGGGAGGGAGCCCCAAACCAGGAGTGCGCCCCCTGCAGGGTGCCCTGCTGGCCGGGGGCAGCCCAGAGGCCGGAGCCCCAAGGGGCCCGTCGAAGAGCCGAGGATGCAGCCCTCCGTGCCAGGGACATCGGGCCTTTGCGGTGCCCAGAAGCGAGGAGGGAAGCGAAAGGACCTTGGGGCTGCTGAGTCTGACACCGGCGGCCAGGAGGCGGCCGCAGGCACCTTACCTCCAGCTCGAAGGTCTGCAGGGCCGTCCGGTAGCCTCCAGAAACGGGGGGCAGCACCCGGAGCACCTCCTTGATCACACAGTCCAGGTAGCGCAAGCGGCTCAGCCGCTCCAGGCTCATCTCCGGCGGACACTCACAGCCGGCTGCCCCGCCGGGTCTCCCTGGCTGCTCTGCGTTCACACGGGCTGCGCCGGGCTCCTTCGGATCAAGCCGCGGACTCCGGGCGTCCGGCGGGGAGAGATGCTGAGCGACGGTCGCCGGGTCTTGGCGGGGCTCGGCACAGGAGGGTTTCTTTTGGGGGGCGGCCGGTGGCAGACAGCGGCATTGCACGTCGGGCTCCTGGGCCCCCAGCTCCTCCCTCATCTTCTCTATCACCGAGGGGTGCTTCAAGAGCAGGAGGATCAGAGACGTGCTGGCGCTGGCGGTGGTGAAGAAAGCAGCAAAGATCAGCTCAATCGCGGTCTCCTGCGAGACAGTGAACACGGCTGGGGTTTAACTTCCACCCCTGTCACACCCGGCTGCCCCCAGCCGCCTCTTTCCACCCCTTGCTCTGAGCTGGAACCACCACGGACCCTTTACTCGGCTCCTTTACCTGAACGGAGCCTTTCAGTGCCCCTCTCCCTTACATGTCGTGACAGACACGCACGATATGGAGCCCACTATTCGCAAACACTGTCAGGACAAAGAGTAAGGGAGGTAGAAAGAACTGGGGAGACCAGCTTACTCTCACGCTGGTTTGGCCTGAGGGGCAGCCCAGGTGCCAGGCACTGATTTGGTCGGGACAGATTTGCCCCTTCTCAGCAGCCAGGCGGGTCTTCTCCGTTTGGGAGGGTCGCTGTTGATCCGCGAGGTCCCCAGGCTCCCATCTGGACCAAATTCGCCCTGAGGTCCAGGTGCAGCTCCCATTTATATGAACAGAAGTGGACTCAGGCCAAGAGTGAGTAAAAAATAACAAACAACTTGCTAGGGCATCATTTACACGCGTGTAGCTCTGCAGCTCCGGAGTCAATGGGGCGTTAGCCTGGTGCAGATGTTTGGCAAAATCTGGATTCCTCGCTCTCCCCAGAGGTGAGTGCATGAGGGGGGCTGGCTGTCAATCAACCATTTTGGTACCTGCTCAGTGACCTGAGCGGACTATCTGAAAACCTGTCACTCATCTTGGATGCGTCCAAATCCCCTGAGGGTGTCAGCCGCACGGGGCAGAGCCCAAGGGGCTGCGGGCGCCGCCGGACCCCAAACCTCTGGATTTGGCCAGATGCTGAACCGACCTTTAAAGGGATTTTCCCGCTGCCGTGCCTCAAGTTACGGCTCTGCTGGGTCACAGCCAGGACTCAGGCGTGTAACAAATTTTGGGAGAGGGTCCCGCCTCTGGCCCCGCCGCCCTCCCTCCCTTTATATGTGATGCCAGACCAGCCGCGCCGAGCCGCACAAAGCGGGTTCGGACAGGAGGCCGTCTGTCTGTCCTCCCCTGGCCGTGTCCCCCGGGCGGGGCAAGCCCCGCACCTTACCCGGCCCAGGTGTCGGGAAGGCGGCGGGGGGGGGGGCAGGTAACCAGCCGGGTGTCAGGAGGGGCCCCGGGGCAGCCCGGAGGGGAAGAAAGAGCCCGGGTGCGGGAGCCACAAACCGGCGTGGGGTTTATTTCCCGCAGTGTGAACGCTCCGGCGGATCGGGCAGGGGAAGGGGCCAGGGGCTTTTGCGGGGCATCCCTGGCTCCAGCCCCGGCTCTGCAGGCTGCGTGTCCGGGGCCGCTCCAAACCCTCCCTCGGCCCGGGCCCCTGGAGCCAGCGGGGCGGAGCAGACCCCTGCCAAGCGGCCGGCGGAGGATGCTCCGGATCCGGGCGGTGGCGAGGCTGTGAAAGGCTGATCCGGAGCTGGAGGCTGGGGAGGTTTTTATTCCCCTCCCTCAGAGCCGCACAGCCGCTGTTTGGGAGACTCCCCTGCTTCTTCTGCCAGCTGGGGCACCATGGCAAGAGGAGCGGGAACAGCCCGTTTTCCTTCCCGCTTTCATCGCCCCTCTGAATTTCTTTGGGGGCCGGCTGGGAGAGCGAGGTGCCAAGCCCCTGCGACGGTCCCCATGGCCCTGAGCGCGGCCCTGCACCCGGGTCCTTCTGCCGCAGCGGGATGTCCACAAAACTGCGGCCTTTTAACCTGGATTGTTGCTTTCGTGCCTTGAGTGCCCTTCGCCGGGGGGTGGAAAGCGCCCCCTGCAAATCATTGCCAAGTCAGGAAATTAGTGTGTCTCTGGTGCTGCTACTTCGAGTCTCTCAGGTGTAGGTCTCCACTGCTGGAAAGCAACAGGATGTTTTACCTAGGCAGACCCTTTGGCTACATTAATTTCCGCTGCCTCTTTTATTTTAGTAAACGCCGCAGCTCCACTGGCCGGTGAAGGTAAATCCTCGCCCACGCCGCAGCCAGGGCTCTTCACGAACATCTGCTGTGGGAGGCTCCAGCTGTGCAGGTGCCGACCCCTCCCCATTACTGCCCAGTATGGCCACTGGAAGGAGCCCCTCAGCCTCTCACCCCCGGCCCAGTCCCCACGGGGCTCGCCTGGGGCTCCTCTGGTTATTTTTCTAACATGCTTTCCTCGGGTATGAGCTGCCAGATATCACAGGACAGGGCCCGAGCTCAGTTTTACAAAGAGGGTGGTGACCACTTCACACCCCCGCTATTCTAGTTACACCGAGCTCTCCGGGAGGATGTTGCCTTCATTAGCAACATTTACAAGTCAGGCAACTAGTTTTGTCCCACAGTTTAGATTTTCTGAAAGATCGAGATCAATTCACTGGGTCATTTTAATTAAAATCTACAGTTAATTGTTTTCCTGGTAACCTAGTATTAAAATGTGTTGGGGGGGGGTCCTCCTACAAAGTGGGACTACACACAGAACTGCTTGCCAGTTCCCTCCCAGACCCTTGGTTTTTACTCAGAAGAAAAGCAGCCCATGGTTCCCTATTGGCAGACTGGGCACCCCTTTGGTGGGTTCCACATATTTTAGGGTTTGGCCCCAACCATACCCATCAAATCTCCAGTCAGGAGATTCTGTGTTGCTGCAAATACTGGGGGGAGGGGGCTTTGGAGCCAAGGGGGCCAGGATTTCATCAGGAAGGAGGCTAAGAAGCATAGTTTTTACTTTCCAAATTAACGGCATCTCATACCCTGAAACTGGCTTCACATCTGCTCAGGAAACAAGAAAACCTAGAAAAGAGGTCTCAAACATGTGGCCTGCAGGCCCTAAAGCTATCTGGCCTGCAACAGCACTATTTTTACCAATATTTGCAATACTATTGTATGAAAAGGTTTCACAGGCATGGCCCTCGGCATAATGTACTAGTCCTCATGCGGCCCTCATGATGATATGAGTTTGAGACCCCTGACCTAGAAGGACTTCAAAGATGCCTGGTTTTGGGAACCCAAGTGGGGGCACCAAGTCTGGAAGCTGATTTGCAGCCAGAGAAGCGAAAGATACAGAAGGTCAGCTACCCATTCTGGGTTTCACAGCAAGACCAGGCCCTGGACTGTCACCTCCATACAATATTAAAACCCCACAATTGTAAATAGATTTAAACCAGCTACTGCAACTGCTCCAACCTTTATAAATAGCAGCTCAGATTTGCATATCTCACATCCATAGTGACACCAGACTAGCTTGGTGGGATGAACTGACTGGCCACTAAGGACAAATCCTTTCTCAGTTCATAG
Organism: Podocnemis expansa; assembly: GCA_007922195.1. Lineage (NCBI taxonomy): Eukaryota > Metazoa > Chordata > Testudines > Podocnemididae > Podocnemis > Podocnemis expansa. The sequence continues at coordinate 12,347,826 of ML681981.1, read as the reverse complement.
GCCAATTCCCATGGCTTTCAATGAGGAGCATTGCTAAAGTAAGAACTGCCGGATTTGGCCCATGGTGCTGTCTCATGGGCACTGATCTGCACACCCTCCCTTGCCCCAGGACATTCTGCATAATCACATTGATGAGCAGGTTGTAGGGAATGCCCCAAATCCATCATTCCTTCTCATTCCGATACCTTGCTTCAAAGATTTCTGCATTTACAGCCCTCCAGGATGCAGAGGCATACTCCACCCCCCCGACTACAGTAGACGTGGGGACTGCAAGGATGGCTCTATCATGTCAAAAGTGATATTTTGAAGTGTCTTGAGAATACATGGATGGCAAGGAGCCCCATCAGAGCTGGGCAAACCTAGCAGTGGTCCTGTAAGTCAGGCAGATGCCTGGAATGAAAGCCAAGAGGATATAGCAAGTGCAAGGGCCAGAGAGTCATTTATTTACTTTTAAACTATCAAAATAGTTCAAAGGCAAAGTGGCTATGAAAAGGACATCTGCAGGGCTGACCCACTCTTTGTATCTGTTTGCCTCACCTGCTGTCTGCTCAGGGTGGTACTGGTCAGGGCTGGCCCAAGTATGTAGGTGAACTAGGAGGTCGCCTAGGGTGCAGACATTGAGGAGTGCCAAATTAGATGGAAGTGATTTGTTTTGCTATTTAAAAAAAATATGCTAATATGTTATCTCTTATAACGTGTGGAGGAGGGGGGTGCCAAAATCATAGTTCACTGAGGGCACCAAAAACCCTTGGGCCAGCCCTGGTACTGGTGAGATGCTGCAGAGCTCACCTTACTCTGCTGGGTACCTACCTTAGATGTTACATGTCAACTCTCTCTTGGGATATCCTTGCATTTCCAAGGATCCTGCCCGCTCCCCGCTTCAGAGCTTTATTTCGTCCAGGTGACCAAGTGATGTTTAGTGCCACTGGATGGTGTGAGGTTAGGGTGAGGAAGATGGCTTATTGTGGGTTTCATTATTTTTTCATGGGTTCTCCCAGGTGGGTAAAACAAAGGCAGAGACCAGGGGCTGTCTGGTGCCTGCCCAGTCAAACTGCTTAAAGACAGTTAGAAGATAAAACAGCAAAGGAGATTGATTCTCTTTACCTTCAGCTCCTGTATGGTGAACTCTTTGCCATGTTCCTTGGCACTGTTTATTATGAAATCCAGGGCATCACTCTGACCCTCCGTGTTCTTTCTCTGCAGTTTTGCTGTGATGGCTTTCTCCATGTAGTCATGTAACATATCCCGGGCCTTGATCCCCTGCGAAGAGTCAGACGTGATGGGTCAGGGACAGTCCAGCCCTGCTGCACTAGTGAAGCACTGTAAGAGGAGACTCAGAAAAAAACCCTACCTAGAGTGAATGGCAATCAAGGACCCCAAGAATAGCACCAGCGGCATTTCTAATTTCCTAATAACAGGAGCTGAAATCCAGGATTATTTTGCACTTTAATCTGACATCTCTCAATTAAGAAAGTGAAAAGGACAAATTCATTTGTCTTTGTGAAACAGAGCAAGTGGGAGGAGAGATCTTTTCTGGGACCAACATACGCTGGTGAGAGAGATGGGCTCGGAGCCACACAGAGCTCTTCTTCAAGACTGGGTTTGTCTTTAGTGTCATTAGTTGGTGCTAGGCCAGGCTGCACTGTTGGGAATTCAGTAGCTTCTCCCTGTAGACTCCAGCACACTCTATAAGCGGAAGATTGCTGCCTAAGCCAGGAACACTTGAGCAGGGAAGCAATGAAGTATTCTTTGGGCAGCACTTCCCTTGGATTTTAAAGCCACATTGCCTCTTGCTGACTGCCATGAACAGACTCAGTTTCTGCTCAGGCCAAGGGACGCTCTCTGCTATCTGGACAAAAGGCTAACTCAAGAGGCCAACCCCAGTGTAATGCAGGCAGCCATAATATTCCAGTGACTTTTCAAAGAAAGTGACAAAGGGATTCACTATTCTAGACAACCAGGCTAGCTAAATTCTTAATAACCACACCCAAAAGAGTCATAAGTAATGTCTCTCTCAGAAGGGTGCATTTCCTTTAAAGAACCATGCTGTGCAACCAAACATCTAATGTATATGGAGGCGTCACTTTGAAGTTGTCACTGTCTGAAGTAGAAATGCATTCCAAATATAAGGGGTATATGGTTCCACAGCAAGAAGGCTGTCTCAGGCTGGCCTCATCTGACTAGAGAGCGCCTTGCTTCAGAAGCCCAGAGACTGGGTAATCTAACCTGAAAGAAATCCAGGCACAGATTTTGCTAGGACAATATTATTATAGAGCCATCTACAGGAGGCCAGACGAGATGACCTGGTGGTTCCCTCCTGCATTAAACACAGTGACTCTGTCACAATATTGGTACAGGCCACCAGCCCCACTGAGCATCTGCACAGTAGCACTAATAATCAAAACGGTATGCAAGATAGGGTAGTAGTACCACTTCTTAAGGTTGCACAACACTTCCCATTACAGGACCCTTTCTCCTTATAGCTTTGCCAAACTTCAGCTGTTTGGGATGAAATTTTTTTCCATGCCAGCTGGCTACATAAGGCTTAACTATTTTAGCAAATTTTGGCCAAAAGATTTTAGCCTTTCCAAAAACAAGGCTAATGAAAAATTCATTGTTTTGCACATGATAAAAGATTTCGGTGAACTTCTATTTGAGAGTCTCTACCCCTCCATCTGGGGTTGGGGGGAGCCTTTTTCCATCTCTATGAACATTCACACAGATTTCACCATTATAAGCCCTTGAATCTAGCTAAATCCTCACAGCTAAAAACTCTGGAAATCCCATCTGCTCCAGCTTGGGTCTCCACGGTGCTGAAAGGACCTCATGCGAAATAGTAACTCTGGGCTGCTACAATCCATGCCAGAGCCAGATACTGAACTGTCTCTCCTGTGCTCTCAGGGTCCCAGCACCCTGCTAGATGCAGATAGCACATGGGAGGAAACAGCCTGATTTCAATACACAAGGGGCAAAAGCCAGCTGGAGGAGTAATTAGAAGAGGGAGGCTATGAAGAAAAGATACAGGACTGAGACTGAAGGCAGGCCACAGGGGAAGAGAGAAGGTAAATTGGGACTAGATGTTGAGATGGTGTGAAACCTGGATTGGTTGGGCAGGAGACTTGGACGGGGAGCTGGGGGAGGGAGGGAATGGAGGGTTCATAGATTTTAAGGCCAGAATGAGCCATTAGGAGCTAGTGTGACCTCAGAGAGGTAACTGGACCAGGAAAATGGGATGTGGGGAAGGTGGGACATGAGGGGAGGAAGGACAGATCTGAAAAGGAATCAGGGGAGAACTGGGCCTGGCTGAGCAAACAGACTGGGACAAAGAGCCTGAAAAGGCAGGGACAGAAGAAGACCAGACCAGAAGCTGGGGGACCTGAGAGTGGCTAGGCACTGGGCAAGGACATTGGAGATGAGGAATCAAGGAGCTGAGGTGAACTGGGACAGGCTGGGCAAGGAGATTGGATGTGCAGAAGACATTGGTGACTGAAGGGGATAGGATAGAAAGGCTACATTAGAGTGGGAGGCAGAAGAGTCTGTTTTCTAGGACACTTCCCTCCAGAGCCTAGAATTAAACCCAAGTGCCCTGAATCTCACCATTTCTCTGCTGTCAGCAAATATGCCTAAAATCCACTGGGAACATAAGCCTCCTCCTCCTCTATTGCTAATCTACACAGGGAATAATATACTAGTGCTAGCAATTATTCCTTTGGCTCAAATGGCAGAGGTCTGTTGGAGAGCTCCAAAGACTCCAATTCTGTTTACCCATGTGGCTATTCATATGACGCTATATGGCACAAGTTCGATTCATTTTCCATTTGCTTTTTCAAAACCCTAGAAAATCACACCCCCAAACGCTGTGTGTGTCATACGCATACCCAAGAGATCATGCAATATAATCAAACGTATACATTGAGCTCTCTATACTGACAGACACAAGGAGCTCCCTTTATTTAGCTCAAGAAGAAAAAGGTAAAGAGGTGAGGATGACTGTTTGTAAACATTTACATGGGGACCAAATCAATCGAGCAAGGAAAGGTTTAACACAATCCAATGGCTGGAAGCTGCAGACAGACAAATTCAGACTGGCAATTATGTCATATATGTTTAACAGCCAGCTGCTTAGCTCTGAAAACAATTTACCAACAATTTCTGCCACTGAACACTTTTAAATCAAGATTGGATTTTTTTTCCCTAAAAGATCTGCTCCAGCTGTTATTTTGGGGGAAAATCCTATGGCCTGTGCTAATACAGGAGGTCAGAGTGGGAGATCGCTGCAGTCCCTTCTGTCCTTAGGATCTACCAATCCTTGTCTAGCCCTCTCCCACATCCTGCCCCACAGAGGCAGGCACAAACAGGTCACTGGCTTGTGTCTCCAGTAGATGAGGAAATGACAGGCTCTGAGCCAGCACACAGGTGCAGTCAGCACAGGTGCCTGTCATGTCAAAGCCAGAGGCCACTGTGATGCCAGCAAAGCCAATGGTCTGTGGAAAGTGGAAAGGACCTTGACAGATTCCTCTCCAGCTGGGAATACAGGAGCCCAGAACCCAAATTTGCTCCAGAGAAAACCCTAGCTGCACCATGCCCAGCTGTCAACCAGGACCATAGACAGAGAAATTGAAGCCAAGGCGGGGGAAGCAAATAGCCAGCAAGTAACAGAAAGACATGGCCAGGAGGTGCAACTCAACCAGTAAGAAGAGAATAACCTGACAATTACAGGCAACCCATGCAAAAAGAGGGGGGCAGAAATTAATTGACCATTGTAAGTGATCCACCAATGAAGCCTGGCTCATACGGGGGGGCTGTCAGAAGTTAGCCCTCTGGGCCCCTTTCCTGGGGGAGGGCAGGAAGGACTCCCTGTAGTCTAGGGGGGCGCAGCACCCACCTGTTGCTACCAAAAGCTACGTCCAGTGCAAGACCCTTGCAGCATAAGACGGCACGCTGTTTTCCCGGCCCTGCATTTCTAGCTTCCAGGCTGGTGCTGGACAAGCCGGGCATTTGGTCCGCTTTGGCTCGGGACGCAAATGCCGAGCCGGGCTAGGCGGCGGAGCAGAGGGGGGCCCAGTACCTTGCGCAGCCCACTGAAGGGCAGGTTCAGGGGCAGGGAGAAAAGGTTTTCCACCAGCTGCTCAAAGGTTTTGGCCAGGTCCTTGAACTGCTTTTCCTCCAGGCTGAGGCCCAAGAGGAGCCGAGCTGCAATGCGGAAAGTCAAGGTTTTAGCGGAGGAATAAACCGTGACGGGGCCCGGCTCCCTGCACCAGCCCCGGAGCTCCCACTTCACCACTCGCTGGATGCCGGGGATGTAGCTGTCCAGGGCGGCGCGGCTGAAGACTCCAGCCAGGATCTGGGAGGGAAGGGAGAGAGTTAAAGGCCGTCGGGTTGGGCTGGCTGTTTGTCTGGCTCCCCACCGCGGCTCTGCCGGGCTCCGGGGGGCTAATGGCAACCTCCTCCCCCAGGGACCCGCTTCCCTGCCCTTTGCCGCAGCAGGCGGGCTTTAGATGCGGATCCGAGCTCTCCGCCGGCTCCTGCCCCGCGGTAGAGCGCTGCAGATCCGCGGATATCCGCCTTATATCCGCACCCGCGGATACAACACGGATATCCGCTGACCTTTTTTTGCCGATGCGGGCGGGATGTGGATCCACTTATTTGTATCGGTACAGCAGGCCCCCGGCCCCCTCCCCCTCTGCCCCGGGCTGGGCTCTCACCTTCCTCCTGTGCCGGTGCAGCTCGCCGGCGGAGCCGAGCAGGGTGTTGCAGCCCAGGATGATGCGGGTGCTCTGCGGCCACTGGGTGCTGACCAGGCTGTGCTCCCCCAGCAGGATCTTGCGGACGTTTTCGGCCCCGCTCACGCGGATGACGGGCCGGCCCAGCAGGTGGGTCTTGAAGACGGGCCCGTACCTCTCCCGCCGGGAGCTGTGAAAACTGGCGCCCTGGAGGGAGCGGACACGGCAAGGCGCTCACGTCTGCGGATGCCCCGCCTGGGGGGAAGGACTCGAGGGATCCCCGGCTCGTCCTCCCGCCCCGCCAGCCCCCACCCCCAGCCCCGCCGGCGGACTTTACCTGGACCAGCCAGTGCAGGGTCTCCCCGAAGAAGGGCCACCCCATGGAGCCCTTGGGCAGGGGCAGGGCGCTGCCCGGGTCCCGGCTCAGCGCCCACCGCAGAGCCCACAGGTGCCGGGAGGCGGCGAGGAGGAGTCCCAGGGCCAGCAGCGCCGTGGCCGCGGCTCCGAGCCAGGACAAGGCGCCGATCCCTGCCGCCAACATCTTCGCCGTCCAGCCGGGGCAGCGGGGCCTGGGCTGGGGGAACAGACGGGAAAGCCCGTGACTGCGGGGCCGGCACAGCGCGGCGTCGGGGGAAGGCGCCTCCCCCCCGGGTCCCCGGGACTCCCCGCCCAGGGCCAGGGGAGCAGCCGCGTGTCCCCGCCGGTTTCCCGGCCGCTCCCCTTGCAGCCCCGCCGGGCACAGCCTCCGACTGCCCCGCACCGGCCCCGCAAACGCGGCCCCGACGGGCACCTCCCGGGGCTGCCGCCGTCAAAGGGCGAGGAGCCGGGCAAGGGAGATGGGGACTCGCGGGGGGGTTTCTCTAACACCGCCCCCGAATTTCCCACCAGCCCCAAGTGTCAGCTAGTGACAGTGTTAGCCCGATGCAGTGAGCACCCCACCCGCCCCTGCACCCCTCATTTCAAGTCCCCCAACAATCCTGCTACTCACGGCTCCCGGGCCCCGACCATGGAGGAGGGAGGACTCTCCCCGGGACCGTCGGCTCAGCCCCGGCCCTGCCCCGCCTCTGGCCGGCTCTGTCCTCCCCAGCCGGTCTCTGCCTCCCGGTTTTATAGCCTCCTGACAGCCGGGCCCCTCCAGGCTGACGTCTGGCCGTGCGGCGCGCTGGGGGCAAGGCTTGGCCCCCTGAGAAGTGAGGTGTGGGGGGCCGGGGGCTGCCCTGGCAGATCCCGCCAGCTGGGGGGCTGGGGCAGCGGTGCAGGGAGCCAATGACAGGCGGCCGCGCCCCCGGCCCCACGGCAGCCCCTCACGTCGGGCCGAGAGCCCCCAGCCTCGGTCCTGGATCCTCCCCCGGCTCTGAGCCCCGCCGGCCACCCGCCGCGCTACAGGGCACCGGCCCTGGCGGGCGTTTGCTGCTGGGGTCCCGGGACGGCATTAAACGTGGGGGGCCCCACCCCACCCCCCGCACCGCCGGGCTTTACTCCGCTCGGGGCGGGCAAAGGTCTCAGCCCAGCCGGGCCCGTTAGTTTGCAGGGGCCGGGGCAGGAGCCGCTCTCTGTCCGCCCAGGCTCTGCCCCAGCTGGACTACCAGGAAAGGAGGCCAGGGAAGGAGGAAAAGGAGGACACATGGAGCAAGTGTAATATTCTTCTGCTTTTAGGGGGCCCTGGACGGCTTCCCCCTAAATATAGGGTGTGCCGGGGCGTTCCAGCATCCTTCAACCAATATAGGTAAAAAAGCCAGGGAAAATCTTGTATTTTCAAATGCCTGCCGTGCGGGGGACTGGACGGTAAAGAGGAGGCCATGTCCTCCTTTGGCCTGACATCTGGTAACCCTGTACCCCGGGGTCCCGGTCCGGAGCTACAGCGGAGCGGGGCTGGCCAGGCGAAGGCGTTTACACAGGAAGCGGCGCGGCCGGCTAGACTGTGACTCTTGCAGGCTTGGTGTCCCCCCGACGGACCCCCAGCTCGGCCCGGGGACCGGCAGCCTCGGGCTTTCTGGGGTGCGGGCCGGGGTGGAGGGGGGCTGCGGGCGGCCGCTGAGTCTCCGGGGGCCTCAGCTCTCGGCAGGGCCCCGCTAGGCTCCGGGGACACCGGTCCCGTTAGCCTGAGGCCGGGTGCGGAGAACGGGCCGGGCCGGACACTGTGGCTCCCCTGCCCTGTTCCCCGTGTAGACAAACCTCTCCCTGAGCAGTGGGGCTGAGCCACATCGGGGCCAGTTTCTCGGCAGCGGCACCGCCCCGTATCTGCTGCCCTCCCCTGGGGACCCATGTCTCCAGCTTGTGGGGCACAGGACACCCCCAGCCTCAGGCCAGACCCGTTTTCCCCAGCCTGGGCGGCTCCCAGTTTGGTCTGGTGCCAGGGCTTGGGTGAAACCTCGGCCCCTCTGGAGAAGTGACTCCGCTTTGCTTTGCCCAGGCCTGCCCAAGGCTGCTGTGGTGAGCAAACTGGGCCATCTCCCCCCCCCCGGCCTTGGTCCTGGGAGTGAGGAGGCTGGGGGCTGGCGGGGTCTCAGCAGGCGGAGCAAGGAGCAGAGAGCCTGGGGCAAATGCCGCCTGCCAGGCCAGGTCCGCAGCTCCTGCGCTTTGCGTTTACACGAGATGAAAGAGAGTGTCACTCCGACACACCTGGGCCGGTGTCTAACAGGTGCCACAGGAGGACCCCATGGAAACCAGTCCTGGGGGCTGCGCCTGGTGGAAACCAGACTGTTCAAAGCGCAAGGCTGGTGGCCAGCGCTGTCTCTGTCCACACGGGAGCCCATTTGCGGCGCAATTCGCATTTGCCAGACTGCCTCTGCGCTGGGTCAGCAGCTTCCCGGCCGCTTTAGCTGGCTGCGGGCCAGGCCTTTCCCTTCGAGGTGACCCTCCCGGCCAGCTGGAAACCCCAAAATCTCCCCCCTGCTCTGCTCTGCGCACCCCGCCGGCCAACAAGGCACCGCAGCCGGCGCTTTGCTCCTTGAGAGTCCCCGGCCCTGGATCCGGACCCGTCGGCTCCTCCCGAGTTAACCAGCTGCGGATCGGAGGGAGGTGACCCCAGCCCGAGCCCTCGGGTGCCCCATCCCCTGCCCCCCCCCTTGCAAAATAACCCTCCAGGGAGCCCAAATGTGGCTGCACCCGAGAACTGGCCCCGGAAAAACTCCCCTGGCTCTGCCCCGCGGGGAGCCAGAGTCCCGGGCCAGCGCCGGCAATTTCAGCTCCGCGTTCACACGCCGGGCAAGGCCGGGACTGGAGCCGCCCGCCCCGGGCCAGCTCCCTGGAGACCTTTAATATTACCGACCCAGCGGGCCACAGGGCCAGGCCAGTAACTGGTGGGAGCCAGGACAGGGAAGAGCCCGGCCGCACAGTCCGACAGGAAATTTAAGTCTGTAATGCATTTAATCCACACAATTGAAAAATAAGGCGGGTAAGATTTATATTACTGTATTTGGACAGTCAATAACTTAAAAACACACCGAAATTTACAGTCTTGTCGCATGGTCCATAGATGGGTTGCTTTGAATTTATTGTGAGACATTCTCGGGGGGGGTCAAAGAGCCACCAGGATCCCTCTGTGGAGAAAGCCGGGCTGTAGGAAGAAATGCTGCAGAAAGGTTCAGCTCGAGGCACAGGGGTCTGGGATGAAATCCCATCTCCTGTGTCTTTCTCCCTTACTCTCATCCGAGGGAGGAGGGAAAGGGGCCGGGAATCATCTACAAAAGTCCAGTTATAAATGTGACCCTGAGGAACAGAAACCAAAGCACACTGCGGAGAGTCCAAATGGTTATTTACATTCATGAACTCAAGATTAAACCACTTTCGAAGTACAAAGCTGTAAGCCCCAGCACTCAATATACAGCAAGTCTGGTTTCCAGGTAGTTTTAAAGGGTACAAAAGAACCAGATTTTTCCGCACCGCCAGACTACAAAATGGGAAATACAAAATCCTGTCCCAACCACTTTAAGGCTCATATACAATTAATGAAAAGAAAATGACAGGCAACATTTGAAATTCAAACGTTTAAAAAGATTAAATTGGGATTTATACAGAAAACGGCAAAACTTTTTTTTTTCAAGCCATTTCTTACTGGAGCAAAAATCTGTATGTAATGGCCACCGACTTCTAAAGTATGTATGTACACTTCAGCTGCTTCATGCACAGTATGGGAGATCTGCTTTTTATTTTACAGCCTTCACCATTTGTGCACAATATAGAAAATAGGACTCGCCTCGTTAAAAACACACCCAAAGTCCCACTCCCCTCCGATACTCCACCTCTCTCGCGTTTTCCCTTTACCGACTCGGCCGCGGCTCAGCCCCGCAGGAGGAGACACCATCGCCGGCCCGGCCGGGTCTATGTGTGCTGGGACATCCCGTTCACCAAACTGCGAAGCTGTCTGACCACGGTCTCCATCAACTTCTGCTTGTCACGATCATTTTTCCTGAACTGAGCGAAAATATTGTTCTTTTTGCTATTGTCTTTCATTCTGCAAAGATACAGGACATGCCATCCGCGTTAGAGAGAGAAAATCGGACCGGCTAACAAATTCAGCTCCACTTTCTATGTTCATTTCGTGGGAACAAGAGCTAAACAGCTTTTAAAAAAATCTCTTTCGCCGTCTCTCTTACTCCCCTAGCTGTATATTTAAATTAAATTCCAGGCTCACGACCCAGTCTGAACAACTGCTCCTTTTAAAAACCCTTTAAAATCATTAAGCTTAACATTAGGCAAACAGGAAACAACCCCCAAAAAGTTACATTTGCAAAGGAACAAAATTGCAGCATGTTTAAACCGTTCTCCACGCGGTTGCGTTTGTGAGTTCATCGCAATGAAATGGTGCGTCCGTTCATTGACAAGTTACCCCAAGTCTTTCATACTCAACTTGAAGATGAAATATTATGGTGATTTAAAAACGAAATATGGGAAACTAACGCCTCAATAAAGACAATATTATACATATAACATGATATCCAAAAATACATACCCTCTATGAAATCTGCAAAGCATACATTCATTGCGGGGAGAGGAAACAAAATTAGACAACACATTTACATCAGATTTATGATTCAGCTACAGAGAGGAGCTTGCCAAGTTAGTTGTTCCTAGCAAAGATATAGATATAGATATAGATATAGATATATGCATGCTGCTTTCTCCCAGCCTGCTTCTCAAATCTAATTACCTACCTACCGTAGGTTCAAATACGAAAATGTGCAAAACCGCGCGGGTTTTAAATACTTTCTTTTGTAAGTGTCTATTGGGTAGGAGGGGGCCCAGCTTTTGTTATATTGATCTCCAAGGGGCCGGAAAACCTGGCATGCGGCTGTGAGCTTTGAAGAGATTTAGGAACCTGACTATATCTAGTTCAGTGGGGCCTGGGGTTTAATTTCCTAGAGGAGATGCCCCCCACTTTCTTAGGCACAGCAAACCTGGGAAGAGCACGCTAAAATCTCAGCAAGTGTGACCCACTCCTGATTTATACAAACAGGGACATCTGGCACTTCATCGCGGGTTGAAAGTGGCGCAAGCCAAGGAACCCGACATTTCTAGCTCCAGGTCGGCAAAGGAAGCCCGCCCAGGTCAGGGAGGCTGGCCTCCGCTGTTCATGTCTAGGGGCTCGGTAACTTTATGACCAGACCAGCTAAGCCTAAAGGAAAGGAGACGGGGCAGACAGACGCCTTTACATTTTATTTGGCCTTCAAACCGAACGAGAAGAGCCGCTAGGCGAAGCGGAGCAGCAGGGACCCGGCTCACACTCCCAGGACGATACTGGATACTCACTTCTCCAGCAGGGTGAGGGCTGTGCTTGGATTTACTCGCAGGTACTTAGAAGTGGGCTGCCCATAGTCGGCTAGGTAGGTTGACCAGTCCCACACCATGAAAAGGTCCAGAAGCTACATGAGGACAGAAAGACAAGACAGATCCGCTGTTACTTTGGGAAAGAGGGCAGGGAGCAGGGGGTTTAACGCCCCCGAAGTCCCGGCGCTGCCTCAGAGAAGTAGCGACCTGGCTGGGTTTTAGAGCAGCGAGTCCCTCAAACAACAGACCCCCTCCAGCCAGCCAGTGGGGTTTGCAATGCACCGTCTCCACCAGCTCTCACATCATCCTTTGGACTCCTCCTGCACAAGTCACCTGAAATTGTTACCGGGAATAAACCAGTTACAAGCCAAGGACTAGCCAGCAAACAATTTCATTGCTGAACCATTGCACCCTCTTCCTAGCGTGTTTTGCCTTCCCTTGCCATGGCCGGGGCCACTTTATATTTCATGGGCTGCGCGACAGAAAGCACCTTAGCAGGAGCTTCCCATTTGCTAGGCGATAGGAACCTGGTTTTACCTTGAAATCTGCTCTTTTTTCCTCCACACTAATTGAACCCAGAGGTCTGGATAATCTAAATTAACTACATGAAACACCCCCGCCGGATTCTCCATGGTGACTGATCCTCCCCGGGACTGGGAAAGGGCGGTTTCAAGATCCTGCTTGTCAGCCCTGGGAGCTCTTTTAGCCCAAACAAAAATACAACAAATTGAAGAAAGAAAGAAGGGGGGGAAAAAAAACAAACCAGTCCTGGTTTGCCCGCGTTTCAGCGTGGAGCATTTGCTTTCTAATCCCCCATCAGAGCTGTTGTCAAATATAAAAGTAATCTTTTAAAAGCTAATGTGATACCTAACCTGCTGCAGCCACCCCCTGATCCAGCCCTAAACCCATAATCCCCTCTAAGCCAGTTAAAACCTACTTCCTATCCACGGTTTAATTGCTTCGGGCTTCCCCCCCCGTCGGAAGGGGCTGGTTGGAGGGCATTAGCCGCAAGGCCAGGCTGCCAGAGAGGGCGGTGGGAGCCTGCGGGGGGAAAGGCCGGGCAACAAGGGAGGTCGGGGAGCAGGGAGGGAAGGGAAGGGAAAGGAAGGGTTCACATCTCCACAGCCACACAGCCAGCTCCACTTCCCAGCCCTCACCTACCCCCTCTGTGGGAGTGTCTTTGAGAGTGCCCCAAAGGGGCAGCCTGCTTGGTCTAGCTCTGCAAGACAAGCAAGGAGTCCTGTGGCACTTAAAGACTAACAAATATATTTATTGCATGAGCTTTTGTGGGAGAAAAGCCCACTTGGTCAGAAGCTTAGAAGATGGGGGAACTTCCTTCTAAGCATCTGACCAACTGGGATGTTCTCCCCTGAAAGCTCATGCCATAAGTAAATTTGTTAGTCTTTAAGTGCCACAGGACTCCTTGTTTGTTTTACTGAACCAGACCAACAAAACAGGGCTGCCCCTTTGGATCTTGGGGAACCCCCCCCACAAACAAAGAAGCAAACACCCACCCACCCACCCACCCACCAAGGAGGAGTCCTGTGGCACTTAAAGACTAACATTTATTGTTTTTTGGTGGGAGAAAATCCCACTTCACTCACCTTCAAAGCATCTGACCAAGTGGGATTTTCTCCCACCAAAGCTCATGTGAAAAATAAATCTGTTAATCTTTAAGTGCCACAGGACTCCTTGGTTTTTTTGCTGGACTAGACTAACACAGCTGGCCCTTTGGATGTTGCCTTTCTGGTACTGAGAGATGAACTGCAGCCCCACAATGGCACTCCCTAAAACAAACAAGGAGTCCATGGAACTTTTAAAGACTATCATTTATTGATTGTATGAGCTTTTGTGGGAGAAAATCCCAGTTTTTTCCTGCAAAAGCTCATGCAATAAATAAATTTGTTAGTTTTTAAGTGCCACAGGACTCCGTGTTTGTTTAGTGAACTAGACTAACACAACATGGCTGCCCCTTTGGATCCCACCGTTCTTGTACTAAGAGATGAATTGCAGACCCACAATTGCACTCACTAAAACAAGGAGTCCGTGGCACTTTTAAAGACTAACAAATTCATTTATCATATGAGCTTTTGTGGGAGAAAATCCCAGTTTTCTCTCACAACAGCTCATGCAAATAAATTAATTTGTGGGAGAAAATCCCAAGCTTCTGACGAGGTGGAATTTTCTCCCACAAAAGCTCATGCAATAAATATATTTGCTAGTCTTTAAGTACCACAAGACTCCCTGTGTGAGCAAAACGGCAGTTCCTCAGAACAGATTTGGTGCTGCAAGCTTTTGCAATCCCTCTTTATTAAAGGAGAGTCAAACAAGCTCTCAAAGTTTGATTTATTGTATCCATTATTTTATTTTAAATGAAACAGGGAAATGCCACTAAACCTACAATGCAACCATACAGTATGAGGGAAATGGACAGTTCCTTTGCCAAAACAAACAAGGAGTCCTGTCACACATTTAAAGACTAGCAAATTTATTTATCACATGAGCTTTCATGGGAGAAAATCCCATTTTGTCGGCCACTTGAAGATGGTTTTGTGAACTAGACTAATGCGGCTGCCCCTTTAGTTCCTTTGCCAGTCACTGACAAGAAAAATCTTCCCTGAGTCCATTAGTGAGTAGAATGTGGTCCCTTCAAACCAAAGTGAAAAGGAAGAGTCAAATCACAATTACAAAACTCATAATAAACACAAATCTGTGCTTCCCTGACCCCACACCACTCACCTAGCAATGAACATCTTAGCTGTTTTCAGCTGTCTCAAACAGCTATAGGTTTCGATAGATCATCCCACAGCTTTAAGACAGTTCATTTGTGGCAACATCCTCCAACACCCACCTTACAATTATTAAGGACAAATCTCGATATCACCTTGACTAAAGCTCCCTGTCACTGGACAGGTACAGGAAATGAAACACTTTCTGATACAGTTTAAAAAGATGTTGACCAAGCAGAATCACCATCTTCAGCTTGTGTTCTGTTTTTAAAATGTCATATTTTCTCAGTGTTTTCTAAAGCCTAGTCCAGTGCTCACCAGCTCTAGGAGAGGGTCAACGAATATGCATCTAATTTCCACCTTCCCACCCACATGTACAGTATGCACCAATCACTTAGCTTACATGTTTTAAGTAGTTCTGCTATCCAACCCTCCCTTGAGACTAATTTTGAGAAAAATTCCTGGTTTCAAGCAGGGGTCAGCAACACTGATGCAAATCATGGCTTGCAGCCAGGCTTTGAACCAGTTCAGTCCACCATGGCTCAAATCCCAACTGCAGACCAGGCCTCAAATGTAACTACCTGAAAGTAGGTTTGATTTAGTAATAAAATAAATAAATACATAAATAATAAAGGTTTAAAATATTTTCCAGTTGACTGCTGTGGATCAAACCCTCAATCCTCTTTTCCTACTCCACCTTTGGTTTAGCTTTTGCTTCCCATTTAGCAAACAAGCGCCTTATCACTGGTCTGAGTATATTACAATATTAAAACATATTCCTCATATCAAAAAATAATCCACTATAATCAATTTCTCATACCATTTCTAGAACTGAATGTCTACCAATCAAAGTCAGAAGACTGAAATAAAGTAATGGGATAACCAAATTCTAGCAAAGCACAGTGTGTTTCTGACAAGCTGCTGGGTTTTGAAAATAAAATGATGAATGTAAGGGAAGACTTTATAGGAAAGCCAATAAAATCTTGAATAATACAATCTCTCAGTTGTAATACCTTATTTTAGCAAACACCAGGCTAAAATTTCCTCTATAACTTTTGAAAAGACACCAGTGGGGAACCAGCATATAGGGCTCCCATTTCTATAACCGCCCCCCCCCCCATCTACCAATTCCCTCCAAGCAGGGCTTCCCCATCTATTTTCACTGCAACATTATCCACATAAAGAGCTGGCATGAAAATTCCAGCAGCTATTTACTCAGAAATTCACTCCAGATCATTCACTCATATTTAAATTACTAGATTTTCTAGGTTGGACAAGCCTAAATCACAGTTATTTTCAGATTTTTCTAAAAAGTAGACAGATCCAATGTAGCAAAGCTGGTTTAAGCAGACAATGCTTAGTTTACACTCATGGCACTTTTTGGTGGCAGTTGAAGGGAGATATGCAAGCTATGTAAAATACCTTGTGTATCTTCCTTTGACTCTGTAACTCCCACTTACTTCCCTGTCCATGCTGTGCCAAGTTAAAGAGTGCCACAAGTGCAGAGCAAGCCTTCGACTTAGCGGTACTCTCCTTCTGGAGCTGGAGTTACTGAGTTGAACTTCAGATCAATTGAGCGCACCTCAACTGACTGCTCATTCAGACCCAGCAGGGAGAACTGATGGTGGTGAATTTGCCTCCATCAGTGTAGACATAACCTATGTAACTGTGGCAAGCCACTAGCACTATTATTACCTCTGTGTATTACAAAATTAACCAATGCCCATAGTCAAGATCAGGGATCAGCAGGGAGGAAGGTAGTATGCAAACACAGTAAAAGGCAGGCCCTGACCTGAGTAGTAACATAAGACAAATTTAAAGTTGGAAACCCAGATCCTCCTTTAAAGTCTTTATTTATTAATGAATTAATAATTAATACACTAATAACCATGATGTGTTAAATACAAAAGGTGAACTAATTGCTTTTAAAATTCAATTCTTTAAAAACAGTTAAATTTTATTACATTCAGTTATCTAGCGTAAGGAACATGAGCATCAATTACTAATGCCTACTCAATTATGTTTGAATTAATATTGTGATATTCACATTGGCTATATTTCTCCACAAATAGATTTATAATGGATTTCTGGTACATTTATTGATATATTATCTGAAACTTCTCATGAGAGCGTTACAAGCCACACTGGTCTCCATAAGTGTTTAAATTTACATTTGACTATTTCACTTAAGTGGAAGGTGTATAAAAAGTAAGGAAGCTATTTCAACTCTTCTTCATTACATATCTGGATATAGCAAAAGAACATAGTCCTGCTCACGGGCAAATGCCCAATTTGATCAAATGGTCACTCATTTTATCTCAGAATTTAAGTTGACAACATAACATTACTCTTTAGTCAAGCAATGACTTCTGGGGATTCTCCATGACAAATACAGAAGATGCAGATCTAACACTGCACTCTTAGAAGGGCAATGGAACATTTTTGCAAATTGGACAACTCAGCTCCCTCCGCAATGTCTGGGAAGAGATAAGTGCCTGCAAATGAGATCCACAAAAATAACCATATTACCTAAGCTAGTCAGAAGACAGTGTTTAGGAGATGAGTGTGTGCTAAGCTCCCCCCACCCCCACCCCCTTACTGGACATAAGTGTTTAAGTCCAGGCTATAGGAAGGTGCCTACCTCTGCTTAGTGATCCAGGAACAGAAACCTGCTGCTTGGAGTCATGTGGTTTAGGCACCTATGGAGTTATGGGACCAAACAGGCATTCTGCACTAAACAGTTATGGTGGTGCCCCCCCCATCATCTTCAGAGATTACCTACTAAACTAGGCCCCACACCTGAATTATATGGAAGAACACCCATCTTTTTCTGGTCTGGAAATTACTCTGAGGCTTAAGCAGAAGACTGGAGTCCTTCAGATACAGCAGTGCACACACCAAGAGCTAGAAACTTAGGTGCCTGGGAAACTTATACTCTGAAAAATTAATGCTGAGTGAGTTTAAATGCCTACACGGTTCTCAGAAAGAGTTTTATAGACTGTACAAGAGCCAAAACTGGGACCTTAGGCACCTACACCTCATATTAAAGTGCTTAATTCTGGGGTTTAGCTACGTAAGTACCATTGTAGATCCCACTCTAGCTGCCCTGGAGCATCAGCTAGTGTGCTTCTGAAATAACCAGATCCCAGTACTTCAGGGGTTTTGTAGATTAGAATTAGGACTTTGGCTGCTGTTCTGAGGCAGATTGGTAATCGGTGGAGTTTGTGAAGCACAGTTTATGTTCAGACCAGCCTTTCATGCACACTAGGCCTGCTGTTGCATGTTTATTTTTACTTATTTTTATTACAGAAATGCCCAGAGGCCCTCATTTGTATCGGAGCCCCACTGTGCAGAACATGGTAAATGGATTCTGTGAAAAGCAGTCTGTACTCCAAAGAGTTTAGAGTCCAAAGAGGGACAAGATACCACAAGCTAATGAAGAACCAAACTGGGGAGAGGAAGGACAGTGACGATAGCATTTGGAACACATATTAACTAAGAATCTGGGTTTTGCTTTCTTAATAAAACAAGCGTAACCCTTCTGCCGGGGCAGGTTGGCAGGACAAGGACCAGGTTCTATATCTAGAGGTTTCCAAATAATGTTACAGCACCAACTGGCTCAAGCCTCCACCCAGATTTCTCAGGAATCCTCCACTGCTCCCTGGGCACCCCAAAGGAGTAAGGCTTCCCCACTTGCAAGCACTAGTCTGAGTGTAACAAACAGAACTTTTAATAGTAGTAAAATGTAATGTAAAAGGCCAAATAACAGAGATCGTGCTGATCTAGAAAATCAATACAGAGCAAAGTTCCCAACAACCCACACCACATAACAGAACATACAAGAAAGACTTAATGGCAAAAATTGGCACTGATCTGGAGAATCAGTGCTAACTAGGCTCCCAGCCAACCCTGGGGTACGTAGGGAGTGTCTTTCACGCCAGCTGTCCGCCAGCGCCACCCGCAGGTCACTCACTCCATCCACTAGTGCTGTCCCTTGGCTTCGCTCGCTGTCTGCTGGCTCCACCCAGTAGTCACTCACGCCACCAACCTCGCCATTGGCCACTCTCACTGTCTACTAGCTCTGCCTGCTGTCCGCTGGCTCTGCCCACTGGTACTCACACCGCCCAGCTCGCTACTGGCCGCTCTCACTGTCTGCTGGCTCTGCCCATTGGTCACTTATGCTGCCCAGCTCGCTGCTGGCTGCTCTCACCGTCCGCTGTCTCCACCCTCTGGTCACTCCATCTGTTGCTCCTCTTCAGTGATTTCAACTTAGAGAGAGAGTTTCCTTTCCTCTAGTGATTTCAGCTCTTAAACCTTAAGCAGCTGCAAACTGCTACTTACTTTAACATGACAAAGGAGGCCTCAAAGAAGCCCACCCAGATCTATCATTTGACAGTGGGGCTAGATGGGTGAGGCAAACTGCCTCAGGCATCACTCCAGAAGGAGACATGCCAACCTCCAACCCTGTCTTAAAACTTTTCTAGGCTGAAATAACCAGTGGCCTCTCTTACAGGTCTCTTTTTAACTAAGGGTTGTTTTTACCCCTTAACTAACCAAAACAGATTTGGAACAAGCAGAGAATAGCATATAGCCAAAGACAGTATTTAATATTTCCCTTCAGAAGAATTATAGATATTGACAGATCTGTGATCAGACTAACCCCAAATACCATTACCCACTATGGCCTGCACCCATTACGCTAATACCTAATTGTGCTCTTTGTGTTCAAGCTAATACAGGACCTATGCAGATTAGATGCTCCCTCACCCCCGAAGCTGTTAGGTACAGCTTCTAAGCCTACCTTACATGAGCAAACAAGATACATTAATAAAACACTACTATCTCACCTGCTAGCTTTATCACTAGGCAGTATACCATAGGCATCACAACAGAGGAGGATCTTAAGACAAGACCAACTTCAGCCTTTTCTCAGTGCCTTTGTTTGCCCCCGACAGAGCAAGTTACCATAATCTAACTTGTGGCTAGGCCCATGTCTGAGAGAAAACTCTCCTGGCCAGTTGAAGATGGAAGGTAACATTCTTTATGGTTGCTGTAATCTGTAGAATTTGGATGCATGACAAGTTCTGAATGACCCTGAGGCTTTGCATAACTTTAACAATTTGTAATCTAAAGCCTGTGGCCACTGATGACCTAAAATCCAAAGTGTTTTCCCTTTCCTGCTACCATCATCTCAATCTTTCCTGTGCAGACCTAGAACCAACTTCTCTTGGTCTAGCTGTTGATTGTTTTCAGGCACTCATGTCTTAATGATAGTGAGGCCCCATTGGAAGATTAGGGCTCAACTAAGCATGAATAAATGCTCATATTCCTAAAAGCAGGATGTGTATACAACCTTTTTTGCCACCCAAAGATTTTATTTTCCACAAGGAGCCAAGTCCTACCTTCTTTAGCACCTTACGCACACGCTGTACATTCCAAACCTGTTGCAGGGCACAAAGAGAAAACTATTGGGATAGTCCAGTGATAAGGGCACTAGTGTAGGATTTGCAGGGGCCTGGCTTCAAGTTCTTGCTACACTACTGACTTCCTCTGTGAGCTTGGGAAAGTCACTTAGTCCCTCTATGCCTCAGCTTCTCATCTTAAAATATGCAGATGACAAAATTTCCCTACCTCACATGAATGTTATGAGGATAAATACATTACAGACTGTGAGGTTCTCAGACACTATAGCATTGATGTGGGTACATTAAAAGGATCTAAGACAGACAGAAACTGACATGTCAGCAACAGGAGCATCAGGTGTTGGGACAGTTCTTCTGCTACCTCCAGCATGGTCAAATGGCTACACAGCAGCCAATAAATGTATTGAGCTGCAGCAGTTGCCATTACACTGTGGAACAGAACCGAAGGACCTGCAATCAAATGACATTTGCCATTCAGTCATAAGTCTTCTTCTTCAGTGCACAGTCAGGTGATACAGCACGACAGTTATTCACTGCTGCTGGCATAAACAGGACACGACTACACAGGTGACTGAAGGCTGCGCTGCTGTTGTGCACACTTCCATTCTTACGCATGATGCCGCATTCATAGCTGCGTATACTGCTGTGACATACTGATGTATTTAATTGGCTCTAACAGCATGTACTGCCCAGTGTGAGTGGGCAAGAGCTGCCTGGTGTGCAATTCTTCAGATCCAATCCTGGCCATTCATGTCACCTGCATCCGATTTGGCATTTGGTGAATGTACTGTCAATGTGGACACTTTTGTAGGAGGGCTGGGTTGGCAAGCAGCCAGCACACTGGCAAGGACAGATAGCTGATTCCAGGAGCATCAGATGGCAAGGGAAGTATCTTCATATGAATTCTTACTTAGCTACACCTGCGCTCAGCTCTGAAGCCTCCCTCAATCATATAGACAGGTGTATCTGGATACTTCCAGGGGTTCCAGACATAGATTCTCATTCAGCTTTTACTTCCTTGTGCAGGTTTTCCACTGCGCATGACAATCATGAATTCTCTTACAAAAAAGCATGGAATTTGGTTCCTCTTCTTTAACTCCTTTAACCATTTAGAGATCTCTTTCTCTTACAATATGACAGCTATATAGATAGGCACATCATTGTCTGACTTGCATGTTTTTACATGGGGAGTTTTCTGGGCTGGAGCATAATCTACGTTTTCATAGATGAAAACAATAATAGCAATTTTTGAGTACTGTGTTCTTCATAGTATGTTAATTCGCTCTTTGAAAGATTAAGCTGGCATTATTCACTAGCCTATGGAGTTTTTCACAAAAGAGTTTACAAGTGATGAATTAACTACAGGAAAGTCCATCTTTTATTTACAGAACTGAAATATATTGAGAATCTCATCTACAGGGTTCAGAAGATCTTTTCCTTGCTTCCTAACATCCAGATATAAGTAAGGTATCATGAAAATCTGACATTTGTTTGCATCTTCAGTTAAAAAAAAAAAGGCAAGAAGAAAAACAGACTTTTCCTACATTAGATATTTTCTGTCTACATTAGGACACCTATTAAAATCATCTCTTAATACGGAAGGAATTAAAAGTATGCAAAACCACAATAAGAATAAGGATTTAACATGTGGTGAAGTTATGCAATAACCGAGATTTCTCATCAAGGTAAAAATGTAATGGTAATACTTTTTCTGGGTTTGGCTTGAGACATCAACATGACTCATAATACAGCAGATGTAATATGTTAAACATGGTAAATTGCACTGAAATAAAGGAGGTTTGCAATCCTTAGGGATTTAAATCATGTAATTAATATTAATATGGAATAGGACAAAATGTATTGAGAGCAAGTCTGATCACAGAAAGGTTAATTCTGCCAAAAATGGAAATCAACCAAAAATATAAATTGTTGTTTGTCATATATGTTTAAGTGATTCTACCCATTGCTTTCAAAATTATGCAACACAGGTTTAAAACTAAACTAAAATTATATTTAGTATTTTCCTGATGCTCCTTTTTCCACTAATGTAGCAGCTCCAGTAGCTACAGAAACACTAAGTCATTAAGATTGGAAGAGTGGTGCCTAACACACTAGTATTTAGCAATATGTGGCTGAATATGCTGCAGAGAGTCAGGCTGCCAGTGAAAGAAACCCTGCTGTCGCTGAAAGACACAAGGGTTTCCTCTGGCAGCAGGTTGACTTGCAGAAGCCAGGGGAGAAAGGGGGAATAGATGGATTTGTGGCACCACAGAAAATCCCATGGCAGCATTTTTTTGGTTACTGGAGATACCTGTGTTGGGCACAGCTGGCCACACTGCCAATCATGTCACAATAGGAAAAGGCTGAGAACCCCTAGTTTGGCCAAAGGTGAACGGACCACAGTGACACTGCAATAAGAGAAATAAGTGCATGTAATGGGAGATATCAGCAGGAAATGAAGTGTTATTTTTCTCTGTGTTTATGAAGTACCAGCTAAATACACGTAAGTACTTAAAGTATATACAATTCTATACAGTCAGATTCTTGGAGTTGAATATTCACACACACGCTGGTCCTTGAGAAGTAACATCTGATTTACGTCTCAAAAAATAATGGGAAATTTGTTCACTTCCGCTGTAGATGTACCATCTCAAAGGCAAGCCTTCAAACTGGATGGGCCCTTCCTCTCTTCAGCCTGAAGGCAGTACAGAACTATAACTGGTGGCTCCACTTCACCTCTACTCACCATCACACACACTTAAGGGTCCACCTGCTTATGTCTTACCAAAACAGACGTGGGCATACGGCTGACAAATACTGTATTGCATGCAAAAGCACAAATGTACTCATTCTGTAACATGAAAAAGATTTGGCTGTAAACACTCTATCCCAAGTGTTCTCCTGTCACCTTCATGCAATACAAGAGTGGGTCAAGGCACTGAGACATGCTACCATCTGAGAAGAGAAATCTACAGGCAAACAGAAAAACTATCCCTGTTACCAAGCTAGAGCATACCTGCCTGCCGCTCAGACTGTGACATAACTACCAAGGAGTATGGAAAGGGGAGAGCATAGAAACAACTGCACATACAAGTGCACAAAAAAGAGGAGGAGCAAGGGAAAAATTCCATGTCTTTAGTATAACAGATAGAAAAGCGAATTAAAAAATACTGTGAAATGTCTATAACTACTTTGGCCACCTCTGGGAAGATCTGCCTTTGGAAAAGGTAGATTTGAGGAGGAGTCTTAGTTCAACTTCTGGTAACCTTCAGGAATAATGTTCAGATAACTACATATTTTCTCTGCTGGGGCACATGCTCTTCCTGCATACAAAATAGCTGTTGTGCTGTTACCTGAGATATCATGATTCCAGCTTTAGATACCCTTGTGAGCAGTCTTTTGCTCCTTTCCTGTCCCTGCATTTTGAACGATACCTGTGAAAAGATGTTATGGTTTCAAAGCTCACTTCCAATACCTGGTGATACATGAGTACTTGGGAACTGATTTATTGTAATCAATGCACAGTAATGCATTAGCTGCTGCTACTCAGTGCCTTAAACGGTTCAGTCTGAGTCCTTCAGACTGGCAACCTTAGAAGTGCATATAATGTGTGGGAAGGTGTTTGTGTGTGCAGGATTCTTAGAGTTGTGCCACTCTATAAACCTAATTCTCCTCTCAAATACACGTTGTGGACTTTTTCTTTGAGACAATGAAGGTGTTTATCACCTACACTTGATATATTTTAGGATTTTTCCTTCTACCTCTAGGATTTTATACTCCATTTGGAGGAGTCTGCACATAACAACTGGAACCTGACTTTGAAGATTTATTTGCAGTTATCTTAGTGAGACCTGACTACACCTTTGCACTGTTTTTGAGAACCAGACTCTTACTACATGTAAATATTAATAAAAATGAAATATTGTAAACAGGATTTACATAGCTACATAATATTGGTTCTGTAATCAGAAAAATGTTATGGTCTCACTCTAACTAGTTCTAGACACACGTGCACATGAGCTTACTGCCCTTTTGCTTTTGGGGACCAGCTGGGCACAGTCTTGGTTGGGAGGTTCCTGACAGCAACTAGGGTTAGGGCAAAGGTAGAGCTGGTCAGCACTGAAGGGAATATGTGGACTGCTGCACCACTCAGAGAACAAAACCAGAGCATTTCTCTTGAAGTAAGTAATTCTAGAATAAAATTTTAAATGATCTAAATAGCTGTGTACAGATGGAACAGCCCCTTATCTTTGTTCTCGTATCCTCAGAACCAACAGTTTTGACTTGCCCAACTAGGTATGAGTTACAGTTTGTGAGAAAGATCACATCTTCACTGTTTAGAAACCTGTTTTGATTTTTGAGAACATAATGCAACATATGGAAAGTAATTTCTCACTGCATTGCTATTAGTTACATTTGATCTTAGTTAAAAGGCGGAGAAGCAATTCTGGCCACTTTCTTTGAACACAAGAAGGATATCTCTTATGCTAAACAGTTTATTAACCCCTAATCACCCAGTTACTTCTAGACTTGATTGCATGTGTAATTACCTTTTGTCAGGTACAATTTGCCTGATAAACATGTCAGAACACTTGCTGCTTAGTCTGTTTCAACAGATAAATGCTGTCTTTCCACAGCCTTGGGGCGTAATTAACAGAGAAAAAAGGCAGTTATAAAAACACACAGAAGCTGATTCACTAGGGCAGGAGTTCACAGCATGCAGCCCCGCCAAGGCCTATTTCATGGCCTGCCATGCTTGCCTGAGCGCTTATTGAGTTCCAACCTGCTGTGACAGGGCACCAATGGCAACACTGAAGAACTGTGATTTAATGTAGATTTCTACATGAACTTCAGAATGGAGTGGGATGATGCCTGCTTGAAAAAAATGAGAGTGAAGTACTCGATAATGATTCTGGTAGAACTTTTGTGTGGGTCAGTGTTGCATGTACATGTTTAAGTACAGTGTTTGGTATGTCTGACGAAGTGGAATTTTCTCCCATGACAGCTCATGTGATAAATATATTTGTTAGTCTTTAAAAGTGCCACAGGACTCCTTGCTTGTTTTGCTAAAAGAAAAAAGGAGACAGGGCGATTCAATTAATCTTAAAAAAACCCTGTGAAACTTATATTCTTGGGATTTTAACAGTGACTCTTCAAGGCTCAGTAGACTAATTTCTGCCCAACGGTGTTTATGAGTTGTGTACCCATGCACTATGGGAGTGCAAAAAGAAATCCCTATCTGACCTCTGGATAACCCAAACAGGAGATTAGCCCATTTCCAAGCGAAGTAGGTTGTCACACTGTTAGGCCAATTGCTTCTATTGACACTTTGCATAAACATCTTACACAGGGTGATCAGAAAGGACTGTTATGCCATTAACGTTCCTTTTTATTTTTTTATACCTAAGCCCTGCAGAATAAAAGCCTTTCTGAGTTAGGGATAACAAAAGGGTCAAAAGGCCACAAACATCCTCCTAAGTAGGTACAAATCCGGAAAGTTTAAATTAATTGAAAATTGCAAATTAGAACTTTTTCAGTACCTTGAGAAAAAGCTTTTCTTACCCAGTTTATAATTTGACATTAATACTCATCTACATACTTTAAACTACTTCAGTACATTGATATTTACTTTGACTTTTTATTACTGAGAACTCTCACATCTTCACCTTAATCAATTTTCTTAGTGAATCAGTAATCTAAACAAATATTTAATTATTACCATTAAAATCCACTTGGAAAATAGTGTTAAAAATGTACAAAAGAAACTCCCTCTTGAAATGCTATCATTTAATCTCCTGCCTCACAATTTACTCATAATTTACAGGGCATACTGTTTAGGCTACATAATAAAACACTTTACATTTTCCTTACTTTTGTTTTTGCTTTGATCAGAGATGGAGACAATCTCCATTTAATAGTATAGAAGCCACCTGCTGGGCATTGCAGACTACAGCTAATTGGTAAATTCTTTGAAATTTAGATATAATGGTTTGTGACCTTTTTAATTAAAAAAAACCCCAGAACCTAAAAAGCCTGGGTGAACTTTTCCAGAAAAATAATGGTGTTGAGCATATACAATTATGAACTATACTAAGATGGTTTTGAACAGAGAACAGAGATTATATATGTGCTTTTTAAAATATGAGTGTATGGCTTTTTATATAAAAATATACATGACACTGTTGTAAAGTACATACATATTTTAAATAATTCATATAAGCACTGTTACTATATTAATAATAAATTCAGTATTATTTTAAATGTGGTAGTGCCTAGAGGCTCCAATGAGGGATTGAGCCCAATTATGTCAAACAATGTACAAACACACACAATAAACATTACTAAAAAAGACAGCCCTGCCCCCAAAAGGGTTTAGTCTACAAAAGCTGTCCTTCATTTAAACTCTACAGAATACATAGGAAACACTTTAACCATCAACAATACAAAGACCTTCCTGGAGTGGATGACACCAGCCATTCTATGCCAACATCACTAGAGGATACTATGTTGATAATAACTGCATGCAAGTGTAAGGGAAAAATTGCTCTACAACATCATCATCATCATCATCAACAGCAGCCCTGCTGTATTATGAACATACACATGAGTATGTTTGCAGTCCAAACATCTGAAACATAGTGGGCCAAATCTTTGTTTTACTCATTAGACGAGCTTGCTGAAGAGAAAAGGAGCTACTTGTGTAAGCGAAGCAGGATTTGGCCATTAGTGTCACTCTGTAAACTGTTTCAAAAAGATATTCTCAGTAAGTATGATATCACATCTATGAATCATTAGAATCCAACTACTTTTTTTTGCTATTTATATCACATTCCTCAATTACAAAGGTTCACCCAGTCAAAATTTGTAGCACCTACTCCGCCTGTTCAACTCAGTTCAAAACACTGCTTTCAATGCCCAGTTGATCTGGAGGAGTCTCAAAGACCTGGCCACATCAGAAGTGTTTTAAGAAAGGAGGAGATGATTGGATAGTATCAATGTAATATATCACATTCTGTATTTCTAGATAGATATGAAAACGTCTTGAGCACTATTTTCATGGCTTATGACTTCACTGGAACATTTCAATGGAACTATAGTCTCATTAGATTGTAAAGTGTGAAGAAGAGAGCCTTTTTGTTATGTTTGTACAGTGCCTAGCACAACGGGGTTCTGGCTACCTGGCTATGGCTGCTAGGCACAATCACAATACGAGTAATAAAATAATAAAAATGATAGAAGTCTTTTTTAGTCAATGGGCATAAAATATAAACAAGCACAATGTTTTTTGTATATGATGCACAGTTATCAATAATAAATAAATAAAATCCCGTTACAAAATGTTGAGGTTTTATATGAGGAAAACTTCAGACCCTAAATAATGTTAACTCACAAAAGGTATCTTTTCCATAGTTACTGCAACTAACACCATGAAAACAAACAAGGAGTGTACCTTCTAGATGAGAACTCAAAAGCATGGGAGTAAAAGGAAGCAGATTTGGACATTTTTACTTCAAACAAATAATAAAAACGTTTTAAAAAAATACAGATATGCAATTTAAACCCGTTAAGAACAAGCAAAAAGTTCACAAAGTGTGGAATAATACCAGTACCAAACAGCTCCAATTGTCACTCTTCAATGCTGACAAATACCACATTAGCCAGGTTAACAAGTCTGCCTGCCACTTGCTGAAGTATTTTTTATTTACTTCTGGTGACTTACTTTGTGAATGGGGTGAATTTTAAAATCCTTTCAACTGATCACATAACAGGAATAACACACGCAAGTATAATATTTCAAAGTGTAAACTGATCTCTCGATCTGTGAATGTCTCTCTATAGCTTATGCTACTTTTTTTTTCTGGATCGCTCACCATCTAAGGAATATGCTTTCAAAGTGATGTTCCAGGAGTTAGCTATGCAATTCTCATTAGTGTCAATGGGAGTCGCAGGCTAAATTCCTGGGCAGTGCTTTGAAAACTGACCTCTAGATTTTCAAAAGCAGGATAGTTTGTGTGTTAGAAAGGCAATACATTAGTCTCCAGTGTTTAGAGCACTACACTTAAACTGGAAGGTTTTCAAAAACCTTCTGATTATGTTTAGAAATTGTACTCAAAAGAGAGCATTTAAACATTTATCAAATAATGAAATCTTATTTTTACATTTAAATACTTACATCTGTTTCAAATTTATGTCCATAAGTGAAGATAGTAACTGTCACTATCTAGAATGTTAGGGTATAATCTCTCACACGTTTGTAAATGTATAATATGTAAACTCAGAGGTTATGACATCTGAACCAGAGGGAACTATTGCTTTGCTTAGAAAAAGCCAAAAGTTCAAACTAATCCTTTATAACCTAAATTCTCCCAAAGGGCAGAATACTTTCCTAAAATCTGGACCTTGAGGTAAATTTTGAGAGATGCCTGGTCTTGTTACATTCACAAGTAAACCCAAATAGATTTCTAATTCTCTGGCACTTCAAATACATTTAGGACTGTCTGCAGGAAAAATGCGTGTTGTTGGAGTTACGTGACCAAGCCTCCTGCTTTGTTAGCATAACCAGAAAAACTTTCAGATCCTACAACTTTTGCAAATCCCATTAATACTTCAAGAAGCCATGGTCTTCTGAAGAAAGTTGCTGTGAAGCAGTAATTGAGGCAAGTAGAAGTAGGCAGGCCAGTACAATACAGCAACACAATACAAAAGATTTGTTTAATTACAGTACAAAAATCTTTATTATAAAATGCCTTTTTCTTCTTCATTAAAGAATAATGGACCAGTGGGAAAACAAAAAAGCAGAAAAAAACAAACTGCCTTTTGAGTTTAGAAATGGACAAGAGTTTCAAAAGCAGCAGTCTGGCAGACAGTCAGCCTGTCTAGAAGGCAGGGGTTCTGGCCAAATAGTTCCTGCGTAGTCAGTTATATGACGTCCCTTTAGACAAAGCCTAGAACTATGTCAATGTAAAATTTGGGGTGGATTAAAAATTGGGTGTTATGCAATTTTCAGGTCATTCACTAAAATTTTGAGTTTATGACGCAAAAGCGTACACTTTCAAACATCATAGCCCCCAAAAAGAATGTATGCCTCTGTTCTGCACAATGTTTTCAAAATCTAAATTACATGCTTTAATTATGGGTAAACATTTACAATATTATAGCTGAATTTAAAGCTGTAATTTTTATGTTAAGTCGTTTTTACAGGGGTTTATAAGCTTTACTTCAGGTTCAAACATGGAAAGTGAACTTTTACCCAAATTGGGTTTGTACAACTATATTTTTCTATAAGATGTAATATTCTTCTTTAAGTGGTTTTTAATCAGGTTTTTAACTGATTTAATTTTAAATGTTTTGTTTGTTTTTAAAACTGAAGATTGAAATGAAGCATACAATAAATAGGGCACAGGAGTTTCTTTTAATAACTTTTGCTGTATCTGTAATAAAACTATCACATGCTTCAACCTTTTAGATAAAATTTCGTTTGTAGTATCTTATAAAATGTATGTTTGCAGCTGCTGTTACTTAGGAATAATAAAATTTATTGTTTAAATCAGATCCACTTTGCATTTCTCTAAACACTGTCTAAAGTTTGGTAAAAGTGCAATATGCTGTTTCTAAGTACATGGTTTGTTCACTTTATCATCCATTATTTTCAAAGGCAGACTCTGTAAGCATCTCACTTAGATATCATACTACTAGGCATGGGGAACCACAACAGTGCTATGCTACTCTCTCCTAAGAACAAAGAATTGATCAATTTGGATTGTCTCTGGTCATTTAATTTACCTGAAATTTAGCATTATCAGTGTAGGTCTCTCTGTCTACAATCTTATTAACATATTAAACTAAACCTGGGTACACAGATTTTTAACCAAGAAGAAGTCAAGCTGTCTGGTAAAATACCATTTTGAGCAAGCTAACCCTATCTGTCCTTATGTACATGCATATCAAATAAAAAAAGACAATCTATTGTGTTATAGAACTGAACACTGAAGTGCTCTGCTTAAAAGCATAATAATTAGAGTGTAAAGTTGGAAACTTGAATATAGCTATGTAAAATGATGCAAGAGGGAAGGTAGTTTAAGCTTTGTTTGCGGTAGCCCAGTTCTGCCATGACTCACTGTGACATAAGAAGCTTTAATATCTTAAATTATGACTGTGCACTAGAAAACACAGATTTCTTCACTTCCATTTGCAAATTCTTAATCAGCTGAATTGCTCCAGCAGGTGAACCACTTCGTTAATATGGATTGTTCGTATCTGGTGAAAGAACTGAGTACGTCAGTGGGAAGTTTTTGAGTTATGATGCAATACAATTTTTCAGATTCAGACCAAACTATACATCACACAAGCCACACCGCGTTACAAAACAGAGCTGTGCCTTGGAAGGAGACAGAGATCACAATGGTTATATAGGTTGCTGATGATACTATTCTAGCACTGGATTTTGATGAGGTGTCTCAGCAGATTCTTTCAATCATTTGTTTTTAGGCGGCTCTTGACTCTGGAATGCCCTGTCCTCCCACCATCACAGAGTTCAGTGACCTTCAGGATATGCTGAAGCATTTATCTGTTTCTGCAGAGGTTAATTGGAGCTCCACAGTAGGAGGAAGGAAGTAGTTTATTTTGATGGGTGAGTCCTTTTTTGACTTTTTTGTTTTTTGTTTACTTTAATCTACAGAGTGCCTTTGTTTCATTTACAGCATTCAG
Source organism: Podocnemis expansa (assembly GCA_007922195.1). Classification (NCBI taxonomy): domain Eukaryota; kingdom Metazoa; phylum Chordata; order Testudines; family Podocnemididae; genus Podocnemis; species Podocnemis expansa. The sequence goes on along the minus strand of ML681981.1, from coordinate 12,317,475 downwards.
AAAACTGGAAATCTAAATACAAGAAATAATGTAAAGCCTCACACTAAGGTATGGAACATGGTCTAGTGTTGTGTATTCCTATGTTAGATGACCATCATAGCCTCCAACATCTGACACCATAATTAGTACCAGATACTGCCTCTTTACCCAGACCATCTCTTTCGTCTATTCTCTGAAGATCTATTCCAGAGCCATAGGCTGTGTTCACACAGCACTCTTATTTCGAAACAACAGAGGTTGTTTCAAAATAAGAAATACCCTGTTCACACGATGCACGGTAGTTTCGAAACAACGTCATCCGTTGTTTCGAAACAATGGCGTTGTTTCGAAACAACTTAAACCCCATTTGGGGGCGAAACAATGTTTTTTCGAAACAGTTGTTTCGAAACAATGCAGTCTGAACATGTTTCGAAACAACAGTGACTTGTTTCAAAATAACTGTTGCCTGAAACTGCTATTTCGCTTTGAGCTTTTTCCCTTAATTCGAATTAACAAACAGTTAATTTGAATTAAGTTATTTTGAAATAAGGTATTATTTCGATACAAGTTGTTTCGACACAACTTGTATCGAAATAATGCCTGTGTGTGAACACAGCATACTGTCTGAACTACTTGGTCTTTATTTTTCAATTTATACAGCCCATTTGTAGTAAGGTAGAGCCTCTAAGTGCATCCATACAAATTTAAAAACATGCAATAAATTGACCAAATATCGATAAAACTATTAAAGACTCCACCAACTGGATAACTGAAATCCTACCATTTCAGTAAATGCATTTGAGTAAATGCATTGAAATATGCCCTGAAGGTCAATAAACTTGGGCTCTGTTAGTTCAAGAGCAAGTTCCAAAATTGGAGGCTTTCAACTGAGACCTCTTTGCAGGTAAACTCAAGCCAATAAACCTGTTTCAGCCATTAGATGAAAGATCCAGCTAATTTCAGCATCTGGGTAAGGATATGAGAGAACACATACCATATCAAAAACACAAAGGACTTTACAGATCAAAAATAAACACCTTCAATTGTGCCCACAAACCAAACAGGACGAAGTGCAATTTGGGAAGCACAGTGTGATAAACTCATTCACATTTTGGACTAGCTGAAGTTTCTTGAAGGGCTGCCTCATGAGAAGCACATTACAGTAATGTAGGCTGGGTATGCCTGCACCACTTACTTCAGTGGCTAATGAAATTACATCCGTTAGACAACACTATCCTAGACTTGGGAGCCACTGGACCAGTAATGAAAAAATAGACAAAATCACTGATTTAGAAATATGATTATAGTCAAGCTGTAAGTGAAACCAAAACCACTTGTCCGGGTCTGATAATGTACCTATTGGCTGACTGCTGTCAGAGATTTCTCTCAACCCTCCCCGCCTACCATTTCAAGTTTGTTTCTTTATTCTTTAGCTATTAAACTGCATTATGAAACATTGCAGTAAGCTCTGGGGCCTACAACAAAATCTTAGTTCTTTACTAGTCAAAGTGGTACAGTTGAAGATTATGACCACATGTTGCATTAACTAAAGAGAGGACGGTGGCAACTTCACTTTCATTTTTTGCGAAACTGTTTGAGATCCGTGTCATGTAGACCCTCTTTCTCTGGTGTTAAAATTAGATGTATTTTAAAAAAAATCTCCTTCCTTTCAGCGGCACCAGTCTGAAACAATGTTTCATCAGAGAAATCACTGCTTTTCAGTGGGATTCATCACCATTGAAGTTGAAAGGTATTTTCCTCAGAAGAGTCTTCTTCCCATTACTTAGGTGACATAACTTGCTCAAACAATATTTTGTCTCAGTTCTTACTATTTGTCTAGTTACATTGGGTGAGAGGAAAGGACATGATGTTTAATATGTAACTTTGCAACAATTAGACTGGCTTGTTCCTTGAATGCCAAGGTATTAAAAATGGGAGTTTTGCCTGTCTTTCTTCCTGTTTTCCTCTCACTTTGAAATATTATCTGTTTGGAGCAAGTAATCCCGTGCTAGATTCTTGTGCTTCTTAAATGCATATTATTCTCACCCTTTATTGACTGACTCTGTCTATTATCACATGTAAGCAATGTTAATCCTCTAGTAATTAACACCCTTATTAAGGTAATTTGAACTCCAACTAGTTAAATCTATTACTGGTTTTACTGAATTAAGCTTACTGGGAATGTTTTATGTCCTTTGGGTTTTCACTTTTTTGTCCTTTGCGTTTTCAGCTTTTAGTTTTTTAAAAATACCATGGTTGTGTCTTTTCAAACTACTATTAACTTGACAAATTTTTCTTTCAAGTTACATACATATACACCAAGGAACTAAGCATTTGAGATGGGTCATTGTGAAGAGTTTTTTCCTTAAGTCCAATATGTGCAAGGATTTAGGCAACACTGAACGTGTACCATTCCCTGGTGTTTTTGATGGGCATAGGTCTGAACCGCATTTGTGGTGTGGGGTCCATGTCTTCTATGACTGGACAATGTTCAATATCCTATTGGTGCTTGAAACAAAACAGCAGTTTAAGTCCCCTTCTAAATGATGCCTCAGAGGGCTGCTAATGAGGAATAATGGAGCCAACTCACTTTAAACCTTAAGCTGGTAGTGTTCATTTAAAAAAATTACCTTTTTATTTGTAATACAAATAACTTTTTTTTTTTTTGCTTCACTAAGGCTCAAGGAAAATTTATTTTAAGTTGATTTCTATAACCACAGCCTGGATGTCTGATATGACTAACAAAAATACCATGGTTCAATGTTTTCTGGGATCCAAATGAGTCAATTTTTAAAATTAAATTGTTATGTATGTCTGTCACATGTTCTTCCCTCAAGAGCAAAATGCTGACCTGACCCACACCTATAAATCACAGGTGCACAGACTGATTGGCACCTCTGATCTAGGGTCAAAAGATGTAAATTAACTTCCCATTCTTTTTAGTTTGCATGTGCCAACAAACTGCAGAACAAATCAGTCCACACTTTATTATATGTCCAACTCTCTCTCAGAAAAATTTTCAATATTTACAAATTGTCAGGGGGCCACAGAACCGCTGGACCCTCCTACTGGTGGCTCCCTATACCACCAGTGGGCCAGCACTGGAGGGGTGGGGGGGACAGCTGGGGCCAGAGGACAGCTGCAACCTGGCTGGTCAGCCCAGGGAGAGGCAGGGCTGACTGCCGCATGTGGTATGGCTTCTGGTGCAGCTCTGGGCTGCACCAGAGCCCATACCGCTTACATGGCTGTCAGCACTGCCACCCCCCAACTTCGCCCCTAAGGGTGGAGTGGCCAGCTCAGGGGTAGGGTGAGACTGGGAGAATTGGCCTGTGGGCTGGCTCACCCCGTCCCTGGGGGCAGATCAGGGCAGGAGCTCAGAGCCCAGCCTCTGGCCAGCCGGTCCCACTCCCCTTCCCAGTGCAGAGGGCAGGGCGTAGGGGCCGGCTCCGGTGCCCTCTAAAATGGGGTAGCCGGGGCTTTGCCCCAGTCGCCAGGCCCAACATCTTACCTGTACTTAGCTGCCTACAAAGGCACATTGAGATGTAATGTGGAAATGACACCTAATTTTACATTGTATCTAGTGAGTGTTTCCATGTTCCCAGAAGAAATTTCTGGTTGCACACTTTGAGAAATTTCATTAAAAGGTTGATTTAAAGCATGGCACCAGCAATGTTAGTTACTGGAAATGACCGACTACAGATGAGCACTAACAGGAAATGTTTGATGCAAAAATGTTTTGGATCTTTACAAATCTTTATCATGGTGGTAAAATTATCATCAGATACATGGCTATTTTGACCCTGATTGAATAATTCTCTGTAAAGGGTTCAGAAGGTTCCTGATTTTGAACAATGGTGGGTTTGAATCCTTTTCAGCAGTTGGCAAGAAATGAGTAGTTCTGTTTCACCCGATAGCAGTGACTTTCATGTCATCCATGAATGAGTACAGATGCATAACTTGTGACATGAGTCTTGCTGTGTTTAACAGCCACTTCTCAGAAATCTAGGTGCAAAGGTAGATCAAAAGGAAGTCTTGTATATGTACTCTTGTACACAAATGCTCATTTTTTCTTAACCATTTTGAGAATTTTGTTGATTTAGGAAGAAAATATATCTATGTTTCACTGAAAGCTTTTACTTCAGATTTCTCTGTTTTGAGGAAATAGTCTTTTTTTGAATACTCATAGTGTTGGCAGTGACCAACTGATTGCTATGCATGCTTTGATAGTTCTGTCTCAGTAATTAATTTGTCTAATGTCTCCCCACACATCCTCATACCTGTAAATCTGGATACTCAATACATCTGTACAGGATGAGTGATTGCTATTTATAGGGGTCATCCAGCTACCATGTAGCCACTGAGTTAGGAGCCAGTTCATCACAAGTCCCAACAAGGATGTGACCAGAATGGAACCTAAGACCTTTTATTCCAAGCAAGTACCATACCCCTAGTCAATGAACCACTTGCTTGTTTTCCTTACTAAGTTAAGGGAAAAACTTTTATTCTGAATAGCTATGGTTGAGGCTTTGACATTTCTGTGTAGCTGGGTCCTCTTTCTTATGGTGTATGGCATCTTTTGAAAGAATTCCCCTTCAGAGGAGTAACTATGCCTTCTGAATGTCCGAAGGGTTCACTGATGCACCAACTACAAATCTTAAGAAATTCCTGTATTTTTTGTATAACTGTTTCAAAGATCAGTACGTAAAATCATACTATGGAATTTGTAGTGTGCTGCAGAGGTGTCCGCACAGGTATTACTCTGTGACAAACTAAACTCGTAAGCTGTAGATTCACACCCTGACTTGCTGAGGAGTAACATCTCATGTGATCAAGTCCTCAGTAAAACACAGGTCTTTTTGAACACAGGAAAAATTTTTTCTTCTGCTTCCCTATAATTCCAGGATGGTGCAGATGCGTGAAGAATGGAGCTCTCATGTACCTCTGTTCTTGGCATGGACAGAATAAATGCTTATGCCTCATCCAAACCAGCCTCTAGACAGTAGGAAGGGCAGGGAAAGAATGAGAGAAATCCTTTTCCACCCACCAGACTCTGAGCCTCTTTTCTTGGCAGAGCAATGTACCTTGACCTGAAAGCTAGATTAACACAATTCCTCTCACACAACAGCCTGTGGTAGGGCTTCACAGGTTTCTCTGAATAACCAGACATACCGCAGATTATGGAAGAAGCAGTGAATCTGAAAACCCCAGCTAACAGTTAACGGAGAAGGATTTCAAACCAAAGCACTGCTTGTTCACTCATTAATGATATGGATTGCTATCATATAAACAGGATGTTTTGTTTCACCTTTTTTGGGGCTCTCAGCCTCTGGAGTTCACAAGACTTGCCTCTCTGTGAGGGCTTCTCCTGTTTGTGGGAGTCATCATCCTTCTGGCTAAGCCTCCTATGGCTTATGGCCAGGAGTTAGGGTATACATGTGTGTCCAACTGAGACATGTGCCATGGCAGAGTGAAGGTGGATGGCTTGTGGCAGCAATGCACAGCTTGTCCCCCTCAAATCCTTCCTCAGGAAGATGGAGGGTAGATGTCATGTGGCAGAAGACCTCACTCTGAGGCAGGAATGTCGCTGTCCCCTGAAAAGACCAGGGGCATGGGCCCTGGCCACACCCCCTTGGCCACGTTCTGGAGCCCAGGCAGATAATTTGTCCAGCTCCTGCTACCTCCACCCTGGACCCAGATCCCCGGCCAGTTTTGGGGCCAGGAGAGGCAGGCACCACTGCCAGCTTCCTGGCTTCAATGCTCAGCCGGGCCGGGGCGAGCTGGGAGAGGCAAGTGCTGTGAAGGGTGCCCTGGCCAGGGTCCCCAGTCTGGGATGAGCCGGCCCAGACACTCGGGGCACCGGCGCTGAGACTTGGGGCACGTGCCCATGTGCCAGGTGCCAGCAATGCCTCTGCCCTGATGCCTTGAAAACCTGCCTGCAACACCTTTTGGACTTCACTCCTATGCTTTCAGGATACGTCTGCTGTTGTAATGGAGGATAGAGGGAGTCCACTCAGAAGGTGCTGGTACCAGAGAAGCCAGAATGTTACAGACTCAATACTTTGGTAATTCACCAGAGTAATTCACTCTGGTAATTCACTTCAGAAGACTAAACTCTTCATTCTTCAACTTTGGTTTCCTTTTCATCATCATCATCTCCATCTATTCCCTAACCCTTCTCCATGAGGACTTCATCCTCCACGTTGGTCACCCCCATTGGCTCTTGCTGACTTTTACTGAACTTGTTTTTCATTTGCTCCCCCACTCACTGTAAGGATGATCCCTAGTCTTTAGTCAAAAAGTTCCATATGAAGATAAACAATTCTACGATCTTCACACAACACTTACTCTCACTTACCCCTGTCCTTCCCTTAGTTGTTATCATTGTAGTGAATTGTACCATCTTAGTAAATAAGCTCCTTTGGGGCAGGGACTGTCTTTTTTGGTTTTGTAAAATGCTAAGCATACCTTCTTGTATATATAATAATAAATAAATAACAACAAACAATATATTTGAATAATTCCTTTTAGTAAGAAGAGTATGTAACCCAGTCAACATTTCCATCACACTCCACTCTCAATACCCAATCTTTTTTTTGCTTCATGTCCTCTATTTTCTTTTCTTAAAACAGTGACTACACAAATATTTCTCAATTATATTAAATAAAAAAATTAAAAAATACAAGTGTAAGTTAGCTCTAAAAACCACTACAAACCTCACTATTTACCTTTCCAATTTCAAGGCACATTTCTTTACTCTACCTTTACCATTACACAAATAACATAGCATACAAAAGTTTAAAAAGAAGAAGAAGAAGAAGAAGAAGAAGAAGAAGAAGAAAATCCACAAACAAAACTTTTGGGGTTTAGGGCAGTTGTATGGCAGTGTCCCATACCATTAGGAAGGGCACCAGACGAAAACCTGATTCTGTGAACGTCTTACATACATTCTTAGCACTCTCTATTCAGACTCAGCTAGTATGGAAATATGTGATACCCAGTTACTGGGTCTTCTCGCAACAAACCATGCAGTGGGGTAGTGGGCCAGCCCATTAAGGCAGAAAGGGAGAGCAACAGAACCATATTTTAACAATCACTTAATGCACTACTGGAGGTTGCTCAGATCCATCATGATATAGAGATGATACTAGAATCTAAGCAGAAAAGAGTTTTTGTAAGTGTGTTTGAGGAAAAAAAGCATGGTCGGTAAGGAGTCAGTTTGTTATTTTTCTGATGGTGGTGGATGAGGCCATGGTAAGAGAATGAGAGCTACAGCCAGAAAGAGGAACAGGACCTGATTGCAGAAAGCTGCTGCTCCTAGGTGTAGCTCTTCTTGATAGCTTTCCTTCTAGCTGTGCAGAGGACAGCCTGACAGAAAAGGGTAAACTGGGCTTGCAACAGAAAACTGGGACCTGACAGTTCAGAGCCATAACTGACATGGAGCAATAGCAGACCAGAAGCTGCTAAGAGGAAAAGAACTTTCAATGTGCTCTTTAGAAATAGCTACCTGCCCCAGTCTACGCCTTACGCCCATCCCCAAGAACTATGAAAACATAATTCTCCTCCTGGTTTTCCCAAAGCTGGTTCCTTGTAAGTTAGATTTATTTCTTGTTGTGGTGTTCCAGTATTACATTGCCCTATCCTTGTTAATCTTACACACTGTCCTGATACAACACAGAGGGAGTAAGCTGTTGTTGAAATAACTGGCTTCCATTAGCAAGCACGTGATTGGCAGGATGATAAAGTCTCTTCCATCACAGGTCAGCTACTTTTTAAAAAGAGGGCAATCCTGCTGATCCATCTTTTAGCTACAGTCTCTCACTGAGTCCCAGTTCTCCTGCCTTTTAGCTTTGATATGGTTCAAGCTTTCCCCCTTGTATCAGCCCCTACCTGTCATCAGCTCCTCTGTACTGAACAGCAAATATCAGGAGTTTGACCTCAGGGCACAGTTCGGGTGGGCAGGTAAAACCCGACCAGCGGACCTACTTCCTTATCTTTCATATCCCACAATTCATGAAGAAGTATCAAATTCAAACTAAAAAACAGAAGCATGACCTTTTATAAGAAGTTTCTGAAAAAGGCTATGTTGCCTTTCTAAGTTTTCTTGAAAAGAACTGTCATCTACCCTATTAAGAGAGAAATGGATGACTCAAAAGGAAGAGAGGGAAAACAGTGTTAAATCCTTACTAACTGGTAACTGCCGCTTTTTATGAATACTCAAATCCTTATGCGTTTCTCCTGAGACACACAAAAAATACAGAAGAAAAAATAAACAGACTTATACAATTATGCTACACCTATAAGTTCAGTCATAAGCTAATAAGCTAATTGCTTAAATTTTTGCCATTTGCAAAACAACTAAAATTTAGTAGATTCCCAATATGTGCAAAAAAAAGTCCTTAAAATGTTATGCAGCATGAAAGAATTCTAGACACAAGTGCTAATCCAGGCACAATTTAAATTATCATGAAAAAGCACTATCATAAGTATGTATCTAGCGTATTAAAAATCTGGTACTTAAACATACACTAATATTATTTATTCCCTATAGTTAGCCCACAAATATTTGTCCCATGCTACTGAACAGCTGGAAATTACTTTTTCACTGAAGGAAACGTAGTCTCTTCAAGGATTTATAGCAATTAGGATAACAAAACTTGCAAAGAAGTTGTGCTACTATGAATCAATCCTCAAACCGTTCCTCCCTTCAACTACCTCTCTTCCTTTCAACTGAACTATTGTACTGTTTGCACAAAGTGAATGGCATTTAATCACCTATCATGCTAGTAACAAGGGAGAATATAAAAATCCAAAGGATGAAGTCTACTATCAAGCCAGGACCTCTGATGCAGAACACCAAAAAGGAGATCTACACTTCCACACATTGAGTTGCAAATTTGAAATTCTTTCACTTCTCCGAGATACAGATATCTCATTTCCATTGCGCAGGTTTAACTCAGATTTGGGCCTGATCCTCTGCTCACTTATTCTAGATTTACAGCATTGTAACGTCACTGGCTGCAAAGGAGTCATCCTGCACTTAAACCTGTATAAGTGATCTTAGAATCTGACCTTATACTTTTTAATGTTATCACTGAAAAAATGCTCTTCTCCCCTCCCTGGACCCCAGTCTTTCGGTTTATTATCATGAAATCGGGGGAAACTACCTGTGAAGTAATTTTATAACAGGATTTTCAATTTTGAGGAGATTTGAACTGCTGAGAAAGCTATGCAGACATGAAAGTATTCTGAATACACAGATAATCTGGCATGGAACCCTTCTTAGATGGCCACTTTTTCTAGATGACTTTTATCGAAGGGCAGCATTGCTGAGTAATGTTGTCAAAGGTGTTGGAGTGCTTAAGGCTAGCCAATCCCATCTGTATTTGGTTAACTCTTCATTTCACAGTTCAGGTAACACTTTTACCATGTTTATGAAACAAAACAAAAAAAATTATGATAAATCCTTTTTAAAAAACACTAAATGTCAAGTAATAAAGACTGAAGAAGATGAATTGTTAGTGATGGACACTGCATAAAAAGCTAATGTGAACAGAAAACAGAAGTGAATGGTTGAAACCAAGATAAATAAGATTTTGTATGGAAAACTTTTCCTTATGGTGAGATCTGTGGAATCGTCCTCCCAAGGGAGGAGGTTGGAGCCCATCACTTAAGACATTTAAAATTAAAGTAGACAAAGTATTAGAAGTCAGCCCTCACTAGAGTGGAATGTTTAACTGTGTAAAACAATTCTACATAATAGTTTAGTACAGGAAATAGGAACAATATTATGTCAATTTGAAACTGCAGGAAGTAATTCAGTAGGCAGAAGGTAATTGCCCAGAAGAAAATCAGGCCAGCATGCCAATGTATGCTGTTGTATAAAAGCAACAGAGGATCTTGACAAGTTATGAGGACCCCAATTTAACAATTTATCCACAAGACGGCATCTCCAGTAGCACAGCATCCCCTAATATCATGCTGCGGAAACAGTTTAATACTAACTCACAGCAAAGAGTCTCTCACTAATTCCACTTCAAATAATTGCTGGTTTTCAACAATGGTTACACTGAGAAGCCTAAAAACATGAAAGATCATTGAATTGTAACAACTTTAGCACTAATTAAAAAGGGGGAAATTAGTAGGATTAAAAAAAAACAACTGATGTCTTACTTGTCTGAGGTCGATGAAAGCTAACTGCAGGGTGTCTCCTTGGAATCCTGGCACAGGCTCAGAATTAGCGAACACTGTAAACAAAGTTTAGAAATATTACAGAGGCAGAATTAAAGAAAAAATAACTAACACCAACTTCTATTAATTACAAATGTGGGCTACTACAAAGGAATAGACATTAACCATTTTGACAGAAATCAAAGATATAACTATTAATTCACATTCTCTACCATTTTAAATTCCTATAATTCTTAATTATGATACATTTATCTTCTGTGAAGTTCAAAACTAGTTATAATCATGTGAGCAACAGACTTTACATTTTTGTCCTGAGGTGAATGATTACAAAAGCATTTTGAAACTATACCAATTCCATGGCTGTCAACAAATTTTTAAACATCTGCTTGTCATAGCATCTGCTCTATAAAAATCCCACCTCTAGCCAAACAGTAATAAAAGGCCGACACTTAGGTGGGAGTTAGCTTAATGTGCAGACAACAGGTGGAAAGTTCTAAGCACCATAATCAGGACAGAGGTGGAATGTCTGCTCATGCCTTTTAACAAGTTTTTAGATAATGGAATTTTGCTCTTTAAAAGCCCAAAATAGTTTGTCAAAATTGGAAGGCTGAAGTATTTTCAAAATGCAAAAAGTGGCTTGAACATATATTTAAAAAACTAGCTCCATTATTTCAGTAAGATGCGTGACCACTGCTGTTTGCTATAAAATTGTTCTAAAATCAAACAGGTTTTTAGCAGCTTATTTTTATGGCAATTTAAACAAAGCTAGGAATTTAGGAAAGAAGGCAGAAAAAAGTCACACCTTATTGAAAGTTTTGTCTATGTAAAATACAAGTTACAAAGAACTTGAAGATTAATTTAAAAATTAATCCAATAAGATGCAACATAAATCCACACTTAGGAAAAAGGCAGAATGGATGATCTAATCTAATTATAATCACGGAGTGGAAGATGATGATTCCTTCAGGAAGGAGAATGCAGCAATCACTATCAGCAGTGCACCAGTGTGCTACCTCAGCACCACTTCGGCTTTGCAGCCCCTTGTAAAACTTTTTGGACACATATTTCAGCAGCTCCTTCCCTTCCTCACAGAAGCACCACATAGGTTAAAGCTCTCCACAGAATTTCTAGCAGGAATGGCCATTTTCAGGTGGCTGTTGGATGCAGCAGCAGCTACTATTCCTCCAGGGGCAAGCTAATCCTGCTGTCTCTTTATGCGGCTAAGACCTTAGGGGTACACGACCCTATAACCCCACTCCACCCACTCCAACAACAGGAGTACTTGGGGTGGAGGGCAGCCCAGCTGCCCCAATGAGTCAGCAATTCCAGACACTTCGAGATTGATTTTTGGATGCAAGAGATATGGAAAGAGGAATAACTGCACGCGAAGACCATGGTGGCATTGTCACAGACCTACCCCACAAAGACACCAGAGCATACACTTCATATACCATCAACAGAATTTCTACTGTCTTTCATATGACAGCTGCAGGGCCAAGCTACTCTGTACAGCAACAGAGAGGGAAAACTCTTGTTGAACAGTGTCCTCCAAGTCCCATTTAAGATAAGCACCCAAAGAGCAGGAGACCAATAGGCTGCGGGAATTGTGGGGATGGCTTCTATTTTAAAAAAGGACTTAATGATAAGCATATTGGAAATTGGCAATATTAACGGGTAAAAACCAACCAACCAAATAACAGCCAGCCAACAAACTGACGCTTTCTGGGAACGAGAGTGTTAAGAGAGCGAATACATTATGGTCTGACACATTTTTAAAAGCTTAAGTGATTCAGAGCCAAAAATATTGTGCAGGTTGCAAGGCTACTGGACAATGAGAACTTCCTACTCTTCTCTCATTCATCTTCTATTTTTTGTTACAGTCACTTGCTGCACTGTGTCTTTATTTAACCTCTTTGGGTCAAGGACTTTCTCAACATTGCCTACATACATATATTTGCATGCACTATAGCATTGCCATTTCCTGACTTCTAAGTGCCTTTTTCACATTCTTGTAATTTAGCTTTTACATATGGAAATTCAGATGTTTTTTAAAAGAGAAAAATGAAGACTTTTTTTCCTCCACTTTCAGCTACTTCCTAGATGTCAGTGGAATGCTCTGTATTGCTCCACATGACCTGTCAACAGAAACAAAAGCCCTTCCCTTATGTCTGGAAGAAGTCAGGACTTTAGAAGGGTCCTGCCTTCATACACTTAGATCCACATATCTTATAGATAGGAGGAGGCAGAAGGCTTCTCCTCACATCTTTACAGAGCTGTCTATGAACTTTCTTATATACAGATGCACCGAATCTACAGAACAACGGCAGGATCTTAAAATGTCACACTACAAAATCCAGTGTGTATGCACAAAGTATACTTAAAAGCCCATATAACTTGTAAATTTACATTCAGTTTTTATCATGTTACCAAAGGGCACATTTAGAACCTAGTGATTATCTTCCCATCAAATTTCAACCTTTTGTCTTTTACCACTGCAGTACTAGAGCTAATCACATAAATAAGTATATTATTATAACAAACATATGGCTATGCTTTTCAAAATCAGTGTAATTTTTTGCAAGTCTGTTCTTCTCTCTCTAGAGTAGGCTCTTACATTCATAAAAATTGATCTTAGCTGTCAGCTACTGTTATTTTACAATTAGTGGTGCACATAGAAAGAACTCTAAGTTCCAAAGGGGCAGCCGTGTTAGTCTAGTTCAGCAAAACAAACAAGGAGTTCTGTGGCACTTAAAGGATAACTTACTAACTAGATAACTAACAATGCAATAAATAAACTTTATTTAAGGCTGCAAAAATGGTTCAGTTCTAGAGGGGTAGCTTTGCTAGTCTGCATATAGAAAAAAAAAAAAACCAAAACACCAGGAGTCCTGTGGCACCTTAAAAACTAACAAATTTCTTCAGGCATAAGCTTTTGTGGGTTGTAGCCCACTTCGTTAGATGCAACCCAAGTCCCAGTGGCCCATCCACCATATTACATTGCCTCCATACAATGGTAAAATGTAGGTTTAACAAAAAGTTAATTGGAAAATTTTGAAAGTCAAATGAAAGCTGACATACAGAAAGGAGATATTGCTTCAACTAACAGAAAAAAACAATAATAAATGAATCTGGTCAAGCAAGCAATCAAGCACCAATGCATACAATTAACTTCAGCATGGAGCTGACTCACTGAGTTCAGTGAGATTAGTCCAAGTCATAAAGTTAAGCATTTGTGAAAGTACTTGCAGTAGTGGGGTTTATATGCTGCACAATAATGTGTTTTGTACAAATGGGCAAAACAGGCATTGTATAAATGGATATATTCAAATGGGCCAATTTCAACTATAAATGTACACTGTTTTAAAATAAGACATATAGAATACATGAGACATAGTAAGACATATATAGTAGTATACTATAATATACTATAAGTTTACTATTTGTATTACAGTAGTGCTAATGCTCGTTCTTAACGGCATTTAAAGGCAGGAGTCTCAAACTCGTGGCCTGCGCGCTGTATGTGGCCCCTAAAGATATTTCCTTTTCCTGCAACGTGCAATGAAACTATCATTATCAATATTTCCAATATCGTTGCATGAAAAGATTTCAGTGACGCGGCCCTTGGCCTAACGTATTAATCCTCATGCAGCCCTTGTGGTGATTTGAGTTTGAGACCTCTATTTAAACGTGATTTCTGAAGCATTTGTGAAAAATGTAAATAAAAAAAATTAGACAATAAACCACTATCAGAACTATTAATTTACAATACAAATTAGTTTAATCTTCTTTAACCAAAGTTTCATTAAAATGTTAGCGTTTCAGAACAATGTTTCCTATTCTGGACAAATAGAAATGTGTGGTAAATCATAAAACATCGTCTCTTAACTAATTGTTAGTGCAGATTGGTTACTCTGAATTCTGAACTGCATATTTTTCCTGTATTAGTCAGTCATGCAGCTAACATTCTACTTGCATGGGAGGGAGGAAGATTAACTGTGAGAGTATTTTTGTTAAAAAATAAAAATTTGAAGCATTGGTAGGAGAAAAGTGGCCCAAAGTGAAATTTTAAAAGGGAAGGATTTGCTGACTTCCCCCCTTTAAACAAACCATATCTAAAAAATGTCTCCTGCGCACCTACTGATCTATGGAAATCTGTGATTTTCCCTGGGCTGTGAAATCACATTTCTTCATTACTTCCTACTCTGTGATAATGCACCCTACTTCTGTTCTTCTGTAGGCATTCTATAACCGTGGGACTACTGTTTTCCCAAGGGCAGGTACCATAATTCTGACCAGCCCAGTTGTCAAATACAGTGCCAAAAGCTCATGGGAATTGCACCTGAAGCATTTCTGAAGTCTGATGATTTCTTACATTGGGGACTTCTTCAGCAACTTCCCATAGGGAACTCCTAAGGAAGACAATTGAACTATGGGCCAAAAATAATCCCTCTTTATTGACAGTCTATAAATAATGTAATGCAACAGGAGGTGGGTTCATCCTTAATTCTTTGTGTTTGTTTCAGTGTTATAAGGGGCGTGGGAGTTTTGAAAATCACCAAAATGTACAGTACTTAGTTCATACACACTGTTTTTCATTAATGGGTCTCCCAACCTATAAATCTGTTAGTTTTTAAGTGCCACAGGACTCCGTGTTTGTCTGTTTTACTGAAGTAGACTAATACAGCTACCTCTTTGGATCTTGCCAACCTGCCAATGACACTTTAACACAAATATGTAAATAGAGTGTGTATGTGGACTAGGATCTCTCTCTTTCTCTCTCTCTCTCACATGTACTTAATGAAGCCTGAGAGCAAAAGGAAAAATAATTTGCATTTACGTAATTAAAAGCTGGATGGCAATATGTATGCAAAAGGGGATCATGTTTTAAGGTTGTGCAAACAGCTTCAACTCTGGAATTTTCTGGTGTGAACGTTTTGTTATTTTAACTAACTTCTGCATATAACATATAGATGTGTACTGAAATAATAAATAATAGGGAGTAGTAAACTTATCAGATCCTATAGCTCAGTATACAAATCAGGGGCTCTTTGAATTCCTCCATTCCTCCCACAACAAACTGCTTCTGAGCCACCTTCCCATTCCCCCCTCTATTTCAGGGACTCCTGGCAACACCCGCCCCCACCTCCCCTTACTTCATGCCTAGCGCCCTGTCTCCCATTCCTCTTCCCCTAACACCAAGGTCCCCTGTTCTCCCTCAAATGTGAGAAGAGCTTAGTTTGACCCCCCTTTCCCTTCTCCACATACCGGGGTCCCCTAGCCTCTCCTCTGTCAGGGGTCTATGTGCCTCCACCCCCCCCTTCTGCTCCCATGTTGGGGCTCTGTGCACTCGCTTTTCCCTCTTCCTTCACAATCCCTTTTCCCTCCATACAGAAGTGTCTCAATCTTCTCTCTCCATCAGGGATTCTGTACACTTCCCTTCCCTCTCCCATACTTCTAATTGCTTTTGTCTTCCTGCCCTTCCTCCCTCCATCTCCCCCTTCAATTTCTTATCAGAGTTCCCTGCTCCCCCATATCCAAATCTGCCCCAGCCCCCACGCCAGGTTTCCCCATTGCAACCCTCCCATCTGGAGGCTACGCAGAGACAAAATAGATGTATTTTATGCTGGTAAGTATTAAGTGGGGTCTTCAACCAATCCTTTGATCTAGAGATTACTTCAGAGGTGCTTGAAACTAGGGCTCTGTTAAACAAACAGCTAGGGCTCTGTGTGCCCTCCATGTTTCTCTTTCTGGTTTTCCAATTTCCACTCAATATCAATAAGGTTCTACTCACTGATGCTTGGAATTCTTCCTGAAATTCTGGACTTGACTGGATGTGGCATTTGAATATTATCCTGTTACAGCCACACAGAAAAATGCCATCAAGCTGAGCACAAGGCCTCACAAACTCAGCCAATAAGTACACAAAAAATTATTTTAATTTATATTGTAAGATGAAAAAATCTTTGTTGTGCTGCAATTTAAGTTACCTAAAATAGTAAACAATTATAATACAGAGCATCTCTGTCATTCTATATTTAACAATATGCCAGAGTCTACTATTTATTTTATTCAAAAAAATCCTTACTTTAATGATCCCTAAAAACATGCAACCATCACTTCATGTCCGTAATTTGCTCAGTGTACAGGGCTGGAAATTCAGCATTTACTAAGTGACAGAAGCTGAAATTTGGGTACATGCTTAAGGTCATAAGTTAACTGCACACAGCTGTTTCTTCACCTTCGTAACATTGCCTCTTGGATTCTAACTCAAGACAGCACAGCTGTAAATTAATTTTTAAACTCAGAACATGAAGATTTAAGGCCAAATCCTGCCCAAATCACTTCAGCACCACAGAGCCTTTAGCAACTTCACTGCATTCTTGGACACGCCAGCTGCTCAAACATACCCTGAGGAGGCCCTTCCCTTCCCCAAGGCTGTAAACTAGCACTTTAAAAGTGACCACCCAACCCTGCCCATTGAATCCATACCTTCCTCCTAAACCGCCCCAAAAGATGATTTCAGACAAGTTAGCACCAATGTGACTTCCCAGGGGAGAGGAGTTCAGCCAGCAAACTGAGGAGGCTATAAATTCCAGACGCATAGCCGTGTTCGTCTATTTCAGCCAATCAAACAAGGAGTCCTGTGGCACTTTTAAAAACTAACAAATTTATTTAATGCATGAGCTTCCATGGGCATAATCCCACTTGAACTTGTGACTTCACCCTTCTCTGAATATGTGTATATACACCTAACATACTACAGTTTTCATTTCATGTATCTGAGGAAGTAGGATTATGCCCATGGAAGCTTATGCGTTACATAAATCTGTTAGTCATTAAAAGTGCCACAGGACTCTTTGTTTGTTGAGTACATTTTGGAGCAGGAGACTGTCTCCTGCAAAGAAACAACATGGGTTTGGCTCCTCAACCTCTTGCATGTTTGTATGTAAGGCCACTTGCAAGAATTTTAAATTAAGAGAAATAGGGTCCAGATTACCACTTCTCCGTAGGGTTATGGCAAACCTACCTAGGCACAACCTGGAGAAAAAAGGGAAGATCTATGAGAGACTGGGTGGAAAGGAAAGACAGGAGCTGATTTGCCTTAATCCTCTGATCTCCCAAGCAGTTTCAGCAATTCTATATCCTTTTATGAACTGGGTTCAAATCCCTTCCATCTCTCTTGTACATTGGTTTAACTGACCTAAGAGTCAGGGTGATGCACAGCTGGCTCATGAGGCCTGCTAAATGAGTTATGTGCATCATGCTGGCATTTAATCCCATCCAAACATATAGCTCTTCACTTTTTAAAAATAATGATATAGCAAAACTGTGGGTTACTTTATAATCATCAATACTTCTAAACCACTTATAATTTCATTAAACAATACTGATGTCAATATATCTACAATTGCATGATGTTTTCAATTACACAAAGACCCTAAATTCTAAAATTAGGCTGAATGTAACTCCAAAGCTGGCTATGTATTTTGAAGGACAGCACATGGTAAATCAAGTTTTCCCAAAGACAGGCCTTTTGCTGCAGATCTTATTCTAGTTCAGTAAATATATTTAAATTGTTTCAAGTAACATGGATCTAAACATAATTTAAGTTACTGTTTTTACTTTCAAAATGCAAATTTTAGTTTGTGTCACTTTAGATAGGAAACATTTCTACTCAGATTTAACAATATAAAGTACCAAATTTTTTTATTAATAACAATAATTTCAGAACATTAAATAAATATACATACATCAGATTAACTATTATTAGCGGTGGGTACACATTTAAATGTTTTTAAATCCAAAACTTGAAAAGCCTGGATGCTTCTCTGAAGCTTTTTCTGTGTTCTTGTGGGTCTCAACAGTGTTTAGTCTCTCTTAGTGACCTCTCTTCCTCAGGCAAACCCCTACTTCTATTACCCACTGCATGGTTCTGCAGGGAGAGACCCAGCAGCCTGCTACAGCTTAAGCTTTATCTTTAGGAGCTGACCTAAGTGCTCCATTTCCTCCGCCTCCTCTCTCCCCTCCCCTGGGCACTTGCAGTCTGGCACAAGCAGGAGGACTTTCCTGTGGCTTTTGTGCAACAAAACCCTCTTAAAGAGATAATCAGAAAAAAAACTGAGAAACCACAGAAGTTATCCCCTTCATACTAGCTGCAGATTACCACGATACAACAGACTGCAAAATGCTCTTCAATACTGGGGGTCATGGTGGATGGAAAGCTAGATATGAGTCAGCAGTGTGCTCTTGCGGCCAAAAAGGCCAATGGCATACTGGGCTGCATCAAAAGAAGTATTACCAGCAGATCAAGGGATGTGATCCTTCCCCTCTATTCTGCACTGGTGAGGCCACATCTAGAATACTGTGTTCAGTTTTGGGCTCCCCACTACAAAAAGGACAGGGACATGCTAGAGAGAGTTCAGAGGAGGGCAACCAAAATGATTAAAGGGCTGGAGCACCAGCCCTATGAGGACAGACTGAAAGCATTAGGCTTATTTAGTCTGCAGAAGAGAAGATTGAGGGGGGATTTGATAGCAACCTTCAACTACTTGAAGGGATGCTCTAAGGAAGATGGAGCTCGACTGTTCTCAGTAATAGGAGACGACAGAACGAGGAGCAATGGTCTCAAGTTGCGGTTAGGTAGGTTGAGGCGGGATATTAGAAAAAACTTTTTTACTAGGCGAGTGGTGAAGCCTTGGAATGAGCTGCCAAGGGAGGTGGTGGAGTCTCCATCTTTGGAGGTGTTTAAGGCTCGGCTGGACAAAACCCTGACTGGGATGGTTTAAGTGGGAGTGGTCCTGCCTCTAGCAGGGGGTTGGACTAGATGACCTATGAGGTCCCTTCCAACCCTAGGATTCTATGATTCTATGACAGGGAATAAAAACCCCTACTCCGTTTACAGCAGGGGTCTCAAGTTTGCAGCCCATAGGCAACATTACCCCCCCCCCCAAGTTACTTCCTGAGGCCTGCAACGACACTATCGCCATCGATATTTGTAATAGAGTTGTATGAAAGGGTTTCAGTGGTGCAGCCCTCAGGCTAATATACTGGCCCTCATGGTGATTGAGTTTAAGACCCTTGATTTACAGTAAGAACACCTGCAAAACCTCCACTGATCCTGTGAATCAAATCTAAAACTTTAAAAAAGGTGGGAAAGGTTGATTAAGTACTCCATCCTCCATGCCAATTTTTTTCCCCTGGAGACAGAGCAGTCACAACATGCCTTCTTTAACTTTCCCTTTTTTCTAAAACACTTGTCTCCTTGGAAATGAGGAAGCCTGGCTACATAATCTTCTCTTCTAGCATCAGAGGAACTTCAACAACTTAGAGCAGCCGGGTAATCTGCTCCTGTTCTCTGGCATCATCAGGCTCAAGTAACCTCACTGCTGAGTCCTGCTGTTCTGCCTCTAAAATATGAAGCACTAAGGACCCCACAAAATGTAATGAAGGATTGTGACATATCAGAACGTGCCATAAGAGCTCTTCCTCCATACCCACAGAAACCACTACTCCCCGTATGTATTTCTAGGACTAACAAAACTCAGTCTCCAGGGAGGTTTATACAGAATCTTTTTCAAACTCTAAATTCACTGACAATTTTTTTAAGGAAACAAATTTCGCAGGTAATCAGTTTTTTTGGCCACTGTTATTTCCATTTCCTGTTTCTACTGTATTCTACTTTTAAACCTGAAAGAACAAAAAGTGTGTCATTAAAATCATAATGAATGTCTAGATACTGGGTTGTGACTAAGAATTAAAATAGCTCTTTAGAAGCACAGAACTTTCTGCATTACACCTGAAAACTTTCTAATTAAGCAACACGTGATATACCTTTCACCTCCTGCATCAGTAAAACATCAAATCCATTTATCAAATACAGTAGGAAGCTACCTGCCATACTACATCCCAAGTGCTAATGGAAATGTCACTGTCATAGCCATTAATCCAAAAATGTCAAAGAATAAAACTGGATGAGGCTGATGAGCAAGAACATAAATCATAGCCAGCACAGTGATGCTTGGAATGTGTCTGTGATAGACCTAATGAATGAAAATCCAACAACAAAGCAGTCTCTGAGCAGCCAGTTGTGCCTACTTCCTTATTCTGCACATTAGAAGATGCTATTTTTTTAAATACACTTATTCAGCAAACATCATATGAACTCTTATTTAGCTGCAGCTAAACATTTCAAAGGAAATATGCTTGATTAAATAGATTTGCAGAGAAACTGTTATACTAAGAACACACCAGAAAGTTAAAATTTATATTACTTACTCTTGTATAAAAAGAATGCTAGAAGGCACCAGAGCTGTTTATTATAGTTAAGAAGGAAAACAGTTTCCATCATATTCCTACTCCTCGCTCTTCCTCCTCAAACACAAACAACTTCCAGAACCATTCAGATTTGGGTCTGAAATTTTCCAGGTTTACTCTCTACTATATGCTACTAACTTTGAGTTAGGGAAACATTTTAAAAAATCTGATTTCTTACTGTAAAAACAGTCTAACCATGTTTTTTAGCAGGACAATAGCAAAAAAAACAGAAGTGCTAGAACCTGAGAAACACAATCCTGGTTAAAAATATGATACTCAACTGGTTTAGGAAAAAGTAAAAAATCATGTTATATATGACTGAGAAGTCACTTAGAGCTTGCCTGTCCAGGAGGGGCTGCTAGAAGAATATTCAGGAGGCAGAAAATATAGAAGTCTCTTTGAAACATATAATGAAATCTAAAATAAAGGCTGATAAAATCATGAGCATGGAAAACTATTAGTTTATTTAATTTCATCTCTGGAAATAAAGAAAATTATTACAGTTTATTTAACCTAATTTCTAGAAATACAGAAAATGTAAGTTAACTATCCTAGATGAGTAAAAGTTGGAAAAGGAAAACCATTCCCTTCCAACCTAATAGAGGGCAGAAATAGAGGGTCTCAAGCATCAAACAGGTCATTATGCTGTGCAAGTAGCTAAGAGGAAAAGTAAAGCTACTATATCTCTGCTTCAGTCAACCTTGCGGCATTTTAGCAATGAATAATATGGTAGTGGCTCTGGAGTTCCTGCTAATCTGTCTTCATGTTCAGGTACAATTTTTTAGGAAGGAAGGAAATGAATGTGCTACACATGGCCAACTATTACTTCTACATATACACACAGAGTGTTATAGTCATAAGCCACACACATCTTTAATGCTATGCAAAGAAAGAACTGCATTTGCAAAACCAAGCCAGGGGCCTTAGTTAAATCAGAAAAAACACAATTTCCACAGAAGTCACAGGGAAAATACTCCGTGGTGAGCAACATGTGAACTGATACTTGAGGGACACACCTCAGCCTTTGTTACTATGCTAAACTATTGTAAGAGTTAATCTGTTGGCAGCATAATCCATGTCTAATTTTTTTCCCTCTAGCAAAAGGGAAAATTACTACATTTCACTTGTTGCAGCCACTTTTGGGGAAGCAGCAGATGGCTGAGATAATGAATGGTGCCCTGTATTTGTTTTTTAAAAAATGTGAAATAATATACAATAAAACAACCTGTAAAGAGAAATAAATAAAAAAAAAACAACCCCATATCCCAACACAGGCACGGGGTTGACTCCCCACTCTGGGCATTGTGACCTGGCATCCAAGGCCCATAGACTGGCCAAGCATGACTGATCATACGACCTTGTGTGAGACATCACAAAGTGGCCATGCCAAACCTGAGCAGTGCTGCAGCTCTAGGTGCAATGAACAAAATGGCATGCTAGCTACAGATACATGGATGGGAGCCACTGTTGCAGCGTGAGCGTGAGGTAGCCTTGCCATGCAACTTCTCCCCCCAA
Organism: Podocnemis expansa; assembly: GCA_007922195.1. Classification (NCBI taxonomy): domain Eukaryota; kingdom Metazoa; phylum Chordata; order Testudines; family Podocnemididae; genus Podocnemis; species Podocnemis expansa. The sequence continues at coordinate 12,295,479 of ML681981.1, read as the reverse complement.
CACCCTGTAGGGTCTCCCTCCTTCCCATCTCCCCTTGATAAAATGAAATAAAACTTCCCCAAAAACAAAACAAAAAATAAAAAAAAATTAAAAATTCACAGGACTCTAATAATGGACAAAATAAAACATTTCTACTAAGCTCTTTCCTCTAAGGAACATGAAACATATCACACTATAGTTCTATTTAGTCTAATGTGTTCTCTTCAGTGGTTGGAACTTCCAGTCTCCCATATGTAATGGTTCCCTTGGTAACACTTTCAGCCATAATAAATATTACTTTAGACATCATAAAGTACCCTCCAACTGCTAAATCATAAAGGCACACATATTACATTTAATGATAGCCAGGGCTGCTAGCACTGCCTGTTATTAAGGTTGCCTGACTCTACCCATTATAGACCCTGGCAAAGACAAAAACTGAAAACTAACTTTTATTATTTGGGCTAGAATTTTCCACATTGGAAAAATACAACAAAAAGAATTTTTTCCCCCTGGAAAACTTCAGCCAAAATGGTTCAGCCATTTTTGAGTATGAGGCTATGGAACACACGTTTTGACATTTAAAATACTGTGGTGGTTTTTCCTTTGAAAAGCTCCAGTGCCCCCTTGCTTGGGAAGCAGATATTTCAAATTTGGCATTGGAGTGGTTTAGGTGTCAGGATATGCCTTCTGGCGTTCCCGTGAAAATCTGACAAAATTTAGCCAAGTTACAAGCCTTTGAGTGAAAAAACATGTTTGCTTGTCCTCTGCAAAGATGTCTTAAGACATTAGTACCCAAAATGCCTAAAGATTCATACCTCCACTGCCTGACAGTTCTTAGTGTTGGATCAGACTGGTGGGCAAAATTCCCAGAGAGAAACTGGGCATGCTGCAACCTAGCATCTGCTGCTGTCAGCTGCTCTGAGCTGGGTTATAGGATGGCACTAGAACTGAGAGCAGAAAGGATGTTTCTCCTGTGATAAGGCTACCTGGAGAAGGCAGCTGCCTGTCTTGAATGCAGAAATCACAAGAGCAGGATGGTAGGAGAAGAAAAAAACTAGACTGGAAAATGGAGCCTAGTGACACTGGAAATGAGAGAGGGAGGAGACAAGGAGAGAAACTGCCTGATCTGAGGGGGTGACTGGGACAGGGAAACACTGAGGAAGGAGACACAGATGGGGGAAGGTGGCGAGGCTGGGACTGACTTGGTAACAGGACTGGGAACCAATGAGAGGAACAGGGCTGGGGGTAGAGAATTTGGATGGGGAGACGGGGATTGGTTGGGCAAAGATATTGGTACTGGAACAAGAAGCCTGAGGAATGGAGACTGGTACAAGGTGGGCAAGGAAAAATGAACAAAGATGAAAAGCCATGGGTGGGAAGAGACACAGGACTGGCACAAGGTCAAATTAGAGACAGTGGGGCCAGCCAAAGACAACATGCCCCCTATAGCACACCCCATCCAGAACATGGAATGGAATACAAGTTTCCTGGACCTTCCCATGCCTCATCAGTTAGCAAAAATCTGTGCAACCCACTGGCAAAGTGTTTATTTTCTCCTCCGCTAAAGTGGGCCCACAGAGAAGAACCTACCAGTGTTGGCAGTTGCTCCATCAGCACACAAGGCAGAGGTCTTAGCTGTGGAGCTAAAGGGTCTAATCTTGCTAATAACCCATGTGGGCATCAATATAATGCTACATGTTTGAATATGCTTTTGCAGTTTGCTTTTTTCACAAAGCTCAGAAATTACCCACAAAAACTATACTAAAAGAACGTTATTAAGGTTGCAAAATCAAGCACTTAAAACTTAGAAGATGACACAATTAAGGTTGTTTGTGAAGATTTGGTCTCCCTGTATGTATACCTTATAGCATGGTCTTTAACTACATGATCACGACACTTCTTCTACAGGACTTCTTCTCCATTTATCACAAAGGATAGATCTGCTCCATTGTCTGTATGACACTTGCCTCGTTTGTTGCAGAAATTGGAAGGTGTGCAGTGAATGAGGTGTGGGATTGCAGGAATTAAAAGGATAGTCTCATGGTTCAGGCAGTTGAATGCTAACCCAGAGAACTGGATACTATCGCTGCCTCTGACACAGAGTTCCTACACGATGCTGGGGTAGTCACTTAACCAAACTTTTCATACATGGTCGCTAATTCAGTGCTTCTCATTTTCTAGATGTTTAAATTGAGAACCTGGGGTATGATCTGCAGAACTACTGAGCACTCTCAGTTATCCACGTACTCCAACAGCATTTTAAAATATTAGTGAAATCAAAGTATAACCAAAATAGAAAAATATCGTAATACCATAAAAGGGGATCATTATCTGACTTAGACAAGGACATTTTTTTAGAGAGTCATGGCACTTATAACAAAACATTTGAATACTTTAACATTCAGAATTCTCTCACTTACATTCACACTGCATGACATCTAAATTGAACTGCTGAACAGCTCCCATGCTTATCTGTTTTAATTCACTGTCCAGTAGCATCTGCATCAGGGATGTTGAAAGATGTTGGCAGGCTGACATGCATGCTGTCTGGGCGACTTTTCCCTGATAAAAAGGATAACAAGTTGTAAGATAGAAAACAAATTATATGCCGCCAGATAATGGCTCTGTATTAATTTATTTTATATACACATACTCAAATTCTTAATACAAATACATTTAATATAGACACTGAATGATTAACAAAAGATTATTTGATAATATATTACAGGTGTGGCCAAACTGTGGCTCGGGAGCCATGCGTGGCTCTTGAATGAAAAAGTGTGGCTCATGGAAGAATGTCAGCAAATCAATTTAGTAGGTAAAAGCATATGGCTATATGCCTCAGTGCAGCTCTTGAAGGTTTAATAATCAACTTGTGTGGCTCTTGAGTTCCACAAGTTTGGCCACCCCTGATATATTAACACTTTTGAATACAATTAAATCTTTAGGGGCGTTAAACAAAACCCAAACATGAATTATACAACAGCTGGTAATTTTTATGGATTCACAGTCAAATGCAAATATTTTTCAACAGTATAGACTGGAAGAGTGTCATGACATGTATTTGTTGCTGAGATATGTTGTTAACTTTGTGATGATATTTTTAAACACAATGAAAACTGGAATGGAAATTGACACACTGCATATGTGTAACACCATACAACAGACAATTACCTTTATAGAATTAAAACATTTGCTTTTACTTGGGTATATTACCACAATGTTATAGACATCTTAAACTGTTGATTTCCAGTCAAAATGTCTGCTGCTTTCAAACTTCAAGCCTGTCCATACTCTTTTTAAATGTTTTACAGGTCATATAATGGTCTCTGGAAATCAACTACTTATAAAATGAATAGTAACTCTCTGCTGTACAAAACAGGAACAATTTTCTAATCACAAGCCAGTTATTTACATTTTCATTACAATTTTTACAGAATCCTTCAAAAGGAATAATTTCCTGATGCAAGAGATTAATAAAGCAAAATACACATTTAAATATAAACATGCTAAACTAAAACAAAATAATATGAAGGTTGCACTGTAGATGGATAACAAATTAAGATGAAATTTCAAAACAGTTATTCATTATGACTACATGACTAGGGTTATCTTTTACCTATAACTTTGTAATGTTTTTAAAACACAGGAATCTGCGTTGTAAACAGTGTTTCCTCTAATTTGTCATAGGCTGTGTGCACAAAAAATTTCTTTTGTGCAAATTTTTGGAACCAGTCTCCAAATTTATGCACACAAATGTCTAAATTTTATTTTGATATGATGATGGAAATGATTTTATAAATTACAAAACCTTATTTAAAACATGCTACTTGAAATAGCCTTCTTAAAGTAGCATAAAAATATTAGCACTGTTGAATTTTTTTGTGCACACTTTATTTTGTTGTGTGCGTGGGCTTCACAACCCGTGTGCGCGCACACATGCGCACAGCTTAGAGGAAACATAGGTTGTAAACTGTAATTTTATGCTTTCTTGCATGCATGTCTTAATGTATTTTTAAATAAACATGTTTTAATGTAATGGTCTCCATTAATGATACAAATTATTTTGTAACATTGCTCAAGTATTAATATACTATATTTTTAGAGGAGAGGAAGGATTTAGTATGCCTGGTGCAATACAAATAATTACATCTTTTGAATTATTACTGTAATTTTAATTATAGGCCAAAAATAATTAAGACTACTTTATAAGGGACAAAGAGCCAGATTTTGTCCCTAGTTATGAAAATACAACTCATTCATTTCTACAGGAATTGTATGTATATATAAGAGAGCAAAATAAATGGCCCTACATATTTTGCTTTGCTTTCATCAATTCACTGTTATAATTGAATTTATTAAAATAATACATACATAATACTATATATTATTCTGCAATTTCTTTAAACTTTTCCTGCTTTTTGTTCATGGATATTATATTATTCTCTCTGATCTGAAGTCATACTAGAATTTTAAACAACTTTCACTAATATCTCTTTTAGTATTAAGACACCTGAAATGGTAAAGGGCTTCATCTAAAATGAGATGTCAAGTTCTTAAGCTGACAACCTTAAAAACTAAAGCAGGAGCAAATAACATATTTGACCAAAACAAATGAACTGCCAACAAGGAATGTAAGAAACAATGCAAGAACAGCATGCTTAAAAGTCTCCCAAACCCAGTGGTAATTACATCAGGAGACATGCAGTTCTATTCCCCAAGCAAAACAATATCAATATGAATGGGGGAAAAAGGGGAGGAGGGTAACCAATGGGCCACAATTCATTTAATTACAATATAGTAGGTTTGCAATACTTAATGGAAATGTCATGTTGATTTAATGGAACAACCAGTGCATTTCAGTTTAATGTACTGCTCCATCAAATCAGCTCCATATCCTATTTATGCTGCCACCATAATGTAATAATAGTATAAGCAGATTAATAGGTTGTCAAGAAAAATTTTAACATTCAATTTATTTTATATGCAAACACAGTGTGGATTCTTATAAACAAAGGATTCCATTTTATATTTCTGCCCAAATCTCTGAACTTAATCACTGTAAACTGGCATGTATCAATAGTACTGGAGCACAAGACAACGGTTACAATACAGAAATATGTGATATGAAACAATTCTGTTGGACTTTTTAAAGTAAGTATCAATCTATATGCTTTTAATGATTAATTTAAATGACAAAAGGCAAACATCCTAACATTTAAATTACTTCCAACTATGCACTTGAACTACAGGCTTATTGTTCTCTTGGTACAGTCAAGGAATGATAAGGGGGTGTTTACTGTACACAATTATAACTATTCAGTGAGATCACTACGTTTTTGTAAACCTTGGTTAAAAGAAAAAAGTAAAGCTAAATTTATGAAATTTATCTGCCAACCTGCAAAATCTCTACTAAACTAATTTAAATTTCTATATAGATTTACTTTGTGATGTTCAGTATTTTCAAATTCATAACGCATGGGGCTGCAAGACTTATTTTCAGGAGGATAAAACAAAAATGTAAGTAATTCTTTTAGAAAGTGAAACATTATTTCAAATTCACATCTGACAAATGAGGGCTGATCATACTTATGTTCCAACTTGTATCACATAACAATTTACTACTCCTTTTTCAATTTCCTTCCAAACAGGTTTTTTTTTTTTTTAAGGAAACAAAGACCTAGGCATATTATCATAATGTACTAGTAGTTCAGAATAAAACAGGTTCAGTTACTTTTAAAGCAGTCTTAATATTCAGCATATTTAAGTTTGGGGTGTTTCGAAGTTACCACATCAAGCAAGTAAATTAAAGAAACACATCTGATGCCATGCAGAAACTGACTATTTTTATTGCATTCTATTATTGCAGACCACTACAAAGAAAATAACATCATCGCATCTTCACACACATTATAACTGCTGCTATCTATTAAGCATAGTCTTTTACTCTACACCAATGCAAATTTCAGGAAACAAGGACTCTATTCTATAAGCAAAAACACCTGCCAAAAGTTTTTAAAGGAAACTACTTTTTACCCACCCTCCACGTTTTGCTGAAATACAAGTTTGTAAAAAGAGAAAACCCTTAGACAAACTTCTTATATTTCAAAGGAGCTTGTAAAAAAGAATCTGCTGACATATTAAATCCTTTCTGTAGTACCCCAAAGCTTTTCTCTTAAGAACAATTGCAGTAAAGAGACATTTGGCTCCTAGGAAATTCCCAAAGGGTCAGCCATATGCATCCTTCCATGGCACCTTCACGGTACTGCTTTCTACATCCATGCTAGCTGTCTCAAAAGCAGCTTTCATCATTCACTAGGGTGTCAGTCAATATGATTTATGGACTGCATTCAACAAAGTCAAAGCATATAGAATGAGAAATATGACTACAATCTGCTAATTTGTTTTGTATTGAGCCACTTAAGAGTCAAAGACCTGATGTCAGGCTAAGACCGGCAACACAATTAACCAGTCGGTGACAGATTCATCCATCCTCCCTGCCAGGCAGTGCCAATCAAAGACAGCATGAGGCGACATTTGGAGAAGTCAGTAAGAAAACCCATTCTCTAAGTAGCCTATGTGGGCTTTTGATTGACAGTTTTTGACTATAGCTTGTAGAGCACAGCCACCCTTTACCCAATAGTCCCTCAGTGCAAGCTGTGAAATAAGGCTTTCACTGCCAATCAGAACAACAATAAAACAACACAAACTACCATCCCCCAATGTAAAAGAAAATAACAAAACCTGCCCGTTAAATCTAAAAAGTTAAGCTTCAAAATTAATTTAACATTAAAAGATGTTAAGCAATTCTTATAGTTACTGAAAATGCAGGAAACTGAAGTATACACATTTCAGTAGTCACATTAATTAATGGCTTAACAACTGCACTAACAAAATCTAACTTTTGATAAATTGACAGAAAGATTTCTCCCTTAAGAACATTTTAAAAATAGATACTTTCACTACTATTCATGTAACTCCTCCTCCCCAGGGGCTCAATCAAAATAAACTATAGATTGACGTTGAAAAATAATTTGTAATTTTTTTTCTCAGTAGTCACAGTTTCCTCTAAAGTGGCAAAGAGTCTAACTTTGTACTAACAAAATACTGGCATCACTGTTGACAGAACTCAAACTACCTGGCAGCCTACTTATTAGATTAAAAAATTCCTATTTATCCTCTTGAAGAATTCCCCCTATGTTTTTCAAATTAATTTATCTCAGAATTTAAGTAATACTGTATCCTGAACTTTCCAAGTAAGGACACAAGATTGCAACTCGTATTCACAGGAAGTATCCCATAGATGAGAGTACAAGTACATGGATTTGTAAGATGAAGACCTAAATTTTGCTATGTATGGCACCATTATGCATCACAAACATTGCATGTAAGTTATGTCACAAGAACCCAAAGATGAAAGTAAATTCATAGGGCCAAATCTTAGTAGATTCTGCAAAGCAAAGCCAGCAGAGTTTCATGATACAAAAGACAGCATAGCTCCAAAAGACAGCAAACCTCCATGCCTTTGATTAAGAAACCTGATCATGGTCCACTGCAATTCCCATAGGGTCAGCTCCAACCCGAGAAGAAAGCGGTATCAGTGGTAGTTGGAGACATGCTGGCTCCTTCAACACAATGGGAAGTTCATCATGATGAACTCTCTATCCAGTCCACACCTCTCTTATGAGCAGGCAAAGTAGATGTCCTTATCACATCTCTTCTGTCCCTTCAGATCAAGTCAGTCCACTGCACAGCTGGTTTGTGTCACCAGTTGAGGCTCACACTCCCTTACTGTTTTGTAACACGCATAATATGTTAGTAAACCAATAGCACCTAAGTCTATGCCAGCTGGTTCACCAAAGAAAGAGAGAAAGACACTGCTGTCACTCCAAAGAGTTCAAAATTAAATGTGGCCATTAAATTTTATGCTAATTGGAGCCGACTGAATGCTGTTTGCTTTTTTTTGCCATTCACAGAGACGGTAGGTATTGGGGCGTACATTAAAGAGAAAGCAAAAGTCCAGTAATGTAGACTACATGCTTTTCCTTTTCCATTTCATACAATGTTAGCAACTAATCTGTCTGTGGCTTTGTGTGCACGAAATGGAGATGGAATTCCTCCAACACAGGACAACTTTCTGCTGAACAAGCTAGTCTTCTATGGAATCAGAATACACTTCATTTGGGATAATTATATTTCCTCCTTCTTGTACTCTATCTGGCCTTTTCTATTCCTACTACAAACTTTTCAAGGCAGGGGCTCCCTTTTACTGCTTGTGCATTCTATGTCTAGCACTAGCTCTGTTCATTGGGATTTATAGGTACTACTTTAGTACAAATAAATCATCATAATCTGTGGTTTTTAAGATTCATATGATTTCTTCTCAAGAGCAAGGATAATTCTAGGTATTCCTATTTCCTTCTTTACCTCTTCATCCTAGATACTTCTCTGAGCACCAGCTGGAAGGGGGGCTTGAATATTACATTATGAGGTGTGTCCACTTCTATATTCAGAAGACTGTAGTACCACCAGGCTTTGACATTCTAGAAGTGATTGACCAGAACCTTCCCTGCATTCTGATATGCCTCCTGCCTGGCAGGCATTACATATAGAAATATTTTCTATTAATGTTCTTGGGACAGTTGTCTCCAGATAATTTGATGATTCAGCATGAGACTACCAACTCTGACTTCACACTTGGGAAACTTCCAACTCCAAAGTTAGCTCTGATAGTGAGTCCATCTTCTCTGTGAATCCCAGGATTGGGGCCAGGTTTAGCATAGAGTTTCTCGTTGCACATCTTCTCCTATATTTCACATACCATTCTGGAGCTGCTGAGACAGATCAGCCATGAGGACTTTAAATGTTAAAATAGATGATAATTATTCTGAATCAACTCAGAATTTCATAGCTGTGATGACCACAACCTGATTGTTGACTCTATGCACAGAAATGAGAACACTGGATCTGGAGTCTGGGCTACAATTATATTTAATGGAGTTGGCTATTATATTTTTGACATTAATGGACCATTATAGTCTTCATTCATAATTAGGCACCTTCTCCTGCCAGGACAAGAGGCCTACCATGATGGTCCGTCCTCAGAAATGGATGGAACTGATGAGTTTCCAGGAAATCTTCAAGAAAATACGCTGCCATCAGTTGGCTGCGCTAGCAATGGCTTAATTACCTTTTGTCTTCTGCTATCTTCATAGTGGCACTAGCAACTGCCAAAAAGATTTTTCTGAAGTCTTGTGCCACCGTACACTCCAAGATAGAGACTCTCTCTTTGTTTTGTGTTTGAACAATGACTAGTTAAATGAGACCCTGATCCATGACTGGGGCTGATAGATGCTATAATACAAATATATAAATAATAAATGCTATAATATAAATATATGCAAATAATAAATACCAACAATAATGGTTGTGCAGAAAGTAAAGGAAGTTGCTTCAACTTCAAAACAGCGTCCAAAGTCTTGTCCACAGAAAATCTTCTGAGTGGTTCATAGTCTGGTTCATTTGGACTGCTGGCACTTAGGAAGGCAATAGAATCTTTTTTGCTGGGAAGAATTTTCAAGTTACTTTGAAAGAAAATGAATTGCTTAAATGCAGACTGAGCCCTTTACCTACCCTTGCGGATCAGGAAACTATCTCAAGAGAACATATACCAAGTAAGTTTTAGCCAGAAGTCACTAAATAAGATCTATTTTCTTTTTCACTGGTGATGCAAAGAAGTACTAGAGCATTTTTGTTGGTGAAGACTTTACAAGTCTCCCCATGGGTGGAAGGCAGCATCCTAGCTATCCTTAAGGAAGCTGTTGTTGTGAAGCCTCTCCTAAAGACACCATCTCCAATCCATTAACAGGAGTGAATTAAATTAGGTTTTGTGTGTATGAGATGGTTAAAAAATTAAGTGAGGGGACAAAGGCAATGGTGCATTCAACATGTTGATGTCATCCAGTACAGTGAACCCCATCTATCTGAACAGCGGGTCGAGGGATTTGAATTAGGTTCAACTGGGATGAGACTGAAATAGGGTTAGAGCTGTGAGAGAAGGAGCTGAAGCATCAGCTTTTAATATAAGCACTCTTGACTAAGGACAGGAAAATTTGTCCTTTTAAAATTCTGGTCTGATCTTAGATACTAAGGTAGCTGCTTTGGTCAAAAGTGCATTTTTCCAAACTTGGAAGTGCTCTTTGGAAGCAGATCTTGCTACCTTTGCCATTCAAGTATTGTAATGTACTGTGAATGGTGCTACATGCTGAGTTAATTTGAAAATGGAAGGTAGTGCAGAATATGGCTGCATGCTGATTTAAGGTTATGCTTCAAAGAGGAAACACATTACCACCAGGCTTCCAGAATCCACACTGCCTGCTGGTACATTTTTGGGTGGAGTTCAAGGTGATAGCTTTCAGTAGAGGTACTCAATCTTGAGCTGTCTCAATACAGAAGAGAGAAGGCTGTGGTGAGGCATTTTTCATGAGGCATCTTAGCTTTGGAAATAAGTCCTGCCCCTCTTTGGCCTACCAGAGTCTATCATCTGAACATTCTTTAAAGCCCCCTTTTCTCTCAGGCACTGGAATGTGGAGAATGCAGGTTGATGGGATATGGTTGTTTGTTTGATGAGATACTGTTTTTAAAGAAGATTTGATGAGTATTGGTAGTTCATTAGATTTTGGTTTTAACTGCATGAAATACCCATGGCATTCCTGGGATGGATGCCAAAAATTGGAATTAATAAAATGAAAATAATCTTAAATAGATTTGAGTCAAAAAGGTAAGGTAGAGTAGAGGGAAAGTATTCAAAGTGTCATATGTATTCAAAAAAAAATCCTTTCCATTTGAGAAAAGAAGAAACAATTCAAGGGACATATCCAGGTTTATACACTAAAAATTACTCTGAAAGTTTAGTTCCTTCTCCCCTCAGATTAGGAGATCAAGACTCCTCCAACCTGCTTTTGACAGCCAGTCCCAGGAGTGATGCATTATTAAAAAATAATCCAACTGTTTGGCAGCTCCAGATACAAAGCTGTGAACTACAATATCCACATGATGAACTTTTTAATGGCTCATCACTGATAGGACTGTTGTTGAAGTAGACACTGAGAAATCCTGACCTTTAAAAACTACAAAAATAAATAAATAAATAAATAAAATTCAAAGGCAATAACTTTAAGTCCACAAATCTTTGACATATTCCTTTAAACTTGATATATATATTTTTGGTTCTATATTTTACAGAAAGCACATCATTTTATAATTTCAGTAGTGTATTTTCACCACATCGCTTTATGTTTACATTGAATAAAATACACAGCCTGGGAAGCTGGACTGTGGACTCTTGGATTCTTAGCAGCAAAGCATTTGCTAGATTTAATAAAAACAAAATAACCAAGATCTCAATCTACTACAAATATATTTCCCCACAAAAATAAAGGTCTAAAATATGCATTCACTTTTTAAAAATTACTTCAAAATCATACATAATAAATGACTTACAAATCCTTTCACTTTTAAAAATATGAGCCTAATGCAATCAAATAAAGCCAGATTGGATGTAAGAAGTCAAAATTCTATACCCACTTAATATTACAAAAGAGCTAGTTCTTCAGCTTTATGTTAGAAACAACTGCTAACAAACCTAATATTAATTTATCTTTTTTTTTATTTGTTATCATGGAAATAATCTGTGGTGGATCAAAGTAAACTGCTTTTTAAAAAACTCAATGACCTGAAAATAATCAGGGCATGGAAGAATCCCTAAATGCAATCCATCATCTTTCTACACAAATCCATTTGAGGGCAGACATTCCTTCAACTCCAGCCAGCATGTGTACCAAAAGGGATATAGAACTTTCTCCAAATCTTTATTCTGGGCCATCAATTTTTCCATTTTAACCTTATTCTGTATGCACATCTCTCTGCTGCATTTTGACACCTGACCTCACTCCCAAAAGGGCATAAATGTCCTCTGAATTATCTCATTTGTGATGCAATGCACACCCTACCATACTTCAGCTAGGCTTTGAGGGAGCCTTCTGTCCCAAAGTGCAAAACACCAGTGTTAGTAACCTGTCTCTTGCATGCAACCACACAATAAGGTATTCACTGAGTCATCAAAACAAATGAAAGGTTTATTTAGGGTTTTATTAAATGGTTAAATATTGAAGCAATAAGCCTGCAGGCAGTTCATAGTTTTTCAGTTTACATGCTTTTTCTTCATCTTGCATCTACTTACCGACATGGCTGCATGGTCATTGTTGTTATTCTGAGAAGGAAACCAGTAAGGCAATCAAAACAAAAAATTAAAATGTACTGTCAACATCGAAAGAAATTTTGGCATCAGTAAAAGGGAAGAAAATTTTTCAGAAAACTTTTTTAATGAGTCTTGGTACTTAATTTTTAAGAACTAAAATTATTTTGCCATAGTCTGAAGGAAGAAAAAATATATTTTAGATTGAGGAAGGCTTAATTTGCTATAAAAAGTTTTGATTTTCTTTACATTCACAGAAGACAAAAATATTTTGCTAGATCAAACTGATAACTTTCTAAAATTCAATGAAAGTCAAAATTCCTTGGAAAATGTAAGCAAAAATGGTATAAACAAATTAAAAGTATTATTGTGCAAAGAGACACAAAAAAGTGATGAAACTGAAATGGGGTTATTTTGTATAAAGGTTGTGTTTTTCAATGGGAAAGACTGTATGTCAAAATAAAAAATCTGAAGTAGCATACTCCATAAGTAACATTTTCTGAGCTGATCTTCTAGCAAGTTTTAGCTTCAATAAATATTAATGACACCTTTATCAAAATATTTAAAATAAAAATTAAAAGGATCCTTCAACTATTTTCATGGTGTACATTTAATGTCCCAACAACAAAGCACATGGTTATCAGTTAATTATTAATTTATTTCAGTCAAGCAATACTTAGGAATGCTTTAGGACAATGCAAGGCTAAATAAAGTCTCTGTTCTACTAGTAATCTCATTTTCCACAAATTTTATTATTAATGGAATTAGATTGGGTAATAAATGTGAAAGGAGAATGTTTTCCTTTTTCAAGTTCTAAAGTGGTAGACGTGCTAGTCTAGTCCAGCAAAACAAACAAGGAGTCTGGTGGTACTCTTAAGAACTAACAAATGTATTTATCACATGAGCTTTTGTGGGAGAAAATCACACTTCGTCAGATGCTTTGAAACTTCTTCAAAGCATCTGATGAAGTAAGATTTTCTCCCATGAAAATTCATGTGATAAATAAATTTGTTAGTCTTTAGAAGTGCCACCAGACTCCTTGTTTGTTTTCCTTTTTCAAGACTCTTATGCTAACATTGCTGATAGTGTACAATACACTGACACCCATGGAGTATACAAGAATTTTAAGGAGAAACTATGCTAGAGAGACATCAGATGTTCTAATGACACCACAGTAGCTATGAGAGGAAAGCTGAACAGTTTGAGTTGTCACCTCTTTCATGCAGGACTTACATGCACTAACCCTTGACCACGGTTAGCCTGTTTTGTGTTCTCAAGATTCAAATATAAAATGATACAATTGTGCAAATCAAGTTTCTGGCTTTAGCTAGAGTTTTGAACTATTAATATGCTATACTTGAATATCCATAATATTTCTACCATGGATGCAAACAAGCACTTAGATTTCTTGAAGTAAAATTATGATGCTTTAACTTTGTGAATGAAACTATCTAAAGTTTGCAAAGAAATAGCATTTATGTTAGCCTACTGAAAAGAGGGAGGTTTAACATGTAAAATAGTTTAACCAAGCTGCAATGGGCACCCAACTATGAGCACAAATGCCCTCAAACCATATATGTATATCTATAATGAGCAATGAGACATAGTCTCCAAAAGAGGATTAGAAATGTTCCAAATTCCTCATATTTCACATATCTATTAACCTTTTGTGCCAAAACAGGAATACTTTCAGAGTGTGTGTGTGTGGGGGGGGGGAACAAAGACAGAAAAACCAAAGCTATTTGAATATTAGATTTGGAATACCAGATACCTTTGTGCACCAGCTCTAGTACCTTCTTTCCTTTACAAATGGGCAAATATATGATGCTTCAGATGAAAGCAAAAAAATCTCAAATTCTCTTAACTACTATAATGAAGCTATAGTGTTCTACAGAGTGAAATTCCTTCTTAATTAAATTTCCAACATAGATATGTAAACTCAAGACTAATAGGAATGTATTACATTTAATAATAAAAATGTACATCTCTCCAGGAGCACTGAATCTGAGTAAAGCCGTGACACATCCAATGACAGCAGAAGGGAATGAGTGGAAGCAGAATGTGATGAATTCATGAAGGTTAGATGTTTTGGGCCAAGTTCTGCTGTGGCACTTGTATAAACTGGATAAAATTCCACTGATTTCACTAGAGTTATTCCAGGTCTACAATGGTATAAACTGAGATCAGAATTCCCCCTAGTAGTTGTGTACTTCACTTGAAAAGTGATCAGCCAGACAATGGAATATAATGATTGACACACAAATCAGATGGACAATACCCCTTTAACTTGAAGCTCAGGAAAACAAGGAATTGATCTGATTCATGAACAAAGATTATATTCAGTGGGAACTCAAATGGGCAGAAGCTTATAGAGTTTTTATGGAAAAAAAATCATTTTTTAATTCAACTTGAGCTTCGGTTTAAATTTTTAGATGCTATTTAAAAATCACATGCACAGTGTGCTTGGGTTGAACCAATTTTGCATTCTATGGATCAGTGGCCATGTCCACGGAACTTGCGGGTACAGTCAAAATCTGGCCCTCATTGATTTATGTTTTATGAGATCTAAAAACAATCAGAATGATTACTGTTATTAGTTAAAAAAAAAAAAAGCTTTGAACTGCTGTGTTTTATTTCCTTCTTTGAAAGTAAAAACTTTCACAAATCTGCCCATCATAATATATATAATTTTACAGTGAAAAATGTATCAGATGACATGTAAGCAATCTGAAATCATACCTGTCCCAGTCAAATATTTATGTAAAAGCTATTTTGATTCTAAAACAGAAAGAGTTAGATTTTGTAGAAAATTGGACTCTAGTAATCTGGAAACAAACTCAATTTTATATACTTACAGGCAAGTGAGTAAAAACTTGAAATGTGCTTCTTAAGAAATTAATAAGGTCCATTAAGTATCCACTGGCTCGTCCATCAGGCTCTAACATTGTCCAATCATAGTCAGCAAGCTGAATAAATTCATCAATTTTTTGGTTCAATTTGGTGTATATTTCTCCTTCTGCTGCATGTCTTGCATCCTGAAAAAAAAATACTCAATAATTATTACCACACATAATTTTATTAAAATAGACATAACTCCATGGACAGATGTGTCATTGAACAGCATATATGACTTTCTAGGAATCAAATAAAACATTGGCTAGTTTTTAAATCCATACTGTAACTTGTGGCCTGAAATCAGTTAGATCCTTGATTTTATAATTCTTTTTAAAGAATATCAACACAATGTAATCCTGAATATGTTTTTTCAGATACTATGGTATATGTACTGTAAAGGTGTTTATAATGAATATTGCTGTAAAACAACATCTGTTCTTTGCAGACTCATCCAGGAGACTTGGGAGCTGGAATCAAAAATCAACCAGTCTGCTCTTATTTCCAGTGAAAATCTTTAACTCAGTTTTGGAAAACTATAATGACATGTACTGTACAAGGAACACATTTATTTTCCCACTTAAAATAAAATGAATAATGAAAAACTAAGTATCATATCCGCTATGGTTGCACAGTCCAGAATCACAACATTTTATATGAGCAGCATAGATCCTAGGTAACAATATCCTAAATTGCATAGTTTATGTATATACATTTCCTCTTCATAAATGACAATATAACACACCAGGTTTCAAAACACACCACCTACTATCAATCTGTCTTCAGCAATATCAATTTTTTTCCATCTCAATCATAAAGTACTCTGATTTTACTTCACTAGAAGAGGTGGTCACATAAGTGATGTGAAAGCCACAAGGATGGTCCAGTGATGGCATTCATTTGGAGGCTGGAAGTCCTAAATTAATTCCCTGCTATGTCAAAGGTTTCCTCTGTGACCCTAGGCAAATAATTTAGCAGCTCTGTGCCTCACTTCTCCTGCTGTAAAATGGGAATAACTGCAATTTCTTACTTCACAGGGTCATTATAATGATGAATACATTAAAGATTACAAGGTGCACAGATTCTTCTATGAGTCGGATAAATATATGAGATCCCAGAGCAGGTCATGTTCCACATTACGCCTGAGTTCTTCATAGATGCGAATCTTGGCTTGTGCAAAATTCAAAGTTGGTTTAATTAATAAATCAATACAATCTGTATTGTCTGATCAGCTGCGAAACCAAAATGCAAAGTGTATGGGGGGGACGAGAAACTATTACTGTATGATAGATAAATGTGGTTCTTTATATGGTGTCCACATAAATTGTACTCTTGGTGCACATACATCTGTATGGGCAAGATCAGATTTTTTTGAACAGCAGTGTCCACTAGGGCCAATTCAGTGCCCTGGCCTGGATAATCTTCCAGCCCACAAACATGAGGGCATAAGGAGTCAGGTAGACTCAACTGCCTCAATTCCTTTGGCCATTAAAAGTCCATAAGAGCTCTTTGTCTGATTAGCAGAGATGGTGGACAGGTCACAGAATCTGTGGGCACAACACATCTCAAAGAATTATATTTACTTGCTCCTAACTACATATATTTGTGCCTAGTAAGTGGGCAAGTCCAACTGCGTAAGTCTTTTCTAACCTTGCTGATGAAGAAACAGACGATAAAATAGGTGAGCTGCTAAATGTTGGCCAGACAAATGACATTCAAGTAGTAGAAACACATAAAGTGGGTATGGGAGCAAGACGAAATACCAGATGACTGTCTCAAAGTAATAGATGTACCATTCATGAAGAAAGGAGATTCTGTCAATATAAATAATTAAAAGGGTATATAAAAGGTATGGTTTGGGATCAGGAAAAATCATAATGAAAGCAACTGTCAATAAATAGCTTAAGAGCAATTTTAGAGGAAGAAGTAAGTGAGAAACAGTTCAGCTTCAGACCAGGCCTTAGCTGCACTGCCCAGACAATGAAAAACAGCAAAAATGCGTACTGAAACATGTTTGCTGTTTTTACTGACGTCACAAAAGCATTTGATTCAGTTTTGAGGGAAGCATTATGGAAAGCAGCAAAATCAGGTGGCATTCTAGACAAGATAAAAATAGTTATAAAAGTTAGGTATGAAGACTCTTGCAATGCCATAAGAATTGAAGGGAAATAGAGCAACTTGTTCAAGTCAAAGTTTGGTGGAAAACAAGCAGGCATGTAATCATAATCTTTTTTCATTGTGTTGTTAATCTGGATATTAAGAGCACTGAACAAGTTATGGGCAGGACACTTACAAGTTCCTTATCTTGTGCACTTGATAGCGTAGAACAGGCAGATATGCTTGCACTGATGCCAATACATCTCACTATCTTGGGAAATTGGTATAGTTGACTTTGACGCACTATAAACGCCAAAATGATAAAGTGGTTGCATCTTGGAAAAGGAACAATGAAGTACAGCAGAAAAGCCACAGAACAAGTAGGTTAGCTTTTGAACACCTAGGAAGCAGTAAGGTCAGACAGATCAAGGATGAGGTTACAAGGACATGCACATTAAATACAAGCACTGCATAGAAATGATTGAAATTATGGCACGATAAAAATATTATATTTGGTACTAAGCAAAAATATATCAAACCAGTTAACAGTATTATTCAATGATATAGAAGCAGATGCATTAAATGAAACAGACATCAAAAAGCAGGAGGTAGAGGAGATGAAGAGTTCTTTGAACAATGGTAGACAAAGTGGAATGATTTTAGGAAAAATGAAGGAAAGTAAGATGTAAAATCTGAGTTCAGAACTGGCTTCAATAGAAAAAGATTATAGTGGTGGGATACTGCCAAAGACAAGCAGGTGAAAGGATGCCAAAGTAAACACAGTCAAAGTCAGTCCAATCTAGAGGACAATCATTGAGTAGCTGGTGCGACATCATACACAGGAACATGACCAGACTGGGGTTAATGAAAGAAAAAGTCTAGTACAGGAAATATAGTGACTTTGTGCTATGTTTGCAAAGATACCACAGGATGCAAGAGAGAGAAACTCTAACTTGTACATATATAGATTTTCATTACAACAAAAACTTCCTCTGAATGTTGATAGAACCTCACTGTTTTCATGAAAAAACTAAGTTCTTATTTAAATCTTTGATGCAGGGTTCAACAAATCCCAGATGCCAGGTTACCATGGTGCTCAGGAATTTGACCATGGTGCCTAGCTGCACCACAGAAACTCAGAGAGCTGAACACCCCCAGTACCCTCAAGTAAACTGGTGAAGCCAACACTTTCAGCACTGCTGCTTCCTCCAAGCCCCCCCCCACCCCCCTGCTGAAAGCATCCTGGGCAACAACCTTTTTCAGTGGCGGGTGCCTTTTGTGCACTGTACCACTACCGAGAGTGGTGGCAGTGGTTTTTCAGTGGTGGGAGGCATGGGCTTCTTCACTTCAGACCACCATTGAAACTATCAGTAGCAGTTTCTTGGCAGCCGGGGTTGTTCTAAAGCAGTGGTTCCCAACATTTTCCCTACCGTGGCACACCTTGCTACCTTTGATTAATTCGAGGCACACCACCATACAGTTTCCAAATGACCATTCATGAGTTAATGAGCCAATCCAGAGCTCTTTGAGTAGTTTTTCAAAAAAATTTGTGGCACACCTGCTCAGACCTGCTGACACACTTCTGTGCCATGGCACTCTGGTTGGGAAACACTGTTCTAAAGTGACACCCACTAGGCATCTCAGTTTTTGGACTGGCCCCTAGGAATGTGGTACATTTGTCAAGGCCTGCTTTAACCTACCAGGAAAGTCACAACTAAATCCTCTATGGCACTCTTAACTCTCCCCTCTTGCATGTATTTACTAAGAGATGGTATTCCTCCATTCAGGACTTATACTGGTCAAGTCATACAAACTGTATTCAAGCTGGCTGCAAAACTCCCAGTGATTTTTTTTTTAAAGCAGTATGAGACCTCTCTTTACTTCTAAGGCATGCCAACAGGGTTTTTTTGTTATACCAATGTGACATAAAATTCTGCCAAAATCTTACATGGACCATGGAGGTGTAGGGGGGAAAAATACCTAATGAAAATAAGCAACAACAACACAGGTAACTGTACACAGATATTTTACATATCTGTTAAACTGTCAGATTATACAAAACAATTGACATTCAACTAAATTTATTATCTTATTTCTTTCATAATATCCTTATTCTTAATACTTAGAATACAGGGTATATGAATTGAGAATTTTAATTTCTCTTTCATTTACGCTTCTTTGCCCTAGAGTTTCCTCGTGGAACTTTCAACAAAAGAAAAGCATTTACTGAATCTGTAAAAATGTCAAATGAAAGACTATCCTAAAATGGCATTTTACGATCAAAGAAACCTATAAAGGCATCAAACAGCTCTCCTAATATGACATTTAAGAGTTTAGCAACTTGTTAAAATGCCAAACTATTACATTGACATTTACTATTTTGTAGCTTGCTATGACTGTAAAAACATCAGTTAATGATAAACCTTTACATGATCTTTTTATTTAATTCATAACAACCTGCGATAACACAAACTCCTGCAGGAGTGAGCTTCCTGGGCCTCATGCAATTGATGGCTTTTAAAAAAGCAGAAACTGAGGGATTGGCTGTATCCTACCACCTGCTAACTGGATCTAACAGTTGGCACAAATCTATTTAAACAGAGAAAGCATCAGTCCCCCTTTTTGTCTCTTACAGCCAGCTTTTAGTTACACTGAAGTATTTTCCTTTGGTTGTTAAGTTATAACAGCAGCAGTGTGCTGCCAATATTATAATAACAGAAAGCTCCATATTGTCACCTAGGAGAAACATTGCACGCATCAGCCTTCTGGGGTAATCCGGTCCATTACAAAGGCAAAAGTTTAGTTTTCAGAAGTAATATTGTGATTCCAAGGGATAAATCAAACAGGGATGGTTACCTGTGTTCAGTGACAGGACAATTTCCGGAAGCAGGAAAATCACCTCTACTCTTCCTTTCACTTGGCAACAAAATTTTAACAACAGACTTCTTGGAGCCCCCAAAACTCCTACCCATCATCAGAACAATGTCCAGTACAAGATGCCTCAGAGTGAAAAGACCATGGCAAGCCATCATGTGATCCATCCACTGTCATCCAGACCCAATTTCTCAGAGTCACAGGCTTAGTGACATCTAGAGAATGGGTCTGTTTCCCTAATCATCTTGACTAATAGCCACTGATAGAACTAACCTCCTTACATATGTATAATTTGTATTTGAACTCAATTATGCTTTTGTTCTTTACAACATCCCCTGGCAACAAATTCCACAGATTGACTGTATGTTGTCTGACAAAGTACTTTCCTATTGTTTTAAACCCACTGCCTATTTATTTCCTTGGGCGAATACTGATTCTGGTGTGATGTGAAGGAGTAAAATAATACTTCCTTATTCACTTCCTCTACACAATTTATGATTTATACCCTCCTCAATCACCTCTTTTTGAAGCTGAATGGCGCCACTCTTTTTAATCTCTCCTCATCTGGAAGATGTTCTATATCCCTAATGATTTCTTTTGCCCTTCACCATGCTTTTTCCTGTTTCTATAGAACTTTTTTTGAGATAGAGCCACCAGAACTGCATTCAAGGTATGGGCACATATAATGGAATTATAATATTAACTGTTTTATTAGCCAACCTTTTCCTAATGGTTCCTAATATTCTAGTAGATATTTTAACTGCCACTGTACACTGAGCAGACATTTTCAAAGAAATGGCCATAATGAGTCCAAAATCTCTTTCTTGAGTAGGAACAGCTAATTTAAACTCAATCATTTTGTATGTACAGCTGGGTCTATGTTTTCCAATGTACGATACTTTGCATTTATCAATACTGAACTTCATGTGCCATTTTCTTACTGAGTCACCCAGTTTTGAGAGACCCCCTGCAGAACTCTTTGCAGTCTGATTTGGGCTTAATTATCTTGAATAATTTTGTACTGAAGGCAAACTTTCATACCTCATTTTTTACCCTTTCTCTAGATCATTTATAAATCTGTTTCACAGTATAAGTCCCAGGGGCGTCGCTGGCACTGGGCACCCTGGGGCACGTGCCCTGAAGCCCAGCACCGGTGCCCCGGATCTCTAGCCCAGGCCTGACCACCGGCAGCCGCGGTGGCCCCATCCCCAGCCAGAGATCTGGGGTCCAGCCACTGGTGCCCATGGCGGCCCCATCCCCAGTTGGGGATCTGGGGCCCGGCCGCCCATGGTGGCCCTGTCCCCAGCTGGGGATGCGGGGCCTGGCCACCCGCGGCTGCGGCAGCCCCGTACCCAGCCAGGGATGCAGGGCCCAGCCTCCTGCGGCTTCTTCTGTCCCCGTCCCCGGCCAGGAATCTGGGGTCCAGCCGCTCACGGCCACAGCAGGCAGTCCCGGGCCCAGCCGCACACACTGATGGCGGCCCCGATCCCAGCCGGGGATGTGGGGCCTTGCCGCTCACGGCACCACGGTGGCGCCAGGCCTTGTCCCTGGCCAGGGGGCATGGCCTGGTGGCTGGGGTCATGGCCAGTGGGCCAGGGGTGGGGCCTGGGCCCGTGCCCCGGGTCCCTCCCCCAGCCAGCAACGCACATGACAAGTCCTAATACAGATCCTTGAAGGAGCTCGAATTTATCTCTCCATTCTGAAAACTGAGCATTTATTCCTACCCTTTGTTTCTTATCTTTTAACCCGCTATTGAACCATGAGACAAGTTCCAAAGGGGTAGCCGTGTTAACCTCGTTCAGCAAAACAAACAAGGAGCCCTGTGCCACCTTTAAAGACTAACAAATTTATTAATTGTATGAGCTTCCATGGGAGAAAATCCCACTTCATCTGATGAACAAATTTGTCAGTCTTTAATAGTGCCATAGGACTCCTTGTTTGTTCTGCTGATCCATGAGAGAATCTTCTCTTCTATTCTATGATTCCTTACTTTTCTAAAGAATCTTTGGTTCGGGGACCATGTCAATGATTTTCCGAAAGTCCAAGTAGAGTGTATAGACTATAACTACCGGCTCAACTTTGCTCACATGTTTGCTGACTCCCCCACAGAATTCTAACAGATTGGTGAGGACATGATTTCCATTTACAAAAGTGTTGCTGACTCTTCCCTAACATATCATGCTCATCTACGTGTCTGATAATTCTATGCTTTACTATAGTTTCAACCAATTTGCCAGATACTGATGTCAAATTTATCAGACTAATTGCCAGAACTGCCTGGGGAGGATTTTGGGTTTTTTAAAATAAATCAGCATCAGATTAGCTATCTGCCAGTCATTTGATACAGAGTCTTATTTAAGTGCTAGGTTATATACCTAATTTAGTACTTCTGCAACTTCATATCTGAGTTCCTTCAGAACTCTTGACTGAATGCCATCTAGTCCCAATGACTTGCTACAATTTAATTTATCAATTTCTTTCAAAAGCTCCTTCACTGATACTCTATTTGGGACAGTTCCTTAGATCTGTCACATAAAAAGAATGACTCAGGTATAGGAGCCTCCCTGACAGTCTCTGTAGTGAAGAGATTTCTATTTTTAAAAAATTTACACAGAGAGTAAATGAATTTATAAACTAACCTTATAGAATGTAAGTGGGATCAATAAGACTGTATCAGAAAAGGAAATTCTTCATCACTTTAAATGCATGGGACCTGATCCAATTTGTCTCCAGGAGATGCATTTAATAATAGTGGTACATACCAAATTGCAGAATGGCTGAGTTTAGTGAGGTGTATGCCATTTTTCATAATGAGGAAAAAGGATTATTCAAAAAAGATTTCCCATTACAAATGAAGCAGCTTGTATCAGTTCCACAGGGAAAAAATAACACTTTTATGTTGTGCCAAGGAGGAGGGAAACCATATAGGGCATCTTATAGTCTTCTTGTC
This sequence comes from Podocnemis expansa, assembly GCA_007922195.1. Taxonomy (NCBI): domain Eukaryota; kingdom Metazoa; phylum Chordata; order Testudines; family Podocnemididae; genus Podocnemis; species Podocnemis expansa. The sequence goes on along the minus strand of ML681981.1, from coordinate 12,272,428 downwards.
TATGCTTATAGCTAGTTCAAAGATTTTTTTTTTTCTGGTGCTTAGACACTACAGTGACAGGCACAGTATGAGCACCTAGATAATTAAATGAAGTACATCTACCTCTATACTCTAGAAGTTATATTGTTATCTAACTGCAGAATGAAGAAGTTATGAATAACACTAAACATGTTTTGAAGCTACTGTCTACATTCCACTACAGAAACAGTGTACATGAGAGTACTTAATAAACTGTTGTCTGTGGATAATATGGACAAGAAAAGAGATGATAAACTGATAAAAACTAAAGTGAAGAAAAAATTAAAAAATTAGCTACTGACATTCTAGAGACAAGGTGGGTCAGATAATATCTTTTGCTGGACCAACTTCTTTTGGTGAGAAAGACAAAGATTTCAAGTTTATAAGCATGTGAGCTCAAAGCTTCTCTCTCTACCAACGGAAGCTGGTCCAATAGAAGATATTATCTTACCCACCACATCTTTTCAATTTCCTGTGACTGACATAGCTATAACAATACTACATTAATACTACTAATACAGGTAACTGAGAATGTGGGTGATCTGGGGGGAGGGATGGAACTTGGGGGGTGCTGGGACTGTAGCACCAGGAATAAAAGAGAAGTTAGTTGGAACATGGGGGGGAAATCAAACACATGTCTTAAGGGCTCTACTGAAGCCCCAGTACGCGAGGAGAGTGGGGGAGGAGAACTCCTAGAAAAAATGCAAGGAGGTTTATGTAATAGAATTGGAAATCAACATGACAAAATAGGGCAATCGGCCGGGTATCTTAGGTGCCTATACACTAATGCGAGGAGCCTGGGAAATAAGCAAGAAGAATTGGTAATACTAGCGCAGACAGGGAACTATGATGATATAGGAATAACAGAGACGTGGTGGGATAGTCTGCACGACTGGAGTTCTGCCATGGGATGGTTATAAACTGTTCAGGAAGGACAGGCAGGGAAGAACAGGGGGAGGAGTAGCGTTATATGTAAAAGAGCACTATGACTGCTCAGAGCTCCATTATGGAAGTGGAAGCGTGCCTGTAGAAAGTCTGTGGGTTACATTGAGAGGGGAAAGCAACAAGGGGGATGTTGTGGTGGGGGTCTGCTATAGACCACCAGACCAAAAGCAGGAGGTAGATGAGGTGTTCTATGGACAACTAGCGGAAGCTTCTAGATCACAGGCCCTGGTGCTCATGGGGGACTTCAATTTCCCTGACATCTGCTGGGAGGCCAATACAGCAGTGCATGGGCAATCCAGGAGATTTTTAGAGAGTGTTGGGGACAACTTTCTAGTACAAATACTAGAGGAACCAGCTAGGGGCCTTGCACTGCCCGACTTGCTGCTCACAAACAGGGAAGAATTGATCAGGGACGTAGAGGTAAATGGCAAGCTAGGCAATAGTGACCATGCCATGGTTGAGTTCAGGATGCTGATTAAAGGAAGGAAGGAAAGAAGCAAAACAAAAACTTTGGACTTCAAAAAAGCAGATTTTGGCTCCCTCAGGGAACTGATGGGCAGGATCCCTTGGGAAGCTAAACTGAAGGGGAAAGGAGTCCAAGAGAGTTGGCTATATTTAAAAAAAAACTCTGCTAAGGGCACAGGAAGTTGCTATTCCAATTAGGAGAAAGAACAAACATGTGAGGCAGCCAGAATGGCTTAGCAGAGAACTCTGCTCTGAGCTTAAACATAAAAAGGAAGCTTATAGGAAGTGGAAGCTTGGTCAGATGTCCAAAAAGGCATATAAAGATATTGCTAGGGACTGCAGGGATAAAATCAGAAAGGCCAAAGGACAAATGGAGTTGCGGCTAGCGAGGGATGTAAAAGATAACAAGAAGGGGTTCTACAAGTATATTAGTAACAAAAAGAGGATCAGGGATGGTGTAGGCCCCTTGCTGAATAGGGCAGGCATCCTTGTGACAGAGGATGAGGAAAAAGCTGAAGTCCTCAATGCATTTTTTGCTTCAGTTTTCACAGGCAGGGTCAGCTCCCAGCACACTACAATGGGTGTGGCAGATTGGAGAGAAGAAGAGAGGCCCTTGGTGACGGAAGATCAGGTTAGGGACTGCTTAAAGAAGCTGCAAGTGCACGAGTCCATGGGGCCAAACGAACTGCATCCAAGGGTGCTAAGGGAATTGGCTGACGAAATAGCTGCACCGCTGGCCGTTATCTTTCAAAACTCATGGAGAACGGGGGAGGTGCCAGAGGATTGGAAAAAAGCAAATGTAGTGCCTATTTTCAAGAAAGGGAAAAAGGAGGATCCATGGAATTACAGACCAGCCAGCCTCACCTCAATCCCTGGACAAATTATGGAGCAGATTCTCAAAGAATCCATCCTCAAACACTTAGAGGAAAATAAAGTGATCAGGAACAGTCAGCATGGATTTACCAAGGGTGAATCATGCCTGACCAATCTCATTTCCTTCTATGATCAGATGACTGGTTTTCTGGATGCAGGAAGAACCAATGATGTGATATACTTTGATTTTAGCAAGGCTTTTGACACAGTTTCCCACAGCATTCTCATTGGCAAATTAAGGAAGTATGGGTTGGATAGGTGGACTATAAGGTGGATAGAAAACTGGCTAGATCAACGGTTTCAGCATGTAGGAATCAATGGTTCCATGTCTAGCTGGCAACCAGTAACGAGTGGTGTGCCCCAGGGATCGGTCCTGGGGCCGGTTCTGTTCAACATTTTCATCAATGATCTGGATGATGGAATAGACTGCACTCTCAGTAAGTTCATGGATGACGCCAAGCTGGGGGGGCCAGTAGACACGTTGGAGGGCAAGGACAGGATTCAGGGAGACCTAGATAAATTGGAACAGTGGGCCAATAGAAATCTTATGAGGTTCAATTCGGACAAGTGTATAATCCTGCACATGGGACGGAAGATCCCCATGCACCGCTACAGGCTGGGGAACATTCACTTAAGTAGCAGCAGTGTAGAAAAGGACCTGGGGGTCATGGTGGATGGGAAGCTAGATATGAGTCAGCAGTGTGCTCTTGTGGCCAAAAAGGCCAATGGCATACTGGGCTGCATCAAAAGAAGTATTACCAGCAGATCAAGGGATGTGATCCTTCCCCTCTATTCTGCACTGGTGAGGCCACATCTAGAATACTGTGTTCAGTTTTGGGCTCCCCACTACAAAAAGGACAGGGACATGCTAGAGAGAGTTCAGAGGAGGGCAACCAAAACGATTAAAGGGCTGGAGCACAAGCCCTATGGGAAAGATTGAAAGCATTAGGCTTATTTAGTCTGCAGAAGAGAAGATTGAGGGGGGATTTGATAGCAACCTTCAACTACTTGAAGGGATGCTCTAAGGAAGATGGAGCTCGACTGTTCTCGGTAATAAGAGAGGACAGAATGAGGAGCAACGGTCTTAAGTTGCGGTTAGGGAGGTCGAGGCTGGATATTAGAAAAAACTTTTTTACTAGGAAAGTGGTGAAGCCTTGGAATGAGCTGCCGAGGGAGGTGGTGAAATCTCCATCTTTGGAGGTGTTTAAGGCCCGGCTGGACAAAACCATGAGTGGGATGGTTTAGTGGCAGTGGTCCTGCCTCTGGCAGGGGGTTGGACTAGATGACCTGCAAGGTCCCTTCCAACCCTATGATTCTATGATATCTGCATTATATTTGTATGCAAGGATACAACATGGATATCCGCGGGCCATTTCTTGCAGATGCAGATCAGATACGGATCCACTCGTTTGTACCCGTGCAGGGCCCTACTTATATATAGAAAAGAGAGGAAAATCAGCCAGGCCTCAGCCATCAGGAAATTCCAAAGTACAGAACTGAAGGAACCTAGTACTCACATACCTAAGTCAAGTGAAAATTCTATTGAATTCCTTACTTAAAGCATGACTAAAAGAGGCACCAGGCTTAGAAACTGTGTTTAAAGGGAAGACTGAAATTCTCAGAAAATGTTTGCTAACACCACAGGGAGAACTGGACCAAACCAATGAAAGGAAGGACTCTATGCCACGCAAGAGCTACCACCTCAGAGGTTGTCCACAGTCACCACCAGTGGCTGAAGTATAATCTGAGCAGCCCCGGAACCTTCCTCATCTCTGGGCACCCTTCCTGCAAGTTGTGGGCCTGATTTTTCAGGATTCTGGATTCTTGGCCCCAGAATTCTGGCCTGTCAGATTTATGGGCCCTGGAACTTCATTCCAGGGCATTCCGGCTTACTCTAACCCCTGGTCACCCCTTACTAGATATTGTGGACAGAAAACCCCCAAAATAAATTCCTTGATAATCTTAATCTAGTCAGTCCTTATCTACTTGGCAGACCTAATGAGGGAGTCATACCAGATCTGAGGTTAAGGGTTAGTTTAGATTAGTCTTTTATCACTGACTAGGGGAAGAGATGCCTGACCAGCACCTCACCAAATAGAAGAGAAGGAGTAAAAATAGGGCAAATGTACACCAACCTTCAGTTTCCTAGGGAAGAGGAACTCTTAAAATATACTGTCTCAACAGGCACAGCATTTCAAGTGAGAAGAGAAAGCTACAGGGTGTACTTGAGCTTCAAAGGTATACTGCCTTCTTAACAGCAAAAGTGGACAGTTTCAAAGATCTAATCTGCAGCCATTTAATGGAAGACGAGAAGGCTCCTCTAGGCAGGAAATAGCATCCAAGCTGCTTTGGGTCTGGGGAGCAAGGGAAGTTCCTGCCCTGCAAACAACCTGGTCACATGGACCTCAGCAAGAAAGAGAACAAACCATTAAATAATTTGGTTATGACAGCACTCAGTAGCCAGTAAGATTTCTTGTAGGTATAGTCCTGAAGAAAGACATATGGGAAGGTTAGATGCAACATCAAGCCAGAAGTGAAATCACATGGCCTCTTAGCTGAGAGACGTGAGGCAAGAAGGAAAGGACAATTAGATAAATCTATAAGAAGAGGAAAGGACCCCATTTGAGAGTGATTCATGGGTAGAACTAACCCATATGAAGTTTCTTTCCTTGGCAGTACACCGGGGTAGCTCCTTCAGCTTGTTTTCTGCACAGTGCTGCAAGTGCTCCTGTTAGGAGGAAACCAACCTGTAAACAGTAGAAGTGAGGGAAAAATCACACCCTAAGTGCAGAGGCCCAGAGATTCTAGAAAACAAGATTGGGAGCTTGGCAGCTGTGATAGCAGTCAGGACTCAAAATGGACACAAATGAATGAACAGTTCTCAAGTTGTATGACAAGCTGGATGAGCAGGCAAAAAACTGGCACCATTTCAGGGGGACTAAACTGAGCTTTAAGAGCAACATTTTTTTACTTTAAAGAGACTACTTTATTCTAGACACATCCCAGCTAAGAGAACTCCAAAGGAACTTATGAAGACAGTAGATTTTTCAGTTAGTTTCTTTAAGAATATCTTCTTGTATGACTGGTGAGCCTCATCTGTGAGAATTTTTGCAGCAAAAGATTCCACTCTCTCCTTTTTCCAGTACCCATATTTTCTATTTTCTTCTTTCTGAATTTCACAACTTCTTGACTCTCTTCTGCACAAAAGTTGTAAGAAGAGTTTAGAAAAGGAATTAGAGCAAAGTAGTGTGGTATGAAACTGCACTCAACTCCTCCACAATAAGGGAGGTAGAGAAAACTGAGATAGACATAGTTGGGGTGGTGCCTTTACAGTGATTTTGAATTTCACTTTATCTCCATTCTTCCTAAAATGTGCAGAAATGATACTTGAAGTAAGGACTGCAACATAGGATGGGGGAGAGGGAGACGTGTAACAAAATAAGCCTTCCTAACAGCTTAGTTAATTTGCACCTTATTAATGTAAAGAAGGAGACACAATACATATAAAGTGAAGTGCTTTGATTCAGAATAACATGGATAAACTTTTCTCACCCAAATTAGCTGGAGCAAAAATATCAAAAATGAAAATTTGATGAATTAATGTGTCCATATGAACTAGAAAATGTTCATGGCCAGGTGCAGTCTCTTTTTAGACGATATTCACAGAGAGGAACTGTTTGACTTATTAAGAAGAAGCTACACAGAAATCAGAAAAATAGAGTAACAGCCCGTGTGAGATAAACAAACAAAACCAAAGGACAAAAAATAATGCCTTAGCATGCTTATCCAATATCCTTATTAAACACAGACACAAAAATTCTGTAAAGGATTCTAATAAAGCATGAGAGATTCATAGAAAAGTTAACAGGGTTTATTGAAAAAATTCAATCAGCAGACAATTTGAGGTGAACTTTAAACTCACCTGGCCAAATTAAAGCCCCTGAATAATTTTACCTCTTGATTCATGGAAAGCCTTGGTTGGGTTAAGTGTTAAATTAAATGCTGAGAAGGAGGAAGCTATAACTACCATCAACTTAATCTGTAACTATAGAAATACACACGTGCACAGTCACACAGGAGACAAAGTTGGTAGGGCCGCACAGATGGGGAGCCCTCTTCACCTTTGCTCTTTACTTTACTTTGAGCAGAACAAATGAGAGCAAATGCGAAAATTGCAGGCCTCCAGGTGAAAAACACATAACCTAAATGCACTGTATTACAATGATATCTCACTGTACCTCACCCATCCTTTAACATTGGTGCCAGAAGTGACATTAAGATTGGATAGGTTTAGTCTTGCATCTAGACAGAAAACGGAAGCACAGAAGACAGACCCACTCAACAAATTAATCCTTGTTAGTCCATGAGTCTAAAAAATCCTGTTCCTTTGTCTGGGTGAACCACATTATATATAAATTAATAAATATCTAAAATGCAAGTTGCAACTACTTGAGTTACCTAATAATTACCAGTAATAACAAAAAAAAAATTAAAGGAGAACAAACCAATCTTCTGCTGGAGAAGATGTGAATTCAGCACATACACTTCCTAGCATGTGCTTGGAAGAACATTTGCTCATATATAAAAGTTAGAACACCCTTGACTTCTGCTTTGACAAAGATAACATATTATTGCTTCAGGAGACAGTCCCTCAGATGTACTAAGCATTTATTTATTTATTCCAAATACATATCATAACAAGGAAATTCATTGCAGCACTATGGTTCTCCAGAATAAAACTCTACAAATTCTGGCCTGACTAAAGATAATGTAAGAAATATCCAAAGTCTTTCTTGCTTTCAAAATTGCACCCTATAAACTGTCTTCTACATCAACAGTCAACAAGTTATTAGGCAAGTATTATTAAGTATTGGATTTCAGAACTATACCTGTAGCCAAAGAATCAAAACATGATAGGAATAGCGCAGATACAGTTCTCACTTCACAGCTCTTTCTACCACCATACAAGCTGTCAAAAGAGAATCAGAGAAAAGAAATTTCTCTTGTGGACCTGTCTCCATCTTATCTTTTCTATTTCTCTTCACAGACATAGAAAACTGCCATAAAATTCCAAAAGGATCAATACATGACTGCCACGGTCATTAAGCTGGCCACAGTATCACAAGCACTGTATCGTGCTTGCAGAAAATGTACAGAAATCCATCTGAACTTCAGCTACTACAGGCTTTGCCTCCTTTTTCTGTTTCTCCGCAAGCTGATCCAAAAGAGAGCCATTTATCTGCAAGAGTAAGAATCCATATAGGCATTTCCCAAAGGAGGCTTTGTAGTTTTTTTGGAGATTCTTCAAAGATTCCCATTGGCAATTTTAGATATACTTTCACTGAATGATTAGATCACAGTTTCCTTACAAGTGTATCAAGATATTGCAAGATACATGACTCATGTTTAAAGCATGGATAATAGTAATTTTATTTTAATTTTAACCAACAACTAGTTAACTGGATGCCTAGTAACTATGAAGATTTTCCATTCCATTATACTCAGCTGTAACTCTGAATGGAGATAAGATCTTGACTTCTTCAACAGTGTTCTGAAGAATTTATATTATTTGGTTGTTAAAAGTTCTAGACAGAAAAGATAGTTATAATTTGAATAACTGGTCAACAGAAATACATAAACTTTTAATTTTTTTCAAAAACATTAAATGTGATTACTGTACTTTATCTCCTCTTTTGTCATAAAATACTATAAGGAAAAAGTTTAAAAACAAATATAAAATAACCATCAACCTGTATGATTAAGTTAGAGAAAGACATAGGTATAATCTCATAGATGGTTGGCATAAACAATCTTTCAGTTTTATTCTCTTCACATATGAACCCATTAATACCTACAAAGATACAGTTCACTGTGGATGATCTATAATGGGATTACTGCTCATACACCCAAAGCATGGCATTTTCTATCATCATGTAATTTACAAGGAAAGACATATCCTGACACGTTTACCATTGTAAGGCTAAGATCATTATTAATATAAATACACTTAATAATGTCTACATATTCTACAGAACCTGTTTCATTTCATAATCCAGTATGGCATGTAATTTTATCTGTAAATTAAAAGTGCAAACCACAAGGCAACTATCACACTGAAATAGATTCTCAAAGCCTATGTTGTGTTTTCTCAACTACTCATTCAAATTATTGAGACACAACCTGGTTTCTCCCCCAATACCAATAAAAGTATGGCTCCTTGATACCTTCAAGCTGCTTCCAAGGACCCCATCTATTATGAGAGTAATACAGGCATATATTTTTGTTTTTCTGTATTGTTATGAGAAGGACTGACAGCTGGTCAACTTTCCCCTGAAACTTGTAAGGATCCTGACCACTGCAGGCAAACCCAAGTAATTTCATCTTATTTTCAGGCCAAAATCTGCACTATTTGATGCACAGCTGCCCACACCCCAAGGAATCCTTTTGGTAGCCAGAGACCACAAAGATACTCCTGTCATGCCTCCTTTCCTCTGAAAATCACCTCATGCCAGGGTCAGAGAAGTTCATAGCATAGTACTACTACGCTGGTTTTATGTCATAGGGGAATTTCCCTTATAGTGGAAGAATCTCCAGCTTGCCAGCTGAGCCCTCTTTCTAGCTTATTTGTGCCACTGTGGTGTAATACAGTCTGAGCAGGGACCAGAATCTAGTGTAATTTTTTCTAGTTATGCACATTTTGAATTGCTTAGCTAGAATGGAGCTCACATCAATTCTCTCTAAAGATTTGATTTTTGTGGCTAGGTCGGCAGTCAATCACATGAACCTATTTAACTTATGCCTGAGCAGGAAGGATGGCTTTGTGGTTATGGTTGTGGAGCTGGACACCAGAAACCTGCATTTACTTTCCATTCTGCCATAGACATCCTGTATACAATGAGCAAGTCACCTAGTCTCTGTGTGTCAGTCAGAGACTACAGTCCTTTTCTATCTCTCTGTTGTCAGGATATATTCATTAACTGTGATATGCTCAGCTACTACGCTGATGAGGGCCAGTTAGGTACCTAAAGAAAGGCAGAGAATGTAACACATTCCATTACATGATTTTTCCCCCCAGTTATTTGTAACTTTGTCAAAGGAACTGCTGAAGATGAAATTTTCCATGCTGAATGTACGTCTCAGTTTGAAAAAACAACAAGGAGTTGTGTGGCACTTTAAGACTAACAGATTTATTTTTTGCATGAATTTTCGTGGGAGAAGATCCCACTTCCTCAGATGCTTCAAAGAGGAAGTGGGATCTTCTCCCACAAAAACTCATGCAAAAAATAAATCTGTTAGTTTTAAACTGCCACACAACTCCTTGCTGTTTTTTTACTGGACTAGACTAACACAACTATCCCTTTTGAAATTGTCTCAGTTTGAACTTTGTCAGAATGTTTCAGATGCTATAATCCAGTCATTTCTGAGAAACTGATAAAGGAAAAATGGGTTCTTCTGCTCATGTTATGTATTTTTTTCCAACTGTTTCATTGAGAAGCTCTACAATGTTGAACAGGGACTTGACAACTGCTTGGATGGAAAAGAGGGGAGGGGAACTGTTCTAGCAATAGTGATGTGTTCTGTAGTGCAGTGGTGTCGCTACCACAAGGCATGGGAGGGGGGTGGCACAGGCCCCAAATGTTCTGGAGAGGGCCCCGAGCCACGCTGAGGGGCTGAGGCCAGAGGGCCCTTTTTAAATCTCCCAGCATCCCACCCTGCTGCACTCCTAGGCACATGTCCCAGGACAGAGGAGGGCAGAAAATATAAACATGGCAGTTCCCTCTACTCCAGCAAAATTAAGTACTCTGCTGGGTGGGGGAGCACCTCGGGAGCAGGGCATGGTTGGGGCGGCAGGGGAGGTTCTCAGCTATACAGGGAAGGGGTGGGGGGCCGCAGTCGGGTGGGAGTTCCGCCTGAAGTTGGCCACCAGAAGCAGAGTGAGGCCTGGGGCCAGGTGCGGGGGGCCACCTGGAGCTCGCCAGCAGGTGCAGCATGGGGCTCGCGGCCAGGCTGCTGGGCCACCAGGGAACCCACCACCAGGAGCAGTGTGGGGCCCAGGGCTGGGTGGGTAGAGGGGAAGTTGGGGCCTGTGCCCAGGGGTTAAAGTATAATTTGAGGGGCCCCAGAACAATCCAGTGCCGGTGGGCCCCCCCCGGACCCCAGCTCCTGCCACCTCCTACCCCAATACCCCCCCACCCAGCACAAGCCAACCACCCCCACACTCACTGGCAGAGGTGCGGCTGGGGAGGTTGGGGCGGTAGGCCCTGGAGCAGCAGTGCGGCTCGGGCCTGGGCAGCAGGCCCCAGATTGGGGACGGGGCCTGGAAGGGGAGGGATTTGGGGCGGGGCTTGAGCCCCTAGTAATGCCCCTAGCCCCTGCCCCTGCCCACTGCCCGCCAGAATGCCCAGGAACGCTGTTCCGGAACCCACTATTTTTAGGGGTCCAGTGTTTGGGCCCCTAAAAATAGAATATAGACTTAGAAAGCTGCATTCCGGGGCCTGCTGTATTTCAATGGTGGGCCCCAGAACGCAGTGGTCCGGCTCCACATTCTATTTTTAGGGGTAACAGAACACTGAACCCCTAAAAATAGTGGGTCCCAGAACAGCATTCCAGGGTGTTCTGGCATCCTTTAACCCCTGCCTGTGCCCCAAATCATTGTTTTAGGAGCAATACTCCTGCTGCAACACTGATAAAAAATCAGCTCAAATATGGTCAAGTTATAATCTGAAAAGGTCTCAGGTTATACATGATCAATAGAGGCTTGTTAAGAGTTTGGCCACTAAAATCTCTGAAGACTGCATCCGAACTCAGTATGCTCTATCCCTGCACTGCTCCTGGTGCACACAGAGAATAGCAATCTACTTCTACAAGTTACTCCATAAACTGAGGCAGCAATGGTCCGTGCAGTGGATCTAACTGTTCCAAGGTGAAATGCAGATGTCAGCATTCCACGTGAGGAACTTTCTATTTTCTCAGTTTACTTTTTTAGAACCCTAAAAAATTACACACACAAGAGTACATTAAAAGAACATTATTCAAGTTGCAAGGTCAGGCACTCGAAAGATATGAAATGCCAAAATTAAGGTTGCCTGTGCACCTTAGTTCAGCCCCTTTGATGTATGCATTAAAATATATGATTTAATTCCATGATTGCATGCAATTTTTCCTGAATAATTTAACATAGCTTTTTGTATGCAACAGATAAATAGACAGATACTAGATATCACATTTCCGTGTAAATTCTGAAATTGTTTCCATTGGGAATCACAGATGTCTACCTTGTAACATACAAAATTGCAATGCAGTACACAACAGTTTTGATATCAAAATATCAGTATATTTCAATACTAGATGAGGAGATAATTATGGCGACATTTTAATAGTAGACTCTGATTTGACCAGTTGAGCTTTCTTTCCACATTCCTGAAATTCTGGTTTACCAACTGCATCCTTCATATAGACAACAATTTTAAATTAAGGTTCTGCAAGTGGATGTGAAGTGGTATCAAAGCAGGTGGAAAGGTGTTTTTCATGTACTAATATATGTATTCCACAGTAATATATGAAATAAACTGACCACCGTCTACATTCCCGAAACTACTTGTCAGGCAGTGACCACGGCCAGAGACAAGATATCTGACTAAACAGAACTCCGTGGTAATCTGGCTTGGCAACTCTTGTCTAATTGAACATTTTAGAGATCAAACTGTGGCAAAAATGTATTTCTGAGTGTAAAAGTACCAAAAATAAAGATACACAGACAACTGGTAACTATAATTGATAGATTTACAGAATTGATTGGATCCCCCCATGTTGAATGAGTATTCCAGCAGAGGATATGATTGGCAGAGTAGCTTGAATACAGCTAGATTCTTTTGGGCAATGACTTATGGTTTGTGGTGTTTTTTTTTTTTTAATGATGTTTGTACAGCATGTCTGACCATGGGTCCCTGATCTAAGGATCAGGTGACTGACTGGTGACCTCTAAGTACTATAATAATACAAACAGCAACAAAACAGCAATTTTACATATGATTCAGGACTGCTCCATAGCCATGATAGTTTACAATACCATACTCACCTGATACAAGAATCAGCACTCAGAAGAACGTAATATTCCCATTAATAAACATTAAACCCTTCCTGAACAGTTACCTTGCCAAAATCATTGGAAGAAGCAACAGCAGAGAACCATGATGCCACACAACAGGCTAAAGACATACCTGTATATACACACAGCAGCTGGGAATGAGCGTCTCAGCCACAGGCTTGCATAGGCTCTGCTTTAGGTAGAATGCTAAAAGCAGCAGTGTGACTATGGCAGTCTGGGCAATAGCTCAGGCTAGCTGCTCAAGAAGAATCCTGTCCAATCCCTTGGGTGGCCAGCTTGTGCCATTATCAAGCCCTCCACACTGATACTGCTATTTTTACTGCCCTAGTTCAAATAGCACTAGCATGTCTGCCTAAGCATTCTGGAAAGCATCCATACAACCACTGTGCAGAAGTCCTGTCAGACTGATGAACTGCAAAAGAAAATCTTTCCTGTGTCTTGAAATGTGGTTCATTATCCTTCTTCTACATGTAGCTTTTATTTGTGTTACAAGTTTGATATCTATATAGTAACCATACAGATGTTATTCACAGTGATCTAAATTATGAATAAACAATTTCTAGGATTATAATCTTTTTATCCCTTAGGCCAGATTGATGCTTATGATCAACCAATATCAGAGTTTAGTAATCAACAAGTCTTTCCCGTCTATAGTCCCACCCAACAGTCCTTCTTCCCCACCTCGTCCTAGAATAGATTGAATTATATTGACTCACTTCTAAGTCTAGACAACAGACATACTTATAAATAAATAAGGTGGTACAGAGACAGATGTAATCACAATTTTACGCATATTAGTGTGCATGAATACTACTTCTCATTTGAAATGAAAATTCAGTAAAGTCTGATTCTAAAACAACAAATATAGAAGTATTATTGCTTTGTAAACTATTTGTAAGTGAAGCTCTGCATTCTCTCTTCCTGCTGCATCAGTGCGTTCAAACACTGTGTTTTCTAGTGGTGCTATATCAGAATCACATTTTCATTCTTGGGTTTAAATGTGATTATACTTCAACAGTCTCACTTTTTAAATTCTGTCCCTTTATCATTACTGAGTAAGGAACACTTGCAAATATATTATGAAGTGCTGCTATTACAGCAGAAAAAGGCAAACAGTAACATGCACATACACACATTTTAGCAAACATGTTACGTGGTTCTGAAACAAAACAGCTTGCAGTAGATGAAGTAAAATCTATTAAATTTATGGTGCAGTAAATAATAAAACCACATTATCCTAAGATTAAGGCATGAACTAACTGCAAGAGTTTCTGATAATTTCAATGTAAATATAAACACATTTTCATGTCCTATTAATATTAAAAATGCCATAAAAGAAAAATTATATTAACCTGCTCATTGCTAATAATGATAGTTTATCTTTAATCTCAACATCTAGGAAACTGAGAGTATTAAAACATGTCAGAACCACCCAGGCCCTCTTGTTTTCTTTCTTTTTTACAGTTAATTTACGATGATTTTAATGCAAAGATTTTTAAACTTCATTATTTAAATGGTGACATACCACATACCTTAAAAGTAGAAAGACCATAAAGTCTTGCAGTGTGAACAGTTTCTTGGGAAATATTTGTAATGTTAGTTATGAAGTCCTCAAGGTATTTACAAGCTTGTTCCAGGTGTGTTGTGTTTATGATGATCTGCACCAGCTACAAGAGACCAAAAATCCAGTAAAATGCCCTTCCATCTACAAATATCACCTGATTTTTTAAATGAGTTATTGCTTTCAGCCACCATGTTACTAGTAGATAACTACATGACAACAGGATACTGCTGAATAACTGCCAGTTTTAAAGTCAGAATGCAAATACTGCTTACAAGTCACACTACAGCATAAATGCGGACAGTCAAAAGTTTAAAAACAAATATTACAACCATCGATTCATTAACAAGAAATTCCATTTTTATATTTTAAGGATGTTGCTATTAACAGAAAGATTATTGTAGCCAAAATAATAAATCCACATCAGAAAAATCTCTGCATTATATGAAATGTTAAAGTGAAAAAGTGAAGCACTCAGAAGTTAGGAAATTTCAAAACTAAGATTGTTCCTTTGAGGATAAACTATGACCTTATATTATCATATGAGATAGTCTTTTTCTGCTAGAGCTGTGGCCTTCTTCAGTACACAAGACAGACATAGCTTAATGGATGAAATAGCAGTTCAACATTTCTTAAGTTATCACTGTAGTGTGTGGTCCCACGCCTCATTTACTGGATGGCAGCCAAATTCTGTACAATATAAAGGATTCTTTTCTCTCTGTATAGGCTTTTCTATGGCCCTTAATCATTTCAACAACTAAGCACCTCAAAAACAATAAAGATTTTATCTTCACATCATCCTTGAGAGTTCAGGACATACCCTGTTTTACAGAAGTATAACTAAAGCACATTTTATGCCCTGCCCAAGATAGCATAGACTAGAAAGCAGATCTCATGGCCTGAGCCATGTTCCCTTTAACTGCAGTATCATTAATCAGCTTTCAGTGGACCCCTGCGGCCACTATAACACAGCATATAACCGCATAAAGACCAAGAGCTCACCAGGCTACTGCTTCACGTCAGGACATCAATACCAGCGCAGGGGTTAAAATGGGCTGGAACGTGGCAGATCGCTGTTCTGGAGCCCACTATTTTTACGGGCTCACTGTTCCACGTGGAAAGGGGTCCACCCAATTAGGAGGGTTCTGGGGCCTGCC
Source organism: Podocnemis expansa (assembly GCA_007922195.1). Classification (NCBI taxonomy): domain Eukaryota; kingdom Metazoa; phylum Chordata; order Testudines; family Podocnemididae; genus Podocnemis; species Podocnemis expansa. Next base: position 12,257,301 of record ML681981.1, on the reverse strand, counting down.
AAATTATACTTTAACCCCTGCTGCAACAACAGAACAAAAGTCCTAGAGTACATCCCACATGGGACACCAGCGCACAGCAAGCCTGTATATCGTCCCTCTGGCCTGCAGCACACTAATGTGCCACACACACATGCACTAATTCACCTTCCAAAGCTATCTTATTTTCAGACCAATACACACATTGTATGAAGCTAGGGTCTTGTGGGAAAAAGCAGTATGTGACCAGGGACCAGAAGCTGGAGCCTTGAGCAGAGTAGGAGTCCCTGTCTGGGTGCCAGATTTCATGGTCAGCAGTGTGTTTTTCACGAGTGTATTTGTTAAGACCCTACTCATGAGGAAAGAGAGGGCTCCTTCAATACAAACCTTCTTTCAGTATGTATCCACATATAAATATATCCCAACACTTTACAGTTCTGTTGTTTTCATACAGCAATACAGTACACATCTATACCCTTCCTTTTTTTATTTCTTGACTTTGTACATGAAAGTGTTTCTTGCAGTTTAAAATCCAACATGCTATTATATTTGTTAACCTGATGTAAAGCTTAGTATTGTAATATAGCTGGATTTATGGGCACATGTTTAGTAGTAATTGCCCTTTATATAAAAAAAATCTTTGGGCTATATATTTTATAACTTACCTCTGTTAAACCTATGTGTGGCTTCTTGATGAGATTTTGTAAACAACTACTTAAAGTTCTGGTTAGCAGCAAATTTGTAGATTTTCTAAGCATATCATCTATTTCTGTTGAACTGAAAAACAAAGTTTTAGGTACTGTTGAATCTATACTGAAAGATACACTATTTCAGTTGAAATATATAGCATATTTACATCTTTACATTTTTAACACAACTTTCATTTTCAAGGAGGCTTACAAACATTAACTAGCCCTTTCTGATATGGTGGATCTAACTTTGTCTTAGACACCTCCTCACCTCTGTCTCTTGGCTGCCTGGGTAAACCTCCTTCTCTATTCATGTCTGGATACTGAGATTATTTAAATGGCATCTGTATCTACCATCATTCCATTGTCTGAGGCCTTTCTCTTTCCCAACTCTTTTCCTCCTGTCCAACTTATTTTCTCCTTAACAAGTCACAGCTCTGCTACAGCTTAAGAATCAACATATCCCAGAATGATATCCTTTTAATTAAATGAGTTTAAAATCCCAACACCGAAATCCAGGATCAGATTACTCAAATACCACTGCACTTATTCTGGATAAATTTCTGAACTTCCACCAACAGTGCTTTACAGTCACTTAGGGAAACGTATTGATTGGGTTATCTGAGTATCTTGTGAAATCAGATATTCAGGCCATGTGATCACAGTAACTAGTAACCTGCCAGTCTCACCATAAAAATGCCACAGATGCAAGTGAAGAAGTCTAGTGCAGCATTTCTCAAATGTGGCCATCAGGGGCTTTTCCTGTGGCCAAAGCCTCCTGGGCACTGACGGACGGTGGGGTGGGGACGGGAAGGGGATGCAGTGGCACCTCCCCTAAGGTCATCAACAGGGGTTGAGTCCTGCCCCCCTCAGGAGTCAGAAATGTTAGAGGAACAGGCAGCTGAGATGAGTTCCCCCCTTCCTAGGGATTACAGGGTTTGAGCTTCCATTGGGTGGCAGCCTCTACCTACTGGGACTTTGGGCTCTGATCCCAACCCCTGGGCTCATTACTGCCTCAGCCCCATTGCCTCCTTCAGCTTGGACTTCAGTCATGTGGTGGCAAGCTCCATCTCGGGTCTGGCCATGGGGATCCAACCCCCAAACAGTGGCAGATGCCAGCTCCAGGCCCCTGCTTGTTGCCCCTGGCCTCCTCTACACTAACTCCCATTCCTGGCATCTGGCCACCAAATGGTGGTCTCCAGTCTCCAGCTGGAAGACTTCTGGCTCTGGTCCTCAGGCTTGCCACTCTCCCCATCACCCTGACCCCAGCTGTCTCCTCCGGCCTCACACCCATTGCCCCTGAATCTATGAACCTCCCCATCAGGGGCTTAATTTGTCCTCAGCTTGCAGGGCTGAATAAATCTGCTGTGAAAAGTGATATTTGTACATTTGTTGACATCTCTTTTTGCTGCCTCCTGCCTAACTAGCGAGTCTGCTTCTGTGAAAAATGATATTAATGCACATAAAAACATCATTTTTATCAACTTACAATAGTTAGCAAGTCAAAAAAAAATAGCAATCAAAAAAACAAAAGAAACAACAAAAGAGCAGAATACACAAAACAACTTATTTTTGTTTCTATTCTGTTCAAGTTCAGTAAAGAATAGAGACACCCATACAGTATTTTTTTTATTACTGAATTTGCAAACAAATGAACTTATATAAGTATATTAAAATGATCTGGACAGGTATATGCACATAATTATTTGTTTTTCCTAAAGTTAAGTAAGTATGTTAGGAAAAATTGTCATAAGCAAGTGTTGGTGGCCGCACTCAGAGGTCACCAAAAATGTGTTGTTCAAATCCCAGGTCTAATGGCTCCTTCGCTGCTGCATCAAGATAATGCATAGCGATCGAAAGGCAAGTGGGAGTCAGAAAACATGTTACTTGGCAGCTCTGTGTTCTTGGAGAATCAGGGCATAGTATCCAGCCACCAAGACTTGCCCCCCACCATCACCTTCAGCTTCTGCTTGAACCAGAAACCACAAACAATAAAAGGCAGTGGGAGACACACCTAAAACCTCTTTGAACAAGGGTGCTCGAATTAGGGCAACTCCTCTAGCCCCATCCACATGGAAGATGTGAGCCATTAGCACACTGAATGGACAGCACAAACTTCATTTGGATCAAGGATGGGACCAGAATTAGCATAATGAATGGAGAACCAAGCTCCAAGGCAGGAGTCGCACTGAACTCTGGGACTGGCAAAGCAGAGAGGCACTGCATTATGGGGGATCACTTCTCCTGAGACACATGAACTCATGTCTGCAGTTATCAGACCAATTCTCGTCAATAGATCTTCAATTAATATCCAACACAGTGAATCTGCCTGGTTGTATTATAAGCTCCCTCAGAGGAATGCCACCCATCACCAGGAATGATCAGCTCCTATTGTCCACCTAAACAAAACACCTCTGGTATACTCCCTTAAGTCATTATTTACCCCAAAACAACCCGAGTGTTCTGCCTTGAACCATTGTTTCTTCCCTACAAAAATCCCTACCCAAGTCCCACACAAGAATTAGTTAGTTCTGAATCTGTTCTGATGCCTGATCTGTTGCCTGGACCGACAAGCCGCCTCAAGTCCACTGGGACTTCACCTTCTCCTTGCTGATTGTGGTGGAGGTTCTGCTTGTCTCCAGCACTTCAGAACCTAAGCTGAACAGTCTGGTTCCTGGGAACCTTTGAGCTGCACTGAGTGATGAGACAACCCTTCCCCCCCTTGCTTCTCTCTCTCTTTTCTTTTTTTCGTCTTCATCCAGCGATAACTCTCTAAACCCAATCTTTTGTAATCCACTTGGGCTATCTTTCCCCAATACTATAATTGAAACTGGGTAACACTGTAACTGTTTGATCATTTTCCTCTTTTTGTATGGTTATTAATATTGTAACTGTGCATTTTTCTTTCCTTTCATAAATATTCATAAGTTTTATGTACCTAGCAATAAAGTAACTTTCATAATCAAGCTGGTTGACAGAGTTCCTCTGTGTTCTTTGCTTGCCTATATTGCTCTGCAGCAATGCTCCTTGTACCTAGCCAAAGATCCCTGTGATGACCAATTCCTTGTAAAGTTTGCTCATTAAGGGGTTACCAGCGTGCTGAACCTGTGGCATATAAGGGTGACAGCTGAAAGTGCTATTTTAACTCAGCCTGCTCAGATGCATACTGAAGTCTAGTCTCCATTGGGAGGGACTTGCAGAAGGGAGGAGTAAGCTCCACATAGAAACACAAGTAGTACACTAATAGAATTGCAACCCTCCTCCCCCGAAGGAAGTAACCCTAATAAATGAGCATATCCCAAGGTGATAGGAAAAGCTGGTACACATCTAAACATGTTGCAGAAATAATATCTGTTGACTGACTTGGTTAAGTAAAGAAATATAAGTAGTTTTCAGTATAATTAAAGTGACTATTGTATCTCACTAATCTATCAGAAGTCTTCAAATGTGTCAGTAATATTTGATATAGGATAACGAAATTAATTTAGCTCTAGACTTTAAAAAGAACCAACTGGGGGCCTTGCACCTCTCGACCTGCTGCTCACAAACAGGGAAGAATTGATCAGGGAGGTAGAGGTAAATGGCAAACTAGGCAGTAGTGAGCATGACATGGTTGAATTCAGGATGCTGATTAAAGGAAGGAAGGAAAGAAGCAAAACAAAAACCTTGGACTTCAAAAAAGCAGATTTTGGCTCCCTCAGGGAACTGATGGGCAGGATTCCTTGAGAAGCTAATCTAAAGGGAAAGGAGTCCAAGAGAGTTGGTTATATTTTAAAGAAACCCTGCTAAGGGCACAGGAAGTTGCCATTCCAATTAGGAGGAAGAACAAACATGTGAGGCAGCCAGAATGGCTTAGCCGAGAACTCTGCTCTGAGCTTAAACATAAAAAGGAAGCTTACAGGAAGTGGAAGCCTGGTCAGATGACCAAGGAGGCATATAAAGATATTGCTGGGGACTGCAGGGATAAAATCAGAAAGGCCAAAGGACAAATGGAGTTGCAGCTAGCGAGGGATGTAAAAGATAACAAGAAGGGGTTCTACAAGTATGTTAGTAACAAGAAGAGGATCAGGGATGGTGTAGGTCCCTTGCTGAATAGGGCAGGCATCCTTGTGACAGAGGATGAGGAAAAAGCTGAAGTGCTCAATGTTTTTTTGCTTCAGTTTTCACAGGCAGGGTCAGCTCCCAGCACACTACCATGGGTATGGCAGATTGGAGAGAAGAAGAGAGGCCCTTGGTGACGGAAGATCAGGTTAGGGACTGCTTAAAGAAGCTGCAAGTGCACGAGTCCATGGGGCCGGATGAACTGCATCCAAGGGTGCTAAGGGAATTGGCAAATGAAATAGCAGCACCGCTGGCCATTATCTTTCAAAACTCATGGAGAATGGGGGAGGTGCCAGAGGATTGGAAAAAAGCAAATGTAGTGCCTATTTTCAAGAAAGGGGAAAAGGAGGATCCAGGGAATTACAGACCAGCCAGCCTCACCTCAATCCCTGGAAAAATTATGGAGCAGGTTCTCAAAGAATCCATCCTCAAACACTTAGAGGAAAATAAAGTGATCAGGAACAGTCAGCATGGATTTACCAAGGGT
>ML681981.1:12185703-12252038 GCA_007922195.1 Podocnemis expansa | reverse complement strand
GGCCAAAAAGGCCAATGGCATACTGGGCTGCATCAAAAGAAGTATTACCAGCAGATCAAGGGATGGGATCCTTCCCCTCTATTCTGCACTGGTGAGGCCACATCTAGAATACTGTGTTCAGTTTTGGGCTCCCCACTACAAAAAGGACAGGGACATGTTAGAGATAGTTCAGAGGAGGCTAGCACCTCTGCTTAACATGCGGAAGGTCCTGGGTTCAATTCCCAGGGGGTTGGACTCGATGATCTCATGAGGTCCCTTCCAGCCCTATGATTGATTGAACATTGATTGAACCAAAATGATTAAAGGGCTGGAGCACAAGCCCTGTGAGGAAAGATTGAAAGCATTAGGCTTATTTAGTCTGCAGAAGAGAAGATTGAGGGGGGATTTGATAGCAACCTTCAACTACTTGAAGGGATGCTCCAAGGAAGATGGAGCTCGACTGTTCTCGGTAGTAACAGAGAACAGAATGAGGACCAGTGGTCTCAAGTTGTGGTTAGGGAGGTCGAGGCTGGATATTAGAAAAAACTTTTTTACTAGGCGAGTGGTGAAGCATTGGAATGAGCTGCCTAGTGAGGTGCGGGAGTCTCCATCTTTGGAGGTGTTTAAGGCCCGGCTGGACAAAACCACGACTGGGATGGTTTAGTGGGAGTGGTCCTGCCTCTAGCAGGGGGTTGGACTAGATGACCTATGAGGTCCCTTCCAACCCTATGGTTCTATGATTCTATGAAAAGGCTTTGGACTTAATTCACACTATGCTGTTCCATACCAAATAGAAATGTGTGGAACAGTACAGTGTGAACTCAGTTCCTGATCTCTGACAATACGTTGCCCTCACCTCTAGACTACTTAGCATCTTTAGTTGCCTTTTTAAGAGACCTTGCCAAAAGCCTTTTGAAAGTCTAAAGCTAAATCAATCTCGTTATCCTGTATCATATATTACTGACACATTTGAAGAATTCTAATAGATCAGTGAGACACCATTTTTCCTTGCAGAAATAATCCTGTATAAATTCAATCATATACTAATTATTCTTATTTTAATTATTGCTTAAATCAATTCCAAGGATCACCCCAAGAGCCATTTTATAACAGGTACATCAAAGCTACCCTCCAATTTCCAGAATGGTAGCTGTTTTTAATGAGGAGTTCATATTCTTGTCAGCAGCTCAGCCACTTCATACTTGAGTTCCTCAGCATTCTTAGATCTGCATAATCTGGGCCTAGTAATTTTAAATGTTAATCACATTCCTTAATTTTTTAAATCTCTCACAGATCCAATTAATTTTTTCAAATTATAGATTTTTTTTTCCATTCAATCGAGCGTCCTTCTCCTGAAAACTCTGCAGTCTCCTTATGAAACACTGCAGAATAATGAAGAACTATTACAGTCCACAATATTTTATGTCTGACTCCTAATTAGTTTCAAAATATTCATTTTAGAGTTTTTAGTATAAAAATGATGATTGTTCCATCAGATATGGCACTGAACTAAGACTCAGATGACCTAGGTTCTGTGCCTGTCACTGACCTGTTGTACACCGGCACTTCACCTCGCTATGCTGTTGATCCCTCTAGTGCACTTCGTCCATTTAATATTTAAAGCTATTAAAAGCAAGGAATGTCTGTAACTATGTGTTACACAAAGTCCAGTATTACAGGCCCCTCAAGCTTGTTTCACCCTTGGGTACTACTGTAAGACAAATTAATCAATAGTAGTAATGAAGCCTGTCATAATTATGGCAATGTTCTCTAAGAAAATAAACAATGAAATGAAACTAAATATTAAAAAAGAAAAAGAAGGCATTGCTGTTGGATTTCTACTGTGTTTAATAATACCCATACCTTTTTATTGCTGTATTTCAAATCTTCTAAACCTTATTTATTTAGATTCAGGTGACATGCTTTAAAATATGAATTGTAGCACACACAAGTCAGGCAGATAAAGGAATATTTTCTATTTATTAACTTGTGTTGCTCAAGACTGCACTGCAGATTAAATATTCTCTCTCTCCTCAGAAGTTTTTAAAGAAGTCTTATATATTTGGTCAAGAAGTTCTTAATAGACTACGTAATTTCCAAATGCAAATAATTTGAAGGTGATCCATTCATCCATTATAGCCATACTCTCTAAGAGTTATAATAAAAGAGCATAAAACAATGAATTTTAAAACTTTACATTTCTCTAAAAAAGACAAATATCTGTTTATTATATCAAAGTCAGGAAAATTAAGCATGAAGAGTTTTTAAAATTCAAGTTCAGAACCAAAACAAATTAGCCATCACTCTTTCCCTAAATCTGTGTATTTCATCTTTAATCAATCTTACATACTTTTCTTCTTTGATTTCAAGCAAATTCTTCCAATAGGCAATTGTCTGTGGCTGACCTTCAAGATGGTTTTAAATACTTTTGCAACATATGAAATGTGACTGGGAAAAAAATTAACTGTGCTCTTAAACTGCTGAGCTACTACAGATTTTACATTTCCAGAAAACTGCAGTTAACATTTTTTGATTAAATCTGTATAACATTTCTATACAACTTTTAAGAAATACATCAGGCAAAACAATTAAAAGCAAAACCATGTTTTTAATAAATGAATCACCACCTGAACACATTTATCTTCCATAAGAAAATCATTGGAACCCATGTTTTTATATTATATAAATAAGGGTTGATATAACAAGAGTGATTGCAATGGGTCTATAAGACATTATACTCGCACTTGAAATTAAGCCAGTTTTTCCTCAGTTTTGGAAGGCTAATGGCCAGAGTTGAGGAATGGTAATTTAAGGAAGACTCAAAGTCCCAGCTCCACTCATAGTAGAGATGTAACCTAACCAGAGCCCTAACCTTTTTTTAACATACTCATCAATCAGCTACCAACAGTAGGGGAACAAAGTCCCCAAAGCTAATGTTGCAAGGAAACGACACTCAGGTTTACAGGTGGAAGACCTGGCTATACTGCCTTGGTATCCCTCAGAACAGTTCCCAAAACAATTCATATTTACTAAAAACATACTGCAACAATACAATGCTGTAACTAGGCATTTTGGCACCTAGCCAAGCAACACGAAATGTACCCTCAAATTGAGCAGTGAAACGAAGCTGCTCAACTGAAATTGCCCACTAAAATACAGCGCCTGGGGCTTTCCCGCCCTAGGTACAGCCCTGACACAACCAACACACATGCTTATACACACAGATATATGCACACAACCCAAAACTATAGAGCAGAAAGAGAGGCAATACCTTAGAAACAAAGTGGGAGAAGTAGTATCTATTGGACCAATTTCTGTTGGTGGAAGAGACAAACTTCTAAAAGATTTTACCTTACCCACATTGTCTCTTCCGTAGCCCAGAACCAATACGGCTACAACTCCACAAATAATATCTATCTGACACATGGCCAGAGTGTCTGTCTGTCTACAATCTGGCAATGCTTATACAGGTTGTTATGACAAGAAAATAGTTTTTATTTGAATTTACCAAAAGAGTGTTCCATGATGTCTCTCACAAAACACCCCTTTCATCCTTCCAATTACTCAGTACCACTAACTGAATTTCTACACCAATACCAAAACCTGGTATTTTTAGCTATTGGAGGTGTTAACACACCAGTTAGGAAAGAGAATGTTTGTGTTTAATGAGTCACAGTTTAGACTGGGGGGTAAACATGCACTCATTAGTACGTGTAAATTATAAACAGTATCAATTAAGAATGTGTGAAAGGAGAGTCATTTGCTAACAGTGCAGAAGTGGATGCCAGCTGTGATTAGCAAATTTGAGCCTTCAAGATCATCTACAAATGTTATTTTATGCAATTAAAGCCAATCTGGACTATACTGGGGGGTTAGGAGTGGCAGGGGGTAGAACAGAAGTGTTGAAATATTTTCCACTGAAGAAAGTCATTTTGTAGAGGGTCCTTTTTATTTACTTCTGGTTTTGCTTTTATCAGAAACTCTCTCTCCAAGAGACTTCAAAGAGAATCTTCAAAAGAAGAACAATTTGATATTCACTCAAGAATTCTGGTCCAATGTAGGGGTGGGACACCGCATTATTATTTTATACTTCCATATTGCTCCATTCGTGTGCACACTGCTTTGTATAAAAAGTAAAGATCTCTTCTTTGCCCCAAAGCACTACTGGTCCAAATTAAACAAGACAAAGCCAGAATAACTGGGAAAATAAACATCAGGCAAGGCAGAAGAATCACAGAATCATAGAACTGGAAGGGTCCTCAAAAGTCTTCTTGTCCTGCACCAAGGCAGTATATAGAAGATATAAATAGGGATTTGAGTATGCTATGGTTTTACAGTATGCATCAAATTGATGTGGACACAGTGACAAAGTGAGGACAGACACATGCTTGAAATTAAGTGGCAGCATGCAACTTTTATTAAGCTCTAATACAGTGGAGGAATCCATGACGCATTCTACCCTATGCCAGGGCTACCCACCCATGGGTGACCCATGCTCTGCTATATAGCATTTAACTGGTTCCAGAGCTGGGGTTACAGGATTTACCATCTAACCTCTAATGTGGATTCGGCTCTCCTCGAACTATCATAAAGGACTCAGGTCCCTCTGGAACAGATGACGTGTGGGAGGGGATCTCAGCCTACAGTGAGCACAAGGTACCACCCTATCATGGTAGCCCACTGAGCACCAAATCCCAGGTCTTTTACTTTTGGGAATGGTTCATTAATTTTATTCTCTTTTCTGCACTGGAAACAGGCTGCTGGTTGTGACAAACAACTCCACTTCATTACCTCAGGACGGTTCTAAGTGGGTTTCCACTCAACCCATGGTGGCTTGAAGTTCCTACAAGGAAGGCAAAAGGCTCTCTGGTTCTCTGCCAACTGGCTCATACAATCAACAAGTTGCTCCTTATCCTCAGACAGGTGATTAGCTAGACCTGCTGCATCTACTCAAGCCAAGTTCCCATCGCTAGCTTGAGTGGGTAGGGTAGGTTGTTGGAATGGAGCCAAAAGAGACTCCTTGTGATTTCTGCACTGAGCTAAATACTGGGTATTGGGGAATGCAGCACTGAGGAGCTCTCCTCTCCACCTGCTCACAGACTCATAAACTCTAAGGTCAGAAGGGACAAATATGATCATCTAGTCTCACCTCCTGCACAGTGCAGGCCACAAAACCTCACTGACCCACTCCTACAACGAACCTCAAACCCATAACTGAGCAACTAAAGTCCTCAAATCATGATTTGAAGACTTTAATACAGAGAATCAACCAGCAAGCAAGCCATGTCCAATGCTACAGAGGAAGGCAAAAAACCCCCAGTGCCCAAGCCAATCTGCCCTGGGGGAAAATTCCTTCCCGACCCCAAATATGGCATTCAGTTAAACCGTGAACATGACGGCAAGTCCACAACAGCCAGTCAAGAAGAACTTCTCTGTAATAACTCAGAACCCACTGGATCTAATGCCCCTTCCCAGGTTACTATCATACCCATCACCAGTAGCAAAAGACAGACAATGGCCAAGCTACACTGTCCACCATATCATTCCCTCCATAAACTTATCAAGCTCGGTTTTGAAGGCACCTAAGGCTTTTGCCCCCAGCACTTCCCTTGATAGACTATTCCAGAACTTTACTGCTCTGATGGTTAGGAATCTGCATCTAATTTCAAGCCTAAATTTTCTGAAGGACAGTTTGTATCCATTTGTTCTTGTGTCCACATTGGTGCTGTATTCAAATAATTCCTCTCCCTCTCTTGTATTTATCCCTCTAATGTATTTATAAAGAGCAATCATATCTCCTCTCAGCCATCTTTCAAGAAGACTAAACAAACCAAGCTCTTTAAATCATCTCTCATAGGGAAGATTTTCCATTCCACGAATCATCCTTGTAGACCTTCTTTGCACCTGTTCCAGTTTGACTTCATCTTTCTTAAACGTGGGCGACCAGAACTGTACACAATACTCCAAGTGACGTCACACCAGCACCTTGTGTAACGGTACTAACACCTCCCTATCTCTACTGGAAATACCCCTTCTGATGCACCCTAGGACGACATTAGCTTTTTTCACTGCCCCATCACATTGGTTACTCATTGTCATTCTGTGATCAACCAGTATGCCCAGGTCCTTCTCCTCCCCCATCACTTCCAGCTGATGCATTCCCAACTTGTAAGAAAAATTCCTGTTATTTGTCCCTAAGTGCATGACCTTGCACTTCTCATTGTTGAATTTCATCCTATTTCTAATGCTCCACTTTACAAGGTCATCCAAATCATTCTGTATGCTATCCCGATCCTCCTCCATATTGGTAATACCTTCCAGCTTGGTGTCGTCTGCAAACTTAATTAGCACATTCCCACTTTTTGTGCCAGGGTCAGTAACGAAGAGGTTGAATAAGATGGGTCCCAGGACCAGTCTTTGGGGAACTCTACTAGTAACCTCCTTCCAGCTAGACAGTTCACCTTTCACTATGACCCTCTGTAGTCTCCCCTGTAACCAGTTATTTATCCACCTTTCTATTTTCATATTAATCCCCATCTTCCCCAATTTAACTAAAAATTTCCTGTGTGAAACTGTATCAAATGCCTTGCTGAAATCTAAGTAAATTAGGTCCACCACTTTCCCTTTATCCAAAAAATCTGTTATCTTCTCAAAAAAGGAGATCAGGTTGGGCAGTGGATGCCAAAGACTCCAAGGAGAGAAGCTACCTGTTGTCCCTTTGCAATTGTCCAGAGAGCTCTATGATCAGCTTTCAAAACTCTCCAATACAAGTTATCTGGACCTGCTCATTTTAAATGTCTAGCTTTAATTGTTGTTTTTTAACACTCTCCTTGTCTACTGCTGAAATGGAAAGTATTTCATCATGATATATGACATGACTGCATCAGGGTTTTCCCCAAATACAGAAATATTTATTGAATACTTTTGCATTATTATTATTGACAATTCTGTCATTTCCATATTTTAATGGACCAGCAGCATTGTTAGGGCTGCTTTTGTTCCTAATGTACGTGAAAAAATCCTTACTGTCTAAGGTTATGGCTGCTCTATGAGCTAGGAGTGCAAATCCTGTGCTCACATACTCACACTTGTGCTAACTTCATGAGCATAAATAGCAGTGCAGGTGCAGTAGCACTGGTAGTGACAACTGAGACACAGCCGACCCATGGAAAGACCAAACCAGTTAGTATGTATTTGGCATGACTTTTTGATGCTTCTCCCATCACAATCCATGCTACAGTGGCCACAGGGCTAGTTTTATTCATCCTAGCTTGATAAGAGCTAATGCAAGTATATACATGCTAACATGCTAGTTCTTCCATTTCATGCATCTGATAAAGTGGGACAGTGCTCACGACAGCTTAGGCAATAAATACATTTGTTGGTATTTTAAAATGCCACAGGACTCCTTTTTTCCCTTTCTTCCTACTGTTTCTTTCTTTCTCTCACATACACACACACATGCACACAAGTTATAGCTATTTTCACTTTCTCACTAAAGATTTGTTTTTCTAACCAGTATTGCCATCTCTCTCACTTGTGGCTCTTGGGACATCTAAAAGCTTGTTCTTAAGCAATTCCCTATTACCATTTACATTTTTTTGTTTAAATTCTGTTTCCCAACTGATTTGGCTCAAAGCTGTTTTCAGCTTTGAGAAACTGGCCCTTTTAAAGCACTGAATATATATATTATTGTATAACTTTAGTCTTTTTGCACATCACAAATATAATCAAACCATTGTCACTTTTACCAAAAGTACCACTAACTTTTAATTCTGTTATCAATTCTTTATCTGTTTATATGAGGTCTGGCATAGAATTGCCCCCCCAGTGGACACAATTTTTTCAAGTAGGATCTGTTACCTATCATTTAGAAATTTCACAGACATTTTAGTATTGGCAACATGAGACCTCCATCATATGTCACTCAGATTTAAGTCCCCCAAAATAAGGCAGTTTTATCTTCCTACACATTACACATAGGTGCTTAAACAGCAGCACATCTTGTTTTCTAGAGTAATTTTGTGGCCTGACACAGCAAAGAGCATTCCTTTGTGCACTTTTATCTTTTACATTAAATGACTATGAAGGTGGATGCAGAACTGGTTGAAAGATTATTCTCAAGAAGTAGTTATCAATGGTTTGCTGTCAAACTGGGAGGACAGGTTAAGCAGCATCCACGGGGGTCTGTCTTGGGTCCAGTACTCATCAATATTTTCATTAATAACGTGGATGGTGGACAGGAAAGTATGCTTGTAAAATCTGCAGATGACACCAATCTGGGAGGAGACAACATTAGAAAGCAAACTGATTTTGATAAATTGGGAAATTGTCAGAAATTCATGTGGCGAAATTCAATAGGCATGTGCAAAGTACCACAGTTAGAATACACAAATATAAAACACACCAATACTACAGAAAATGATGTGGCCCATTATAACCTCACATCATTTTCAGTAGTACTGGGATGCTGTTGCAAAAAAACCCAATGTAAATCTGGGATGTATTAACAGGATTGTTGCATGTAAGAGACAGGAGGTAACTCTACTGCTGTACTTGGCACTGACGAAGCCTCAGCTAGAACCACTGTGCCCAGTTTTAGGCACCACACTTTAGGAAAGAGGTGGACAAACTGGAGAGAGACCAAAAGAGAGGTCTGAATGAAAAGAGGTTTAGAAAACATGAATGATGAGGAAAGGCTGCAAGAATTGGGCATGTTTAATCTAGAGAAGAGAAGACTGATGAGAAACATGATAACAGTCTATTACTATATTAAGGGATATTATAAAGAGGATGGTGATCAATTATTCTCTCCTCCTATTGTGTAGAACAAGAAGTAATTGACCTGGTTTGTAGAAAGAGAGATTTAGGTTGGATATCAGGGATAACTTTCTAGCTATAAGGATAGATAAACACAGAAATGACTTGCCTAGGGAGGCTATGAAGGATGGACTAGATGACTGCTCTACCGCTCTATGATTCTATTAAATGAAAAACTAAGGTATTGCAGATGGCCCAAAAGAAATTCATGGGACATCACATAGAAAAATTTGGGGTTCCTCTTGTGAATATGGGACAGAGGGTCATTTCACCCAATGTGAAGGTAAACCAGAAAAGCATCTTGGAAACAATGATAGAACTGCTCTGTTTCTATCTTTTGGCAGGACAACTTCATCCAAATATTCTGGATTGCTATAGATCAAAATGATTACAAAATTGTACAGTGAAAAGTGCAATAGAAAACTCTACAAAGTGAATACTGATACTTGTTAGCTTCAAAGTTAAACAGCTGTTGGAAGCAAGGAATTTACAAACTTTGCCAGCAAAGAGAGTAAAACTCGGCATGCCAACTAGCTCCTAATCTTTTTTTCATTTTTAATTTTCCTTATTCAATTAAGTTTCCTTTATTAAATGTAAAAACTCTGCACAAATGCTATGTCAAAGTTGTACAGTAAAGGAAAAAACAAAAAAAAAAAAAATCCAAGACCAAATGTTACCTTGCCCATTTTACATGTATATTCTCTTTTCTTTTTCTGTATTTTTGCTTGAAATGCATAATTTGACATATCAGTGTTTATATAGTAAAATATATTTCACAAAACAAACAGTACATGCAACATAGTCAACACTACTACTAGAACACTAGCTTTTACATTTTCTTAACTTTGTGCAATCTTAAAAGCTAATTAAGCAGATTGTTGCATATAACTGTTACTAACATTCAGGAACACCTGCTTGCATTTAATCGCATTATCATCTGTTCTCCTACCCTTCAAGCATTCATCTGTATGTTATTTTCCCTTTTCTTCTTCCACTCTGTCTAAGAGTTTTCCTTTCTACATGACGCTTTTATAGTAAATCTGCACAGCTACAATACATTGTAGATGCCAACAAAACCAATCTCCATCAACAAAATGAAAAGCTTTTGCTGAAATATCCAGCTCCAGCCTTCCACATGATTTTTTTCAACTACTGCATGCCTTTTTAAATAAAGACTTCACACACAATTCACAAAAGTAAATGTTGCCTAACACAGTATTAAAATTTTAGACAGTTCTCAATGCAATGCTTATTATATACATGATACAAAACATTTGATTGCATTGTATGTATAGTTCACTAGCTTCCAGTTAGGAAACAAGTCATAATATGCATGTGCCAAGATAATCTATACATTGCATTATCAATGCTTACCTGCGATGAAGTGACTCTGAAAATTTAAGGCTTGCATAGATAAACTCCTTTACCTGGATATAAATCTGAGGCACTGATTGAGACATTGGGAGTTTCTTTGGGAAGGACTGCTGTAGAAACAAAACATTAATTGTACATTATATTTCAAGCTCTGATCATAACTAGATATTTGCATTACACACTTTAATCTAAATAACATCAAACACTGTAATATAAACATTTTAATTCAATTTAATTTTTTTCTGTTTTTCATCAAATATAAACAGGGGTATGTACTTGACTGACACTCCCACTTTATATAATTTATAAGCAGAACACAAAATTATTATTGACTTGTGTTACATTAAAGCTTAGCAATTCTAGCCAAGACTGGGACCCCACAGTCCTAGGTATTCTACACACAAACAGTAAAAATAGTCCCTGCATGAAAGAGCTTTCAGTCTAAACAGATAGGACAGAAAATGTATAGGAAGGGAAAGAGTTATAAAAATAGAAATCATTCTTATCCTACTGTAACTGGAGTAGTTTAAAATGCGCCTGCTCTCACTCTGTATTTGACTCTTGGTGCACATGTTCCCCAGGCACTTGAGATCAGAGTCTTTTGCTCAGTATCAAAGGGGTAGCCATGTCAGTCTAGTTCAGCAAAACAAACAAGGAGTCCTGTGGCACTTTTTAAAACTAACAAATTTATTTATCACATGAGCTTTCACGGGAGAAAATCCCACTTCTTCAGATGCTTGAAGATGGAGCTGATGAACCCCCACTGCCTGGTTCGTGCACCAAGAGCCAGGCACGGGGGGTTCTCTCCCCCACCACCTGGCCAGCTGTGGGGGAGCCAGGCACGGGGGTGATCCCTTCCCCGCCACCCAGCCAGCTTTGGGGGAGCTGGGCATCTTGGGGTCCCTTCTCCCACCACCCAGCTAGTGTGCCGGGAGCCAGGTGGGAAGTCCCTTCCACCCCCCACCCTCTGGCCAGGGTGCTATACACCCTGAGAGGAAGTTCAAACCAGGGTTTAAATAAATGCAGGGAAGTGTAAGTCATAGAATCAGGTCAGACAGTTACAGCAAATAAATATAGTTGTTTAGACTCAAACAGTGGAGAACAGAATATTAGAGGGAAGTGAGAGGGAAAGGAAAGCAAAATTACCTTTTGTAATGAGAAAAGAAAACATAGGCCCTATTTAACCTTAAATTGATAGTGTCAAACCTACATTTGAATTCTAAGGGGGAAGTGGGATGTTCTGCCACGACAGCTCATGCAATAAATAAATTTGTTAGTCTTTAAGTGCCATAGGACTCCTTGTTTGTTTTGGTCAATAGCATCCGTTGTGCACTTAGTGTCCTTGTGCTCATATATGGATGACATAATGGATGGAGTGGCCCAACCACCACTCACTTTCTTCACCACCCCAAAATCCAGATATTATCGGCCTTTCTAGAACGGAAGACTGTGGGAAATATATATATGGACAACACAACTCAAATAACTTCTGTTAATCTAGGGTAGCAACTTTTCCTTTTTTGAGCACCTATCTGTATCCCATTCTCAGTGACTCACAAGTAGTGACCTGGTTTAAGAGCATGAATTCTCACAATTATAGTTCAAGAGGGATTCCGGTGTAGATCTGCAAAAGCAGCACTGGGCCCAGATACCTTTCCAGAGAAAGAGTGTTTTGTAAATGTCTCACTCAATCCCAATGGCTGTGTGTACACATAGGCAGATAAAGTGATTCAACTTAAAGTGATCTAATTGAATCGCTATAAAAAAATCATTAAATTGATTTAAGTTCAACCGATTTAACAGGTCCATACAAAAAACTCAAATCAAACTAGCATGTCCAGGGATAGGCCTTGCTAGTTCAATTTAGGAGAGGGGCACGATGGGAAGTGTAGCAAGATGGCTCCCAGGATGGGCCATGCCACCCACCCAATCCCCTGCCTGGCTCTCACCTCATGAGCTGGGTAGCAGGGGAAAGCATCCCCCCCACCAGGCTCTGACTGTACTGAGCCGGGCAGCAGAGAAGGCATCCCCCCACCTGACTGCAGTCTGGGGCACTCAGCCGGGTGCAGGGGAGGGACCCCCCTACTTGGCTCCAGGTGTGCCAGGAGAGTGAGGGGGAAAGGGACCCCACACAGCCAGCTTCCCAAGCCATAGCTGGGCGGTGGGGGAGGGATCTCCATGTGCCCAGCTCCCTCACTGTAAGCTGGGCCGTGGGGAAAGGGACTTGCCGCCCCCAGCTTCCCCTCTGTGGCTGGTCAGTGGGGGAAGAGAACCCTGCATGCCTGGCTCCCCGTGCTCTAGCCAGGCAGTGGGGAAGGGACCCTGTGTGCCTGCCACCCCAAGCCCTAGCCAGGTGGCAGGAAAAGGACCCCCCACACCCAACTCCCTGCACTCGAGGCAGGCAGTGGGGAAGGGACCCCCACATGCCTGAACCCCCACTGCCCGGTTCGTGCACCAAGAGCCAGGCACAGGGGGTTCTTTCCCCCACCACCCGGCCAGCTGTGGGGGAGCCGGGCAAGGGGATGATCCCTTCCCCGCCACCCAGCCAGCTTTGGGGGAGCTGGGCATCTTGGGGTCCCTTCTCCCACCACCCAGCTAGTGTGCCGGGAGCCAGGTGGGAAGTCCCTTCCACCCCTCACCCTCCGGCCAGGGTGCTATACACCCTGAGAGGAAGTTCAAACCAGGGTTTAAATCACTATAACTGTTAAATCAATATAATGCATCCACACAGCGTTATATCAATATAAGAGTTTCAATTTAACTGTCATATCAATACAAAACTAAGTTTTATTATATCAATGACCTCCCTTACAGCAAAAAGACAGAGCTCATCCTTTTGCTCTAAGAAAATGTCGTGTAGACCTAACTTTTTAAAAATCAAAATAACCACTGTTATTTCAATTTAAAACCTGTGTGTGGACATACCCAATGGCTGCCATGCAGATGTCTGAAATGGGTACACTGTGCAAGGAAGTAAGCTGTAATAGAATGCTACCTAGTCTGAACTGGAGCACCCAGACAACTATGTCAGAAAAAGCCTTAATGTAAGCCGAAACCCATCTAGGTAACCTTTAGATGATAAAGAGTTGACCTTTATTCTTTCAGCAGATGCCACAAATCATCTCGGGGAAGCTCTAAAAGGTGTCATTCTTTGTAAACAGAAAGCTAAGACTCTTTGAACGTTTAGAGTATGCATCCTAGCTTCTCCCTTTCTAAGGTATGATTTAGGAAAAAAATAACAGAAAGTGGATTATTTGATTTATATTGAAATCTAACCACTTGGGCAGGAATTTGGTATGGGCTTTGAATGTCAATTTATCTGTGTGAAATATAATATGAGGTGGATCTACCAGGAGGGCCTTTTCCTTAATTCATCTGGCTGTGGTAACTGCAACCAAAAGTAGGTCTTCAGAGATAAATGAAATAGAGAACAGGGGATGTTTAGGATTTGCAAAGCAATCTAAGGCACAGGGACACTAGTCCATTAAGTTTACTGTACACACATGCTTTAGACTGCTTTGCAGATCTCAACCAATACTTATATACTATTTCATTTAAATATAATACAATTCAAATGAATTATAAATGTATTTTGTAAGCTATAGTGATTTATAAAAGACAAAATACACTAACACTTTTTACAGGAATATTGTATTATAAAAGGAAAAAAATCCTATTTAACAATTCCAAACAACAGTCTTTTTCCCCAAGGAATTCATTATAATTGAATTCTCAATGACCATTTACTTCTGTTGACTTAAGGATTCAACCCATCTGCAAGGACAATGATAATTCACAATTGGCATTACCACAAGAGAGTTATCAGGTCTCTTAATACAAGAAAATGCATGTAACAACAGATCTGTGTCACCACATAACAGTGTTATTAGAAGAGCTGGGTTACATAATCTGAGGTTCTTCAAACCACAACTTTCAGCCATCAAACCTACCAATATGTGGAACAAATGACCATAATGTGGAATATAAACTCATTTTAAAAGACATTTTCTCACTGTTTGAGAAATGAACAGACCATTTTTTTAAAAAAAGAAAACCAAAAAAGAAGTTTTATCATGCCACTAAAAGAGCGTTTTACATGGTTTATCGGCAGGGTTTAAAACTAGGACCTTCAGATCTTTTACCAGTGGAGAGACAGGAACAATTGTTTATTCTCTGGGAGGATCAACAACTACAGTAGGCCACACCATCCACTTTGCCAGTGGCTTACATAAGTATTTGTTAAACAGCAGAATAACAGTGATAGAAAATCATGGGTTGTATCCCTGAATTTAAGAGGGAAGTGTAGTACATTGGCTAGAGATTATAAAAACAAAGGTTTATACAGTCAGTCTGAAAGTCAGTATAACTAATGGATAAAACTCGGGTTTGTCATATTACAACCTGGTTCCTAATCTCAACTATGCCTAAAGTAGCCTTATATAACCTCTCTGTTGACTTATTTGTAAAATGATGCAGACTGATATATGACTATCTTCCAGACCTTAGACTGCACAGGGCTGTGAAGTACATGGGACTATAAACAGCAGCCAACAAATGCAATATCTGAACTCATAGGCTTCTTCTTAGCACAGTGCATTTTCCCCAGGACCACAGGATAATATGAGATAAAGTTTCTTGCATGTTTGCAAAACCCTCCTTGCCACTGTGGTCAAGTACTATGGATAGGCCCATTCAGTCAAACTCCTGAACATCCTGCAAACTCTAGAGCCTTAGAGAGAGATGCATCAAACAAAAACCACTAAAAATCTAAAACACTTTTTATGTGAGGACCAGGAATGTAAGAACTATGCTACGTGAATATAAGCATATTTCAATTTAAGAACATACAAGAAGAAAAGGACACAAGAGATAAAACAACTTCAAATATATTATTTCTAATACCCTGAATTGTGTAGTGTTTCAGATCTATCGCTTTCAAAGTTCTAGCTCTCAATGCTCTTTATAAGTGTGTAAGAATCATTATTCCCCATTTTACAGATGAATTAGCAGAAGCATGCAGATGTGAAGTGACTTGCCTAGTACCACAAAGCAGGCCAACAGCAGAGTTGGGAATAGATGCCACAACTCGTAATTCCCAGCTGTTTTCTCAAGCCCACTAGACTGAAGCTAAATATCAGACTGAGATCTAGTCCAGAGAAAACTCTATAAGCCAAGAATTGTTCAATATAAAATAACAGTGATTTTCTGTGTTATAAACCAATCTAAAAACTAATGGTTGTCAGAATGCATTCCCATTGGAGTGAACAACACTATCCTCATTTCCATGCTCCTTGGCTAAGTACTAATTCTTTTATTCTTGTAGCTTATTTACATATATGGCAATGGTCTGAGATTGTGTATTTGCACAAGTAATAGAATAATAATTGCAATGGTTTATCACAATTTAAAATTAAAGCACCATGTTGGCTATGTCTGTCAGGACAACTATCATTCATGAGATTGAACATAACTCCTATGCGGTATGCTATATATTGCTGATACTGTCTTTTATTAATTTGTTTCTGAGTTTGGTATTTATTATTATATGTCTAAGAAAACTGACAGAAAAACATTTAAAAAGATTACAATTTAAAAAGATCTGCATAGTATGATAGTGAGTAAAGGACTATCAAAATCATGACCACACTAACTTTAAAAAAAATAAATAAATTGTACTTGCACATCATACATGGTCATCTATAAATAAACCTTATGCTTTAGAGTCATACTCATTAAACTGTATATAACACTCTTTAATTTTCCTCCATTTTACTCCAGTAACATATAAATGGTATTCAGCTGTTACATTTGGAAAAATAAATGATAACTGAATGACAGATTCAAATTATTTGCAAGAGTAAAAAGATATCTACAGTGGTGGATCCTATAGAAACCTATTCACCATTAAACAGTGGGAATAGCTGTTTAATTGGGCCTCAGTTTTGTTAGGGGCTTCTAGGAACTAATGAGATATAAATAATACCACAGCCATGGCTCTTTTATTTCAAGCCTGCTACTATCTACAAAACACATTTGAGTTGCACAAGATAATAGCCTCATCTTTTTTTGAGGGAGCAGCTTTTCTTTAAGAACTTCGTAGCTGTACACAGAGAAATTCACAAGAACACTCACTGGAATGCTAATATTTCGAAGAAACATTCACAGTTCATATGGGGATGGACCATGGCTATATTTTACACTATACAATGAACCAGTTCAGTAACACCTAAACAATAAATTTACAAAAAAAAAAAATAATTTATGAGATCTTGTACAACTGTTAAATTTTATAATGCTACAGTACATAGTAGACTATGGTTTAGGGAACCTGAAATACTGCAGTAAAACTTGAGAATTAACATAGTTAAACAAAAACTGTATTAATTATTAAAAGCTGATTATTAATTTGTTTACAAAACTATAAGCATCATTAGTCACTAAAATTTCAGATTAAATTACTAAAGCTTGAATCTTCATGTTTATTTATAACTAGATAATTACGCATGAAAATGGTGATTTAGCCTCTTAATCTACCTTGTTCTTCAAACTTTAATTACTTTTTAATTACAAAATTAATTGCTGTGCTAACTCTGTTTAAGTGGTTTTATGGCAAACTTTTGTAATACAAAACTTGTTCTTACCTTATCAAGCTCTGGATCTTGAAAAGGAAATTTGCTAATCACTACTTTGTATTCCTCTTCATTTGCTACAGGGATAGGGCTGTAATTATCTGCTTCAAAAATATCCCTGTTCAGAGTTAGCAAAGTCAGCACACTCAGAAGATGAATTAATATTTTAAAATAGCATAAATAAATAAATACAAAGCTTTTCATTGACGTGAGATCATATGCACAATTTCAAAAGAGGCAAATTGAATTCATTATTGCTCCAGAATCCCAAATAGCATTTTGGAAGATTGAATAACACTAATTGCAGCCTCGGAATCAGAGGTCTTCATGCAATGATTTTTCCAGGCTCTACCTTACCCTAAAGGGTTTGTTCACACTGGAGTATTATACCCTGTTGTAACTAACACAATGTAAAACACAACTTAGATCTCTCTGATTTCTCTGCAGATCATATAAATCAATATACACAGGGACTTCATGTTAACTGGTCTACCCTGGGGGTAACCATGATCAACTAATTCAGTAAAGCTGACTGGCCTTGTCTACACTGAATGTTTAATGCTATATTAGTTACCATGTGTTCTACTACAAATGTAATTTTTTTTTCCATTGTGAACACACCCAGGGCACATACAATGGTCACTTTCTACCTGGAACAGGGACTTCAGATTAACGCTCCTAAACGCCTTTAAATTCTGGGTTTGCCATTCTCCTTCTCACATTCTTTCTAAGGCAGGCATAGAAGCAAAGCAGGTGCAGCAAAAGTACCTGGTTTCTGCTAGGATACAAAACAATGCTTACTATCAAAAAAACCTTAATGTTTTTTGTACTCTTGCTCCCACAAGTTATAGGCATCCTGATCTTCCTATAATAGCATAATATAAAAGAGCTCAAGGTTAACTTTCTCACATCATATTGCCTAGAATTATTGTACAGTGACATCAGGCCAACTGAATCTGTGAGCATCTGTGATATTTCATTTTCAATATTGCTTTTACATTAGAAAAAGAACCAGCATTATTGAACCAGGAAAGAGTTCAATAATTTTACCATCTTTCTCTAGCAAAACAACCCAAATTGATATAAATTTGTTTATAAAATGAATGCAAACCATAATGCTCAAGGAAATTAAATTTTACAGTTCGCAAGTGCTATACCCATCAAAGGTCATTCATAACAGACATGCCAATAGACTTTTAAGTCTTATTGGTTTGGGCTACACAGTATACCATATTCAGTTAACCAAATTTTAGAAAAATAGTATTTAATGAAAGAAATTTAAAATTTGACAGAAGAAAAGTAGATTTGATTCAAAGGCACAATTATGGAGTAATTAAACCAAATCTTATTAACAGACTATTTTGAAACTTTTTTCATTTTGCAATACTAACCTGAACAACCCAGCCCATTTTTTAAGCAGTGTTTCATTGTACTGATCTCTTATTTCAAATAAAAGATCAAACAGTCGATTCACAGGAAACCCATAACCCTAAGTATAAAAATAAAAAGGACAAATAAATCAATAACTACTACCTTCATTTATCATACAGGGCTTCAATATTTTTAAAAAGGTTATTTTATAATGCAACTTTGCAACATTATTGTACAAGCTACAGGACTCTACTTATAAAGAGATTATTAAACATAATTTATTAGTTCGCAAACCCAATATGCTATTTACTTTAAGAATGGTACAGTTTTCACGGTAAAATATGAAAAATTCCTTTTAAATGTTTTTAACTTGCTATTTAACTGCACTATATGTTTATCTGTTTTACCAACAGTTCAAGAGCAAACCAAGCTATCAAGCAGAACTGATCTTTCAAGCAGCAACCTCAATGATTGAACTGACATATTATTAATTTCTATTAATTAGAATTGAAATATTTAGAAAAATATAAATTTTACTTTTATTTTGATGCTATGTAGTACTCTTCCAAACAAATTACAAAATCTGATAATCAATTTTTCCACTGCACAACTAGGAACCAAGTAGGTCTGTGGTAGGCACAAATTAGGAAGAGGGGAGGAACCAGTAGAAGAAAGCTAGGGTAAAATATATTCATTATTTAAAATACCTTGGCTAATTCTGTTCTTGGAACATCCATATAATTTCAGTAAAACCAATGGGGCTTGTACATATTTGCCCAAAGGCAGAATTTGGCTCCAGGTATTTTACTTCAATTGTCAAAATAACACTAACCTGCAAAGTATCAGCAAACACAACAATGAGATTCTTCAGCTCCAAAACAAGATCAGGATCAGTGCAATATGACTGGAAAGAAGAAACGCTAATTTTGTAAAAGCAATTTAAATCAAACAGCAAATACATTTTCAAATCACAGTGGTGCAGTCAGTGGGTGAAACTTACTAGTTTTATACCACTAGTTAAGTTCATATGTCAATAAAAGCATTTTAAACTTACTTGTTTTAATTTACATATATAGTGCTGTTGTAGCCTTACTGGCCCCAGTACATTCAAGAGACAAGGTGAGTGAAGTAGCACCTTTGGAGGTACCATTTTCTGTTAGAGAGAGAGGAGTTTCCAAGCTCACATAGAGCTCTTCAGCTTGAAAGTTTGTCTCTCTCCTTCTAACGGAAGTTGGTCCAATAAAAGATATTACGGAAAAAACCCACCTTTTCTTAATTTAGTCCTGTCATATACTATATTTGTTCACATCACAAGGTTATGACAAACTCTGTCATGATAGGAAGGAGCTTAGACAGAACCAGCTAGAATCAGGGAGGTGATGCACATCATCGATGAGATGCACGGAGTCACCATTCATTGAGGTAAATGGGACCTAAGCACATACGTAAGTGTTTTGCTAAACCATGGTCAGGCAGAAAGGGATTTGCAAGGGAACCTTTATATTACTTTCAAACACTAAGCCTCAGTTTAACCAGTATTGGCCCCAGGGCACTTTCACGACTCATTTCCAGGTGAGGAGATGTAAGCAAAACGTTTGCATATTATGTTAATATCTGCAAACTTCGATACATAACGGTAAGCACTGCATCTATATAATTTATATAGCACCTGTAAAGAAGTGTTGAGCATCTGTAGCTTTTGCTGAAGTCTAAGAGTATTGTTGACGCACCTCTGAAAAATCAGGCTACATTCATCCTCCACTTGTGTTTCTATCTTTTATAATATTTTGGTATTCATCATCATTTTTAATAAAGAAAATAGAAATTATATTTATGGCCATGCCATTTAATGAAGGATGAGAATACAGAATTGAAATGTGACCCACATGTCAGCTTTACACGATTTTTTGTGTCTTTACTCTCCAAATAATTGTATAAATAAGCTAATGGTTTTGCTTCTTGCAGTACTTCAAAGAGAAGATATACTTACTTAAGCACTAGTCACCCACTTCACCTCAATACAAACTAGTATATTATAATTGATTGTGAAGGGTGTTACACAGCCTGAGAACAAATTATAACATCAAGGTCAATTACATCAGAAAACCTTTAATGAAGGGTTTTAAGATGAAACAAGACTTCAGTACATTTGAATGGCTTTAAATTGTCACATTTTTACAACTGCACATCAATCAATAAATTAAACATTCACCTGCTTTGCAAAATGTGTGGTTTAGAACAATTAAAACTTCCTAGTGCCTACTAACTTGAGTTGGGGTTTGGAAACAAAACCCACCTGGCATTCACCAGAAATGTTCCTGATGAAAATATCGTAGTTGCAGTTTGAAACCAAATTGTTTTTAGCTTTTCCTAAAATATTTATAAAATATAAAATACTGTCCAAAATTAAAACCACCAATAATAACAGTAAAATGGCAGCAAAACGCAAACTCCATGATTTAAGCACATAGTTTTGCATGGAGATTAGCGAACACTGAAAAAGGCAAGTCAAAACAAGAAGTAATAGCATTTGATAAAAGCTACAAATCTTCTATTTTTCTTCCTGGAAGATCATGCCACCTATGTCCCTTTTGGCAAGTTTTGAAGTAATTAACCAGGATAAAATGTGTGTAAGCACAATCAATGACTGCATTCCCTTGTTTTCCATGGGGGAACAGAAATAGCGTGTTGATACCCAGTTTTCTTCTGGGTGGATAATAGAGAGGTCATTTGCATATATGTTTTAAAAATACTGAAATATTCAGTTAAACATAGCATTAAATTCATAGTATTATCAAGTAATGCCTCCATTGCAATGTAAACATATTACTTGTAGAGGAATTGAAGGGGCAGCTCTAAGGGTTTTGCTGGTGGAGTTTATTTTGGAAACAGGGTATTTAGAATGATAATTAGGAATTATTTCCTAGTGGTGCTTTCAGTGATGAACTATTCAATCTGATCTAATGAAGAGGTCAGTTGAAACTAATGAGGCCAGAGTGCAATAGTAACAGCAGATTAACTCTGCATATTCTAAACTGCTGGATTTAGAGCATATTTGGAAGACCCAGAGAGTTGTAAATCAGTGGAGGGTTATGCAAATAGCCCATGGCTGTGGCTCACAGCCTGATACAACTGGGAAAAACAAAAGCTTGGCAGGCTCTCTTTCAAATCTGAGCAATTTTTAATCACAAAAAAAAAGCCCCATAATGATAGAAGTGTAATTTTTCACTTTGACATTATCCTACTTTTAAACACACAGACACTCTTTAATGGACTTAAAATGCATTACCACAAAGTCTTCTCACTTACCGAATGGGTTCTCAGAACAGCAATAATCTTTGACAGTGCCATGTTCCAGAGTTCATCAGTGTATGCTCTAGTTACCAATCCTTGGGTTACATGTAAAATGTGATCTTCAACTACAAAGAAACTATAACAAGCATGTACAAGAATTAAGTTATCTAAGCAACAATTATTTTAAGATATTTATTACAATATGGAGCAGATCCTGCCCTTTGCACATAGTCCTGAGCAGGCAATAGACACAGAACAACTGCAACTTCACATAAGGCCCTTGGTGCTGTTTTGGACAGACTGGGGGAAAAGCAGCCCCTGCTAACTAGAGCCCAGCTCCAAGGAAAGTCTATTATCTGCAACTATACTGAAAGGTTGCATGTGGAGAACAGATGAATCCTCCACTGCTTAGAACCAGTAGCCACAACCCATATAGCAAAAGGATACAAGTGGCATGGAAACTGAATCTTTCACAGAGGAGAGGATTCTGGGAATAAAAATAAGGACAAGAAAGTTCCATCTAGAAAACTTACCCTACAATTTGACTGAAATATCTTCTGTAGCCTTCTACTGTTTCATGCTTTAAGTAAAAAAAAAAAAAAAAAAAGTTGAGGAATAAAAATATCACTAAATAATTGAGCAAAATTCCAAGTCAGTGCTATTTAATAAAAATAGTATTGGTTACCATGTTTGACTGTGGCTGTAAAACTAATCTTGCTTGTTTCCTTCTTTGTTTTCTGTAGTAGTTTTCAAATGTCTCTCCATCACCCTAAAACAAGACAAAACGTGATTAAAAAAGAAATGTTCTCCATATGACAAAAAGGCACTTCTGAAATTACGGACAGAGTTCTCCACTGTAAGTCATAACCATAATGTATATTCTGCATTTGTTCCATATGTGGAACTCCCACTGACATCAGTGCAATGCATATGAAAAAGATCCAAGGTGTACACTGGAAAATAAAATTGTACCCTTGAACCTACATTTTCACTTATGGCATGATGCAAAATGATGCCAAATATAATTTTTTTTTAAATTACTTGGATAATTATATTACTAGTTCTCAAAATTAAAAAAAAACCTTAACTCCTATTCCATAATTTAAATACATCTGCTTTAAAATACTATTATAGTGTTTTCTTTGAGATACAGGAAACTTAGTTTATGTTGACCTTTTGTGGCTTGTAAAGTTTAGTTATATGTTAAATATTACTACACAATTATTAAAATAGTTTTGACTATTAAATAAAATGTAAGAAATATTTCCTTACCTTTTCTTGGTATTCAGTAAATATAATAACTAAAGATCTGGATTTTTTTCCTACTTCAGTCCTCAAAATTTAAACAATATTCTCAACACTTAATCATCATATTATTAAGAGCTCAAGTGACATCCTGATATTTTCATTAAGATGATTCATTCAGTGGAAACCATCTGTCTATTTGAAACCATTACAACAGTGACTCACCTACCTATTGAATGCAACGTAATTTGTATGCAAGAAGAATAAAGCAGTTTAGCATGTTTAAGTTTCATTTTTATTCCATGAGGTTATTGCTAGGTCAGAGCTATTTAGAATTCTGCTACTTGGGCTTCCAAATATCTTAAAATCAAAATGTAAGAAATACAGGATGTTCTTACATCAGTATTACTGTAAGAAATAACTCAAATAAAGTAAAAAATTAATATTTTTAAACATACACGAATATTTCTCTCTTTCCCCACACGGCAGGTAACCTACCATAAAAAGCAGTAGAGCTTAAAGAGAAAAGAAAGGGGAGACCTTGCTCTAAAGAAAAGCAAGTTCTTTTTGTGTGATACACATTACCTAGAGAACTTTTTATTACTGTAATATTTTATTCAGGACATTATCACGTACATGTATTATCATAACATAAATCATTAATTTTCACCCAAACAGTAGGATGTAATTTTTAAATGCATACCAAAGTAATTGGGAGAACTGTAGAATTCTACTTCTAATATCACATATGTGCATGAGTTCAGCAGAACTCACCTTTGAAAAAGGACAGCTGCTCTTTCCAAATGCACAAAGTTTGAAATGTGAAATATTTGTTGGGTATTGGTGCATCAGCATATACGACACACCAGACAGGATTACTTTGAGGCAGCTAAGATCATAGCTTTTAATATAAACCACTTTAATAGATGTTCTTTCTGACCCCTATCAATAGACTAAAGTAACCACCTTGGTGGCATGATACGTGTTCAAAGGAGTAGCACAGGAGAGTCAAAATACAAACTGCTCAGTGTAATGGATGCAACTTGTTTATCTTTCTGAAGAGTTCCTAAATTCATATGCATACAAATAATGAATCACATTAAGTTGCAATCTTGCTCACAATCTTGCTCACACTGTTTCAGAACTCCCCCTCCCCAATTTTATGCTGCTATATAATGTTTATTTGCCTCAAAATTTAGTGTTGTATGCCAAAGAAATCAGGAGGACTTACCATAGAATTTAAATACAGTATTCCACAGAACCCATTAAGCCCTGGTTACACTCTACCGTACAGTGTTTAAACACACTCTACGTAGTGGCTGACCTAGTCAAAAATGTGAACCAAAAGAGATGGGAAAATACTAAAACAGAGATTAAACTTTGTTACTACACAGTTATGAATTACAAGCACAAACTGCCAACTTGGGTTGCAGTTCTCTTTCACATTTAAACATAAAATCACTGGTCTGGAGCGGTTTCATCTATGCTGGTATTTTGTCACTGATAAGTAGCTAGGAGCAGATGCTTCAGAAGAAGGTACAGGATTCTCATAACTGCCAATTATGAAAAAACTCCTAATGGACACTATGAAATACCCTGCCCCAAGTTGGAAGTTTCTTCCCAACCCTACCCATTGTTAACTAGTTTTTTGCCAGGAAACAGAAAAGTTTAACATTTCTACAATTTTTTATCCATATTCAATCTAATGTAATTATAGATACTGTCTATGTCTAACTTTTTAAAATCCTATTAAGTGCTAGAATTAAGGAAGTATGGGTTGGATAGGTGGACTATAAGGTGGATAGAAAACTGGCTAGATCAACGGTTTCAGCGTGTAGGAATCAATGGTTCCATGTCTAGCTGGCAACCAGTCACGAGTGGTGTGCCCCAGGGGTCGGTCCTGGGGCCAGTTCTGTTCAACATTTTCATCAATGATCTGGACGATGGAACAGACTGCACTCTCAGTAAGTTTGCGGATGACACCAAGCTGGGGGGACCAGTAGACACGTTGGAGGGCAAGGATAGGATTCAGGGAGACCTAGATAAATTGGAACAGTGGGCCAATAGAAATCTTATGAAGTTCAATAAGGACAAGTGTAAAATCCTGCATTTGGGACAAAAAAACCCTATGCACTGCTACAGGCTGGGAAACATTCAGCTAAGTAGCAGCAGTGTAGAAAAGGACCTGGGGGTCATGGTGGATGGGAAGCTGGATATGAGTCAGCAGTGTGCTCTTGTGGCCAAAAAGGCCAATGGCATACTGGGCTGCATCAAAAGAAGTATTACCAGCAGATCAAGGGATGGGATCATTCCCCTCTATTCTGCACTGGTGAGGCCACATCTAGAATACTGTGTTCAGTTTTGGGGTCCCCACTACAAAAAGGACAGGGACATGCTAGAGAGAGTTCAGAGGAGGGCAACCAAAATGATTAAAGGGTTGGAGCACAAGCCCTATGAGGACAGACTGAAAGCATTAGGCTTATTTAGTCTGCAGAAGAGAAGATTGAGGGGGGATTTGATAGCAACCTTCAACTACTTGAAGGGATGCTCCAAGGAAGATGGAGCTTGACTGTTCTCAGTGGTAACAGAGGACAGAACAAGGAGCAATGGTCTCAAGTTGCAGTTAGTGAGGTTGAGGCTGGATATTAGAAAAACTTTTTTACTAGGCGAGTGGTGAAGCATTGGAATGAGCTGCCAAGGGAGGTAGTAGAGTCTCCATCTTTGGAGGTGTTTAAGGCCCAGCTGGACAAAACCATGTCTGGGATGGTTTAGTGGGAGTGGTCCTGCTTCTGGCAGGGGGTTGGACTAGATGACCTATGAGGTCCCTTCCAACTCTAGGATTCTATGATTCTATAATTTCATGCTACGTAGTAGCAAGTAGTTACCACAGGTTAATCATATGTTGTGTAAAAAAGTTTTCATTTAAGTTACCTATTTATCATTTAAATTTAAATTATGCTTTATTCATTTTAGTCTGTGCCTTTCAGTTTCATTGATTGTGCACTTCTAGTATTATAAGACAGGGTAAATACAAGTGGCCAACTAGTATACTAAAAAGCATCCGTTATTTTTATTCTGCTGATCATGTCACTTCATATTTGCCTCTTCTTTGAACTGAACAGTCTTACTCTTTTTTTAACTTCTCTTCAGATATTTCAATCCACTGTTTGGCCCCTTCTAGTCTGCCTCTCACCACTGATAGAGAGCGGCCACTATAATAAAATCTTACAATGACATCAAACTAAAGTGTTCTGGCAGGACTGAGTGCAGCATCCTACAAGACTCCTCATGACAAAAGGCACCAGATTTTGGCATTAATGGCTACAATTATAAGCCTTAAACATTGTCACTGCAAAACAGGAAGTCCTGTATTAGCTACTTACTGTCACATTAACAGTCTATGCCCTTTTCTACACAGCAGAGAAGGTCGACATAACACAGCTTACCTTGACCTACCGCAGCCTGCATCTCCACTGGCAGAGCAATAAAATTAAAGTAAATGGTGCTGAAATTTGACCTGAAAGCACAACCCCTGTAAGTGGCATAGGGCTCAGGTAGAATTCTACAAGTCATATTTCAGTCTGTGTTGCTCGAGAGCAGAGAAAATCAACTCCATTGACCTCCAGCATCTATTCCAGAACTCTGTTTTTTTCTTTCTGCTCTTGACTTTCCACTATGTTGCACCGTGGCAGGTATGCAGCCTACATGTCCTCCCTGGCCTGCAGGCCCCAGAAGTTTTTAATTCATCCTTCTCTTTGTGTGGCACTAATACCTCTGTCTGTGGCAGAGCAAGACAGTGCAGAAAGCTTTTCACACTTTTCTTTTGAGAGAAGAGGGGAGAGGATGCAAGTGTGTTGTGTCATGGGAGGACAACTGCCTCCCCACAAGCCTCTGCACCTAGTTGCACTGAGGGATGGCCAGGCACAGTGCAATGCATTCCAGGAAGAAGTAAAAGTGAGCAGTGGGGACGGAAGAGTCCAGAGCAAGGAGTGTGGCGTGATCATGTTCGTGAGCCTTCTCTGATTCATCTGCCTGAGATCAAATTACAATCACCCCTCCCCAAGTGTAGATAAGCCCTACATCAGGACTACAAAGCCTGTGGCCGGCTAGGCCAGGGAAAGAGATAAAAAAGGTGTCTTGCCCACTCGACAAGAATAGGTCTTTGAGACCTATGGAAGGTGAAAATTGCTGTGGAAGAGACTTGATAAATCAGACTGCTTTGCCCCATCCACTGAGCACCCATCCATGAGTCCTTCTCCTCCTCTCTCCTTATATTGTATTGACAAGGCTTATTGTTACTCTCACCAGCTACCCAGAAATGTCAGCTGATGGAGAATGAAGCTACTGATGTCCCACAAGTACATCTACACCACAGCATTAACTGTAATTTGCAGCTTGTGTAGACGTCCAACACTAGCCTGTACTCTAGATACCTCACTAAAATCACAGATACTATGGTTTGGGCTTCAGTACCACCTGCAAAGGTGAGTACATATCTTGGGCATCAGATGGGCTTACACAGCCTGATCTAAATCCTCCACTGTGGTATCTCTTATATTTTTAGTGAGAGAGCTGGAGTACAGCTACTGAAAAACACTGTCAAGCTACAAATCATAACCAGAGCCACAGTGCAGGCATACCCTACATGGAGTGGCTGCTATGACCATGGAAGACCAGTTCTTCAATATCTGTACTGACTCCCTACTGGCTCCCTCACAATTCAACATGCTGATAAGTGGTAATACTCTCTAATGTTTACTAGTTCTGTGAAAAGTGACTCTGAATATAGCACTTTACAGGTTTCCACCTTCTGTGTAGTCACTCAATTCCACCATCTTCACTGTCAAAATAGGCTTTTACTGCTGTTTATTTGTGTTACCACTGAAGAGCCAACAAACCTAGGAAAGGGAGTTGGAGTCTATTCAGTCATTTATATTGTTGGAGTTTGTTTGGCTTTTGTTTATTTACTTTTTAACTGAGTTCCAATCAGTTACATTTGTCCAAAGCCACTAAAGGCAAGATGAAGGGAAAGCCAAGCTGGCAGGTGTCTATGGGGAGCATAATTTGAAGATAATGAGATTGCATGGGTGTAAGTAAGGACTTAATTAGTTCTGCAGAATCTTTGCTACTAGCACCTTGAGTGTGAAACTCTCAGCTGAGTTTGCATGATTGGGAATTTGGAAAAAAGATGTTTTAAAAATTATATAATTATTATATATTTTTCATATAGCTAAACTCAGTGACTTTCCCTCTGGAAATTTTAAAAATTATGCTACTTGTAAACTGAGTACAAAAGTTATTGAGACATAGTGAACATGGAAAATAAAAATCACATTTTTTGGTCCTGTTACCTGTGACCTGCCCATCATTCTTTATTTCACCACAGTAACTAGGATGTGTTGTCATGCCTTTGCTATTGATCTCTGGTGTAAAATGTTTTGTGTGTCTGGCAGCAAATGTCTCTCCGTCTTTGGCATTTGCTTGGTGGCTCACCTGAATGTGAGTTCAGTGCATTTTAGGACAAATATTTTTATTTTACATTTTGTTCTGCCATTTTTAAAAATTTACTAAGTAAGGAACTCTGGAAACAGTTAAGAGACTGACACTGTGAGTATCACTATCTCTTGAGGTATATATAACTTGTGTGTTTATAAAAATGTTTATGTAATTAACATACCTAAGTGCTACAATGTCAGGCATTTGAAAAATAAACCATACAATAATATCCTGTGAGTACCAGCATCAGATCCACTTCATCTGGTTCAGCACAGCTAAACTCAGATGAAATGTTGTCATGTCTTTGCTCACCTGGGAACTGGCAAAGAGCAAAAGGTAAGAAAAGAATATTTAGACTTTTAAAAATATAACCTTAATATAACCATTCTTAATCATTTTAAGTAATTAAGTAATACATACCAAAACTGAATAGATATGTAAGCATCTGTAAACAGGAGAAAAATCTACAAGATCATGAGCAGTTAAAACCTGCAGGAAGAAAAAAAAAATCAATCTCATAATTTAATGCTTTATGAAAAGAACTGGCTACAAACCAATCAGAAAATGTGACATCTTACATGAATCTAAGAGTAAAGGTTAGGAACTGTCCTCATTTTACAGTTAGTTGATCAAATAGGAACATTAATCACCAGTGACTAGTTTGAAATACATTGCCACTACAGATCAACCTTCTTGAGATGTGTGGGCCTCAGCATTTTGAGCTAAGACCCATTTTCAAAGCAGTGAATATGGGGCAACATGAACATCTTGTCAAAAATCCAAACACGTGGAGCAAAGTTATGATAAAAGAGATTTGTAGTTCCAACAACCTTCACTTCCATTTACTAGACTTTGAAAAAGCGAGAAAAAGAGAGCAGAGCTAGAAAACCAATATACTCTTAGAACTTTTGCTGTGGGTGAGTAGCTTTCCTTTTTCTTTTGAGAATTGCTTCATTAGTGCCTTACTCTTTGGAGAATGAACAGGAATTATAAATCCCTCACAGACTGAGATGCCTTACTTAGCAGTTAAAAGAAGTGTAGCACAACTGCATGAATGGAATTTCAATTACAGTCCTATATATTTTGAAAATGAAATGAGCTCTTAGACCTTGGAATGTGTCATACCTTCTAGTTCATAAGTAGCTTGGTTATACAGTCAACCTTATTTAGACAATCTTGAAAGAGATTCAAGACAAGTTCAAGGGGGAACCAAATGCAATCAAAATATTCTTATGGAGACCAATAAAAAGATTTTGTTATATCAATATTATTATTTAGTGCCCCTTTAATGTCCAATTTGTACATGCTGGTTTCTGCCACTAAATCCTTAAGTTTAGAAAAGCATACTTGGAGTCTAGCAGACTGGTGAACACAGAATTCAGACATCACTTTACGCAAAAGTTGCGCATTAAATCAGAGGACTACAGTAAACAGAGACTCAAATCAGTCAGAGGCAGCTCTGCTGGCAGATTTTATAGCCAACACTTCTAATGGACAAATGGTAGAAAGAATATGCCTGAATGGCTGGTATCAGTCTTCTACTATTCATTTCAGGTCTCATCAAAGCATTGGTTTTCCCACATAAGAATAGATTAAATGATCAGTCTATTTCTCTTTTCCCACCATAACACTGTATTTACAATTTTCAGAAAATAACATTAAGAATGTAAGCCTGTATGCTTCCTTTAGAAGACCAAACTAGTGAATGATGAATACATGGTAGCTGAAAGGCAAGGTTACTCAGTTCTCTGTAACTTGAGTTCTTTGAGATATATGATCCCTGCATACATTCCATCGTGGGTGACATCTGTCTGAGACTGGAACATTTTCGCTCAGAGTGTTTATCAGTCCACACCTCTGCAGTTCTCCTCCTCATAAAGCAGACTGAGGACGATAAGTGGTCATATAAATCAAATGCCTTTCCAGTTTCCCTCTCTTCTCCAAATCTTTCACACTTCCTTGGGGACTCAAAAGGTCTGTGGTGGGAAAATGGCTGTGCAGCTTTTCTTTGCCTGTAAGTTTGTAGTTTACGGAACTACTTCCTGGACATTGTGGTGTAAATCCCAAGAGAACACAAGGTTACCAAAGACTCATTTAATGAACGAAAGGATTCATCTGCCATTTCACTAAAGGGATTGTTCTGTTCAAAAGGCAAGTCCTCTAATAAGGACTAGACCTCCCTCAGGACCCCAGAAGACTTAAGTCACGATTTTCTCATGACCATTGCAGTGGCCATTGACCATGAGGCTGTGTCAGCTACATCAAGAACAGCCTGTAGTGATGATCTCGCAATTAACATTTCCTTCCTGATGAGCCCTTTTAAAGGCAAACAATTTTATTTCATCTTTAAAAGTGCCACAGGACTCACTGGCTATATCTACACTCAGAATGTTAGTTCAAATTAACTGAATTTGAACAAATCAAGTCAAACTAATAATGATTAGTTCAAATTCAGTCAATTTAAATTAGCATGGCCACAGTAGAAAAACCAATTCAAACTAGCATGTCCATGGACAGGACTTGCTGGTTCGAATTGGAAGAGGGGCACAATGGGAGGTGTGGCAACATGGCCCCCAAGAAGGGCCATGTCACCACCCAATCTCCTGTTGGGCTCCAGCCCTCTGAGCCCAGTGCAAGCAAAAGCATCCCCTGCTCAGCTCTAGCCCCACTACCGCTAGAGCTGAGCAGGGGATGCTTTTCCCCACACTGGGCTCAGAAGGCTAGAGCCTGGCAAGGGATGTTTTCCCCTATCCAGGCTCTCTGCCGCCAGGGCACCCCCAGTGCTAGCCAGGTGGGGGAGAAGGGATCCCTGCACTGGGTGATTGTGGCTGGAGCCCTGCGCAGGGATCCTTTCTCCCCACTGCCCAGGGAGTGTGGCTGCAGCCCAGCGGGGATCCCTTCTCGCCCTCCCCCCCCAGGGACTGTAGCTGCAGCCCACTTGGGGACCCCCCCCCGAAGCACCATGCTGGGCTCCCACCCCAGCGCACAGCAAGCACGGTGCCTGCCAGGCGGGGGGGGGGTCCTGTCCCTACACTGGGAAGCACCTGGAGCCCCCAGAGGGGCTCTACTTCCCACACCCCGGTGGTGGTGGGAAGGCACCTTTGAGGCTGCTTGCCCCAGGTGCTGGAGGGCTCTTCTTCCAGGGTGCCATGCATGCACCCTGGGAGGAAGGTCAACCCATGTTAATTTGAACTAACCTTAGTTTGAATTAATGTGGCTACACAGTGTCAGTTCGAACTAGAGCATTCAGATTGACCATCGCTTTGAAGTTACATGAAGTTTTGTAACTTCAAAGTGTCCTCTCTTCAATTCAACCTAAGGAAAGCCTTAGGTCAAATTGGGAAAACCCTGTGTAGCCATGTCTATTTTTAATGTTTATTAGATCAAATTTAAGTGTGTGTGTAGACATACCCTTCTGAATTTATTGTAATTCACAAAGTTGTAGTTAATCACAAGCAACCAACAATTTTCTATCTTGAATTGCAGGTGATGGAAGATAAGATTTTTCTACTAAGTAAATCCAAGCTCTAAGCTTTCTTATTCACAGGAGATCTCATCTGGTATTGTCTGCTTCTCTTTGGTATTGCTTAGATTACCAATGAAGTAAGTATTAGATGACTGAATAAAAATTTTGTTCCTTTGCCTCATACAAAAGTAAATTCCTTTGCCTTGTTAAGGGTGGAAGCACACATGATGTGTGCATGCAACATCTGCTATGCTAGTCTCACAATGCTTCATTATAGGTGTTGCAATGTTTTTGGTCCCCATGCTCTGAAGGATAGCCAAGAATTTATGGGGTGCTGCTTGCAATTCTTCTAGAAGGATTTGTAGCCATCCCCACTACCCTTGTTAAGAAGTTTTGATATTTCCTAAGGTCAGGTAGAGACGCTCAGGCAGGCTTAACTGCTTCATCTGTAGATAATGATGAGAACCCTGAGCTGGTTATTCCAGCAGCAGCTCTGGAGCCACCAGCTCTATCATCTATGCAAGAAGAGTGTTCTCGTCCAGACTGAGCCAATTTAGGCCAACACATATACATTCCACAGATCTCAGTAGGGCCAACAGGACTGGTTAAAATCATGATTAGGTGGATAATGAAGCATGGGGTACCCGAGTTCATGTGGAGGATTATCCACCGTATACCATCCTGGTGGAGCAGATGAGACTCTTGATATCGTGCATGGGCTGAGTCAGTATGTTGCTGCAAAGGTAACACTTCTTCTGTGTCTGAGCCTTTAGACAAAAAGATAGGGAGGGACTTGTTCCATGTGTAGTATTGATGGAATCAGCTGCTTGGCAGTACCTCTGCTAATTAATGGAACCACAAAGTCAGCTCCATATGCATCTGTGATACCCTTAGTTTAGTGATATCCTGACTGGTAGAGGTCCTGTGAAGAAGACTTTCTATCAATCCACTTCTGGACAGATGGGATCAGGATGCCCCTGACCGGAAATAATGGGGCCCAAGAGGCTTGGCAATTCAGGGTATCGCAGGATAAGAAAGTCCTGCAGAGTGGTATACTTGTCCCGTAATGATTAGAGTTCTCATTACTTGGAGTCCTTCAAAGAGCACCCGGGTGTCATTGTGTCAGATGCTTTCAGTACTCCTCTTGCAGAAATGCCTTGGAAGTGTTAAATTTGTTTTTGGAGTAGACTTCTTCTTAAAAGCAGGGTCTTCAGTGCCAACCTCCAAAAGATTTGCTATAATACAGTAATACAACTGCTCAAGGACCTTTGTGTCAACTGAAGTTTCTCTTCGCAGCAGATGGATCTGATGGGGATCTATTCCTTTTCTTGTAAGAGGATCTTCCTTCATATTTCTCTTTAGAAGATAAAGAGAACTCTCTCTTGCCTCTGGGAGTAACACTACCAGATAATACAGAATCTGGAAGAACACTCCACAGTTCCTCTGTTCTAGGTATAGGAGCAGGGAGGCTGGCCTGCTGCACATGAGGCTCACCAAGGCCAGGATGAGAATGTTGCTTGGTCCTTAAGGAACCACAGCAACCAGTGCTCACATACCTCTCAGGTTCTTAGAGAGACCTCTCCAAGGCAATCAGGACAACTGGACATGGTCATCACTAACCAGGAAGATTCTCAAGCATGAGATTTGGTTCTTGTAGTCGTAGATCAATGTTTCCCAACTGCTGTGCCATCAGGTCTGAGCAGATGTACAAAAAAATTTTTGAAAAACTACTCAGAGAGCTGTGGATTGGCTCACTGACTCATGAATACTCATGAGTTAATTTGGAAACTATATGGTGGTGTGCCTCAAATTAATTAAAGGTAGCAAGGTGTGCCACAACAGAGAAAATATTGGGAACCACTGCCCTAGATCCAGGGACTAACAATTGCCTCAAAGGACACTGATGGGGGTGGGGAGGGAAGGCGGGGAGGAAAGACATCTGATTCTAGTTATACTATGATCTATTAACATCACTAACCTTTAAATTATGTTATAACTATTTATAGGTAATCAATAAAGGAAGTAAGTTTGCTGGATACTGGAGCATTCCATCTTACATTGTGGGTGGTAGAAGGAAACTTGAGAGGCGGTCAGTCCATACTCTCACTCGTTTGTACTCTATCTACAGCAGTAAGAGGAGAACTGTGCAGAAGCAGCCTGAAGGACATCACACACACCCACAAAGGAACACAGAGATCAGCACTCAAAGAACTGTTCTTTTAACCCAAATAATTATCCCCTAAAAATACAGAAGCATTATGGTTACAGTAGTGGCAGAATACTCAAATGTCAGACAATTCTAACTGATGACACACCATATACAACGACTAGATATGGTACAATAAGTGATAAGTTATGACTGAATTCCTGTAGAATTACAAGCTACATTCACATTAATGTCCATGCTAGTTGCGCTAATAATTTTATGAACATAATTAATGTATTCATTTTGTTTTAAGACCTTGATCAAGCAAACTGCTCCATGAGGGCAGACCCTAGGTCCTCAACAGAGTGCTATGGACTTGAGTGAGGAGAAAACACATGGAGCATATTGCAGGATCAAAGGCCTATGTTTGTACAACAAACAAAAATATTAAGTTAATGCTACAGACTTTACTTTAAGTAAATGATACTGATTTTGACTTAATACTAACTTACCTCTTCTTCGTGTTCATCATCTTCTTCAAATGTTTGCTTGGATGTAATTTCATACTTGGATTCTGGAACTCTACCATTAATTATATACATATTCCTCCCATAGTTTACATCATTCTGTTTCTGAAGAGCTGCATTAAAGGTTTTCTGCTGCTGTGCCTATATTAGCAAGACATATATTTAATATCAAAAGAGATTCCAAATGTTATTACTGATCACGGGACTGAATATACATTAGGATTTTAGAAGCAGTCTGTAGTGTTCTATGTAGTTGCATATATTTATTTGACTGGCCATGTGTCAATATAATTCCTAGCATACATGTCATATGTCATTCAAACATTGAAGATCGAGTCCTTAACTTGCAATTACAATGAGTTCTAAAGTTAACCTGAGAATTTTTTTCTAATTCTCAAATGTAATTTTAAATAAAAAAAAATCAAAATCATCATGTGATTATGTTGCTAACCAGATACTGCATATAACACATGGACATTTAAATACTGTAAAATTATTATGCAGGTAGCTGTCTCCAACAAGAGAGAGATTTTGGTCTAGCTTAAGTGAAAAAAAATCTTACATAGAAATCCAGAACTTGACTATTTTTGTACTATTACAAGAAATATAAAAAGCTGACTGAGGTCTATCTTGGAATCAAATTTCATCCATCACATCACAGCTACAGTTACTTGGGAATTCTGTTGTTGAAAGGCAAAAGAGAATTCTCTGTAGATAAGCAGAATTTGGGAGCTTAAATTACAGAAAGTCAAAACAGCTTGGGGGGAGGGGGGCAGCCCAATTTGAACTTAAAAGATTGTAAATGTTTAGTTAATAACCTACCCACCACAAACCCACTATTACTACTTTGCTGGGGTGGTTGACTATTTCAGGTTGGGAAGAGCTGCTTGGCAGTCCACACCCCCTGCCTCTAGCAGTTTCTCTCCTTCAGGAGATGCAGCAATCTGTTCTCTCCTCCATGTACTAGTGGTACCTTTGAGAGGAGCTAGTGAAATGATCTTCCCTCCTCAACCTCAAAACTACCTTTAGGTCTTATTAATCATCACAGATGACTGAGCACCCAGCTCTGATGCAATAAGGATACAGTAATCCCTTTCCTGGGGTCCCTAAACTCACTGCTTTAAAATGTCAAAGGAACCAGGAATTTACTCTTCAATGTGCAACAATTCTCCCTCCATTCCCACAAAAAATACCAGTAACATTGCAAGGAGGAAGGGATCTTACCTACTCCAGAAAATTATAATATTGCACCTCACTCAGAGCTACAAACCTCACAAGTCCCTTTTACATTTCAAAGTGACACAATAAATGGAACTTATTGGGGTAGTTCCTAGGACCTGCAACACCACAGCATAGGAGATGGAAGTTCTGCCACATCTTGATAAGTGAATTGTTTGGGAAATAAAAGGAAGGAAAATTGCCTGGCCAACAACATGAAGAAGGCCCAATGTTGGGCACAGGTCTGGATATCATAATCTTGGCCCTTCCTCTGAAAAGCTACCAGTGGACTAACCAATGGACTCAGCAAGCTGTGAGGACTCCACTGTTCAAAGTGAGTAGCAGGTCCTCCTCCTCCACTTATCAGAGATCGTGAAAGGTTCCTTGGTTTCCATCTCCCTTTTCACCCAAAAAGATAACACAGCTGGATGCAGGTACAGTGTTTAGTAAGCAAAGTGGATCATGAGTATGTGAAAAGTAAGTTTTAGGCTCTGATAGGTGTAAGGTCAAAGATAGAACTGGGGTCTCAAACACGCAGCCCATGGGCTGCATGCAGCCCCCAAAACTATTTCCTGCATCCTGCAACGACACCATTACTACCAGTATTTGCAATATTGCTGTATTAAAAGGTTTCAGTGATGCAGCCCTCGGGCTAATGTACAAGTCCTCACGCGGCCCTCTACTAGTCCTCGTGCGGAGCCTCGTGGTGATTTGAGTTTGAGACCCCTGATATAGAACCTCAGAGTTATAAACCAGCTTAGGAATGGAGGTTGGTTGTAACTCTGAAACATTTGCCATTCTGGAAAAAAAAGGCTATGGTTGTCCTTTTAAAAGTTTTCAACTGAACACTGAATTAATGCAGCTTTGAAACTTTACTATGTAGAAGGAAAATGCTGCTTTTAAGCATCTTAATTTAAATTAAACAAGCACAAATAGTTTCATTTTACCAGTTTTTTAAAAACTCTTCTTTTTTTAAAGTAGTTTACATTTAACATA
Source organism: Podocnemis expansa (assembly GCA_007922195.1). Classification (NCBI taxonomy): domain Eukaryota; kingdom Metazoa; phylum Chordata; order Testudines; family Podocnemididae; genus Podocnemis; species Podocnemis expansa. The sequence goes on along the minus strand of ML681981.1, from coordinate 12,215,477 downwards.
TTACTGCATTCTTTTGGTCTCTGCTGCTGCCTGATTCCTTATTTCCGGTTCCAAATGAGGTGTGTGGGTGACTGGTCACTCCATGACTCTGCGGTTTGTAACTGAAATTTTGTGTAGTATGGATAAGCTTCCAATAAGAATATGAAATTTTGTATCTTTGTTTAAATTGGACCTTTTAATCTTTGCTGGTTTATTCATCACTAATCTTAAATACAAAACTAAATCTGGCTTTCCACAAAGGATTACTAAATCTGAACCAAATTTTTCTGAAAAACAGGACAAATTTTCACAAAAGCTTTTTGTGAAAAATCTGCCCACTGGAACCACAACTAGGAATTTCTCACGTAAGACATCAATAATGCAAATGAGTTAGAAATGTTTATTTCATGAAAATAAAATAGCTCAACAAATATTCTTTGTTTTAATACATGGAGAGACTAACTAGGTAGCTTTATACAACTAAAATGTACAATATGCAACTCGGGCCACATTAAGAATTTTTCATTATCCACACGGAGTTGTAAAAGTACTGTTAAGCACAGTCTTTAATTTGATCTGCCAACTTGTGTAGAAAAAACTAAAAAAATGCCTTGTAGTCACTGGGATTTTACCTCATGTTGGTTAACTTAAATTAAGAACATACCTATTTTTCCCTAAGCAAAGACAAAGCCCTTGCGTAGCCACAATTCAATTCCTCTACCACTGCATCTGCTGGTTAGGTTCAACCAGCTAATGTAATTGTACAGATGTAACACTATGTTTACACTAGGAAAGAAGGTGTATTTTAAACATGTTAAAGTTATAGTGAAGGAGTGGAAGTTGTATTTTTAACACATTAGCTGGCTCAGACTAGCACAGTGATCATCAAACCACGGGTCGCAAACCAGTACTGGATTTCAGACCTGTGGTTAATGGGTTGAGGTACTGCTGCTTGGGGTGGGGGAGCAACTGACAAGGATGCCGGCAACTCTGTGTCATCAGGTTTCAGCAGAGCAGATGGAGTCCTGGTCAATCTCCCTGGGCTGTTAGCCAGGGTGGAAACCATTGCAGGAAACTTCAAAGGATGCTGGCTGCCCTGGGGTGCAGGTAGCAGCAGGACAGCCAGTGTCCTTTTAAACTTTCTGTGGCTGCTTCTACCCATGTTGGGTCACGGTCATAACTAATTTTTTTCAACTGGATCACAAGAAAAAATGTTTGATGACCACTGCATTTAGGGGTTCACTGGATTGGGTCCTCAGTCACTTTTAAATAGGTTTATGAGTTAAAACAGTAATAATCACGTATTCTGCTAAATTAACATATGAGGAAAGAAACACTCACTAGCTATACAATTCACACTTCGTATTACAATTAAAAAGTCTGAAATTATTTTTCCTGTGTTTAAATTAAAAGGAATAAATCTGTTTATCTGTACTTTTCCAAAGCACACCATGTTCTGAATTTTGAGCTGCTTTAAATGAATGTTGCCATTAAAAAAAAAATAAGGCAGAGGAAAATCAGAAAGAGTAAGAAAAAAGCATATTTTAAGTATTTGTACAATAAGTGAAGATTAATACATTGATGCTATCTCTAACTTAATTCAATAATTATGCACAAAAACGATATTGTTTTATGTCAGCTTACCTGTTTCATTGCTGTTTCCCCTATTTTGTCAGAATGTTTTCGAATACTCTCCAAAAAGTCCTTGAGATCTGACACAGAAATTTCTTTAATTTCTTCTCGCAGTTTGGGAAGGTTTTCTAGCATTATCTGGCAAAAACGATATTGACTAACTCTAGGAAGGTACATATTTTCTAATTGTTCCATTGTTTTTAAAGCAGAATAATATCTGTAAAGAGTTTGAGAGACAAGTTATGAAGACATTTTATTAAATTTTTAAGGAAGTGAACTTTGTTAATTTTGCTTCTGTAAACTACCAGAATCTTATGCATTATCAATATGCAATATATGATGAAACAGTTTATACTTATCAAAGAATCATGTTAATAAAGGTCAGTCTTAGAAAGATGTTAATTTAATTAGAAAAACAAAGTGAGTGAAGTATGCTGATGAAAGAGAGACGTTTCCTAGCAAGACAGCTTTTTTAAATTTAAGTTATAAAAACCTAGCCAAAGTGACCCTACCCATTTGAAAGCCATTCATTTTCACAAACAGTTAAAGCTACTCATCAGCATGAAACTAGATTCCAACCGTACAAAATGCTCTGCTCAAACAGACCCTCTGTGGTACACACAGAAGCCTGAGTATTGGAATCTTAATATTATAATAAAATCTAATACCTTCAGAGTACTTGATAGTTTGGTTTATTTAGCTTAATTTATTGTTGCAACACTCCAACTATATCTTTGTTAATCACTTCTGTTTTCTAAAATACAATGTTAAGCGATCATTTGGGGCTTGGGATGCCAATACCATAAATTTAACAAAGAAATCACAAGAGATTGCCCATAAACGTATCCTCCACACTCACCTCCTCATCATCACCCTTAGAGAATAAATATACACGTACACCACTTTTTTCCTCTATGAATATTCTGTTCAACAATGCACCTCTTTTGCTACTATTTATGCATGCACAAAGTACAGTACAGTACATCAAGAGAAACTAGTTCTGTTAACAGAGACTTGCAGCACCTTGTGTCAAAACAAGAAGAAATCCATTGTGCAGGAAAGTATCTTTGCAATTTATGTTAACTACTAAGAGGAAAAAAATCCATTGAAGATGTTTTACAGGAAATGTGTAAGATGTTTTACAGTCTATTAATAGTTAAATGTGTTGTGAAACCTCACGTACGGTTAACTGAGTTTAAAGGGAAACTCAAATTGAAATCTACTATATTTTAAAAATAGATTTAATACTAACTTCAACTGTTGCTCAGTCCCCATACAAACAAGAAAAAATCATTGCTTGTGAGAAAAGGAGTGAAACTGACTATACTCAAAGTGATAGCTCACAAAATAAACCAATAAATACATTTTTATCTAATGTTTCCATTATGGTTACCATAAGGCTTCTATCCTTGCAAATGCTTCTAAATTCAAATACCCTAATTTATGTGACAAGTCCCCCATATGCACTTAACAAGAAACTACTCATGAGAACAAAGATCTGACCTTAGCTATGATTTGTAAGACTAGTAAACAAAAACTGGTCAGAAGTAATGTGAATTTTATGCTAACTGTGTTCCTTTAACAGGTCAAATTTTAAAAGACAAAATCATGATTTTTACCCCTCTCTCATCACATAAGTGGATTTATGACCTTAACGGATTTGGGAGAAAGCAAATAAGCCTTCATTATATATTTTTAAAAGGATATTCAGACCACTAACCTATTCCACCAATCTTCCTCTTAAAACAATTGCACCTTTACATAGCTTGTTTATCTTTCATCAGCTATTGCTGTGTAGCTTTTTTGTTTTTTCTTAGAATTTGATCATACATCATGTTATAAGAAAAATGATTATTTATTTCTGAAAACCTTGTACAAACACCATAATTTGAACTCCCATATTTTTATCTCAAGTGAGCAGTTATATCCACAGGAATACACTATTTATTTTTTAGTAAGGACAAGCACTCTTCTAGATTTGCTACAGTCAAGGCCAGCAAATTGCAATAACAAAACAAATGATTGACTGTGGACTTTTAAATAATGTAAACATTTTACTATAATGTTAATCAGGAAATCACAGACTTAAAATAATAGGGGAAAAGTCAGTAAAAGCCTTTTTTTATTATTAAGTTCCAAAGGGGCAGCCGTGTTAGTCTAGTTCCATAAAGCAAACAAGGACTCCTGTGGCACTTAAGGGCTAACAAATTTATATATTGCATGACCTTTCATGGGAGGAAATCCCATTTTGCCAGACACTTTGAAGATGAGGAAACTTACAGAATGTGTGGAAATAAATGCAGGGAAGTGTAAGTCACAGAAACAGGTCACACTGTAACAGCAAATCAAAGCAGCAGTTGTAAAGATTCAAACGCTAGGGAACAGCATAGAGATAATGAGGTCAAATCACCTGTTGTAGTGAGAGAAAAATCCAAAGTCCCTATTAAGCCCTGAAGCAATACAACCAAATTTGCAAATAAATTTGATCTCATCAGCTTCTCTCTGAAGCCTTGATCTGGTACTCATCTGTCTGAGCACAGCGATTAGTAAATCGTCAACGGAGTGATCAAGAGGATTGAAATACTGACCCACTGGTTTTAGAATGCTGTGATTTCTGATGCAAAAGAATAAATGAGCACAAATCTGACATCAGAAATCAAAATATTCTAAAACCAGGAGGTGAGCATTTCAATCTTCCTGATCACTCCATTGATGATTTACTAATTGCAGTGCTTAGACAGATGAATACCAGATCAAGGCTTCAAAGAGAAGCGGCTGAGATCGAATTTATTTGCAAATTTGATTGCATTGTTTCTAGGCTTAATAGGGACTTTGCATTTTTCTCTCATTTCAACGGGTGATTTGACCTCATCATCCTCTATGTGCTGTTCCCCAATGTTTGAATCTTTAAAACTGCTGCTTTGAACAGTATGACCTGTTCCTGTGACTTACACTTCCCTGCATTTATTTCCTCCCATTCTGTAAGTTTCTCCATCTTCAAAGCATCTCACAAAGTGGGATTTTCTCCCACAAAAGCTCATGCAATAAATAAATTTGTTAGCCTTTAAGTGCCACAGGACTCCTTTTTTGTTTTTATTATTAGTTTAATGTGTGAAAATGTCATGTAATTCCGTGTTATCTATCCTAATTCTTCATTACATTAAGAGTCTGTTACCTGTGGTGATCTAATATACAGAGATGCAGAATAAAGAGTGCCAAGTAGTTCAAAAAACAGTCATCTGCATACAGTGCTACAAAAAACTGAGGAAACACTAAAAGCCCCTTCAGTGCAACAGGCAGTGTACTCCTTTTAGATTAGAAACATATGGCTTTGTTCATTTTCATTTTATTTTGTACAACATTCTGAACACACAAAATGCTAACTGCTAATTCTTAGAACATCTTTCTTTTTTAAAGATTTCCAAAGTCCTATAAGAAGCCAGCAAATTGCCCTGTACTTTCCATTTCCCACGCAGCCATGTTCACTTAGCAAACTGTCAGCTCAGTTCTTATTTGAACAGACAGGTTCCTGTTGATCATCATCTGGCACTCTCCTCTTCAAGGGGCTGAGCATGCTGCCTGTGTAACACACTAAATCCATGTACCTCTAGAAAACTTGCCAAGGAATTAAAACATGGCAAGGAGCTGAACTCAGGTCTGCACTTGGCCAGTTATTTGTTTTTAATTGTGTTCTTTATGTCTTGCTCCACCAAGAAAAATACCAAATTTCTTTCCAAATTTGACCTCTTCAGTATTCTTGTTGGGTACCACAAGACCAAAGAAAATAAAACTCAAGTAAGTGTGACACAGAGGGTTGCTAAATGTTTAAATATTAACTAACTAAACATGTAACTCATTCTTATAGAGAAAATACCATGAACTCTTTCCATCTTCAAAGGGAGATCACTGTAAAAATTGTTAATGTTTTGGGGAAATTAACATTTCTTCATTAAATAATCTTTCTTCTCAGCTTTCTTACTGCCTGCAAGCTCTTCATGGCCAACCCTCTTACTTGTTGAACAGGCTTACCAGCTGTGCAGCTATGGGTAATATTTCAAAAGTGCTTTACTGACTTGGCAACGCAAGTCCCATTTCCAAAAATGGCTCTGGCCCCTAAATGCCTAAGTCACTTCCAAAAGGAGACTTGGGTACTTCTGAAAATTTTACCATGCATAAATAATGACTCACAACAGAAGGAGAATAATTCTGGAACAGACAGCAAATCTTTGGCTGTGTTCACACAGACCCTTGTTCCGGAACAACGGAGGTTGTTCCGGAACAAGGTTTCAGCTGTTCACACGATGCACGGTTGTATCGGAACAATGGGAACCGTTGTTCCGATACAACCGTGTTGTTCCGAAACAAGTTAAACCTCATGCGAGGATGAAACAACGTCCTCGCGGAACAACTTGCTTCGGAACAATGCGTGTGAACGTGTTGTTTCGGAACAAGATGTTCCGAAACAACCGTTCACGCGGTGCCCCCTCAGCACCCTGGCCAGGGAACCCTCAGCACCCTGGCCAGGGTGCTGAGGGGTGTCCCTTGGCCAGTGCCTGCAGAGCGGAGCTGATCCTGCCGGCTTATAGCCCGGGTCGCGGCGGGTTTGGGGGCAGTCCGGGCTTTAAGCCAGCGGGATCAGCGCTGGGCTGCGCTGAACCCCGTTGGTGCCTGCAGCTCCGCTCTGCAGGCACCCGCGGGGTTCAGCGCTGGGCTGCTCCCCCGACACCGCCAGCGGGTCCGGGGCGGGAGGGCAGCCCGGGCTGCAGGCTGAGCCCGGCGCCCCGGACCCACCGGCGGTGTCGGGGGGGCAGCCTGGGCTGCAGGCTGAGCCCGGCTCCCCGGACCCGCCGGCAGTGTCGGGGGGGGGGGCAGCTCTGGCAGAGGGCTGAGCCACCCCACAGCAGCTCACCCCCCCCACCGGTGGCTGCAGCCCCCTTTCTGGGCTGCAGGGTGAGCCGCTGCAGCCCCCTGCAGCAGGTAACAAGACAGCACATTCACAGTGTGAACGTGCTATTTCGATTCCCACCCTTTTCCTTATTTCGAATTAACTTTTTGTTAATTCGAAATAAGTTGTTGCGGATTAGGGTTGTTCCGGTCTCTGGTTGTTCCGGAACAACCCTATATATAACGGGCTGTGTGTGAACACAGCCTTTGAGAAAACAGTAAACAGAAAGACTTACAAGCACCACGAACTGTTAAAACGCAGCAGCTAAGCAGAAGTTATCCAGAGGCACGGCCAACATCCTAATGACACAACATGAGACAGTCTACTACTATCAAGTATGATAACAAGTTGTTCTGTCAACAAAAATACTGCCAATCACTTAGCATGGAAGTCATTTAAAAATAATTTTATTTCACTTTTAGCTGAATCCTGACTTCTGTAAACAGTATGTGGTGCAGAAACCTCTTAGCCACAAAGGACTTAACTAAGAAAAGCAGTAAAGTTTAGATCAGGTGTAATTAGTATGTGTTTTCTAAACCCAAGCTTCTTAATGTAAAGGAAAGGTAACACTTTCAGTTCAATATTTGTTTCAGTTTTAGTCTTGGTTTGTCTTTCTCCTTATACACCGCACAGAGTCAATAAGGAAACAGACTGACTGACTCTACAGAAGAAAATTTAATATACACAGGATTCTATCAAAAGCACAAAGTAAAACTGGAAAAAAATTGTTTCGATTATAGTAATCCTCGGTGTTACTTAAAAATAATAGTAGGTAAACCACTTTCAAATGGAAATATAATTAAACTGATGTGATCACTGTAAATACCTGAGTAAAAACCAACTCAGTATTTCAGCAGTAAATTCTGGTCCTATACAAACAAATTCTCTCAACTCAAGACCTTTGAATTCAATATAGTCAAAAGATGGGGAAAATTCTGTTTTTTCTCCAAGAACACAACCGCTTCCAGTAGAGTGCAAACTAAGTGGCTTCAAGTGTAAATTAGGAGCTTTTGCTTTATTGTATACTTGCCTTCTGTTTATTTCATATGAAGCAAGTGGAATGTATTCAATAAAAGGCATTATTTGCTTTGTGTGTGTGTGTGCGCGCGCATGCGCACGCGCCCGCGTGCACATGTGTAATTTTTGAAAACTGCAATGTCTAAGAAGGAATAAATCTTTAATAGCCTCCAAATCATACAAAAGGTTTTTATTTAAATTATACATATCAGCTTATTGGAGCAGTTAGTTCATCTAGAAGGTTATTGACTGCTGTCTCCAAGATCATAATTAACATAATTCATTTTCAATACATTGAAGAGTTGCTTACTTATTTTTATATATGAGATCTGCGTGCATGTGCTAAACTTTTTAAAAGCTTATTAGTGTAACTTTTAAAACCTCATTAGTAAGTGTGACTATTTGCTTGTTTAAAACTTTAAAAAGTAAGGATTGTAAAAGATGTTTAAACATCTTTTACAAGGACCTGAGCGCATGCACAAGTTCTCTATATATAGACACACAAACACATAAGACCTTGCCCTTTTAACATCTGTTCTGATAAATCACAGAAGACTTAATTCAAAGGTCACCCGCAGTTTAGGATTTAAGGTACAGAATTTTGCATATCATTTCATTGTGTAATTTATTCTAATTTTTTGTCTAGAAAATATTATTTCTGTATAACGTGACAATGGGAACTTTGTCCTAAACATTTGACAACAATGTTATTAACACTCAAAAATTTAATGAAACATACAAAATGAAAATGACTAATATAAATGAGTCAAGCAACTATTTTCAATATATAAATTTTTTTCCTAAAAATACAGAAATGAATTACTACCTCCTTTGAGCAAGTCTTGCAAGAGTGACTTTTCTAATACCCAAGTTTTCAAACTATGACAACAAAAAAAAATGTGAAGTAGCAATGGGAGTCAAATAATGAAAGAGTAGAGGGCTGATAAATTTTCCCATCAGGACTGGAAATCCACTATTAGGATTGATTTGATCCCCACTAAAATCTCCAAAACATAACAACTTCTAATAATGTAAGGAAGCAAGTTTGGTGATGAAACAAAAGAGAAAATGTATTTGTATCTGAGTTCACTATTTTGTTCTGATACTAAATAGACCCCTTACATATTGCCCAAGCCCTGTTACTAGAGCAGGGAAGTCTGCCAGGGAAATCTAGAAGCTGCTCCATGCACTTTTCAAAAAGAATTTCAGAAAGGCGTGTCTACTTACTGACTTCATGACTTCTGCACAAGAAACAATAAATTATTCTAAAAATAGCATGGAAGAGTTGCAAGAAATAAATGCATATGTGAAGCTCCAAATTGGGAGTTCTGAAGACAGAGAATCATCAGCTCAAGATGAAGTCAGAAAAATTGAACTAAAATTGCTAGAAAATCCACAGAAAATAGAAAGACATAGAGCAAAGAGCAAAAAAATGAAATGTGAGATTACTGGATTTCACTGAAGGAGAGGAAGGAAACATGCTTTTTGTTATACATAATTTTTACCAAAATATCTTCGCAACAGAGCCCTCTGACCATAGATTTAAGTCAGAGTTAACTGCAGCCATTTCCCAAAGCCCACTGTTGCTAATAATAACAACAACAACAACAGAAAGCAAGAAAATCTTAAAATTCCAAGACAAAAAAGACTTCATTAGCCAGAGAAATGGACTTAATTTACAAAAAGCAAAAACAAACAAACCAACCTAATGTTCTTCTCCAACGTGTGCTCACTCAGAGGAGAATGCTACATAGAGTGTGATAAAGAGATTGAATAAGAAGAGAATATTCTTTGCTCTTTTATATTCTGCCCAACTTAGAGAACCTTATAGGAATCAAATTAAATTCTCCAGCAGTACAGAGGAGAAATCTCATTCCTAGACATCTGGGAAAATCAAAAGGTATCTAAATAACTAAAGCATGACCCCAAAAGATAGCCATTGAAAAGACAAGCCAGATGAGAGGAAGAGAGCTAAACTTTAAGAAGCTCATTAGTATGTGTGACCATTCTCTTGTTTAAAACTTTAAAAAGTGAGGATTGTAAAAGGCACTATAGACTGAAAAGAAAGAGTTGCAATATAAACATGTTTCAAATTTACATTTATACAATATCCTTATTTTATAAGGAAATTATTTAGTCTACACCCTGCCCCCATTAAAATCATATCATGCAAGGGAAACCTATCTCTACCTTCCCAACTTCTCTAATATGTTGTTCCACTCTGCTTGAATCTAAACAACTGCTTTGATTTGTTCTAACAGCCTGACATGATCCTATGACTTACACTTCCCTGCTTTTATTTAACTCCCATGCTGTAAATTCTCCATCTTCAAGTGTCTGAAGTGGGATTTTCTTTTAGAAAAGCTCACGCATTAAATAAATGTGTTAGTCTTTAAAAGTGCCACAGGACTCCTTGTTTGTTTTGAGAGAACTAGGAGCTTTAAGTCATCTTCCTTGGAAAGGAGGGACTGGATTGGCCTCTCTACCAAGACAAAAAAAGAATACTTAGTAATGGTGGGGATTCAGAGCCATCTACAGGCTAGTAGTCTCTGCTTAGTTCCTTGAGGGAAGTACTTGAAACGGTTGGTTACTTACCAGTAACCGTCCTTCTTCGAGATGGGCTGCTCACATACATTCAGTTACAGGTGTCTACGTGCCGCAGCGCACGGTAGCTCGGGAAGTCTTTAGCGTTAGCCTGTCAGGTCACGGCACACGGCCAATGCCCCCTCTGCACCGCAACCGCGGCTATATAGGTGACCGTGACCCTGACCCTCCCAGTTTCATATACCTTTGCCAACTCCGTTAGCGGGGACAGTGGGAGGGACCTGAATGTATGTGAGCAACCCATCTCTCAGGACAGTTACTGGTAAGTAAAGAACCATTCTCCTTTGAGCACTGCTCACGTCATTCAGTTACAGGTGACTGACTGCTAGTCGTACCCACAGTATGTATCGACTACCACATAACAGCCCTGCAGATCTCTTGGATCGGGACCTTGGCACGGAAGTGGGCGCTCACAGTCCCTGGGAGAGGCATGTTTGACCTTCCATAGCAGTCTTTAATGCGGTTCACAATCCATTTGGAGATGCACTGAGAGGACATTGGGGAGCCTCTCATGCGTTCAGCGACTGCCATAAACAATTGGGAGGTCTTACAGAAAGATCGCATGCACTCGATATAAATTAGGAGCACTCTCCTCACATGCAGGGTGTGCCACTGTCTCTGGTTTTCTGTCCTCTGGGGGTCGGGATAGAAAACCGGCAGGTAAATTTCTTGATTCATGTGGAAGGGAGTGGCCACCTTGGGCAGGAAGGAAGGATGGAGACGGAGGACCACCTTGTCTGGAAAGAATGTCGTATATGGGGGTTCGGAGGAAAGGGCTTCCAACTCTGAAACCCTTCTAGCTGAGGTGATCGCTACCAGGAAAGCCACCTTCCAAGACAGCCCAAGCAGTGGCTGAGTCCAAGGGTTCATAGGACAGCTCTGTTAAAGCCCGTAGCACAATGTTCAGATCCCACTGAGGGGTGGGTTTATGCAGGTGGGGAAAAAGCTTTTCCACTCCTTTCAGGAACCTATAAGAGATGGGTTGTGAAAAGAGCGGAGCCCCATCAACTCTTTGGTGAGAGGCCGAAATTGCCGCCAGGTGGACTTTTAATGAGGACAAGGATAGGCCATTTTCTCTTAAATCTAGAAGATAGTCTAAAGTCGCCTGTATTGGTGCGGAGATAGGGTCTATGTCCCTGTCATGGCAACAGGTGGAAAAGTGCCTCCATTTCGCCATGTAAGTGGACCTGGTGGAGGGTTTCTACAACTAACCAGGACCTTTTTAACCCTATCCGAGCAGCATCTCTCTTGTTTGCTGCGCCAGAGATCATCCAGGCTGTCAGGTCCAGGAGGACCAGCTTTGGGTGCCAAAGGCGACCTAAGTCTTGTGTTAGGAGGTCTGCCCACTGCAGGAGGTGGAGTGGAGTCCTCATGGACATGTCCTGCAGGAGTGGGAACCAGTGTTGTCTGAGCCAGTCCAGAGCTATCAAAATGATGTGTGCCCCATACTCAAGGACCTTCAATAGCACTCTGTGGATCAGGGGAATTGGTGGGAAGGCGTACATCAGAGCCCCCGACCTACTGAAGAGGAAGGCGTCGCTCCTCCCGACCCCCAAGGGAACAAAATTGAAGACATTTGCAATTTTGTGCTATGGCAAAAAGGTCCAGCTGGGGGGTTCCCCATCTGTTTTTCAGCAGGGAAAATACCTCACTGTGAAGGGACCACTTGTGATTCACAAGGGGTTTCCTGCTAAGTGAGTCCAACAGGCCACTGTCTACCCAGGACAGGTGTGAGGCAGTTGGCATAAAGTGATGATCTATTGCTAATTGCCAAAGCTTGCTCACCTCCTCGCACAGAGCCAAGGAGCAGAGCCCGCCCCTGCTGGTTCGTATAACACACGGCCATTGTATTGTCTGTGAGGACCTGGACCATCCTGCTGCAGATTTGGTCAAGGAAGGTCATGCAGGCCAATCTGATAGCCCAGAGCTCCTTCATGTTTATGTGGAGGACTCTGTCCTTGGGGTTCCAAACACCATGAGTGGAGAGGCCCCTGGATAGGTGGGCTCCCCAACCTGAGTCTGAAGCATCTGTTATCAGGGTCACTGAGGGCTTGGATTCCCTGAACGGGATACCTCCCATCGCAAAGCGGGGGTCCTTCCAAATTTGGAGGGATTCCAGGGCATACTGGGGGACTGAGAGTACCTTGTCCAGATGGTCTCTCCGTGGCCGGAACCTCATGGCGAACCAGAGTTGGAAAGGTCTCATCCGCAGGCGAGCTGTTCGGGTTACCGAGGTGGCAGCCACCATGTGTCCCAAGAGCTGCATGCACCGGCGCGCTGTGGTCAAACCGGGTGCTTGCAGTTCAGTGATGACGGTGCAAATGGACCGGAATCTTGATAGGAGCAAGGACGCTGTGCCCTGTTGAGCATTTAAACGTGCCCTGATGAATTCTATGTCCTGAGTGAGGCAAAGCTTGGACTTCTTTGAGTTTATACGGAAGCCCAGGAACTTGCACAGTTTCACTACCAGGTCGAAGTGGTTTTGCACCTGTCGACTTGACTTGCCCACTATGAGCCAATTGTCTAGGTAGGGGTAGATCCTTATGCCCCTCCTGCGTAGAAATGCTGTGACTGGTGCCACGCATTTTGTGAACACCCTGGGAACTAGCGATAACCTGAAGGGGAGGGCGGTGAACTGGTAGTGGTTTCGTGCCACCAAGAACCTGAGAAAACGTCTGTGGTGGGGTCGGATGGCTATATGAAAGCGTCCTTTAAGTCGAGGGCTGCAAACCAGTCTCCTGGGGTCAGGGAAGGAACAATCTGGGGTAGGAAAACCATGCGGAACTTTATTCTCTTTATGTATTTGTTGAGTGCTCTGAGGTCTAGAATAGGCCGCAGGTCCCCATTGGGTTTGGGGACCAGAAAGTAGCAGGAGTAGAACCCTTTGCCACGGTCCCGTTTGGGAACTTTTTCTATGGCCCTGAGAGAGAGTAGCTTTTGGCATTCGGCCTCGAGCCTGCCCAGCAGTTCCGGATTCTGTGGTGCTGTATGAGGGTGTGGTTTTCCTGTCACGAGGGATTGAAAGAAACTGGATATGGTATCCTAGTGCCACTGTGTCGAGAACCCACTGGTCTGACGTGACGCGGGTCCACCGGGGGGAAAAGTGGCGGAGGCGGTGGGGGGAGAACCGGGGCCCTGAAGCGCTGCCCTCGAGGGGACCATCAAAAACACTGTTTACAGCCAGATGAGCGGTCAGATCCCTGTCCACGCTGTCCAGACTGCGAGGCACTGAGTTTCCTTCCTTTACCTAATCGGTTCTTGTCTTTGTCCAGGTCCCCAAGATGACATTGGGGAAATTGGACGGATCTTGGAAACTGACTGTGCAGTTGCAGCTGCTGCTTTAGTTGCTGTAACTGCTGCTGGAGTTGCTGATGCGTTCTCGATGAACGCCTGGTGGGTTATGGAGTGTATATCCTGAGGGATCAAAGCGTGGCCTTCGAGTCTTTCATGCCATGCAGCTTCGCGTCTGTGGAAGAGGCAAAGAGGTCAGGGCCCTCAAAGGGGAGGTCCTGAATAATATGTTGCATCTGCGTGAACAGGCTGGAGCCTTGAAGCCAGGCCAACCAACGCATGATGACTGCGGAGGCCAGCGTGTGGGCCACCGTATCCACTGTGTCCCAGGCTGCTGCTAGTGCATCCCTGGATGCCCTTTCTCCTTCCTTGAGCACTACCTCAAAGTCTCTTGGGCACTCCTCGGAGACAGTCGTGCAGAGGTTTTGCATGGCCTCCCACAGGTTGAAGATGTAGTGTGTCATTAAGGCTGAGTGGTTGGAAATATGCAGCTGGAGGGCAGCGGAGGAGTAAACCTTCCTCCCCAGGAGGTCGAGCTTCTTCGCCTCTTTGTTCTTGGGTGTGGAGCTCGGCTGCCCCTGTCTCTCCCTTTGGTTTACCACATCAACCACCAGGGACCCTGGGATGGGATGATGGAACAGAAAGGAGAACCCTTCTGGGGAGACGTAGTATTTCTTATCTGCCACTTTGGACACTGGCAGGATCGAGGAAGGCGTTTGCCAGCGTTCCTGGACAATGCGAAATACCCCTGAATTCAAGGGGATAGCGACCTTAGCTGGAGAGGCTCTACGGCACACATCAGAAAGGGAGTCATCCTACTCCTGGATCACCCCCAGCTTCAACTTAGGTCTGCTGCCATGTGGTGGAGGAGGTCCTGCTCGATGTGGGGATCTCCCTCGCAGTCGCAGACATGTCAATCAGGCGTTCATCAGGTGAAGAGGATTGGGCCCGAGACCTACTACATTGTCTAGAGTCAGAATCAGGGTCAGGTTCACCATCGGAAAAATCCGAGGACTCTGGCAATGGTGACCAAGCGTAATGGGAGGAGACATCATCTGTTGTCACGTTCAGCCAGTCGAGAGTCCATCCATTGTGAGGTGATCTTGCTAGAGGCGTGGGTACCATGGGGGGAGCGGAGGCTTCTCCCTATGTCCGCGGTCTCCTTGAGCTTGAAGATATGGAGCTCTTTCGAAGCCTCTTCCTCAGATGCTCCTTCTGGGGGGAAGGAAGGAGTCCTCGGAGGACAATCTGGAAGACCTTCCTCCCGATGTCCGGGAGCCTGGTACCGAGAGCTCTTCAGAGGAGCGGTGGAGTAGAGTTTCTTGCCCCTCTGTACCGGACTGTGGTAGTGAAGGAGGGCTGGGAGGTGCCATGCTGGCACCCGGTGTCAGGCTGCTTGTCGGTACCGGGTTGGAGAAGGGCATAGAGCTGCATGCCGGTACTGGCATCGACGTGATTGGCGGTACCAGGTTCAGCGGTACTGGAAATGATGGCACTGGAAGTGGCAGAACCGGTGACGGTGCTGGGCTTGCCAGCGGTACCGGGCTTGCCAGCGGTACCATAGGGGACGGTACCAGGCCCTGTGATGCTGATGAGGATGGCACTGCTTTTGTCCTTTTCTTCTTCTGCACCAGGGCTGGATTTGAGTGCCCGTGACAGGTCATCAGGGTTGCCTCTGCCAGTACCCTTCTCGCGGCAGCTGAAAGGCTACCCGGTGACCGGCGAGGTTGGCGCTGAGGCGGTACCATAGCGGGTCGGGATTTTGAGCCCAGTACCGATGATTGGCGGGAGTCCTGAGTCTGGGCCGATCGGGGATCTGGCGGGGCGCTAGTGGCTCGGCCTGTCTCGGGGGTGGTGGCTCCACTCCCCGAGATCAAGAGGAGGCGACGCTCCCTTTCTAGCCGAGTCCTCCGTTTGAAGGACTGGCAAATGGAGCACTCCGCCGCAAGGTGGGACTCACCCAGGCAAGCGAGACATTTCTCGTCCGGGTCGTCCATCAGAAAAGCCTTGCAGCATCCTAAGCACGGCTTGAAACTGGGCATCTCAAATTTCGCACAAAAGACAGGTACTTGCGTTTTGCAAGATTACACTGATCCGAAACTAACGCTGATGGCAGAAAAAGGAACTGGGAGGGTCAGGGTCACGGTCACCTATATAGCCATGGTTGCGGGATGGAGGGGGCATTGGCCGTGCGCCCTGACCTGACAGGCTAACGCTAAAGACTTTCCGAGCTATCGTGCACTGAGGCACGTAGACACCTGTAACTGAATGATGTGAGCAGCACTCAAAGGAGAAGGAGCTATTATAACCATAAAAGCAGTAAAGCATAATACAAACCCTGGAGTCCTGCGTAAGATATTTATGGGAAAACAAGCATGCTACAACGTCAAGCCTTGGGCAACCCACATCTCTACAATTTCCATCCCTCAGACCAAACTTTTTCCCTGGAAGAGAGGCTTAATTCTGAATGGCCACAAAAAGCTACCAGAGCAATAGAGTCATATCATGACTTAGGAAAAAGGCCCCAAAAATTCAAAAAAATGTTAGAAATTTTGTAAACACTTAATCAACTTCAAAAAATTCAAGTTGAAAGTACTCTCATAATCCTTCAAAATGCTGAAAAAAGATTTTCTTTAAGGAGATACAAATATCATGATATTTACAGATATACACAAGTCAGAATGTAACTATAACAAACTCTAGAAATCTTACAGGATACTAAAAGGAAGGTGAACAATCATTAATCACAGAGCATGCTAGAACTCTGGACAAAAAGACACTGCTGCAGAGACATGGGTTATTATGATCAAGGCACAGTAAAAGTGAGTGAGGAACAGGGCCAGCATGTGACAGAAGCCATGGCACATGCACTGCTCTTGCAGCTCGAGGCCCCACTGCAGGCGGGTCCAGTGGGGCAGTGGGAAATGGGAAGCAGCTGCTGCGCCAAAGGGCTGGAGGCCCTGCTAATGTGACAAGGTGAGCATGCCAGCTTTGGCACACGTGCCAGGGGTTGCTGACCCCTGGATTAGGGTGTCTCTAAAGCAGTTAGGAGAATACATGAACAGAAGCAGGCAATAAGGAAGACCAGATTTACCACAATTTGGTGGGGAGGGTCATCTAGTAACTTGCTATTTTAAGGTTTCTACATCACATTGTCAGGCATCATCAGCTTAACATCACCTAAGCACCTTTTATTATCAAAGTGCCAAAAAGTATTGCATTAAAAAATACAATTAGACTATCAAGACTTCTGGTGTTGAGTTAAATTAAACATATCAAACAACAGCAGCTGGAAAACATGCTGTTACCAGCATATAATTGTTAAATACTTCTAAATGTTATCTTTAAAAATATCTGTCATGGGTTTTTGTTTGGTGATATGGGGATTTTCTTAAGACAATTATAGAAAGCTTGATTCAAATTCTGAAGTAATATCTGATAGAAACTTGCTTGTCCCTACACTCAACTTGCCTTTGTAACCCAGGGCAGGCTGGCTGAACAAGGCTTAATTCTATACCTTCTATACCTAGGGGTTTCCCAATAATGCAGCACAACCAACTGGCTCGAGCCCCATCCAGATTTCTGGGAATCCTGCACTGTTTCCTGGGCACCCCAAAGGGGTAAGGCTTCCCCACTCATAAGCACAAAACTAAGTGTAGTAAACAGAACTTTTAATAGTAGTAAAACAGAATGCAAAAGGCCAAATAACAGAGACCAGCACTAATCTAGAAAATCAGTATAGACTGAAGTTCCCAACAACTCACACCGCATAACAGAATATACAAACTTAATTGCAAAACCGGCACTGATCTGGAGAATCAGTGCTAACTCGCCTCTCAACCAAGGTTAGGGCTGATAGGGAGTGTCTTTCACGCCAGCTGTCCACCAACACCACCTACCGGCCATCCATCCAATAGCACCATCCCTTGGCTCTGCCCACTGGCTCCACCCACTGGCCACTCACACCACCCAGCTCACTGCTGGCCACTCTCACTGTCCACTGGCTCCACCCACTGGTCTCTCAGGCCACCTAGCTCACCGCTGGCCGCTCTCACCATCTGCTGCTCCTCTTCAGTAATTTCAGCTCAGAGAGAGAAGTTCCCTCTCTCTAGTAATCTCAGCTCAGGGTGTTTGCCTCTCCAGTGATGTCACCTCTTAAACATTAAGTAGTTGCAAACACCTACTGTCCTTAACATAACAAAAGGGGGCCTCAAAGAAGCCCAGCCAGATCTATGATTTGACAGGGGAGCTGGGGTGAGACAGGAATGTCTCCAGCATTTTTGCTTCAGAAGGAGCTAATACAAAACCCCACCCCTCTTCCCTTTTCCAGGCTGAAATATACAGTTGCCTTTCCTACAAGCCTCTTTTTAACTAAGGGTAGCTTTTACCCCTTAACTAACCCAAACAGATTTGGAACAAGTAGAGAATAACAATTCACAGAAAGACAGTATTTCATATTTCCCCTTAGTAGAATTATAGATATTGGCAGATTTGTGATCATGTTAACCCCAACTACCATTACCCACTATGTCCTGCACCCAGTATGCTAATACCTAATTGTGCTCTTTTGTGTTCATGCTAATACAGGACCCATGCAGATTAGAAGCCCCCCTTCAGAAGCTGTTAGGCACAGCTTCTAAGCCTGCCTTACACCTTTTTCTGACTCAGTGTATGGTCTATTTATAACATTCCAAACTCTTTGTATGTCATGTCCTCATACTACACTGCAAAAGATCTGTCTTGCTGGTGGTGCTACATATGCCAATTAAAACAACAGCCTTGCATACATTTAATTTCATATTCAATGTGTTCATTCAAACTGTTCTTTAAAATTATCAGAATGATACCCCAAAGAGTCCTAATAGAGAAACAAAAGCCACATGGGTACAGCTACTTCATTTTAAAAGATTAATTTCAAACAGCCTCTATCTTGACTGCAACATTACTTTTGTGAAGAAAGGGAATCTTGTAGCCCAGTGTTTCTCAGCCTTTTTAATTCTAGGGACCAGCTGGCAATCTTCCCAAACCACAGAGCCGTAACTACTGTTTATGGTGCCCCTTACAATGATTGGTGCCTGAGGCAAGTGACACAGAATGCACCCTTTAATGGAGCGGCTCCATAGAGCTGCTCCAGAGCACCTGAGGAAAAGCCCCACTTGCCCCACCATAGTTACAGCCCTGCCAAACCATGTCAGAGAAATCTCAAGGATCAGAGTTGGTTCAAGGACCTGTTATGGAGAAACAATGCAGTCAACTACAATTACAGATTTAGAGCATTTCCTTTAAAAATGAGAGTCCTGTTGCACTTTAAAGACTAACAAATTTCTTTGGGCATAAGCTTTCATGGGCACCAGCCCACTTTGTCACATCTATCTTATGTTGGAGCCCATGAAAGCTTATGCCCAAAGAAATCTGTTATAGTCTTTAAGGTGCCACAGGACTCTCGTTTTTGCTGTATACAAACTAACATGGCTACCCTCTGGAAATTTTTGTGTTGCAACCAGTCCATGAGGGTAGTTGCAACACAGACTATGCAGTTTCTGTAGTTTTCCTGGAATAGCAACCATTTCCAGCTAGTTTCTTCAAAGGCACTGAACTTTTGGTCACCTTATGTACAAAAAGAACCCAATACGCAAGAATAGGAAGGCATCGCCTGGCTCAGCACACCTGATGCAGATGCTTTTAGTCCATCTCAATATTTCCACACTATATTTAACCAGACCCCTAAACCCCTTCCCTTCCAAAGGAACAACTATTTCAAAGTTATTTGTATTCTTTGTTCACCAGCTTTCCACTATAATATATTCCATATGTTTATTGCCATTTACAGAGGAAAAATTCTGCTTTTAGTCCCTGCTCGTGCTTACTACCCTCTTTTTTATGACAGGCTACCTACTTTTTGAAACTTTCACCATTGTTAACAATTTATCTTATGCAACTATCACTATGAACGAACTATGAAGTCTGTCAATTTTGAAAATTTCACAAAGTATCTATTTTTACAAGATTTGAGCCAACCCCTTTTTGTTGAAAGTTAAATTATCGATACCTGTTATTACTTTGGTTGTCTTATGTTTTGCCTTTCTAAAGCAGCACCTGCCTTGTAGTATAATGATCTGTTACATACGTTGAGGAGTCCGTGATTTTGCAACCCTATAATTTGCTATGGAATTCACTCAGTGACACAGAACTGAGTTCCAGCTCCTCAGCTTTCATTTTAAAAATAATGTTTCTGGATCAGCTAGAAAGAGAACTTGAAAAACACAAACCAAGGGGAAACCAATACAGAGATACTTGCCTGAGTCTGCAGAGTACATAAAAGTAAAGTTCTAAGAATGTGAACTGTCCCATTCATAGTAAATATGGATTCATGCTTTTCATAATTTGTGCATTTTCCCATTATTGCATAGAAGTCAGCTTTTTTGTCAAGAACTTAACCATTTTGCTGCAAGCAGGAATCCCAATACTCCCCCACACACACACACACAGCAGGACATGCCTATATTTGAGTCCTACTCTACCTCTCCCTACAAGAAGTTAATTGAATTACAGTGCAAACTTCCTGCATTGCTCCACAGAGCTAGGCAGCAATGGATCAGAAAGGCAGAAGTAGAGTTCAACTCACAGCCTACTCTGGAGAACCACAAGCACTGACTGGTGAGTTAGATGACCTAGAAAACAGCACAGCTGCTGAGACCTGCTCAACTAGTGACCTTAGCCACTGTAATCAGCTATCAATTTCCCCCTTTTCTGGAGTACACTAGGAAAAGAAATTCTGAACTAGGTTACTGGAGAATGTCATGAAAACAGAGGCTTGGTGCTGGACCACCTCTGGACCACAAGGAAAAAAACTATCCTCAAAAATGGTCATAGCTGAAAATTATCAATGACAGATTTTACTTACTTCTTATATTTCAACTGGGAGTGCTTATTTGCATGCAGATGGGATGAATAGGGATTAGAATACATTTACATTGTCACAGAATGTAGAGGTCACTGCTGTTGAATTTGGTCCCATTGTGCTATAGTTATATATTGCATTTAAATAACACTTTTCCTCCAAGGCTCTCAAACTCCTGGTAAAATGTACTAAAAGCTACTCTGTGTGAGATAAGGAACCATTATCTCCATTTTAATGTATGGATAACTGAGGCACAGAAGGCTAAGTGACTTTTCCACAGTTACACTGAAAGTCTAAGGCAAAAACAGGAAAAGAACCCAAATCTCTTAGCATTCAACCTTCCCACAATATCATAATCCCATCCATCTTTCCCACAGCATCTTAAATAAGACCAAACAAGAGCCTTAGCAATCAATTTATTTATTTGCAGCCATTTCTACTGCACTCATTTGTAAGTGTTTGCCACAGTAAACTAACAATGTCACTGCTTTGGTATCTCTTTAACAAATCCTATGAGGGTTTTGTTCCCGTCTTTTTCTAAAACAAACACTTACTGAAAGACACGTACAAGCACCTACAGGTTATAAGATATAAATGGTTATATAAAAGTATGATATGATTAAATCACTTTAATTCAGCCTTGAAAATAAACAAAATAGATTCATTATAAATGTATAAACCCACAGTGGGTAATAAAACACTAGGAGCACCAAAAACCCCTTCCTTTAAGTCCCTTTCTCTCAAGATCTAACCTTCCATAAAACTCTCCAACCAGTCATGTCTGTTTAGAGCAGACTCCTCATTTACTTTTTCTCACAACTATAATTCTTGTCAATTTGCATTATACATGGCTCAGGAGATGGTTAAATGGGATACAGAGCCTTTCACCCCTAGGTCACCAGTTCAAATGCAGCTCAGGTTGGTAGTGACCAAAACCTGATACCAACAGATGGCTGTATGGGATGCATTGCAAACCTTGATTCTGGCAATGTAAAATAATGCATATTTCAGACCATTACTTTGCATTATCTTAAAAGGTGATGTCTACAGGAGGAAGTAAACAAGCTTCTGTCTTTTTGACTTGTTTATGATGTATAAAGAAATCCTAAAAGGATTTTGTCCTAAAACAAAGAAATGCCACACCAATTTTTCTGTTTGGTTTTTACATTAGAAATTCTGCTCTTGTCTATGCTTCTATGGAAACTGAAGCACCGGTGAAATTACATCATTATAAAAGACTAAAAGCTGAGCAACTGAGAAGGGAAAGTATTTTTATTAGTTTTTTGGTTTTGTTAACATTTTTAATGTTAATATCCAACAAACTCTTGTGAGAAAAACACAGAATCAACTCTCTTATCTTGTCAATTAAAGGATGAACACTTTACAGTACACATCTCTGACAAGCTTTTCCTGCAAAAACAGGGAAGCCCAGATTTGACATTCCTGATACTTGTATTGATTAAATTTTTTTTTTAAAAAAAGGCAACTTCAGACCTCCTTTATGCATCATAGGAAAAAAAGAGAGGACAAATCTAATTTTTAAAAAATCCATAGAATGCAGCCCTTAAGCCAGTGAAATATCCTTCTGCTACAATACATGCCCATAAATTGAATAATAGTGAATAAACTATCCCATACACCTTTACATCGCCCTGTGAAAAAAATTACATCTCATGTTTCCAGGAATTCCTACTAACATACTGTTTTTGAGTGCCCCTCAGTTTATGCTGTGTAGGTTTTCAGCAAGTTTTAATGTTATAAATATGCTGATACTATAAGCGTTAGTTTGGACTATGTATAGTTTTTTGATAGTTATATATATACTGAGTTATTTGTAATTATATTGGGTTACTGGTACATACCATGAGTTTGGAACATATGAAGCTTATGCAGACATTACAGTCACACATCTGCTGTTGTAAAACTCAAAGACCACAACATTAAAAGTCATGTCATCATGTCTGCTTCACACAGATAAGGGAAGAGTCACTAAAGTCAATGAGACCAGAATTATTGGAGAGAGGTTAAGAGAACCATAACACTAGCCACGTGAAAACCCCTCCAACAGTACCACTTCGGTATTTAGGTGTATGCTGTCCATGCTCTGGCAAGCCACAGGAAATTTCCACCAGGATTAATGTCATCTTCCACAGGGTACCACTCCATGCCTTCTATGCTTGCCCACAGAAGGAAGGAGTCATAAGGAAGTAACAGACACACAGTTAATGACTGAGGCATGCTACAAAGAAAGGAACCTGAGCAGCAGTATAAAGATGCTCTAGACCTCCAGAGGATTCCAGTACAGCTCAGAGGACATTGATGCTATTGGCTGACGTCCCCCCTCAGGCCTCTTTCTACTGGGAGGATGATGATGTGTCCTGGCTACCCCCTCACTCTGGAAGGCTGATACCTCTGTAATCCTACTATTCTTGACTTGCAGTTTCCCATATAACAGTTCCTCTCCTGCAGATTTTTTCCAGAGGAGGTGATACAGCCATATAAATCTTGAGTTCCAAAGGGACAGCCGTGTTAGTCTAGTAAAGCAAAAAAAGCAAGGAGTCTTGTGGCACTTAAAGCCTAACAGATTTATTTATCACATGAAGTTTCGTGGGAGAAAATCCCACTTCATCCTCTTCAAAACATCTGACGAAGTAGGATTTAAGTGCCACTATAACCCTTTAGATGACTGATGATTATTTTTAACTTTGAAGAATACTGACCACCTCTCAACAACAGGGAAAAAAACAATAAACACCAAAGAATCAATGGGAGTCAACCTATAAAAATAATGGCTTATCCAAAATCAAAATACTGTTAACTGCTATTGTAGCTTACTCACATAATCCCTCCATGATTCCACTCAATAATTTAATATCCCTGTCAAATACAAAGCCAGACTATGCCTGTCTTGTGCACAAATGCAAGGAAGCGAGGGAATATGATCACTTTAACTAGCAGACATAACTACTGCGGGGCAACTGGGGCTTTGCCCAGGGTGTGCTGGAGTGGCTCAATAGAGTCACTCTAAAAAGGTGCTTTTTGCGGTGCCGGTCTGAAGCACCGCTAATTACAAGGGGCGTGTTCTGATCAGAACTAGTATGCTATATCACCCTTCCCAGTGTGCATGGGGCAGCAGACTCTGCAGAACAGCTGCATCTATACCAGGCTCAAGGAGGCAAGAAGTGGCACCTGTACATTACAGAGCAAACTCTATAATGAGTATACATCCAGGGCAGTTTACTGCCTCTTCTCAGAACAGTGGGTGGGAAACTGTGACTCAGAGAGTCCGTCTCCATGCTGGCTTGCTCCAAAAGCATGGCAATAACATTCTGTACCACACTACAAACCAGTGATCTAACCCACAGATAGATCCACACTAATCGAACTCATGATATCTAGAGAACATCCTTTAGAGCTCACATTTTTGTACAGACAGCAAAGAGAAAATTTTTGCATGTTACACTAATTGCTTTAAATAAATAAGAGACTAGCAAAACTTACAGGCTATGTCTACACTTACAAAATTAATTCAAAATAGTTATTTTGAAATAACTACTTCAATTTTAATTCAAAGTAACTATTTTGAATTAGCATTACTTCAAATTTATTATTTTGAATTAGAAGTTCAGTGAAGACTCTCTATTTTGAAATAAGGTAGGAGTTATTATTTTGAAGTACAGAGTCTTCACTAGACTTTTTAATTCGAGACGTGGAAGGCAGGCAAGAGAACAGAGCCATTATTCCTAAATAAGCCTATTCCATGGCTTAGATTGTTTTATTTTGAAATAATAATTTTGATTTAAGCACTATTTTGAAATAAAAGCAGGTTTTATTCTTTCAGAATAGCACTTTGTTATTTTGAAATAAAGAAATGCTTAATTCAAAACAACAAAATGCATGCATGGACAGGAAAAAAGTTATTTAAAAATAAGCCTCCTTATTTCAAAATAACTTCTAAGTCTAAACATACCTATAGATGATTTTTGGCACAAAGGGGAGATATATGCGAAGTCAGTCATCCTTCCTTCTTTAACTGTAAATTTGTTTTTCATGTACTGTGATAGATTAGCAGGTATTAATGCACCCAAAAGGGATCATTATTTTATCGTTTTTACTAAATTCTCTAAGGATCTTTTATTCTTGCTCCTTAAATTGTTTTAAAGTATTAATAAAAGTTTACACTCCATAGTCTAATACATTTTCACTGCATGATCTCTGTTTCAATAAAAATGGTTTTCTCAAGTTTCTTAAATAAAATCCTAAAAATTGCTTTATTTTTCATGTAACATCTGTTAATTTGCAATGGCATACTTGAAACAAAGGCAAGGAATGTTGAAAAGACCTGATTATATGATTCACTATGTCTTGACCTTCCTCATCTTTATCAGTCTGTCAATAGTTGTAAAAGACAAATAGATGAACCCATTCATTAAAAGTTACACTTCAGTTACTGAAGGAAATTCACTCACCTTTTTACCTTCATCTGCTCTTTTAGTTTGCTGTACATTTCTAGCACTGAATAAAACAAAAACATTAACCCATTTAGAGCTTATTCCATATTAAGTATTCTATTCCATAAGAAAAAGAATACATACTTTAAAATGAAAAGTATACATTTATTGTAATCAGATTCACTTGCATACTTTTCTCAACATTTAAAAACAAAGACAACTAAAAGTAGCAAAAATAAGGTTCCAGAAAGCAGATTAAGGGGAGAGGGGGGAGAGAACTATTTAAGAGAAGCAATATTAAGTAGTAAAGAACTTAAAAGTGGAACAGTAGATTCAAACATTTGTCAGTGTAAACACACTAACTTTTGTTTAAACATCTGTCATCCAAACATGTTCACAGCACACCATAAAAAAAAATCTTAGGCATTTCATATGGATTATTAGTGAACGGGGTTAGTTAACAGAAAGGCAACAGTACCATCTACTGTCACTACCATTAGTCACAAAAGAAAGGTTACATAGTACAAAGAACAAAGTTCAAACCTATCTGCCAATATCATAAACAGGAGTCACAGCTGATATAGATGCACAATATGAAATGCAATGTTTTCTACCCAGGTGTGAAACAATGTCTCAAGAAGATGACATTCAAAGTATGCTATTGCAATACTTCACAAAAATTGAAAAATTCTATTACATATAATGTTCACAAACTTTTTAATGTTTTCCTTTAAACTTTTAACAATACAGAAATAAATATTAAACAAAAATTTCAGTTGTTTAAATGCAGGCATATTTATTGTCTGATAAAAGTACACATGCTTAATTTTTTGTATGATCCATATCTTCTCATTGTTAGCTTGCAAACAAGACTGTATGATTACCCTCTAGCTACTACAGAATAAATATACAATAATGAGCTGTATGTTTGGAAATCTTAGTAAGATCTAAATAACTCCTCTGCTGAATCTCATATTACCCAACATTGAAACATGTGGAAAAACTTAAAATTTCTGTTGCTTTTTGGTTACAATGATTTATCTCCTTTTTAAATTACCATTGTATCTAACCCAATGTCACTACTGCACACATTTGTAACTCACCTGGAAGACACAACTGTAGTTTTTCTACTACTGTAGTAATATTCCGCTGCTGAATTCTACATCGGATGATTTCCTCTGTTTGGGCTATCACCTTAGATATTTTGTAAAAAATACAATTAAATTATGCAAACAAATTTAATTTGCTGCAAATATTCAATTACGCATATAAGAAGGACCATTTTCTCACCTCTTTCCCAGCATCTTGAAGCCTTCGGTTGGTATCAGTAACTTGGACCTTAAAAATAATTTCACCTTTGTCAGACAAATATGCACATATTGCCCTGATGTAACTGCTCACCCTTGTAATTAGATCATGCTTCATGAGAAATTTAGAACAAAGAAATGCAAATTCAAATTAACTCTACAGCTTGAACTTGAACTTTTGATCGCAAAGGGCTTTTGTTAACTTCAATTACTTATGACAGTTCTTTCTAACAGATTCTGTGGCAAACTTCTCAAATTTACTTGGGATTTTTGAACTTTACTTGTTTCTGTAGGTCTGTCAAACAATTCAAACCATTGACCCAATTGACCACTGGTCCCTTTTTGATAACCTCAATGAGCTCTATGTGCCATTCATTGTCTGTAAGAAATGGTGATTGCATTTTATGGTAATTAAACATTCATAGTTTGCTGAATGCAAACACTGGGTGGTTGATTAACATCAAACGTGGAAATCTCCAAACCACAGCAACATTTTAATGCTGCAGGTGCAGGCAAAGCTCAACCTCAGATTTTCCCACATATTAAGTGACTCATTAGGTCATCATAATAAGGAAGCACATTCTAGTTTATTAAAAATCTCATTAATTTCCAACCAAAGATGCTCAATGACCTCATTGATGCTGTATTTGGTCTCTTGTTATCTGAATATCCTTTATATAATGCTTTTCTAATCATAACCTCTGGTGAACTACGCTCATTCTGTCTGGTGTGCATATTTTGCTCTCCAAAGTGTAAAGAGAGCTAAAAGGGACAGGTCTGACAATTCACTATTCTGCATTCTGACTCCTGAATAAACCTTAGCTCTCACTTCTAATGCCTACGACTGACACTTTTAGGGAGCACATCTGCACTTTTTAAAAAATGTGAACTGCAAATTGAGGTTTTATAGGACCACCAAGATTTCTAGCTATTTTTTCTGAATCTGAAATTGAGAGGTCAAATACATAATTTGGTAATTAAAGTGAAGAGCAGTCCAAGATCTATTATAAGAAATATTGTTTTTACTAAAAGTTTACCTTTTAATACACTCCCCAGAATTACTAAATAAAATGGCAAATAGATTTTGGCAACATTTGTAAAAAAAATTATTAATGCAGAAATCAAAAAATGAGACCTAAAAATATATTAACAAAGTAAATTTATTATTATTGTAAACAAGACATTCCTTCCTAAACACCTATACAATTTCTGAAAATTTAATTGCAAATATCAGGATGTGCGCACACATCATAAAAATCTTAACCCTTAAGAAAGAAACATTCCATCTATTATTAATCAAAGGCAACAATGTACAGAAGTTTAAATAGTAACTTCTTACCTTTAATTTTTCTGCATCAGCCCTTACTTTGAGTAGTTCTGTAATAGCATCCACAAAGCCCTGATGGTGAAAATTACACATCTTTTCTATCTCCCTGTCATGGTTACGTATGCAAGCATCTAGTTTTTCCATAAACCTTTGGTGTGCATTTGGCTGGTCATCATATACAGATCTGTTAAATATAAATTACAAAACAGAACTTTCTTTTTTATCAATAGTTTAATACAAAATGTAGAAATCTTTACTGAAATTGTAAGGGTTAACCTTTTAAATTCAAACTTGATATCACTCCATTGAAATTATTCAACAAAAGACACAATCCAAAACCGAGCTCTGTATCTGGCCCTTTATGGCATTAATCCAGGTGCTTAATCAGTTACATTACAGTTGACCTCAACCTCACTAGTCTGTTACACATGCCCTTATGCTCAAATATGGGTGCAAAATAATCAGTTTCTCTAACTACTTCAAATGTCCTGGGTCACTTTTTCAACAAATTCCTCTGTTCAATATAAAGAAGAGCAAACACACATATCTAGTTTTCTAATATGCCTAATAGCAGACTTGCCTATTAAATACATTTTTCATATTGCTACCAAACCACAATCAAAAATTATGCTGCATCATTCAGGCCCCTACTGGACTATAATCAACAGTGACTAATAAAATGTGATCTTCTGCCTCAAAAAAATAATTTATATATTTTTCCAAGAATATGATAGAGATAATACTTTAAAACAATGATTCCTAAAGATACCACCTAAATCTCTTGCAGAAGTGGTCTAATTTTTAGAAGTAGCAAGCTACCATCTCTCCTACTGAAGTCAGCACTTTTGATAACCAGGCTGTTTAATTTACGTTCCTAACTGTGAATTTAGCTTCTTGATTGGGCATGCAGTTTGAAAATTTTTGCCTTGGAATTTCACAGACAATTAAGGAAATTAGGTTCTTCTTCCTGAACTGCTTAAATCCAACAAACACCACACAGCTGGAACTAAGATATAAAAGCAAAGTTGAGAATGTGGCTTGTTAGTTCCACCATATGTTTTAATAATATTTGGTTCTGGAGGGGCCAGGTTTATGCAGGGATAGGGGTTGTTTGGTTGGTTTGTTAATTCTTTGAAGGTAGAAGTAGGATTTACAAGACTCTTGAAATCTGTTTTAAGGAAGAACTGAAAGTGGGGCTCACTGAATTGGCTCAGAGAGTAGTAACTACATGAAAGAAGGCAGAGACATGAGAAGAGGCCAGGGATATAGCACTGGTCTACAGTGCAGTGCGATTTCAACAGCAGTTGAAGGGAGATATGCAAATTCCTTAAAATTCCTTGTGCATCTTCCTCCACCTGTCTACTACCTACTTAACACAGGGTGCCCACAGTGTTGACTCAACAGGACATGCTTTCCCGTTGAACCAGCACTATGCTTCTTGCCAGGTAGGTCTTAGCCAATCGACCCCTGCCTAATTCTGAGTTCAACTGAGCATGTCTTTATGGATACTCAATCAAACTTGCATAATCAATGCTACACTGTTGGCACTGCTGCCGACAGTTCAGCCTTGCCCATAGTGTATGTTTAATCTTTAAGCTTCAGCAGAAAGGCCATGCAAAGAGAAGTGAAAGATATTGGCAGATGAACAGCAGAGAAAAGGACATGTCCTTAAATCTGATCAGAATAGGGAGAGAAAGACAATCAAAGGATTAGAATGGGGACTTGACATGGTCACAGTGGCAGGTGAGACAGGTGACTGTTGGAATGCCAATACTGATGGGGCAACACAAAAGTCAAGGAAGCCAATGAGAAAGTTTTAGTACTGTCAACCCCAACAGTTCAAAAATCATGAGTCAAGCTCCCAAAAATCAAGAGATTACTTAAAAATCATGATTTTTTAAAAATTGAATTATTTTAACTTGCCTTCTAATTTTTGAGCATTTTCAGGCTTTTCTTCACAATCAGGAGGGATTTTTCCTCTCCCAAAAGAAAAGCTGAGATCCTCATGCAATTATCTGACTTGGACTTTAATGAAAAACATTAAGATATTGTAACTTGGACAGAATTTCTGGAAGCACACAAAAACAGACTGTCCATAGTAGAACCCCAGTGTTATGAACACCAGTCATCTGACCAGGCAACCACACACCTCTACGGGAACCAGAAGTATGCAATCAGGCAGCAGCAGACACAAAAAAAATAAAATAAAATAAAATAAACCCCACCATCACCGTACAGTGTTAAATGTAATGTACGAAAGAAAGAAAGAAAGAAAGAAAGAAAGAAAGAAAGAAAGAAAGAAAGAAAGAAAGAAAGAAAG
>ML681981.1:12147559-12185693 GCA_007922195.1 Podocnemis expansa | reverse complement strand
AAGAAAGAAAGAAAGAAAGAAAGAAAGAAAGAAAGAAAGAAAGAAAGGGAATGTTAAACGGATTTGAGAAGGCAAGGAAACTGTAATTGTGCTTGTTTCATTTAAATTAAGATTATTAAAAGCAGCATTTTTCTTCTGTGTAGTAAAGCTTCAAAGCCATATTAAGTCAATGTTCAGTTGTAAATTTTTGAAAGAATCATAGAACCACAGGGTTGGAAGGGACCTCATGAGGTCTAGTCCAACCCCTTGCCAAAAAAAGCAGGACCACTCCCACTAAATTATCCCAGCTAGAGTTTTATCCAGCCGGGCCTTAAACATCTCCAAAGATGGAGATTCCACCACCTCCCTAGGAGCCCATTCCAATGCTTTACAACCTCCTGCTAAACAAGTTTTCCCTAATATCCAGACTCAACATCCCCAGCTGCAACCTGAAACCATTGCTCCTTGTTCTATCCTCTGTTACTACTGAGAACAGCCAAGCTCCAACCTCCTTGGAGCATCCCTTCAGGTAGCTGAAGGTTGCTATCAAATCCCCCCTCAGTTTTCTCTTCTGCAGGCTGAATAAGCCTAGTTCCTTCAGTCTTTCTTCATAGGTCTAGTGCTCCAGCCCCTTGATCATTTTTGTTGCCCTCCACTGGACTCTTTCTAATTTGTCCACATCCTTTTTGTAGTGGGGAGCCCAAAACTGGACACACTATTCTAGATGTGGCCTCACCAGTGCAGGAATATGAACACTTCAGAGCAACGAACAACCTCCATTCCCAAGGTGTTCATAACTCTGAGGGTCTAAGGTATCTGGATTTTAGTACTTTAGGTTATGTCTATACTGATGGCGGCAAAATTGCCACCTTCAACGCAATCTTCCAGGCATGATTCAGCAGCAAGTATTAACTTTCTGCTGCACTCTGCAAATCACTTCAGCAACTCCTGCCCCCTAACAGCAGTTGCTGAAAGCCGACAGCACTGCCACCAAAAAGCCTGATAAGTGTAGACTAGGGCAGTGTTTCCCAACCAGTGTGCCACAAAATTTCTTGAAAAACTGCTCAAAGAGCTCTGGATTGGTTCACTGGCTCATGAATATTCTTGATTTCATTTGGAAACTATATGGTGGTGTGCCTCAAATTAATTAAAGGTAGCAAGGTGTGCCACTGCAGAGAAAATGTTGGGAACCACTGGACTAGGGCTTAAGTCATAAAACTAAAAATATTCTATTATGCTGACACCTGCAGGAAAACACAGTCATTACACAAAAGAGAGCCTTAGACACATCAACTTCCACAGAAACCTCAACTTTCATTTTCCCCACTGGAGCAGTTTATTGCATTGTTTCTCAAATATCAGGAAAAATAAAATTAAACCACAATATTAGAAAGGGCTAAAATAAACAAAGATACACTTGTGATGGAACACACCTCTGTATTCACATCCAACTAACTACTGTTATAATCTTTGTTGAAAATATACCTTGTGAAGGATCATTTGAACACTTATAACTCACTGGTCAATAAAATCATGAAATGTATTAACAGCATTATATGTAAAGTTATAAACATAAGCTGAAATTATAACCAAGGTTTGTTTACCAAACAGGTCTGGGGACTGGATAAAACAGTTTCTCAAAGACAAAGGACATGCTGACACCAGGTCTGTTCCTAGCCCAAATGGTGCCCCTTCTCAAAATTTGTTTTTTTTATTTTATTTCATTTTAACTTTTGAATAATCTGTTTTTTACTGCTCCTGTACCATTTCACAATTTTGATGCATAATTTGGATGCATGCTTTCTGCCTGTCATATAAGACAATACATTTTTTCCTTTTGTTGCTAGCAACAAAAATAGCACCCTGAGCCCTGTCACCCCCCACGTCATCGCCTGGGTCATCTCTCCCTAAATGTGACACCTGGCTGATGC
Source organism: Podocnemis expansa (assembly GCA_007922195.1). NCBI lineage: Eukaryota > Metazoa > Chordata > Testudines > Podocnemididae > Podocnemis > Podocnemis expansa. Next base: position 12,183,783 of record ML681981.1, on the reverse strand, counting down.
CTCTAGCCAGGTGTCATCAAAGCTGATGGGCCATCACCTACCAAGTGGACATTCTTTGTCAAGAACAGGGCCAGGAACAAACAGATCTACATCTTAGCAAAGAGCAGGAACCTCTTTCACTTTAAGACTCCGTAACTACAACTTCACAATGGCAGTGAACTTCCTCTAGCGGTAATCCTCAAGAAAATGCAGTAAAAGGGTGACAATTAAAAAAGTGAGGAGACCACAAGCGATCTCTTCCTATCCATCTTCTTCCTATTCATCTAAACCAACAAAGGAAATAGCCATTGAATTGCGGCCACAGGTCCTGGCCTGAGAGTTTGGTCAGCAGTGTTACTGGAAACATGTGACAAGGGACTTCATTTTGAACCAAGTCTTGAAGGATATTATCTTTATTTCCCTTGCAACCATTTCCAACTTCAATGCTTTATCCTTACACTCAAAACTTGTCTTCTTGTAGTAAAATAAATTTGTTTTATACTTTAATTAAGACTAATCCAGTGCTGCGAATTGTTTGGATAACTTCCTTTACATTAGCAGACTGTTGTACATTGATCCTCCTAGAGGGGTAATGGACCCACTATATCTACACTATCCAAGAGAGGGCTGAACAGTGCAAGACACCCTTTTTCAGGCGATAAATCCAGGACTAGGACTATGCTGGGGTCATGCTGCAAATGATATCAAGGCTGCTGGAAACCTATATGTGACTGATGTATAGCTGGCAGAGTACGGCTGTACACAAACACTCAGGGTGTTGTTACATGTTAGCTCTGTGTTCTTGAGGAATCAGAGCATAGTATTCAGCCTGTGCCCTCCCCCCCCCACACATCCCCTAACCTCTGCTTGAACTGAAAACCAAAAACAGTAGGAAATGGGAGACATCCTTATCTACCCATATCCAAACGCCATCAGCACAGTAAATGGAGCTTCATTTGCATTGACTATGGAGAGCCAGGCTCCAAAGCAAGAGCCGCACTGAACTCTGGGATTGAAGAAGCAGGGAAGCATTGCATGATGGGGGATCTCACACCAACTGGAACAAACTCAGCAATTATCAGACCATTCTAGTCACAGACATGACAATTAACACCCACAATACTGAGTCTGCCTGACTGTATTGTGAGCTTCTCTGAACCATTACACCCAGCCAGGAATGTATATTGGCTACTTGAACAAATCCTTATAAAAAACCTTTACCCACATCCAAAAACCCAGTAGTGTGTGTCCTGTGCAAGTCCTGACACAGTAGTGTGTGTCCTGTGCAAGTCCTGACTGGATCCTGTCTAAGTCTGGATTGAGTCCTGAGTCCTGATGCTTGGATCTAAAGCTGTATCATTTCCACTGGGATTTGGCTTTTCCTTTTCTTGCTGATTGCTGTGGGAGCTTTGTTTCCATCCAGCCTCTGACCCTGATCTGCACAACCTGGAAACCTTTCTGCTACACAGAGTGGTGAACCCCCCCCCACTCCCTTTTTGTTAAATATGACTCTCTCTAGGCCTGACAGAGTAGAATCTAGGTAATATTGTAGCTGGGTGTTTTTCTTTCCTTGTATGTTTATTAATGCTGTAACTGGGTATTTTGGGGTATTCTTCTTTCCTTTTGTAATTATTACTGCAAGTTTTAGATACCTAGCAATAAAATGCCTTTTGTTATCAAGCCAGTTTCCAGACTCTGCTAAGAGAGTCCCTCTCCTTTGTGGTCTTGGTTTCTCTATATTGCTTTGCAGCAACGCCTCTACTACCTAGCCAAAGATCCCTGTAATGCCCACAACCCTGTAAGGTTTGCTTATTGATAGGGATAGTAGCCTGATTGACTCCAGGGGCATATAAGGGTGACAACTGAAAACTGCTGTTTTGACCCAGCCTAATTGAATCCAGGGGCATATAAGGGTAGCAGCTGAGAAGTGCTGTGTGACCCAGCCTGCTCAAGATCCATAATCAAGCCTAGTTTGGTGTGGTACAGGGGCACATAAGGGTAGCAGCAGAGAAGTGCTGTTTGACCCAGCCTACTGAGTTCAGGGACACATAAGGGGTCAGCTGAGAGTGCTGATAGACCCTGTCCGCTCAGACGCACCTATATAGAAACACAAGTGACACAAGCAGCACACTAATAGAATTACCATCTTCCACAAAGAGAAAGCAACCCTAATAAATGAGCATACCCCAAGTTGGTGGGCAAAGTTGGTAACTGTTACCTACAAGCTAAAAGACTTATTGTGAGTGGCCTACTGGGATCTATAGCAGCAAAGCATTGTGAGGCATTCATGTCTGCAGGGAAGGGGTAACATAGCCTCTCACTGGTCTAGATTGCACCATAGAATGTCATAACAGTTCACTACACCAATGTGTAAACATTCTTGATGCTTTAATTTTACTTTTCTGCATGTGCTTTTGTAAAAGTGCTTTTATTCTCTCTTATGAAAAGATCTTTCAATACAGTCATCCCTTTAACACAGTCTTCTCATATGGCTGAATGACTTATTTCTATTAACTTACTATAAAAAAATCAGCTTTAAAATTTTCCCAAAATGGTTTTTGTTGTGAGTGAAATTCACCCCTGTGGAAGATCTGCTCAAGAATTTCCATGGCACTTAAGTCCTTAACAAAGAGTTTAATGTGATACAAAGCCTATTAGATGGGCTCTCAGAACTAGAGTGAATTTCAGTAATAAAAAAATCTCTTTTCCTCCCTCTCATTTTTTGGCAAAGAGATTTAACTTTACTCTTTTTTATAAAGCTGCTCAGATCTTGAGTTCATAAAGGGAAAACTGGGAAACAAAATACTGAGGGACTTACTGAGACACGTAAGTGCTGAATCATATTCTTTTATTAATGTGGAGTTCATTTATTTGTCCCCAGAGTACAAGAGGGAAATTTTAGCCTCTTCCTCTCTTCCACCCAAAGGCCTATTACTGCTGGGTCACACTCTGAGTTCTCCATTTTATCTGAAAAGAAGCGGTTGAGTTAGTCTGAGGTTCAAGAACTGGGGAATTTAGAGCCTGAAGCCTCTAAGTTTTTATGAGAATGTTGGCCAACTACATTCCCTCTAAGGTGCGCGGCAGCACGGCCGTGCACAAAAAAAACCCCGTGCCGCGCAGGACTTCATCATTCCTGCACATGCAACGGAGGAGGCAAGTCAGGCATGAGGCCCAGGCTACGGCTGGCCTGGAGTGGGCCAGGGGCACAGCCGAGAATGGCTGCAGGGGGAGGCAGGGAGAAAGCCGCAGGGGCGGGTTGGGTTGGGCTTGTGGGCGGTGCAGCCGGAGACCCAGAGGAGGCAGCAGCAGGCCCTGGGTCCAGCTGGGACAGCTCCACAGCGTGGCCGAGGCTCGGCCATGAGGAGAGGCCCAGGATAGGGCTGGCATGAAGTGGGCCGGGGATGCAGCCAAGAATTGGCTGCGGGGGGTGGGAAGCCCCAGGGTCCAGCCGGGTGGGCAATGCAGCCAGAGGAAGCCGCAGGTCCCCAACAGGCAAGCTGTGGAGCAGAGGATCTTCTCTCAGCCGCTCAGGATTGGAGGTGGTCACATGCACACACTGTCCAATTACAGCTCAGCACAGATCAGGCCTTTTCACTAAGAGCTCAGGTATTCCTGAATGTGGAACCTATTTCCAAAGGTTTGCTGACTAGCTCACTTGATACAGACATTATCTTTTAACCTTGGGGTTGTGGGTTCAAGACCTCTAGAAGGCACTTTTATTTTCAGCCCTTGCTCCCTACAAAACAGCTAAATTGGGGAGGAAAAAAAATAAGGGTACTAATAAAATGAAGGAAAATAAAGTCTACCATAAATAAAATTACTGAGGGGGACCAATTAAGTAAAACCCCTAAGGGACAGGTTTGAACTGGACAAAAACAATTTAGGACAATTTTTTAACTGTAAAAATGGGCTGCTGTGGAAGATGAAAAATGAGAAGTGAGTTAACTGTTTTCTTCTTTTTTAAAAAAACTTTTTTAGGTACTCTTCAAGTTTACATTTGAAAATTTAGTTTTTTAAATTTAGTCTCTTGAACATTAATGAAAGGGTCATGAAAAATTTTCATTTAATGAAAAAAATCCAGTTTTTGGTAAAAGAAAACATTTTGGCAATTTTCTTTATTTTAAAATAATTTAGAAAACATGACTTTGTGCAGTTTTAATGCTGCATTCATTAATTGTTACCCATTTTCCATGACATAATATGGTAATAACAGTTATATTAATACTAGGTAATTGTCCGTGTGTCCTCCTTTTCGTACTTCCCTATTCTTTCCGTGCTTTGGTATCTGGTAACCCAACCCAGACAGCATGTGTCGCGCACACACCTTACTATGTCATGTGTCCTGCTCTGTGTCTGATCTCCAGGGTGGAAGCATGTGTTCATTGTGAAGCTACAGAGCCTGGCTCTTTAGTTCAAGTCGTGGAACCTCGTGCTCAGAGCTTTGGATGTCCCTGGTTCAGTCCCTGGTGCTTTGGACAAGACATGTGACAGCTAGGATCCAGATTGAATATGACTTTGGTCCTGAGTTATTTGAAAACCGTGAATTAGTTTCTTTGGATTGTAGAGCAATTTGGGTAAATGCTAAGTAACTTAGGTGTTTCTTTTTCTTAATAAAAAACAACTTTAAATAACAGCTTTTATTAGTTTTTCATTGTTCTAGATTTTTCAGTAAGTTTTGCGCATGAGTTTGCACACAAATTTTATTCAGAAAAAGTTTTGCACATGGGTTGAAAATTTTGCACACAAGACGTCAAACCTTAGAGGGAACATTGTTGGCCAAGCTCTTGGGGAGAAGAGTAGTCCTCCTTCAAGCCTCTACAAGAAAGTATGAATTTCTATCCTGAAAATCCTTCTTCTGACTATACATTCTAGGCACTGGGGAGCTTGGGGTTTACCAGAATCATAGAAACTTACTTCCTTAATAAACCTAGAATTGAAATATCTGACAAGATCTGGCTCAGCTGAGGAGAAAAAGGATGAAGAAGAGATGACAATTCCCTCTTTCTCTTGTGGGAGAAGCTTGCACTATTGGAGTTTTTGCTATTTTGAGTTTGACTGACACTTAAAATGTCCAGGTGCCAAAAGCAGTTGAAGTCAGACGAGTAAAAAAGGTATAGAGAGGAAGTTATTTTCAAGAGCAAGAAGATCCCTGGAGCCCAAACAGCCTGATCAACTAATGGACTCTAGGAGGTGCTCTTTACTGACTGAAAAAAATAAATCAAAGTCCATTGGGGACCAGAGACCCGAGAGGAACGTCTCCCACCAAAAACTATACTCTCTCTCTCCCGATACCATATCACAGTCAAATCCTGTGAATGGCTTGACCAGGAGCAGCAAATGCTGTGATACTCTAGGATCCTAGCATGGAACAGTCACCTGAGCCCTATTCTGTCTCTGCAAGAAGAGGAAAGGACTCAAGCACTGGAACCAGGAGAGCAGCAACACAGGGAAGCCAGCTCTGCTGTGCATTCCTGGAAACTGAATGAGATTACTGAGGAGAAAGAAGACACCAAAATTCAGCTTGGAAGATATTGTGGACACATCACTGTGCTGGGACATCACTTTCGCTAGGCCATGAGCATGTTGTTAAAGGAATTTGGACTTGGTCACACTTGTGGTGTTTTCTGCCCATCCATTTGGCTGGACTGCTCTAGGAGGAGCTGAAGGCATTTGCCTGGTATTAAAACAGAAGAGGTATTGAAAGTCATCTGTAGAGGGAATGCAGTTTTCTGGAGAGAACATAAAAAAAAAAAAAAAAGAAAAGAAAAGAAAATATCTCCAAAGCAAGAAATTTGTCACTCAGCTTAACAAGTTCAATCCACAGAGAGAAACTTCTTGGTACAGATTGTTCAGTGAAGCAGAACAAATGCATAGATTTAAATAGATTTATTAGGAAGGGAAAATGAGCTAACCAGTCAGTTGTAGTATAGCTAGAAAATGGTTATGACGTTAGAGAAACAGTGGTGGCAACTTTGTACTGCCATTTTTACACATGCTAGGTAGACAAAGAAAGGGCTTCCTTTTCCAAGGCTATACTCTTCATTAATAAGAGGTTTTATTAAGCGAATTTATCACAATTTAAAACTAATAAAAAAGAGGGCTAAAAAGAGAGATCAGAAGAAGAAAACAATTTTGAAACACAATGTGATGAAATAAACTCCATACAAGGGATATTTACTATTCAGATATATAAACAAAGAAATAATTTGGCACTAAGATATTAGAAATGTATCTAAGATGTTATCAAACAAACAATGCTACACAAGAAGATGACCAACCAGGGAATTCTTGCAAGCACATATCCAACTGCAAGATGGTGCAGCATCCAGTACATAATGAAAAGAACCGGCATTTATTTTTTTGTCATGGGTTTTTATATGGGCCTCACCACTTTAGTATCTAACAACATGGGATTTTCACCCACAAAAGCTCATGCAATAAATGTATTTGTTAGTCTTAAAGTGCCACGGGACTCCTTTGTTTGTTTGTTTGTTTGTTTTAAATAATTTATATACATTAATGATTAATACTTCCCTAATCACATAGTTGATAGGTATTTGCATATTGCAGAAAGAAAACTAAGACATTAAAAGATCGAGTGACTTGCCAAAAGTCACACAGAGAGTCAGTAAAAAACCCAAATCCTATGTGCTGCAATTCAGTCCCTTAACCACAAGACTAGCCTATCTTACTGTAAGGACCCTAAAATTTACTGTTTTCTGCTATACGTTGTGCTTTTTCTAGAAATGAGTTAACAAAATGCTAGTGTATGTATTATCTAAAGCATTATCTGAGAGACTATCTTTAAGGTTCACCTAGTAGTACAAAAAGTTATAATATAAAATGATGGTAGATGCACAGTAACCATCACAGCACAGGTTTTATGTTACATATATAAAGGGCTCCATCTTGTGGGAATGATGACTAATTAAACCTTTTCTCCAAATTGTGACAGAAAACATTAAAGGGAACTTCTAAAATCAACAAATTGTAATTATATCACAGTGTTTCGAAGAAATATATATTTTTATGATCTAAATAAATGGAAAGGTGGAGACATAAAACATAATATTTATTGGCTACCATTAATAGATAGGATAGTACAAATGGAAATCAGACCTACAGCTATTTTTAATTTAATGACCAACTGGAATTCACTACTTTAAGGCCATGCATACACTGCCCACACTATTTGAAAAAAGTTTTTTTTTTTTCAAAAAAACTATTTCAAAACAAATTTGAAATAGTTTTTTTAAAAGAACCTTATTTTGAAAACTGTTCTTTCAAGAGGGGTGTTCCCCATCTCGAAATAAGGTAGTGTTTTTCTTTTTTCTGAAAAAGAGTGTCCACACTGGACTCTCTTTTTCAAAAAAAAGAGAGCCAACCGAAAAGATGGGCAGGCTTTTTTGAAAGAAGCCATTGCTGTGTCCAGCAATGGCTTTTTTCAAAAAAGTTTTTTCGAAAAAGCCCTTTTTTCAAAAGGCGACTAGGCTAAACCTTCCCAAAAAAGCGCTCTGGTATTTCAAAATACCAGGGTGCTTTTTTTTTCCCCCCCCAAAAGGCTTTTTCAAAAGAAGCCCTGTTTTGCTTTCTCAAAGAAGCACTCCAGTGTTTTGATACAGAGGAGCACTTTTTTTTCAAAAAAGCAAAATGGCTCCACAGACATGGGAAAGTTTTTTCAGGATAAGCCTTATTATCCCAGAAAAACTTTACAGTGTAGACATGCCATAAGAGTATACTAACATTTTAAATTGAGTGTTAAATTTATAACTGTTTTCCTTTTTTCCACATTTTTAAATCTATCAAGTTTCTCCTAATTAGCGAAAGACTCATTACTCCTAATCCATTTTGATTTGTATTATTTCCTAAGCTCCATTTCCTATGCAGTACATTTTTGGATTCAGATGATTTGGCAGGAATTCTTGAACTTTTTGGTACTGCTTCTCCCTCCTCCCAAAATCTTTACTCTCTTTTCTTCACATTGTACACTGCTCCCAAATTTTCAACTGACTATGCCTCAAGTTTGCGTTGAAAACATGTATTGCAGAAATTGTTGAGGTTTTCACAGCTGGAAGGGCATGGGTACAGCCTTGCATACCCAGAAGACACTGGAATTTGTTTCATTGCTTAGGAGCCTGTAAGTAGTTGAGGGTTTTGGTACTGGGGAAAAGATGTGTACATTTGGGAGGAGAAAAAATAACTTCACTTTTGGGTAAGCAGTAGTAGGGAAAAAAGATGAGAAATCTGAATTCCTCATTTTCCATGGCAACCCTGACAGCAACTTCACGCACCAAAATCAGCCAGTTCATTGAACATTAGCTTAATTTTTATGCCAAAATAATCAGCTGGGACATAGTTAATGCTGACATTTAAAATAATATTAGTTAGCTTCAGTGTCAGCACGTATGGTCTGAGGCCTTGTTTTTTGGCTAAGCTTAGTCCGTGTTCTTGGGTTAAGAAGCAGAAGCCATATCAGGCATGACAGCAGCCATAAACTAAGCTGCATACAGTTACACCTTCACAGAAGTTATCGGGCTGGTAAGGCGGCATTACTGTCCTAATAATATCCATTTCCACCAGATAAAGAAACTATCTTAAAAGGTGTAAAGAAAACTTTATTTAATAGCATACTGTCTGGCAAACAACCACTTTTCTATCAAGTGCTTTCTTTTCATCTTCAGCATGAGGGTTTTGACCTCAACAAGAGAAGCCTAGTGTTGTTAAGTAAGGAACTAGTGTTGTTAAGTTTCATGCATGAACTTCAACTGGGAGAAAAGCTTTAAGAACTTGTACATAGACATCACTTTCTTGGTAGTTCAACTGCCAAACCCTCTTCAGACAGGCACTGTTATTCTTTGGAGGGTCCTTCACACCCAACGCTAGAATCGTGAAGATCTCACTACTGTTTTCTAGTCTTCATTCCCCCACATCCTGGGCAATCTGTATCCCAGTCACTGAAGATAACTGAAAAGACTCTTGCCATAATCATCTAAAGGGGGACACTGATCTATTTTCTATTCAAGGAATTCCTTTCCCAAGCACTCAATGCACCAACTCCACTGAATTTCCAGCCTCTAAACTTATCAAGGAACAAATAATGTTATCTTAGATGGCCTTTTTGGCATTTAATATTATATGGTTGTGATGCACTGGACCTCAGTAACCTCCACATTCATCATTTGTACATGGTTGTGATATGTCATACAAATCATGCCTTGTAAAATACCATATGAAAGGTAATGATCTGCTGAAACTCATTATTCTGTCAAAATATGTATATCATTATGTGTGTATAAAGTTATGAGATTTTGCTATATGATTGTCACTGAAATACATTGTGAGTTTGAGAAGACACCCACTGCTAGTTCTACAGCAGGGGTCTCAAACTAAATCAATATGAGGGCCGCACGAGGACTAGTATGTTAGTCTGAGGGCCACACCATGCAGGAGGACTAGTACAGTAATGCAAGGGCCGCACTACTGAAACCTTTTCATACAACGATATTGCAAACAGTGATAGTGTCATTGCAGGACATAACAAATAACTTTAGGAGCTGCATGCGGCCCTCAAACTTCAAGTTTCAGACCCCTGTTCTACAGTGACAACAACAGTGGTGACCCACACCCAAAAGGATGTTGAAGGACTATCACAAGCCGCTGACCAGCAGGGGAATTATAAACAAGAGATTTATCCCTAGCCACTGACCAGCAGGAGAACTGTACACAAGAGGCAGTTGCACAAGCACCAAACAATGGAAATTGCTCAACTCTGTGACTCAGCAAGGCTTACCAGGAAATGCCTGACCCAGTATCTTCCCTGGGACATGAAATTAAGAGTATAGAATAAAGGACACCTCTCTCCTCCTCCCTCCCCCCCCCGCCCCCAATGTGGAGGGCAACAAGAGCACTGGGAAGACAAAGACCATGATTTGAGGTGATTGGTCCCAGGCTGATGGACTAATTTAGTCTATATATTAAGAATTTTAACTTACCTACAATGTGAGAAAAGCTGTTTGATTCAAATCTCGCTAAGTCTTTAAATTTAGGATTTAGACTGCAATTTTATTTTATTTCTTAGGTAACCATTTTTTACCTTTATGCCTACCACTCATGATCACTTAAAATCTAACTTTCTGTAGTTAATGCACTTATTTTAATGTTTTATCTTCATCTATGAGTTTGACTAAAGTGCATGTGGAACCTGCTCAGACTACAAAGGCTGGTGCATGACTGCTGTCCTTTGATGAAGTAGAAAACTTATTAATGAGCTTACATAGTTCAAAAGAAGGCACTGAGCAATGTATACTTCTGGAGTGGAAGGTTGTGAGGAATTTCTAGTTTCTCCTCATGTGATATTCATGAGTGACTTAGAAAGCATCCATGCAACTTAGCTGCATGTATCTTTGTACACTGGTCACTGAGTGATGACAGCACCTGAAGGGGTTGGATGCTCATCACTAGCACAGTATTTCATGAGACAGCCCAGACTGGAGAATAAGGGTTTCCACTGGTTCCACAATTCCAGGTTGTACCCCGAAGCCCATCACAATAATCTTTATGGAATTCTACTATAACACTCATTTTGACAAAAAACGTACAGGTCTTAGCATAGGGAGACAAAGATCAGGTTTGCTGTATGACTCTCGACAAGTAACAATTACTTTCTGCCTCAATTTCCTCATCCATAATGTGGGAATGCAGGACTTATTCAGGCTTTTATAAAAATCCTTTAATATCCTCAAATGAAAGGTCTTATAAATATGCAAGACATTATTCCAAGGAATTCAAATGACATGACACACAGACTTGATTTATTGTACATTGTAGGCTGTGCACAACTGTGGATTTTGTGTTTAAAGATTATAAAGACCCTTCTCAGCTACTGACCACAGCATAACTGACTAGACTCCCCAAAAAGTATATTAGGAGGCCAGAAGAAGTAATATCCCTTCCTGCATTGGCCATCGGCAATCTCAAAGGAAGAGTTTACACCAAACATCCCTTAGTGTCATTGAAGCTGCTGCCCTTGAAAGATGATAATGGAGGCATTTTGTTTTCAGGAGCTCTCACTCTATTACCTCACCCCCCCACACACACAATGTATGTCCTAATATAATGTCACAACAGACCTCTGCATGTCAAGGTATAGTATCATCATACTTCAGAGATGCTGGATCTTATTTATTCAACATATAAATCCTGAAATCAGCTTATAACAGCACAAGGAATTTATTTCTACTTAAAATACTAAGGATTACAGGAAGGAGGTTAGGAGACTAGAAACTATACTTGAAATCGAGAAAGATAACATAATGAATGCTTTTAAGTAATAAGTGAACAGACCAAGGATATCTGCAAAGAGAAGTTTCTCAGTTTGTATGCTAGATTTCATTTTCAATTTCCATCTTCGAAGCATCTGAGGAAGTGGGATCTTCTCCCATGAAAGCTCATGCAAAAAATAAATCTGTTAGTCTTAAAGTGCCACACAACTCCTTGTTGTTTTTTCACTGGACTAGACTAACACAGCTATCCCTTTTAAAATTCATTTTCAATACCAGCTTTGAAAATATTTCATAAATCAATAAAGCAAAAGGAAAACTGATTTCTGTCTTATGACCCTGGATATTTACAGGGTGTGGAAGTTTTATGTTGCTGTAGAGCATGACAGGCACAAACAGAAAAGCTAGATATGTTAAAATTATTTTATTAGCCCAAAAAGAAATTAATTTTGCACCAAAATGAAGATCAATTGTAATTTTTTAAAACAATAAAATTCTTAGATACATAGATTTAAGTCATAATAAAGTGTGAAGTGTATTTAATAAATTCACAGATGCTAAGACCAAAAATGGTCCATTGTTACCATTCTACTTTGACCTTCTGTCTAACATAAGCTGTAGAACTTCTCCAAAGCAACTCCCGGAGAATGTCTGTTAGAAAAATACCTGTTCTTGACTTAAGAATTGTCAGTGATAGCTGTTGGTAAGTTGTTCTAATGGCTAATGACTCTCACTGTTGAAATTTTACACCTTATATCTGATCCGAATTTGTCTAGCTTCCACTTCCAGCCACTGAACTGTATTATACCTCTCTCTACTCAACTGAACAGCCCATTACTGTATGTTTGTTCCTTGCTTAGACACTTACAGACAATGGTTCTCAACCCTGGCCTGCTTGCAACCTAACAGTGTACTTTACAAACAAACAAACAAACAAAATCAAAGATTGCTGCTGTGATTGCCTCATTCTTGTGTCTTGGCAGGGGTGGGGCCAGGGCAAAGAGAGAGAGTGCCACGAAGTCCTGCTACTGTGCTCCCTGCCCTGTGGGAGGAATGAGCATGCTTCAGGAACCTTTTATAATAATATTTAATATCAATATTGCAATAACACAAAGTTCAGACAGGATATGCCATGTCAGGTACCATTAGAGAGGTTATAATTACACGATACAATAATATTATATACGTCACATTTGTATTTGTAAATTATGGATAGGTTTGATTTATCTATATTTCAATTTGTGCTGTGTTCTGTGTGACACCCCAGACAGGATGGCAGCAGCAATAAGCCTGCTTAATGGCCCATCAAGGAAATTCACAGATTGTAATGAACCCAGGGAGAGGAGCCAAGGTTGCACCTTATAATGAGTCACCAGGACACATAGGAAGCTGGAACATGCCCTATGGTTGGGGACGTACACAGAGGTTTTTCCATGCCACGTGCTGAGGGCTTGTTTGAAACAGAGATTATAAAATGCAGCTGCAATATGATCCATATTGTCTTTAGTATTCATTCCTGCTTCCTGGCCAACTCATCTGCAACTGAAGCTGTGAAACAAAGGACTGAGACCCATCCAGATACTGGACGTACTCCAGAAAACTCCACAATTCTAATGAAAATCTGATAGATATGGACTTTCAAATCATATGTATGTATCTGATTGCTTTAACCATATAACCTCTCACCTCGTTGTTTGGTTTTTCTTCTTTATTATAAACTCATAGTTTTACTTCCTAAAGGATGGCTGGCAGTGTGGTATTTTGGGTAAGATCCAAACTGATATTGGTCTGGTAATGTGGTTTCAGGGACCGGAAGAACATTTTTGAAAAAGAGAATAGAGTTTTAATAACTTATCCCTTTACTGGACCTAAGGGCTGATTGGGAGACACATTGAAATTGAAAAAGGGATCTGTGTGGCTTCTTGGTTTTTAGATTCTTGATAACCAGTGTGGCGGACCACAAGCACTGTTTGTGACTGGTTGGGGAATCTAACTCCAGTATCACCCACCAGTGCTCAGAGAATCTGCTCTTCTTTTGCACCCCACTGTGACTTTGGCATTTTCAGGTGGCTGCCCTAAGCATGGACCGGTCACAGAGCCCTCTACCTCTCCCTTCCAAGCAAACTCTACTGCAGAGCCCTGAGACCCTGTGCAACAGTAACTCTCCCTGGTCAGGGCAGCACCCCAGTTTTGAGCCTTACATGGGGCTAAGTGCACACTCCTTGTGCCCACTGAGCAGAGAATGGAGCAGCCTCCTCTATTCGAGCTGCATCCCCTCAATAGTCACTACTGACAGCTGGAGGGCAGCATCTGCTCACCCATGCACAGAGACAGCTGCTGTGCAGCTGCCAACAGGGCTCTGCCCATGCCCCAGAAAAGCTCCAGGTAAGAGGAACCCAGGGCACAGAGCTGCTGTGTCCCATATGCCGTGTACAATGCACTACAGAACAGCAGCCCAGACTGCTGACACTGCAACTGTTTCATGGGCCCAGCTTACACAAGGCTTAAAGCGGGCAGTCATAAGGGGTCAGTCCTGGCAAAAAAAGAATTAAAAATGTAGTCAGGTCTCTGAGTCGTGCACTTTAAACACTGCCTTACCAAGTGCATGAACATTTATTTCAACTGGGATTATCATAAAACCACACCAATGCCTATGCTTTTCCCAGGCCATTTGAAGCACTGAGCTCAAGGATTCACAAGTATCTTGCAGTGATGGCCAACACAGAACAATCCTTACTAGATGTGATGAAGTGGGAAGCCTCTCTTGGGCTAATCTGGGATGTCACGGGTGATACCCCAATTCCTCTTCTTTTCTGTTCCTGTATTCTGGTGTTGAGACCTGGGTGTGTGATTAGTGTAAAGACCACTAGAGGGCACAGGGGCTTTTAGGCAGACCCCACCTGGGACACCCCTCCCCCAGCTAATCAAACAGATTGTGACCAGCTTGCACCAAGGGGTGGGACTCACTAGCCAAAGAAGGGGAACAAAGGAGTAGGCAAGGAGGAAGAAGTCAGGAATGAGGATCCAAGTGTAAGGATCCCCAGGGCATGAACCCACTCACCCTGAGGGTTCACTACTATACCCCCTGAGGTTAATCTGATAGCCAAAGATCCTAGCTTTGTGAACTTGATTATTAATAAACCCTCTGATTTCCGAACTGGCTAAGAGTCACTTCTGGCTGGGACTTCCTGGGACCCTCCTAGAGGAAGGACCCTACTAGGGAGTTCCAGGTAGAGCAGGGGTGGACCCGCTAAGGCTGGATTTGGGAGCTGGCTACACAGTAGCATGGAAACATGGGCTGGACTGGAGAGGACTCCACCATAGCAGAGTTCTGATCAGCTGTGAGCACAGTGGACCCCCAGGGTGTTTTCTGAGGAGCTCTATCACACTATTGTACAGAAATAGGCTGATATTCACACTCACACACACACACTTGAGTACTGTACATCACTGGCACTGGTCCTGTCTGTCTCCCATGACACTTATACACTGGCTATCACACACATCCTTCCCCTACACACACACACACACACACACACACACACACACACACACAGTTGCAACTGTATGGACCAATGTTTCAAAATTAAAACCCGTTTATTTCAATAAACAGATCGAGCTACCACTGGGCTAGTTTTTAAGTGACTTTAGGCTATTAATGCCATTGAAACCAAGTTCTGCTTTATCCTTCTCCTTGTTAAGATAAATAGATTGAGTTCCTTGAGTCTGTCACCATACGGCAGGTTTTCCAATCCATTAAGCATTCCCGTGGTTCTTTTCTGAACCCTTTCCAACTTATCAAAACCCTTTTGAACTGTGGATACCATAACTGAGTCCAGTAGCAGCTGCAGAACTGTCAAAGACAGATGTAACATAACCTTCCTAGTCAAGGGCCCTATTTGTGCACCCCATAATTGCATGAGCCTCCGGGCCACAGAGTCACAATGGAACAGCAGGCTCTCTCTGGGGACGGGGGTGCAGTAACAGCAGTATGGGGGAATCTCCCTCTGCATATGAGGTGACATGACAATGAGGGGATGCAGCAACGGTGGAGTTGAGGTGGGTTCTCCCTCTGGGGGTGGCATGATAATGGAGATGAGGGTCTCTTGGGGGGACACTGTTATTCAGTTGGGCTGGAAGGGGAGTTCAGTGAGTTCTTGGGGCATGTGTCAGGGTGCCCTTCCATCCTCTCTCACCCTGGCCTGTCTCTCCCTACTGGCCCTGCTCCAAGCCTATCCCTACAAGGTGCTGGGCAGCCAAAGCAAGGTACTTGCCCCCTGTGACTCCTCCAAGCCCCTACCTGGCTGGAGTGCCCCACAACTGCAGTTTGCCACATATAGCTCACAAGCCCTGGGTGCTGCTTGGCTCTACTCCCCTTCCCCAATGAACACTGGGCCGGTTTGTGATAGCAGGTGGGCTAATACATGGCCAGCACCTGCCCATGTGGGAGACGAACCCAAAGCACTGGACAACGCAGCAACTCAGGCAGGCACTTTATGCTCCTCAATATGTCCCCCTGACCCTTCAATGTTTTGCCCCTGGGTCTCACTGGCACACTTTAAACCCTGAATTCTTTGTTACTTACATTAACACTGAGGAATGCAGTCATTTTGGACCTCCAAAGGACACATACTGAACAGAGATCAAGGTCTTAAAGCACTCACTTACAGAACATGTATTTGAAAGGACTATGCAAAAAGGTAGAAAAATTTCTTCATCACTGGTACCACAATGACACGGCAAAAAGGACCTTGATGTCCTTATCTCTTCTCACCAGTTGGGCTGAGGGTGAAAGACAGGCAAATGCGGAACCTCAAAGCCAGGTCTCAGCAAGTAAATGAGGGAGGAGCTGCTTTTCAAGTAGGTATTTGCCATTTAAAAAAATAATCTGCACTTTATTTTTAAACAAAAAACTTCCTTGTTTATATTCAGAAATGTTGTTAAAGCAGACAATGACATGCATTTTGAAAACTGTTGCACAACAAGCTGTAAACAAACAAGGAGTCCTGTGGCTCTTGAAGACTAACAAATTTATTTATTGCATAAGCTTTCATGGGAGAAAATCCCACTTCATCAGACAAAGTGGGATTTTCTCCCACAAAAGCTTATGCAATAAATAAATTTGTTAGTCTTTAAGTGCCACAGGACTCCTTGTTTGTTTTAGTGAACTAGACTAACACAGCTACCCCTCTGAAGCTGTAAACAGTATATATATTTTTAAAAAACTTTCACTTAACTTTTCGTGATCTTTTATGACTTGATAAACACAACAGGAACACTAGAGGGCATCATTCCACAAAAAATGCCTTCTTGCTAATAAAACTGACTACAGAGTTAAAATTCAGCTAAGTATTACAGCTAATCAAAGAAAGATACCAACGTTTGTCAGGTACTCCCAACTGAAGCTATTCAGGCTAAAACTCACTTCTCAGCTCATATGATTTATTACAAGACAGCAGTTGTGCACTTCTTAGTATCATTCATACATATTCCAAAGAGGTAGCTGTATTGGTCTAGTTCAGTAAAACAAACAAGGAGTCCTGTGGCACTGAAAGACTAACACATTTATTCACTGAATGAGCTTTCGTGGGAGAAAATCCCACTTCCTCAGGTACTTTGATGAAGTGGGATTTTCTCCCACGAAAGTTCAAGTAATAAATAAATGTGTTCACCTTTCAGTGCCACAGAATTCCTTGTCTATTCATACACATCATCACAGATAAAACAACAGTGTAAGAAGAGAGAATGTATTTAGCTTACAATATAGCAAAAGATATTATCTGTGGAAGTAATAGGTATACAATGCTTAAAATTACTAAATTTCAGAGAAAATGAAAATGAAAAGTAGGAGGCAAAAGATTACAACGTCATTAGGGCAAGAAAAGATTAGAAGTCTTAGACCAAGGAGGACAGTACGAGATTTGAAAAGACCCTGGAAATCCATTAGGCATACAAAGGAAGGAACAGACAGAGAGAAAGCATCTACTGCCCACTACTGTGAATCAAAGGGGGAACAGAAAAACAGATCATAGTCAAGGCACAGAACAACTTTATTTAAATCCGTTAGTCTTTAAGTGCTACACAACTCCTTGGTGTTGGTGTGTTTTTTATTTATTTATTTACTTTGCTGGACTAGACTAACACGGCTATCCTTTTGGAAACCGACAAACTTTATTTCTGCCCCTGGTAAATTCACCTTTGAGTGTTAAGGTCTTACAAAGCAGCCTGCCACACAAGTGGAGAGAATCAGGCACCTGATCAGTCTCTCAGTCTTCTAGAATGAAGACTTCAGGAAAAAAGGCATTGATTTAAAAAAAGATAAAATCTTCTTGAATGGAGGAAACTCAAGACTTTTAGCAAAACCAGAAGAGAGTTCAGACAAGAGACCAACTTCCCAGCTGAAATTAAATGATTAAAAGCCAGTGAAAAATTACTGCACAAATAAGCCTATAAGACAAAGCATAAACTAATGATAAACTCTCCAGACTGAGTAATTTATAATAAGTCTTAACAGGGTTTTTAAAAAGTATTTCAACCTACTTGTTTTAAGATTTATAAATAAGCAGTTGGTCTGATTTTTAATAATATCTCACATTCACAAAGACAAACACCTTTAGGAGTCTGTGGAATGCTATCTTTCTGGACAGAACTGCTTAGATTTCTGGGGATCTAAGCACTAGCATCCACATGGTTTAGGATACAGTGTGAGAGAAAGAAACCAAGTAAGTATCAACTACATATGGCTGTGCCCATGGACAAAATTGGAATACTCCCTGGAACAAAGCATTGAGGAAATCTGAAACCTGAACACATCAGAAGTCAAATGGGATTTGCTAGTAGCATGTAACTCTGACCAACTAAGGTCAACTTTTGTTTATGACTTCAGCTTTTAACAGCTAGTCGTTTTAGATTTAATTCCTTGACTTCCAACCCCTCCCCTGCTACCCAGTTTGAGGCAGAGTGTTGTGCTGCAATGATGATAACATGAGCAGAGCAGTAGCAATAGGGAGAAAAGAGAAATCTAAGGCTGCTACGAGCTGCCTTGCACAAACAACAGGATTTCTGTATCTACACAGTATCTGCCTTAAGACTACAATTTTAGGGAGATGGGGGAGGAGCTCTGAGATGCTGTCACTAAGGAACTGGAGAAAGAACCTAAAATACCAGGGGGGAATTTTGCAAGTGGCTTGGCTGAGGCAGAAGAGGAATTAAAGGAGGGTCATGTAAATAATGCAAATCAACATGGGCTTATGGAAAATAGATCCTGTCAAGCTAACTTGGTATCTTTCTTAGATGAGATTACAAGTTTAAAGAACGATAATAGTGTGAAGATAATATACCTAGACTTTCATAAAGCATTTAGCTTGATACTACATGACCTGATTAAAAAACTGGATCGATATAAAAGTTACATGCATTAAATGCATTGAAAACTAACTGACAGGTTTCAAAATGTAACTGTAAATGGGGAAAACAAACAGGGAGTCTGGTTGCACTTTTAAAGATGAACAAACTTAATCATCACATCAGCTTTCATGAGATATGTGATAAATAAGTTTATTCATCTTTAAAAGTGCCATCAGACTCCTTGCTTGTTTTGCTGGATGAGACTAACATGGCTACCCCTTTGTAAACGGGCAATCATCATCAAGTGCATCTTTTTCCACTGGAGTCCTGCTGTTCTTGGCCCTGCACTGTTAAACATATTTATCAATGACCTGGAAGACAACACAAATCATCACTGCAGATGACACAAAATTTGGGAGAATACTGAACAATGACGAGCACAGGACGCTAATTCATAACCATCTAGATCACCTGGTAAACTGAGCACAAGTAAACAATATGGTTTTAATATGGCTAAATGTAAGTGCATACATCCGGAAAGGAAGAATGTAAGTCATACCTATAGGGCAGTGGTTTTCAAACTTTTATTCTTGGGACCCAGTTGAAGAAAATCATTTATGTTTGTGATCCAACAACTACATCTTCGAGCAATGCATTCAGTCTTTTGGCAGTGGCAGCAGGAGGGCCTGCAACCCAGTATCTGACGGTCTGTAGCCCAGTACTGGGTCCCAACCAATGGTCTGAAAACCACTGATACTGGGGAAAGGAAACTAAACCCAGGAAAGGTAGGACTCTGAAAAAGATTTGGGGACCAAGGGTGGATAATCAACTGAACATGAGCTCTCAGTGTGATGCTGTGGTCAAAAGAGCTCATATAATCCTGGGATGCATGATCACGGGAATTTTGAATAGGAGCGAAGAGGTCATTTTACCTCTGTATTTAGCACTGGTGCAATTGCTTTTGGAATATTGTGTTCATTTCTGGTGTCCGCAATTCAAGAAAGATATTTATAAATTGGAAAGGATTCAGAGAATAGCCATGAGAACAATTAAATTAAATCATTTAAACAAGAAAATCTGTCTTGAGAGATAGACTCAAGGAGCTCAATCTATTTATCTTAACTAAGAGATGGATAAGGAGTGATTTGACTACAGTCTTTAAGTACCTCCATGGAAAACATACATTTAATAATGAGCTATTCAGTTTAGCAGAGAAAGGTAGAACTTAATCCCATGGCTAGAAGTGGAAGCTACACAGATGCAGACCAGAAATATGCCATAGGTTTTGAATCATGAGAGTAATATATCATTGGAACAATTTAAAAAGGTATCATGGTGAAGTTTTCATCACTGACAATTTTAAAATCAAGACTGGATGTCTTTGTAAAGAAATTATTGCTCTAGGAATTATTTTGAGGAAGTTATATGGTCTGTGTGAGATAAGAGGTCAGGCTAGATGATCACAATGAATTTAGAATCCATAAACTGCCCATGGGGTCAATTACACCTTTGGCAGAGCAGCACTGAGTCAGAAGGATAATATTTTTCCGTTCTGCCTTTCTCCATCTTTCCCTCCGTCCCCAAGAAAAGCTACAGATTTCAAACCTGCTGGTTGCTTAGCCCTAGAGCAGTCATTTTCAAACCATGGGTCGGGACCAGCCCCCTGCTGCCACTGCAGAAAGACTGGAATGCATTGCTGACAGATGTAAATTTTGGGTTGCAGGCATAAATAATTTTTTTTCAACTGGGTCCTGAGGAAAAAAAGTTTAAAAACCACTGCCATAAAGGACTTTCATTTCCTGATTACACAAGATCCATGAAGCAACTCAAAAACTTGCATACAAATATTCCTTCTAGCGAACTGACAATCATTTACTAAGCCCCAATCAGTTACATCTGTGTAAGCACAATGACTATAACGGGGATAACATACTTTTGAACACTGGGAAGATGGTGGGATTGTGTGTATGTAAAAGACAGGGTCATTGGGACTACAGAACCTGTATTACTGCAGGGGATAAATGATTTGAATTTCACAGAATCATAGTAATTTAGGGCTGGAAGGGATCTCAAGAAATCATCAAGTCCAAGACTACAGTCCCCTGCACTGTGCTGGAACCAAGTAGCCTTGACCATCCCTGACAGTGTTTGTCCAACATTATTTTACAAGCTTCCAGTGATGGGGACTTTACACAACCACATCTAAGAGCCTAATCCAGATAAATAATCCCTACAGGGAGAAAGTTTCTCCAAATATTTAACCTAAATCTCCCTTGCTGCAGATTAATCCCATTACTTCTTATCCTGCCTTCAGTGGACACGGAGACAAGTGATCATGGTTTTCTTTATAACACCTGTTACCATATTTGAAGACTGTTATCAGATCCCCACCCCCACCCCCTGCAGTTTTCTTTTCTCAAGACTAAACAACGCCCATTTTTAATAATCTTTCCCACAGGTCAGGGTTTCAAACATTTTACCATTTTTTTTCTCTCCTCTGGACTCTCTAGAATTAGTCTACATCTATCCAAAGTGCGGTGCCGAGAACTGGACACAGTACTCCAGTCGAGGCCTCACCAGTGTCAACCACAGAGCAACAATTACCTCCAGTACATTACATACAACACTCCTGGGATTTTTTTAGTTGTTTGTTTTGTTCTGTTTTTGTTTTTTTGTCAGCTGCATCACACTGCTGACTTGTATTCAATTTGTGATCAACTAGAACCTTGACATCCTTTTCAGCAATCCTACTGCATAGTCAATGATTCCCCATTTTGTAGCTGCACATTTAATATTTCCTTCTTAAGTGAAGAACTTTTCATTATCTTTATTGAATTTCATCTTGTTCAATTCAGACCAATTCCCTACTTTGTCAAGGTCATTTAGAATTTTAATTCTGCCTCAAAACTTCTTGCAGATCCTCAAATTGAGTTCCAGGACTGACAGTTAGGGGGAAAAAAACACTTTTTAAAGCCTCATACTGATCCCTTTGGATACAGAAGTAATACACAAACAAGAAACTCAACAGTAATATTTTTACAGTCATTTTCAAAATTAAATTTTAACAGATGGTACATAGTCAGTATGGCACTTTCTACTGTCAGCAACATATCCTAGTGTGAAGCAATTTTGCATGAGGTACTCCTCAGGATTCTCCACACTCCTACGTGCACATCACAAAAACTGGCCAAATGGCTTTGTATTACATACAACCACATGTATGCAGCATCTCATTTGAGTAACCTATACAATAAAGTCATTTAGGGCCCAGTCTTGTATTGTGACTTCTGTGGGACTCACTGTAGGCACAGTAATCTGCCCACACACAGCCCCACTGCAGCCACAATGCAGGATCAAGGCCTTTGAATGGAAGTGCCATCTCAAACACAACCATAGTATCACTAATGTGATGCTATATCACACATTAAATATAAACATATTTTACAGGGAACACCACAATTTCCTTTGTCCTATCATATACAAAGATATTCTGTGTTTACTTGAATTGGAAACTTTATATTATTTTTTCCATGAAGTAATTTTATGTAGTTTACTGCATACACCCTTAAAATGCTTTATAAAATCATGTCCAGCTGTTTCCTGTAATTCAACAAAAGTTATACTAATAAGCACATTTCTTAATACCTAATCAGACTTTCTCCTGCCACACACTACCGCAGGGCTCAATTCTGCTGCCCTTATTTATAAATACATGTCACTATTCTATTTAAAAGATCGTATTACATGTCAGAACAATGTAGATCTCAAGCTAAGTACAACTCTCAAAAATGATTTTATTTATTTTAGCTTAGCCGTTACGCTTTTCTTGCCTCGTTTTCCTGTATGTGCAATTTCTGTGAATTGTTCTCACTAATAGTATCCTGTTTCTATGAGCAGGAAAGGGCTGAGTACAGTTTGTTAGTTAACATTACTTCCTATAACCAGGGTCAATATTCTGTAGTAGTGACACCAAAGCAGACATTGTTCATTCTGGATAAGCAAGGTATCACACTGATGGCTGTTAATGGATATCCTCTGTAGTGAAACATGAACTGATAATCAGTAAACCCAGATTTGCAATAGACTTCCTCCTTCCTGTTTTTACACTGCTGACCAAGGAGATGTCTCTTCCTGCTAAGCTTTTGTGCTACTTAGTTATGTATGAAACAAGACTGAAAAACAAGCACTGCACTACTTTTTTTATTTCCTGCTGTACTGATGCACAATAAGACGACAGAAAAAATTCTGCTTCTTTGGGGTCCCATTAATTTCAGCAGCAGCTATATGCATGTAACCAAGAACAAAGTTTGCCCCCTGTTTTGAATAAGTATGTGCACGTTAATGGAGGTAGCTGGGAAGACTCTGAGATCATAAATAGCAAAATTAGAAAGCAAATTTCACTCAGCAAAATCTTCACCAGTTAGCTCCATGGAATACAAGACAAGCCACCTTCAATATCAGGAGTACTTGATTTGTACACAAATAAAAGTGTGCACTTCTAGGTGGCTTTAAAGGGTTCATCCATATATTTTTAGTTACACACACACAGCCTATAATGATATATCACAATACCAATGATATACCTGAGATACATCTACTATATTTTTATCCACTGGAGACAGACAGCTTAAATTCCCTCACAGATTTCCACTATAACTTCAACAATGACCACTATACACTTTCTAGAACACTTTCATGCTAGCATCAACTTCCTGGACACCACAATCAACTTCAAACAATGAAGCTCTACAGACAACCACGTGCAAGAGACCCACAGATCACCACACCAACCTTCCCAGATCCAGACACCACCCCAACAAATCTGTTGCCTACAGCCAGGCACTCATATTCCACAGAATATGCTCTAAGGAGAAAATCCAGGATATACACCTTCACCACTTAAAATTACCTTAACTCAGAGGTAGGCAACCACCGGCACATGTGCCAACAGTCGCACCTGAGCCCATTCAAAGTGGCCATGCAGCACCCTTTAGTACCACAGAAATTGCCACTCCTGCTACCAAAAGCCACTCCGGGCAGCTTCCTTTGGGTGCAGCTGGGATACAGGCGGTCCCTCCCCCCACCATGCCTATGCCTCCACGTGACACAGAAAAAAGCTGCCCAGAGTGGCTCCTCTCTGTAGTGTGATCCTCCCCAAAGGAGCCACTCTGGGCAGCTTCTTTTCGCAGCATGCCTGGGAACCCCTGAAAGGAGCCGCTTCTTTTTGTGGCATGCCTGGGAACCCCTGAAAGGAGCCGCTTCTTTTCGCAGCATGGCTGGGAACCCCTGAAAGGAGCCGCTTCTTTTCGTGGCATGCCTGGGGACCCCTATCCCCAGGCACACCACCAAGATGAGCCACTCCAGGCAACTTCTTTCTGTGGCATGCCTGGGAAGTGCTCCCACTCCGGCTTGGACCACTGCTGAATTTTCAGGCAGTCTCCATGTTTTTTCAGCAGAGGAGGCCACCAGCACCAGCTGAGGGTCAGGGAGAAGGGACCAACACAGGTGTCGGCAAAGGTTGCTGACCCCTGCCTTAACTGAACAAGAACACTCCACCAGAGAAGTTGATTTCTTCATGGAATGAGCCACTCAAATACCCTGAGAGAACCTGCTTCAATAAAGAAATAAACCCTCTCCAACCACACACCTCTAGTTGTCAGTTCCCATTCCACCTTGGAATACATACAGGGTTTCATCCAACTACACCCTCTACTCAGTGAGGACCCCATTCACAAAAAAAATCCTTCCTGAAGCTCCCCTTGTAAGCCTCAGAAACGCCCCAACCTCTTCAAGTTCATAATCAGAAGCAAGCTTCCCACAGACCAGGAAACATCGACTCAAAGCAGCACCAAATCCTAACAAAATGGATGTCAAACCTGCAGACATATCTCCACTACTAAAATGATCAACACCCCCTCCCAACACACTTTTCAGGAGACATAGGTCCTTCACATGCTAATTAGAATGTGTGGTATACCTCACCCAGTGCGTGAAATGTCCCAATAACAATTATGTGAGTGAAACCAATCACTACACTCGGGTGAATTTATACAGGAAAATGATAGACAAAAAAACTCTAGCACCTGTGATGAACACTTTTCACAAAGCAATCACTCTACATCTTACCCATGAGTTCTCATCCTCAAAAAAAAAAAATCTTCAAACTTTAAAAAAAATAAGCGACGGATCTTGAATTCCTCACTCCGCTACACACTAATAATCATAACAAGAAAAGAGACTCTAGACATATAGAACATTATTAGAACAATCAGTAAACCAGGTCACATTACCTTGATGGTCCCTCAGATCATAACAGAGAGATCAAACCACAGCTCATGAGCTGCATAAGGCTCTTTTACAGTTAAAATTCAGCTCTCAGACCCTCCCACACACATGCTAATTCTCCACCTACCAGACTTGGCAGGGGAAGCCTGAGACTTGTGCCTTGCAGTGTGGTGGTAGGGACAGCAGCTTCTGCACAGAAGGAGAGGAAGGGGGAGGTTCAGGGCTTCAAACCCAGGGACCACTCCCGCTGGGTGGCAGCAGGAATAGGACAGGAGCCCAAGCCTCAGCAGGCACCTCCACCAGGGCAGAAGCTCTGAGTCCCTCTCCCCTTAAGACAAAAGCCTTGAGACCTCCCTCCCTGTGGAGCTGAAGCTTTAAGTTTTATCAGGTGCATTCCACAGGGCAGAAGCCCTGAGATCCCCTTGCTGCAGGGCAGTAGACCCAAACCCCACCAGCCCCTGCAGAGATGAAGCTCAGAACCATTGGAGGCATGCCCCAAGTCTTGAACATCTGAAGATTGTTCTCTGTGGCTCTGAAAGTCAGTAAATTTGACCACCCCCACTATATATGCTAACTGCTTAACCTAAACAGTCTGTTTCGCCTTGTATTTTGCTGTGATACTGGGAGTACCTTTCCCAGACCTGAAGTTCTGCATGGGTCAAAAACCTGTCTCTCTCACCAGGAGAAGCTGGTCCATAAAATACTCATCTTGTCTCTCCAATATCCTGGGACCAGCATGGCCACAAGACAACTCTCTTCTTAACAGCATAGTCAATCTACTCACAGAAAGTTTGCAACCTGTGATGTAAGCTCAGAGCCATCTGTAGCTGTAACAATGACAAAAGTTCTACAGGTTTTCCAGTGCATTTATTTTTTTTTAAATATTTATCTATAAAACACTTGATTTAAAACATGGAGTACGCCTTACAAGGCTGAAATGTCATGTGACTTGCCTCATTAGATACTAGAGTACATGCATTTAGATTTCCCTGTTGTCTGTAAGGACTGAGATATTTGCACTTTCTCACCGGTCCTAAAATACAGTCCAGATGTCCTGTGTAGGGTCAAAACTCACCGCTCTTCATGAAGTTTGTCTTTAGTGACAAACAAATCAACAAAAGATAGCTCAGCCTTCTTCTCAGGTTCTTAGTCAGCGCAGTTCAACCTACTTTCTATGTCCTCTAGCTCAGATTCCAAGATGCTTCCATCTGGGCAGCTGAGCTTAAACCTTGTTTCCTCCTTTATTATTCCTTCAGTGGGTAGTATCTTAATTCCCTCCAGACTTTATATTATGATAAAGGCTGAGGTGCAATAAAGATTTCAGTCTCCCTGTAAGACTGATAATTAACTCTTTCTTGGACAGGGCAGGACATAATTGATGTCAGCCACAAAAGTAATTCCTTGGAAGAAGGAAGCAAGACCAAGAAGAAATGCGTTGCTGAGACTGCCTGAAGCTGAGTCGGAGTTTAAATGTTTTGTCTAGTACTCTTGCCTGAGGTCTGGGGTGACAGGAGTTAGGATTAGGTTTTTCACTTATAGTCCAGTAGTGGCCATTAAGACAGACAACTGAGCCTGAAAGGCCATGTAATACACTACAATACAATTTGATTCCTTGCTTTAGCTGTGAACCACAGTTTGAGATTTGATTTTTGGAAGGAGCTAGCATCTAACACTGCATTACAGCCTTGCAATTACAAAATATGCTGCTGTCACCACCCAGCTGTTCCATTTGCAAAGAAATCCTTTACACTATTTTAACCACCACTGTATAAGAATGATGAAGATGCATGAACATGATTAGAACAGAATAGAATAGAACCATAGGGTTGGAAGGGACCTCATGAGATCATCCAGTCCAACCCCCTGGGGCTTGAACCCAGGACCTTCTGCATATTAAGCACAGGTGCTTGATTTATAAAAGTTTCAAAAAAACAGGACAACACATCACACCATCACATGGTAGCTGAAAGGGATGCTTTTGGGAGGGCGCATTAATCAGCTGATGGTAATGCTGACTACCCTGAACCAAGCCTAAAAGCACATGGCAATGTTGCTATGTACAAAGCTGCGTATGAAGATATAGCGAGAATCCCTACCCAGTAAGGCTGCACTCTAAGTAGCCAAAACAAAGGGCGGGAGAGGAAAGAGAGGCACTGAGAGGTGAGGTGACTTTCCCAAGTTCATAGAGCATATCAACAGCAGCACCAAAGGAGGAATCCAGGCCTCCTGATTGCCAAACTGATATTCTAACCACTACATCAATGGTCTCCAAACTGTCGGGTTTGCCCCTCCCCGCCCATGGGGATATGGACAAACATTTGAGAGAGGATGATGGAGCCTGGGCCAGCCTCCATGAGGGGCAGGGAGGGAATACCACTGAGCCCTGGTCTGTTTCTGGCCCTGGCTCCCAGTCACAGCTTGGCTCCACACCCAGCCCAAGCCCTGATCTCATTCCCTACATGCCCCATCCCCATTTCTGCCCCCAACTGCCTTCAGCCTAAACTCCACTCAACAATGAGCAAGAATGGATAGATTCCATTACTGGTAAGGAGGAGTATGACTGGAAAAGTTCACACTGCACTACTATGCTTCCTCCCAAGGAAGAAATAATAGGAAATAATATGACATAAAGTACTGCCCAGAATCCATGAAAATCTAAATGTCCATGGGGTTTATATAACAGGGGTTAAATACTATGTTTGTGGGAAACTGTAATTTTTTTTAGTCTTTTTACAGATGAATATAAATCCTTCAGAAATAATTCCCCATTTATATGGAGCACCCTGCTTTCCAGGTGAACAGCATGGAGGAAGAGAAGGTGTCGTTCTGCCCAGAAACATTAGCCTATCTATTAGTACACTACTCAATAAAATACAAAATGAAGAGAGTCAACAGTTTGCAACCTTACTTAGTAGTACATCCAGTGACTGGACATGATTTCAGTTTTAAAGGTTGTGAAATACTCTAACTTGCAGGTCAAAAGCAGCCTTATCTTAGAGCTAGTAACATTCACATAGTGAAAGGCTAGAGATAATTGCCATCTCTGAGAGAAATGTCTCAGAAACACATACAGAAAGCTACACTTCCTACCTTGCTGACTAGTGGATTCACTGACAGGTCTGTACTTAAGCAAGTGTCAAGCACAACAGATTTGTTCAGGATGGGAAACTGCATATTCTTTTTGGTTACAGGAGACCCGTAACCTGGAACAGCTGATGGTGTCACACGGCAAATAAAATCCACATTAGGAATAAAATAGTGAAGAAGGGTTCAAATCAAAACTGTCTTCTCTAAACATAGATGGTGCAACAGCTGTTCAAATGATGTGCAGCCCAAGTTTAGATAAGATAATCCTCAGTGATGCTGTGCACCACATCAACCATAAATTGAGCTTCCTACTCCGCATCTATAAAAAGTTTATCCCTATTTCCTTAAAAGTTTGAATGTGTTTTGAAAAACATTTTCCAGCTTTACTAGTAAAGGCCCAAAGTATGACACCTTGGAACTCTTGCTGATGACTTTGAAATTACAACATATTTCAAAAGTATCAATCATGTTGCTTGTCAGAGTTCTAAACCAGGTGATCAAAATTTGTCATTTGGCTTTCACCCCAGACAGAAAATATCAGAAGGACTAAGTCAGAGGCTCATGTAGTCCAAGATACAGGCACTCTTTACACGATCAACATAGTTTAATCTGTGGACACGCATTTCATGATACACTTAATCAGCATTATGACTGAAGTTTCTTTTGCAACAAGAAACACAACAGAAATGGAAGTTCCAGAGTGGTAGTCCATCTAGTTCAGCGAAACAAGCAAGGGGTCTTGTGGCACTTTAAGACTAACAAATGTATTTATCCCATGAGCTTTTGTGGGAGAAAATCTGACCATCTCCATCGTCAAGCATCAGATGAAATGGGGATTTTCTCCAACAAAAATGCAATTAAGCATAAAAATCTAAGGCTTTGGAAAAGCTAAAAAAGGGGATATGCTGTAGCCCACAGCAATGAAAATCCATCTTGGCCCACACATCTGAAAATTTATCACTACAGATGGTAAATTCAAAGAGATAAACATTTCTTATCCTTTACAGGTGCAGCGCAGAAAAATCAGACTTGTATGCTTGAAGCTGTCATTGAGCATATTAATTCCAGATTTGCCAGGCCACTATGAATGCTATTCTGATGGTTTCAGTGCTTTGACTCTACTCAATAGTCTAGTGTTAAAAAAAAAAAAAAATTATTATGTACTGTATAAACTGAGTCTGTAAATCCACTTTATAGAGATAGGTGATACCACACCTGGTAGCTACCTCTGAATTTAAATAGCATCACACTCACAACAAGTGACAAATATTAAAAGTATACATGCACTAATGGCCAAGTCACCTATCTTGAAAGGTATATTGTTTTCAGTGGAAATATTATTCTCATTATCCTGTAGTACTGCAGTGGCAAAACACAAGCTTACTACAATTAATTCAAGCAAAACAAGTTGATGCGGTATCTGCAGCAAAGCACACTCCAGGACCTGATGCAAACATTAAGTTAAGAGCCCAAGTGCAAGACATTTTTACAGCTCCTTCAGGCTACTAGATACTGGCTTGAAGCAGACTAGAAACAAAACGTAAATGGACACAATCACACTGAGCACTCACAGAAGCAGAAGGCAGCACTAGTAAAGATTAGATTTGCAAATTGGTATGCAAAATTTAAAATGTCAAATTACAAGGAAACTATAAAATCCCACAATGAAATCAAGGGACCCATACTAAACAAACTATAATACCAGCATAAAATGCAACATTCTTCACACACACACACAAAAAAAAACCAACATTTGCTAATTACTGGATTATAATGATCAAAAATACAAAATTGCAAGTCTTACACTTGCATAATCGTACCACACCATTTCATCAGCAGATTCCATACACCAATCATTCCATGTTCATAAAAATATCCTTCTAATCCAACAACCCATTACACTGTTGCAGAAGTTTTAGAACTCTACATGATTTCATATACACTGGGATTGTATTTTTTATACATGTAACAAAGATTGCGAATCTATAAAAGTAACATCCAATAATGTATGCCCATTACAAAAGAAAAAAGGGGATGAGGGATTGAGTGGGTAACACCAATAAAGTGGGGTGGCAGGGGATGAAGAAGACTATTCAGCAGGTGGAAACTGGCTAGATTCCTGTTTGTTTCTAGATTTCATAGCGTATTTTAATGTTTTATTCCACTTTCTTTACAAAAAAATATATTTGGGAAGGAGGGCATTAACTGGACTGCATAGAACTACACTTTAAACAGTCTCATTTTTGAACACTTGTTTAATTTCTTGTATAACAGCCCAGTGTTTTTGGTTTTCTAACAGAGTGGCAACAGGTAACATCAAATTGAACTGAAGTAAAATGTTTTGGGATATAGTGTGCATAAAAGACATTAAACAACATAAAGACCTGATCCTGAAAGTGACTTTGCATGGGCACAGTGGTCTTCCCATAGACAGACAATAAGATCTGTCTAGGTTGGATGACAAGGAAGCTAGTGAAATAGTGGTTATCACAAAAGAATGAACGTTGAACTACCAAGGTTTGTGTTAGGCTTCTGTGCAAACACAGATGTTGCACCTGTTCAACTGAAACCTGTTTTAAAATGCTGTGTGGGCAGTCTTAATTGGTTTAGCTTGCATCTGTAAATTAATCGATGCAAGTTAAACCAATATAACTTGATTTAAAAATACATCTTTATTTAAACAGCTACAACTTTGTGCATAAGACCATGCTAGAAAAGTTTTGCAAAAGTATGTAAAAACTTTGTTTTCTTAACACCCATTTAATTTAAATGACTAATTAAAATTTTGACGAACAGAAATTTTTGTTAAAAATCATCCTCACCCTTTCCTTTTGTATTAAGACTCTTAATAAACATCTCCTATGCCTCCTAGTGGTCTTCCCTAGAGCAAGGAAGACTAAATTCTGAATTCCTAAACTTAGAATCTAAGATATAAAAACAAACAAAAACATACTTCCTAAGACTCTTTGTTGTGGGAAGGGAACAAATTGGGCATTGGCTGAAGAAGCAATCATTTAATGCAGGTGTATCAATGCAGCTTGATGTCATCTTCATTTGAAGTATGCATGAATTCTAAGCTAACACTGTAATTGCATATTATCGTAGTGAAGTTCATAAAGTCCCGCCTTTTGCCAACACATTGTACTTTCAGTTTCACAATATGACATTAAAGAGGAACTAATCACAGACATTCTAGTGAGATGATGTTTTGACAAGGAGATGCTATGCCCTTTGACAAATATATTAGGTTTGGATACTGCCCTGTATGGTAGAATTGGTTGACCAATAAAACAGACATGTACACCGTGGTGCTTATCCTCAAAAGCAGCTAAGGAGTGCTCATCACAAGTTAAGACAGACACTGAAAAGATGGTGGTAAGCAATCTCTGCTCCCTAGATCTTAAAGCCACCCTGCACCAATCTGGTTCCTTTGTGCAAATTAGAGCAGATTCTGGTAGGTTTTAGGATGCTCCAACTTGTGCCAACTACCCAAAGGGATATTACAGTAGCTGGAGGTCACTAGATGCAGGGACGCCACTGCCATGTCCCCTTCTTCTAGTCACATTACTTGCATTTACTAAGGGGGACAGGGATGGTGAAGCTGACATTATATTGACTATATGCAGTTTGAGGGTCCCGTTATACTGCAATGATCTTCCTACGGCTTGCTAAGCAGACTTTAAAGCTTACTTCCACAGGTAGAACAGATCAAAGCCTCCCTGCTGCACAGGAGAATCACATGAGCGCAATGGCCAGTTTTTCTAGCAGTTTGGTTGAACAGATCCTTGGGGTTAGAGTGTAGCACTGCCATATACCGTCAAAACAGAAATGGGTGATAAGTCAGAAATCACAGGATCTTTCGCTAAGGCCTCTTGGCAATACCTATGTTCTGTATGAAAGCTGATCTCCAGAGAGGGAACAAGTCACACCCACATCAATAAAACATCAGTAAAATACAGAACACAAGCAGCAGAAGCATCAGTAGCGATCATAGGGAATCCTGTCTCCTTCATTCAGCAATCAAGGTACCAAAGAGAAGACATTCTGTCCAGTATAAGGGAGCAGCCATGGAGGGAGACGACCGGATTCTCCTGAGCCAAAATGCCTACTATAGTTAATAGGCCTGAAAGAAGACTTTGGGCTTCGATTCCAAGTGGCATCTTAGCAGACACCAATATTCCTATACTCTTTCAAGAGGATTGCTGAAAGGACAGTACATAGCCCGGGTAAAAATGCCTTTAAAACATGAGTAGGATGCTCGTATATTACGTAGACATATAACTCCTTCTACACATTAGCTAGCTGCACACATCTGGGGCTTTAACAGACTGTCTCATGAACAGCAGCATAGGCCTTGCAATTGTCTCTCACTAGATTTAAGATGCTAGCACTGCATTGGTATACATTCAGTTAGCATGGGAATTCTTTTTCTGATCAAATCTATAGGCCAATAAGATGTCAGATGTGGTTATTTAATGACAGATGTGGTGGCTCTAATTTCTGGCTTTTGATCTCTTTGTTGCCAGAAAGTTAAAAAGTAATCTTCTTACTGGTATGATTTTCTAAAAACACTACATTGTTTTTTTCTGTTTCGGGCTATTGAGACAAAGGAGTTCACATATTTATTCTCTTATTTTCATTATATGTCATTTGATTTTGTGTTTAGCTTTGTTCCTGCTTTAATGAAAGAGAACAACGTAAGAACCACCATACAAGGTCAGACCAGATCAATCTCACCCAATATGCTGTCTTGAACAATGGCCAATACCATAGCTTAAGGAGAAGTGTACAGAACAGGATAATTATAGTGTAATCCACTCTTGGCTTCCACTCCTGATTTCTGGTAGTCAAAGACTCTGGAACATCCAGAGTATGGGGTTGCATCCCTAACCATTTTGGGTAGTAGCCCTTGCTGGACCTATCCTCTATGAACCCATCCAATACTGATTTGAACCCTAGTTATGCTTTTGGCCATCACAACATCCCCTGGCAATGAGTTCCACAGGTTAGTTGTGTGTTATGTGAAAAAAGTACTCTTTTTTTTTTTTAACTAAACCTATCGATTTCACCAAAAGACTTCTATTTTTTTGCATTGTGTGAAAGGGTAAATAACACTTCTCTGTTGAGTTTTTCCACACCATTCGTGATCTCATGACCCTCCATCATATCTCCCCTTAGTTGTCTCTTTTCTAAGATGAGCAGCTCTAATCTTCTCAGTCTCTCTTTGTAGGGAAGTCTTTTCATACTCTTGATAATCTCTGTTGCCCTTCTCCAAATCTATTCTAGTTCCACTATATTCTTTTTGAGGTAGGGCAACCAGAACTGGACATGTTATTCAAGGTATTGGTGCAGCATCAATATATATAGTGGTATTATAATATTCACTGTCTTATTTTCTATTCATTTCCTACTAGTTCTTAACAGACCATTAGACTTTTTAACCACTGCTAAGCAGAAAAAGAACTACCCAAGATGACTCCAAGATCTCTCTTGAGTGGTAACACCTAATTTAACCCCCCCCACACACACCCCTGCAATTGCATATTTGTAGTTGAGATTGTTTGTCTAATGTGCATTATTTTGCATGTATCAATGTTGAATTTCATCTACCATTTTCTCACCCAGTCCTCCAGTTTTATAAGGGTCTCTCTGTAAATCCTCACAGTCTGCTTTGGACTTAACTATCTTGAATAACTTTGTGTCATATCCAGAGGGGCAGCCATGTTAGTCTGTGTACAGCAAAAACAATGGGAGTCCTGTGGCACTTTAGAGACTAACGGATTTCTTCGGGCATAAGCTTTTGTGGGCTCCAACCCACTTCATCAGATGCATCTGATGAAGTGGGCTGGAGCCCACAAAAGCTTATGCCCGAAGAAATCTGTTAGTCTAAGTGCCACAGGACTCCCATTGTTTTAGTGTCATATGCAAACTTTACCACTTCACTGTTCACCCCATTCCAGGTCATTACTGAATAATGTTGAACACCACAGGTCCCCGTACAGATCCGTGGGGGACCCCACTATTTTCTCCACTGTGTAAACTCTTTATTCATACACTTTGTTTCCTATCTTTCAACCAGTTACAAACCCATGAGATGAATGTCACTGCCTCTAAATCCAAAGGCCTTTGCGACCAGCATCCTGAGGCTCTGAGGTAGAATTGAGGCTATTTAATAATTTATTTAAAAATTCAAGTAAAAATTCTAATACCTAAATATTACCAAACACCTCCCTGGTTTGAAACCTAGGTCAAAATATTTTAGGGAGTGAAGGTTAGTCACGAGGATATTAATGAACAATGAATAACACATTACAAAACAGCAGCTGGGAACTAGTTAGATCCCTTAAATATTCATTTCCTGAATTGTAAATTAAGTTTTGTTTTAAAAATGAGCACATTTTTGCAAAGGGAGTGTAGTAACTTTTGATGTTAGGTGAAAGCCTTTGTAAAACTGAGGTAATTGACACTTATCTCCTTCATAAAGTACCATCAGATCTATCGATGAAAAGTGTTATATAGAAGTATCATTATTACTATTTCAATCTTAAGTGTTATTTTATGAAGATTTTGTTTGTGGATCAGCAACTTTAAATCAGGCCAGTGAACCAGGATGTCCTCCTCCTACACTAACTTACCAGACTTACCAAAACAAAGCTCTCATTCTGAAGACTTAAGCAGACCACAGAATAACAATGGAGAAAGGTGGAAGAACTTTCACTCCAAGGGAAACACGAAACATTTGAAAAGTGTTCTCTTGAAAATATTAGGAATTTAACATGGATAAGAGATTCAAATTTCCTTAACGACTCTATGGATCTCCCTAAGCCCCTGCACCTTCTTTTCTCTGTCTCCAGTTCTCTCCCCATCCCAAACCCCTGTATAACTCCTGTCTAAACCTCCCACGTGTCCCCTGTGCACCTCACTCCTGACACTCAGCTCCCCTGTTTCTTTCCAAGCCCTCCAGTTCCCTCCCTTAGTGCACTTTTCTCCCCCCACCATCACCACCACCCACTCCCCTACATGTCTCACCCTGGTTCCCTGCACTCACTCTTCTGTGCCTCCTCGGTTCCCTGCACACACATTCAACATCTGCAGCCTCACACTCACCCTTTATATAATTTGACCACCTCTTACCTTTCCTTCTAGCTCTCTTGGATTCCCCCATTCAGAGACCAGGAAGTACAGCTCCAGGCCAGGCCAGGCCATTTCCCTTTTTGTTGTTCTCCTGTGCCCCTCCAGATATTCCCTCCCCTGAATTCTGCCCATTTGTGCGATGCCTTTTCTACTATCCCATCAGACAAGCAGGTGCAACAAAGCCTAGTCTCTTCCCCCTCCACAAAAGTGCTTAACAGTTAACACTCTTCTTCTCAAGACCAACAAAACAGAACACAGGTGGACTTCGCATACTGAACCATTTTGGAGATATGACAGCTGAAAACATATATCTGAAGTCCTAATGATACAAACCTGTTCTGGGTGTTATCAAACTAGCAGAAAAGAAATACACCCAGGCATAAGACATGGCACCCTTCCAAGGGAGTCAGTTTCACTTGGGTGAAGTTTGAGGTGATTAAGGACTAGTTTCACAGCAGGGAAACTAATTTCAGTATAAAGTGTAGAGTAGAGTGTTGCTGCTCCAATCCATTAAGCACCCAGGACAGGATTTCACCCTGTGACCACTTGTCGACCACAGATTCAGAGAGACCAGAGCTGAGCTCTGAAACGGGGAGGAGAGATGGCTAATGCTTCACAGGGAGCATCCTGAATCCCAAAGCCAATGAGGAAACTAGCTGCCAGCCACACCCACCGCCTTTGACAGCTGGCTCCCAAATACAAACAAGCCTCACAGTGCAGCCTGCTTTGGTGCCCTTGCTCCCACGGAGAGCACGGTGACTTTAGACAAATCAGGGCCCCCTTCCCCCCCCGCATCAGCTCTGCCCAGCCAGCAAGAAGAGGGGACTGTCTGTGACACGCAGTCCAATCCCATCTCCACATAGGAGCAAAACTGAGCCAGGCTGATGCCACCAGGTATGGGCAGCGCATGTGGCCCACATCCGGCATGGTGTCGATGAGAGGGGGCCCTGCTCATCCCCTCCACGGATGCCAGTCCCATAGTATACTCCCCAAGACTTGAAATTAGGGGGGCTATAGGAGGAGGGACAGGGAGTGTTGGGTATTCACTAATTTGGTAGAACACTGTTACTAGCTGACAACTGGGGGGGTGTTGGGAAATTCAGGGGGTGTGAG
>ML681981.1:12067402-12147159 GCA_007922195.1 Podocnemis expansa | reverse complement strand
CCCCCCGCCGGTCCCGCGCGGCCCCTCGCCCCCTGCGCGCCCCGGGCCTCACCGCAGCGTGGGCCCCACGCAGGCCGGGTCGGTGCTCTGGATCTCCTGCAGGATCCGCTCGTGCTCGGGCGGGCTCTCCGCCGCCATCTTGCCTGCCAGGCCGCCGCGCCGGGGAGGGGCCGGGGCCGTGAGGGGACGGGGGGGCTGAGGCCGGGGGCGGCAGCGCGGGTGACGGGGGCTGGGCAGAAGCGAAGCTGAGGCGGGAGGAATCCCGCGTTGGGGTGGGGGAGAGAAAAGCCCGTTTAGGTCGCCTCAAACTGCTGGGCTGGGCTGGTGGCTGCCAAATTAACAGCCAGCCCCAGGGTGGGCACAAGAGGGGCACACGGCCCCCTCTGCGGTACCACAGACATTGCCCCTCCGGCCACCCAAAGCCACTGCGGGCGGCTTGCGTCGGGTGCAGCTGGGACGCGGGGTCCCCCCGCCTCAGGCTCCTTGGGACGCGGAAAAAAGTGGCTCCTCGCTGTAGTGTGATGCGCCCCAAAGGAGCCGCTCCAAGCCCTGGCTTTCTGCAGCGTGGCTGGGGACCCCTAGGAGCAGCTGCTGCTTTTGGTGGCATGTCGGGGACCCCTGAAGGGAGCCGCTGCTTCTCGTGGCATGTCTGGGGACCCCTGTCCCCAGGCACGCCACCACGATAGCCACTCTGGGTGACTTCTTTCTGTGGCGTGCCTGGCAAGGGCTCTTACTCCAGCGGTGGCGAAGGTTGCCAACCCCTGACTGGCCACTCCTCCCCCTCACCCACTGATGATAATAAAATAATGTAACACCCAGGCTCGATATGAGTCCAGGAACCTGCCCCTGGTTCTAGCCAAATTTTGGCCCTAGCTCCAAATTCACATGCCTCAACCACAAATCACTTTACTCTAGTAGCTCTTACTGCTTCAAAATTTCTGGATATTGTCACATCCCAGCACATAAATGCAACAAAAACTTGTCCAGCACATTGATTCTGCTGAATTTGGCCCCCACGCTTCACAAATTCCATGGTTTGAATGAATGTGAAGCGTGATCACTTCTATTGTACCAGTTCTGTATGCTGATGCATCCCTCTGCATAGGTGCTGCCAGTCCAACTGGGTTTATTTACTACTCATCTCTACGCTCTACTACAGAAATAGTGACCACTTACAGCTGCTCCCAGAGCCTTTTAAACACCTGGTCCCACACTGCACTCTGGAACAGAAGCACTTTAAAAAAAATCAAGGTAGGGACTAGAATCCAGCGAAGTCCATTTTTTATCTAAATCCCCATGCCTTTTTATAGTCTAAACACAGCAAATATAGTTTATCTTTTCAAAAGCCAATAAATGTGTCCAATGCAAATGTGATTCAGAAATGACATAGCTTTGGAGATAGATGAAAGAATGGGCTAGACTTTGCTGGATCCAGACCCGGATTTTTTTTAAAGCACTGATGTAGAGACCAGTGGCCAAAATTTGCTAGATCCAATAAGACCTATGTGCCTGACGCACAGTTTTGTGTTGCTTTTGCTGCAGGATCTGTTGGAATCTGGACTTTTCTGTTCATGCAGGAACAAAAACATGCATTGTCTATTCTAACAATGCAAGTTGGCAGGTCACAGCCAAATGTGGTAGTATCCAGCAAGATCCAGCTGCTGGATATGTGTCTTTGTGTTATTATTGAACAGGGATGCACCAAATTCTGCATTTTGCAATGTAATTAGAGCAGATTGAGTATTTCCCACTTTGGCTGGTAGAAAATTTGTATTTAGGATAAAAACAAAACAAGCTGGATCCAACAAGATCCAGATCTTGGATGGTGATTTTTCGTGGTGCTGCTGGGTCAGTTTTCTAAGTCTAGATTTCTTTGGCGCACTATTATTTTTCACTAGGAAGAGCTTCAATTTTTTTCTCTATTTAGCTTGAAAACTTGGCAAATGGGGGATAAAACTTTGAAAATCTGTGTATCACACATTCAAACAAATGTTTTTCCACCGTTCTTGGGCTCATATGCATCCAGGTCCTTATTTTTACAGAGAAGCAGGAGCTGCTACCCTTTTTTTTCTCTTTTGATTGTACTTTTCAGTTTGGGGGCAAAAAATTGTCAAGATCTGGAGTTTTTACAGTGCTCGCATGTTTTCTGGGAATTTATCCATGCACAAATGGAAGACAACTTCTGACAATTTGGTCCTTAAAACTGGCTTTCCCATACTTGGCTTTTCCTAGACTAAAAAGTTAAATCTTGGTTAACAACAGTTATCGGGACAGGGTGCAGCTGAACATTAGCTGCACTTGTTTTCAGCCCCATTTCTGTAACTGTAATTAAACCCCCACCAAGTGTTAGGCCACAGTTAATGAAAAAATACTGAATGGTTTGGACGTTGTCTGTACTTGTAGCTAAATTATGTTCAGCTTTGATTCAGCTGAACCTATTGGTGACATCTATTGTCAGCAACAGGGAATTTTTTTAAGTATAATTCCAAAGGAATAACCATATTAATCTTGTTCAGCAAAATAAACAAGGAGACCTGTGGCACTTAAAGACTGACAAATATAAATATATAAATATTATATACATATACATAAATATATAAATATTATTTATATCTAAGTATAACAAATCTAAATATACTTCTTAGTCTTTAAGTGCCATAGGACTCCTTGTTTGTTTGTTTTAATACAAAATGACATCGACAATACCAGACAAGCTATTTTTAACACTTTGCTGCAGGCACCAACTATAAAGCAAAGCATACAACCTTTAATAGATAAGTGTCATGTCTATGACAATGCAATAAACTGTAAATGCATTATTTCTAAATTTTTCACAGCACACTTAGGAATTTCACTAAATTAACTCCATAGATGCACTTTAATAATAAACAAGAGTAGTGTCTGTCTAAAATAGCTAATTAAAAGCCATTCACCTATTTTTTCAAGCACATAGCTGATGGTGTTGACTGATGACAAATTAAAATAATTTCTTCATGAAAAACAGTGATTGTTTCTTGTTTACATTTATAAAAGTAATTTCTTTTTTCATGGAACTCTTGCGATAAGAGTGTCAAGAGCCCCCTTTCCTTTTGGGAAAGGATTGAGTGGAGGCCTTTCCTTGTTCCATTAGGGCCCAGTCCTATTACCATTAAATTCAAAGGAAGTTTTCCAGTGGATTTCAGTGTGTGCAGGATTAGATCTCCAGTATCTGTGAGTGAGGGAAACAACAGCCAAGAATAAAAAACAAATCCATTTTATACTGTTGGAATTGATGCTTACCTTAAGCTGGTTCCGAGAGGCAGCTCAAAGGACTCAGTCTCAGCAAAGACATTTGCATATATTTGGGCATTGTTTTCTTCTGCATAAAACTCCAGCAAGTTTAGTTTACTTTCTCTAGCCATTGTGAAGCATGAAACAGTTCTAACTTTAGAGAAAGACTTTTATTCTGTTCACTATCATTACCAGAATGATTTTGTAGTCAGCAAAACCATCAGTGAAAAACCAGAGCATAGGCTGATCTCATGATTCCCGAGGACTCTGTCCAAAAATGCACAGCTGCTGTTTTCCTGTCTCCTCTAATAACATGTGCCTATTACACTGTACCCACTTCATTAATGTCCTTTCTTGAATATGGACTTTTTTTGTTTTAGGGGAAAATTTGTTGTCAAAATAGTGAATAGTTTGTTAACACCTTTAAAACATTTCACTGGTGCTAAGTACTACAGATGAAAAGTGACACCAAAACCCTGGAATTTAGTTATCTTCAGAACATAATTTCTCAGTAGTTTCAGACAGAACACCAAACTTTGAGACCCTCTTGTCAATTTTTACAAGTATGAAATCACACTTTTCTGTTTTCCAAACGTTTGTCTTTCCCTATTGCTTTGTGAAAGACCTACAAAACCAAAAATCTGTTGTGGAAAAGGACTGTGAAATGCAAGAAATACAGGTAAAAAAAGGGGGGCAGAGAAAATGTTTATGCTTTAAACTTTCGCCTATCATCTGTACAGTAATAGGTAAACAATGTTCAAATAGAAATGTGGTTTTTAAGCTGATGGTGTCCCTTTGTGCAATAAACAAAAATTCATACTAATTCATTATATAGTCCCCAATCCTGCTTTGGAAAGCTGGTTGATAGACTCCAGGCTCTTCGCTGAGCATCACTGATTTCAAATCATTGTCTGACCATTAAACTATAGCAGGGAAAATCTTTGGTACAACTTCCACAGTTGAATATCAGTCTTATCCAGTTTTATCAGAGTTGAGAATGAAGTGCCAAATTTGCTGAGAAACAAACGACTGGAAGCCTAATACTAACAGGCAGTATTGTGTGGAAAAGGCTGTCTTTTTAACAGCTTACCTATTTTGGTATCTCACTCAGAGACTTAAATAAAAAGTTGATTTAGATCCCAATCCTGCTCTTGCTGAAATTAATAGGAGTGTTACATTTCTTCAATCAGAATAGGACAGAGCCTTGACTGATAGGATCTATTAACAAAGAGCCAATATGTGCATCAGCAATCCCAAAAGTTTAACTGCAGTCTCTTTATTGTAAAGCCTGTGCTGTTTTGTGCAAAAGTCTTGTGCATAAGATTCTTCTCTATTTATTTTTAATCTTTAAATAAAAGTGCTCTGTGATAAGTATTTCAGGGGCTCACTATTGTGTAGCCGTAGCAAGTCATGTTTGGGATTCATCTGATCATTAAGTCAATACACACTTGTGATTGACCCATCCAGCCACTGGATGTCACACAAATACACATGAAAGGATGGCTTTCATGAACAGTTGTAATCTTGCAGGAAAAAACGGAGATTAGGTATTAACTTTTAAAATAATTGAGGACACTAAACAGTTAGTTTAATAATTACAAAAGTTATTGAAATGATTTAGTTAGTGGCCTAAGTCATACCTACATATCCTGGTTTTGTCCACTTACAGTACATTTCAGATTCAAGGTCAAACGTTGTAATAAATAAAACAACACAACTCTAACTTTCATTATATCCAGCTACTTCTCCTGTAGGGCTGAATCCAGAAATCAGTGTGGCTAATTTTTATAAGGGTCTCTCCATCTTACCCACACAGCTCTGTTATTGGCTGTTCTTGGAAGATAAGCACAGCTGCTGTTGATGAATGGATTCAGGGGGGTTGGTACTGTCTTACTGCCTAGTAAACAAATTAACTCTTTTCTTGTCAGACAACTCTCTGGGCTGCCTTAAGTACATAAAATTAATGGGGTTACTTATAGACTAAGGTGCTATTCCAGAAATGGGAATGTAGATTTATTTTTAACAGCTGTGTAGAGGCTAAAGGGCTCAATCCTAGAAAGTATCATGTAGCTTCAAGCCCACTGACTTAAACACAGGTTGAAAGCACTGTTTTCATGGCCTATTATAGCCCCCTGTGTGTTAGTGCATGCACAGAGAAAACAAACAGTGTTGGTGCTCTGATCATCTTTGTAGCATTTTCTGTCTGGCACGGGAAAGAAATCCCATACAAAGTCATTTTGATGCAATTCAGTGGAACTGCAAAAGCCTCTTGGAAATGCAGGACTGGGTTTCACCTGATGTGCCAAGAAGAGGGGCTGAAAGGCAGCTGAGAAGATGTGGGGCAGAAAGGAGTGCAAGGTACTTAAATACATCACCCATGAGCATGCCATGCAAGAACAAGACAGCCAGCATCAGCACCAGGAGACTTACCGTCTAGGCATCATGGCCAGGAGGTACCAGAAATCCCAACCCTAGTTCAGATCCATCCTCATCCTGGAGACATGAATTCTACTACACTATAAAATGAGTTACAGCCAGCAAGCTCTGAGGCAGATGAAGGATGTTACAGTCCAGAGTCAGGTTTACCCTCAACAGTCCATCCCCACACAAGGAAAGGTGGAGAGATGGCACATACCCAGACTGTGTGCACTTCCCATATACAGGGCCGGCACAGGGTTTCTCAGCACCCTAGGAGATGGAGGATTTTGGCACCCCACCCCCCACTGCAGGTGCCCCTCCACTCAACATGTGGGTGCTGGCCCTGGCCGGGGATCTGGATCCAGTCACAGACAGGGAGCAGCAACACCACTGCAGGTTTCTGGCTAAGGGCAGGGATGGCCTCGGCTGGAAAGCCAGATCCAGCCACAGACAGGGAGTGGGACCACTGCTGCGGCAATGTGGCCAGTGGCAGAAATCTGTGCCATGGGCGGGTAGCGCCTTGGTGCCCCCTAATTTTTCATGCCCTAGGCAAGTGCCTACTCACCTCTATAAGCAGACCGGTGCTGCCCATATATGTGATATGGCACGTAGCCACTTTGCATATATCACATATACTGTGGGTAACAGGGCTCTTACAATTATTCACTGTTTCAACGTTAATTGTTTAAAGCAGCAGGATTTCTGTCAAACAAAGTAAGCTGTCATGGAGTAAGAAGGAAGCGCCTACCAGTAACTGGTTAAAAGATAGGAAACACCAGGTAGGAATAAATTTCCAGTTTTCACAATGGTGAGAGGTAAATGGTGTCCCCCTGGGGTCTGTACTGAGACCAGTACTGCTCAATATATTCATAAGTGATCTGGAAAAAAGGGATTAACTGTGAGGTGGCAAAATTTGCTAATGATACAAAACTACTCAAAATAATTAAGTCCAACTCTTCATAGACTGCAAAGGAATCTATAAAACTGGGTGACTGGACAATAATGAGGAATTTGAAATTCAATGTTAATAAATACAAAGTAATGCACATAGGAAAAACATCATTGTAACAATGCATATAAAATGATAGGATCTAATTAGCTGTTACCTCTCAAAAAAGAGATCTTGGAGTGGTTGTGGATAGTTCTCTGAAAACATCCCCTCAGTGTCCCGCAGCACAGGAATGTTGCCGGCCCAGGAAAAGACCAGGGGCCTGGGCCCTGCATGGACCACCCCCCGAGTCCCAATTTGGGGCCTGTGCCCGATCCTGCCCCTGAGGCCACAGGCAGGGCCCAGATCAGGCTCCTGCTGTGGGCGACCAGGCCCTGGACCCTCAGCTGGGAATGGGGACAGGGAAGACAGCCACCACTGTGGACAGTTTGGTCCTTGACCCCTGGCCAGGGACAGGGGAGGGGAAGATAGCTACCACAGGCAGCCCAGCAGCTGACCCAAGGCACTATGCTCAAGCCCCCTGTGCCTAGCACCAGCAACGCCACTGCCACAGCAGTCAAAAAAATCCATCGGAGTGTTGAGAATCACTAGGAAAGGGATATCTAATAAGACAGAAAATATCATAGTGCCTATTTGTAACTCCATGGTATGCCCATATCTTTAATTGGGCATGCAGATCTGGTCTCCCTAGCTCAAAAAAGAGATATTGGAATTGGAAAAGGTATAGAAAAAAGCAGCACAAATTATTAGGGGTATGGAAAAGCTTCCATCTGAAGAGAGATTAAAGACTAGGACTTCTCAGTTTGGAAAAGAGATACAAAAGGGCAGATATGATAGCAGCTGATAAAATCAATACTCATGGAGAAAGTAGTTGAGCGTTATGTCCTCATAAAAGAAGAATTATGTGTCACCAAATGAAATTAATAGGCAGCAGGTTTAAAATGAACAAAATAATGTATTTCTTTATACAATGCACAACCTGTGGAACTCATTGCCAAAGGATATTGTGACAGCCAAGGCCGTAACAGGGTTCAGAAAGAACTAGTTAAATTCATGGAGGATAGGTCAATCAGTGGCTATTAAGCAGGATGGGCAGGGATGCAAAACCATACTCTGAAGTGACTCTAGCCTCTGTTTGTCAGAAGTTAGGAATGGGTGACAGGGAATGGATCACTTGATGATTACCTTCCCTGTTCATACCCTGAAGCATCTGTCATTGGTCACTGCTGGAGGACAGGATACTGGGTGAGATACACCATTTGTCTGGTCCAGTATGCCTGTTCTTATGCTCATTGTTCCATTGTTAAAAGCTCAAAATAGCTTCACACATAGTGTTATTGACTTTAAATAGAATTCTTTTTGTTTAATCTCTTCGTTTTTGTCAGTGTTTTGATTGCACTAGGGGGGGGAGGTATTTAACCACCACTATTTTATTTCACCATCACTGTAACAATAAATGCAGTCAGTCAATGTTGCCTATGCAGGAATGCTGATACACAACACACTAGTCATACCTGTCACTTCAAGCTGGGCAGGGAGACCAAGAGCTGGAGAGAGTAAAAAGAGTTGGGCCCCCTGGAGCAAGTCCCCGTAGCCTCACAGATGACAGCTCCAGTCTTGTAAATGAGGCAGAAGGACCATGAGCTGGGCTGGAAAAAGTCATGGATCCCTCTAATCATTTGAAAGGGCATCCATGATTTCCCACCAGAATACAAACGAGGACCACAAGTGGAAGCAGCATACTGTAATAAGCAGTCAGCCAATACCACTTCTGTGCACATAACCAGATTAAATACACCACAGAAGTCTGGAAGGAGCAGCTCAGAATACTGCAGCATCAAGAACAGTGGGATGTGACCTCAGAAAGCAAGTGCCTTCTTTTCAGTCAGTCAATATGACTGCATGCGCACATTAACGCAAGGGCAACAAGTATTAGCCTTTCCAATGTGGTCAGTCTCACTGAGCTGGGGTACCTCAAGTGTACTAACTCAAGCTAGCCATGCAGTGAAGACAATCTCATAGAGAGA
The DNA here is from genome assembly GCA_007922195.1 of Podocnemis expansa. Taxonomy (NCBI): domain Eukaryota; kingdom Metazoa; phylum Chordata; order Testudines; family Podocnemididae; genus Podocnemis; species Podocnemis expansa. Next base: position 12,138,495 of record ML681981.1, on the reverse strand, counting down.
GGTTTACCTTATTTTCTTTGCTTCTTTGTACAGCCACTTTGCACAATGAACTTCCATTGACTGGCATGGGAATGATTAGAAGATTTTAAACAGAGGGGTCAATCAATAGCTAACTGTTAAAGGCAAGCTGCTTAGCCATACATCTTTCATACTTGTCTGTGGTCTATATGTTACTTGCATTTACAAAAATAATAGCATATCATTGTGGAAAACAAAACCGGAAATTGTATAAAGAATGGCATTTATTTATAAAGCCAACACTTCCATGATATATCGTGTTGGTTATGTATTTGTAACACTTTCATATCTGCAATCCAGTACTTTTGAGATTAACACATTTTGGACAAACTAATAAGTTTAATATTAAACCTGTATGAACTATACAGATAACCTTTTATATAGGGGTTACAAGTCCCCTGGAGTGTGAGAGGGTTGTATCATTTGTTGGAGATGAATCATAACTTTGATTTCCAACAGTACCTTGCCATGATAAGGTTTGCTGGAGATACTGAGCTATAGTTTGTCATACACTTCTATGTATGCAACCCACATACACTCTTATTACTTGTCAGAATATAATCAGTTCAAGGAATTAAGTTGGTTCCAGAGAATAAAAAAAATCAACATTTGAGGAAGCTAAAAACAGTATGATGTAAACATTATGCAGAGACTTTTTATTTTATGTTGGGAATTTTGGATCAATGTATTTATTAACACTGCATGTCTAGAACTATGGTGTCCCTTCTGCTCATTCACCATCTCCAAGTTAGGAGGGAGTCAAAAGAATCTTGGTTCAGTAGAGGTTGATCAGAGAAGTGTCAGCCCAGCCAAAATACATTATTTTTCTCTGTATGCAAATATTTCAAGTTATTCCTGCAGGCAAAGGAGAGAAAATATGTTTTGTTCACATTCTTTTATTACACTGGGAGGTAACCAGATACTATGGCGACATGGCAATTTAAGTAACTATACAAAAGGCATGTCATATCACTAGATCACCAGTGACACAAATACATTCCATATTGTGCAAAGAAAAGAAAAACAGTTAGTGGAAAAATTTTCATCCAGCATTTGTGAAAAATTGGTTTTCATCTAGGGACTGCGACCATTCCAGTGGGAGCAAATCTTCTTTCCTAACTTACTGAGTGATGCATCTAACATGCATTTGTGCTACACAATTCCCATAGGCATGAATGAAAAGTGATGACATAGAGCATAAATCTCACAGCTTATTGAGTTCTGCTTTGTGACATGTGTGACACACGTCAACAGGGCACCACACTGGTTGAGAAACTTCTTACTTCCTTTTTCCACCAGTTACTAAGTTTCTATCAGATTATTTTTCTTTCGTCTTCACAATGGCTGAAAATGTTTAGACAGGAATTTCAAAGACAGGTGATAACAACAAGTAAATATTTTAATTATTATTCCTGCTGGCTCTATAACAGTTTTCCAGAGTTTCTTTTAAATAGGAATGGCTCCATAGGTATTTAAGAGAGTCTTGTATTTTTTGACACTGGCCTTCACCTCTGTGATGCAAAGTTTCATAAGAAGTGTTAATTTTTTTCCCCCAAAATGTTATGCTAGCGGCATTAGATATAGCAGCTTCAGACATCATTGCATTCCTTACTAAATCAAGTTTTGTTGGTATCCCATAACCTGTGAAGGCTTGAGAGAAGGACACAGACGCTCCCACCAATCCGCTGTTGTGTGAGATCCTATTTCCCATTATGTTTTGCTAACTGACTTCTTTTTTCTTCTAGGCTCAACATGAAAAGTTTCCCTTCACTCATAGCTAGCACTTTGAGTTTCTTGTGAAAGTTACAGTAGAAGAGAGACTTTTAAAAATGTGTTTTAAAGTCAGTACTGTCTGTAATAAAATGACTTATTTTCCTCCCTTTACTCTAAAGGCTTGATAATTCTTTAACATAACTGACACAGACACAACAAAATCCAGTTTAAGATGAACTTCGACTAATTCAAACTGGAAATAATTCACAGATTTTTAACAGTAAGAGTAAATAGACATTGGAACAATTTACCAGTGGATGTGGTAGATTCTTAAAGCAAGACTGGATGTCTTTAAGACCTGATATGCCCTAATTCTGCCAGAAGTTATGGGCTTGATTCAGAGATTACTGGGTGAAATTATATGGCCTGTGCTACACAGGGCTCAGAGCATATTACCATAATATTCTGGCCTTAGAAATCTACAAATTTAAATAATATAATTTTGAAATCATTATTGAGCATTTCAGAAGTAGGGTTGTGTTTATACTTCTTGTGATTGTGCTCCTGGTGCAGTTTTGATCTTCTATTCAATATAAGGCAATACAATGATATTTAGTCATTAGCAGATTTGTTGAAGGTTGATAAATTACAGATAGATAACACTGGCTCTGAGTAGCACATTTTTATTTCTGATTTAGGCCTCAATCCATCACAGTCTGAAAATGTGCAATAGGTCTTCTACTGCTTCTAAAAACAAAATGGTGGTACATTTAAACACGAGTTCTCTGCCAGCTACTGCTTTTAAGGACATTCTTAGGAGTTGGGTAAAATTTTCAAAAGCTCTAATTCAGTGCCAGGTGACTCAGAAGCCTAAGGGCTTGTGTACATGGGGAAAATGACTAGCATAGCTATTCCACAGCAGTATCTGAAATAGCTCCTCTGTGGATACTCTAGTTCTGGAATCGAGTGTCTACACAGGGAGCTATTCCAGAATAGCCATAGTACTTTCAAGGCATGCCCTACCTTATTCTAAAATAACTTCCCCATGTAGACAAACCCTCCGTTCCATTTTCAAAAGTGACCTGAGTACTTAGGATGCTAAATCACAGTTGAAAATGAGATGTAGGCACTTTTGAAAACTTTATGCCCAGTCTAGACACAAACTTGCACTGGTTTTTAAACTAACATTAACATTGAATTAAACTAGCGCGAACCTCTATGCAGACGCTCTAAGCAGTTTATTGCAGTTTAGCTTAAACTCATTCTTAATTAGATCAAACTTAACTGAAATAAATTTGGTTTAAAATAAAAATACTCACACAATCTTTTGCACCATTTTAACTCAATCAGCTGAAAAATCACACTTAATGCTGAAGCACTATAATTCTGCATATAGACCAAGATGTGTGTATGCTAGAGCATTTTGGCTAAAATGTCCCACCATTGCTACCACCACTTTAAGTTTCACTGGCTATATGTCTGCACTAGGAAAAGTTAGTTCGAATTTGTTAATTCAAACAAATAAGTTTGAGGTTGGTTCAAACTAAACCCAGACTTTTTAGTTTGAATTAACAACATGGATTAATTTGAGCTAACGTTAGTTTGAATAAATCCACATTGTTAATTCTAACTAACTGCCCTTAATTTGAGCTTTTTAAATTCAAACTAAGGGTAAATCCTTGTCTACCTTGTCCGTAGTTCGAACTAATGATCGAACTAAGGGCTTAGTTCAAACTAACCAGCAGGTCTTACTAGTTCAAAATAAGCTTTCATTAGTTCAAATTAAGGAATTCCTTAGTTTGAACTAATGAAAGCCTAGTGTGGACAGGTACTAAGTAAATTTGAATTAAGCCTCCTTAATCTGAACTAACTTGTAAGTGTAGACATACCCACTGATGTTAGCAACAAAGGGCTCCTTCCAGGAGACAAGTTCCAAAGGAGCGGCCATGCCACAGGACTCCTTGTTTCTTTTCCAGGAGACAGTTGGTTTTAATGCTCCTAGCACTGCTACCACCAGTAGCAGCAAGAGAGAGAAATTTTAGAGTAAGTTATTTGATTTTAGACAATAGTTCTTGGTTAGCTAACACTTCTGTCTTTTCTATTCAAGTGAAGGAACAGAGAACTACATTAAATTTGTTAATCTTTAAGTTCCACAGAAACCCTTGTTTGTTTTACATTATATGAATGATACCATGCTAACAGAAGTGACCCTTTTTCCAGTAAAGTAACGCAAAGCTCTTTTCTGACAAAATGTAAAATTATGCTAGCTACTTTTTGGTAACATACATCTAACATTCCTGTTGTTTTCATATGGTAAGTGAGATTTTTATACATTGGCATTTTTTCTGGTGCTGAAATCAATCATTTGTTTTTAATCACTTTTGTACATGACTATTTTTTACAACAGTTAGACTGAACAATTACCACAAAAATCTGCTTTTAACAAAATAGGAAACTATGCTAAACAAAAGGGAATTTTTACTTCAAAATACCAAGGCCACTAACTTAGATTAAGAAATTGTTTGTACTCAGAGACTAATTAAAAGGTAATGTGAATCACTGGTCACAAAAAGACTTTATGAGAGTAAGTGCAGCATTGAATGTTATTTTGTACATTAACAACTTTTATTAGCTCAATTTTCTGATTCATCTGGCAGGAAGCAAACTGCCAAGTGAGATTTTTAGGGAAGAAACAATCAACAGTATTTTTATATAAAATAGCCTCCCATTACTCTATTGTTTTCATAACAATGATAATGAATTCTTTCCTGTTTTATGAAAAACACAAATTACAAAACCAAAGTCAGTTTGTGGTTATAAAATATATACACAGTCTGGTAAAATAAAGATGTTTATCAATTAAAGAAGTGGAATACTAGCCACTATCCTTGCGAAACTACTGTGCAGTTAGTAATTGAGTGGTGAGATGGCCATTATTCTTATCAGAGGGAAAAATCTGTTTCATCACCCATTTCCCTCTTGTGGGCACGGAGGTCACAGATGCACCAGAACTGGTATTAACTGCTTTTTGAAAAAGTAGGATTTGGGATATCCATCCCCCCCCCCCCCCCCCCCCCGGGCGGGCTAAACCAGTCATTTTCAAACTTTTTTCCTTGGGACCCAGTTGAAAAAAAAAAATTATGCCCACGACCCAACAATTACATCTTTGAACAATAAAAACAGCAAGAGTCCTGTGGCACCTTTATAGAGTAACAGATTTCTTCAGGCATAAGCTTTCGTGGGCTCCAACCCACTTTGTCAGATGCATCTGACAAAGTGGATTGGGGCCCACGAAAGCTTATGCCTAAAGAAATCTGTTAGTCTATAAAGGTGCCACAGGACTCTCATCGTTTTTGCTGTACACAGACTAACACAGCTACCCCTCTGGAAATCTTTGAACAATGCATTCCAGTCTTTGGGCAGCAGCAGCAGGGGGCGCCATGACCCAGGACCTGAGGGTCTGCCAGTAGTGGGTACAGATCCTAAGTTTGAAAACCACTGCTCTAGACCTCCCTACATGCTGCAGAGTACCACTCTCTATGGGACCCCAGCATGCTGTGATGAAGGGACAAAAGATCAAACGTGGGCTGGTCTGGAAGCAGAATAAGAGCAGGGCTAGGGGCAGAACCATCATGTAGAAGATCTACCAACCAAAGGCCCCCTTGAAGGTATACAGGAGCTACAGAATCCATGGCACTTCACAGTCAAAGTCACGGCTACAAAATGCACAAGGTGGTGGTGGATGGGGCTATGGATGCACACACATATACACACAAATAAATAAAACACATATGTACGTATGTTGAGGTCAAGGACTAGTTGCTCTCCGCAGTATCATATCCAACTCTTAGCCAAGCAAAAAATCTAAGCAAATAAACAGACCAAAAGATTGCCAAGCATCACAAAAATAATGATGACAATGATCAGGCATGCAAAAAACAAACTGAATGAAAAGCTTAACTTTCAACTTACATATTATGTTATATTTGGTAAAGGAATATGAGAGACAAGACAATACACATACTCAGGCAGTGAAATGCAAACCATTCAAGATAGCCAAAAGAAAATGATATTTAGGAACTGGTGGTAGCTGCATTCATCAACTTAAATATCAAAAATCTACAACTTAAAGACCAATCTAGAAAATCTGCAACTCAAAAGTTATTTTCCCTTTAACATAAGGAGGTGAAAGCTGCAAAATCCACCAAAGTTACAGACAGATATTGAAGACAAATGCCTCAGGAAAATGCTAGGTATTAAAGCAAATACATTTATAAGAAATACTGAGATTCTTAGAAAGTTCCCAAACTTATCTACAGTTACCCAGAAAAGAAAATGGAACTAGCTGGAACTTGTGTTAAGAATAAGCAAGGAGTCCTATGGCACTTGAAGACTAACAAATTTGTTTATCGCATGAGCATCCATGGGAGAAAATCCCATTTCGGGCTCATGTGATAAATAAATTTGTTAGTCTTTAAGTGCTCCTGGACTCCTTGCTTGTTTTGCAGAACTAGACTAACATGACTACCCTTTGGAACTGTGTTAAGAATGAAGCCAGAGTCTGCCATAACAGGCATGCTCTTGGACAGCTGGAGAAATACATAAAAGGAACTATTCAAAAGAATCCCTACATCAGACAGTATTTAGAGAAGGAAAACTTACAAGATGTAACAAGGGAACATGCAAATAGCAATCCAGATAGGTAGGGATGGCAATGTCTTGTTTGTGCCTCAAAAGACATCTGACCACCCAGGAAGGATTTAGAATTTTTGCACCACACATCTCCTAAAATCAATCATTAAACATCTATGAGTCAAGAGCGCTAATGATGAAATGGCAATTTTCTCTTATCCCTTCAGATTAGTTGATTGCTAGAGGAAGGTAACAGCCTTTTATTATTGGTATTTAAAAAAATAAAGAAAAACCAAACTAAAAAAAAGGTTTTGCTAAAGTGAAATTAAATCTGAGTGTACTTTTCAGTAATTTAAGGTCGTTAGTAAAAAACTAAAAACAGAAGAAACCAAAACAAAATCCCAGTTCCCATTTTCACATCAAGAGCTGATTAAAAATGCCAGTAAAAGAATGTTTAATTTATGGTGAAGAATACTTTTTAAAATGGGTCTTACCTTTCCTGGTGAACTTCAGTTTAGGTAGAAAAATACTCCTTTCTCCACTGACAAGCCTCCTTAATGACTGCTTTATGCATTGAGGCATAATTTCACAATAAAAAGGACAAAGTACTGTACTTTTTAAAAATAAAATCTTAAGTCTCCAGCAGTTATTTGACATCTCAATTTAAGCAAGTTGGAAGAACATGCCATATTCATATTATTATTTAAAATCTTAATAATTAATCAAACTATAGTCTAGTCAATGAAATAATCTTTGATTCTGTTGGATCTTAGTTGGATAAATCCAGTGAAATAAGCTTATCCTTTCTCCCTTCCTTTTGTTTACAAAATGGAAAAAGTGTTTGAACTCCAGGGATCTGCTTGATTTTTACAACATCATAATTCATGGACCTTTCATCCAATACATCTCAAAAGACAGTGGCAAATTTTAACTCAGTTTCAGGCTTCAGCTACCACTTTTTGAGGCTAATATTCTCTTACTTTTGGCTTTTAGAGAAGGGACAAAAAAAAAACATTTTTATTGTTATTCATTATCCTAGACAGAGGAGTCCCTGTCATGGACCAGGACCTTATTATATTAGCTGCTATAACACAGAACAACAAGACAGTCCCTGCTGCAAGAGACTTACAATATAAACATAAAACAAGAGACATTGGGTTTATATAGAAAGACAAGTGGGAAAATACAAAAAAAAAATGAGTCAGCACTGACTAGCATGAATGACTGTGATCTCAGCAGATCCTCAGCCTAAGAGAGAGGTCGGCAACCTTTGCAGACCCCCATGCGGATCCCTCCTACCCAACCCTCAGCTGGTGGCAGCAGACCCCTCTGCCTGGGGGAAAAATAAGGTAGCTGTTGCCTGAAAACTTGGCAGCAGCTATGGCTGGAGTACAGGAGAGTTTGCAGACATACCACCAAGAGGAGCCACTGAGGATGGCTGCTTTCTGTGGTGTACCTGGGACGTGGCTCTAGGTGGCTTCTTAGGCAGCAGGAACAACTCAGGAGTGCCACAGGGTGTACCACTTGCCGCTCTGAATGGGCTCTCATGTCACTGTTGGCACACGTGCCAGCGATTGCTGACTCCTCACCTCAGATTTTTGGAAGACATCATGCAAAAGGAGAGTCTTGAGGAAGATTCTGAAGGAGGATAATGAGGAGGATGTTTACAAGGTGCACTTCCCAATTGTGAGGTCCTGCGTCGGAGAAAATACAAAATTGTTTGAACATGTAATGGAGCAATGGAGACAGACATCATGGACCTATCAGAGGTGGGAGTCGGCATCTCAATCGTGAATGAAAAATGATAAGTAAGATGGCGATAGACCCTGAAGGACCTTGAACATGAAGACAGATAGCTTATGGCTGGTACATTACAGAAGTGGAGCCAAAGAAGTGATGCAAAGAGAGGAGTGACAAGGTCAAAGTGACTTTCTAAGAAAATAACCTTTGTAGCAGCACTCTGAATTAATTTGAGCAGGATAAGAATACATGCATCTAGGCTGGAGAGAAAGATATTGCTGTAATCAAGACAAGATAATGAGAGCTTGGAAAATAAGCATCTCCATGATCCACAAAACAGGCATAGCGTGGGCAATAATAGGGCTACATCCCCACACTACTCTGCCTATGTACCTCAACACCAGCATGGAGAGACCACCACAGAGGTGACAGGGTAATTTAATCTGCAGACTCATTCAGTCTTCAAAGTAAAATCCTGCCCCCATGGAAGTTTTGCCAGTGACTTCAGTGGGGCAAAGATTTCACCCATGGTGTTGGTGCTGTGACTACCACCAAAGATACCAATTTCTGTCAATTGTAGTGATGGATTTTGTGATTTAGAACACTGGCCTCAAGGAAATAATTGAAATTATCTAGTCATTTCACATAATCAAGCAACTTTAAGCCTTTGTCTAGGCTACAGCTGGATAGATGTAAGGCAGTGTATGTTGACCGAACTCTAAGCATGTACACTAGAACATAGATCCCACTGTTGGAAATCGCCACTACACTGACTATAACTCTACCTCTGCAAGAGGCATAGCACTTAGGCTGATGTAGTTAGATTGACGCAGTGCTAGTGGAAACACTGCATTGCTTACATTGATTGCTATCCCTTTGGAAACTGCCTTTCCAAAGCCATCCCACAATGCCTCGCCCTGACAGGTGCAAACACTTCTGGTGAGAATCCACACCAACAGCACAAGAAGCAGATTAGACATGCAAAAGCAATTTAAATTACCATGTTGACATAGGCCAACTTAATTTTGTAGTTTAGTCTTGCCCTAAAATAATTTCCTTCTTGTCTCTTTCTTGTCTCCACTGAAAATTTATAGCAACATAGCTACACTGCTCAAGCGTGAAATAACCACAACCCATCAGATGTACATATCCCTCCCGAAAAATACCCCCAGTGGAGATGCACCTATATCAATGGAAGAAAGCTTCTACTGAGATAGCTAATGTCATTGAGAGAGGTAGTGTTCCTACACAGACAAAAAAACCCTTCTGTCAGTGTGGACTGTGTCTACACCATGTGTTTATGCCAGCATAGCTAGGCTGTTACAATCTCTGTAGTATAGACTTACTGTTGATTTGAACCAGTAACGCAGAGATGATTCAGTATTCTGGTGCTAAGACACTCAGCCATACAGCCTCACAGCATATATGACTGGTCTAATTTTAATATTCTAAAATTATCCCAATTTTTCTAAAAATTGCAAACAACACCTTTTTCATCATTCTCTTTCCAAAGATCAGGCTTCAACTTGACCCAGTAAGCAAACCATTCAGTTACAGACAAACCAAAAGGAGCTTAGATTTTTTTTCCTAAATCAAACCATTTAAACAATGTCCTTTTAGAATGTGAAGACAAAATAATAAGCTATTTTGTCATTATTGCTTTGTCATTTATGATGCCAGTTCCTTCATAAAGCCACATGCCATTTTAGGGAGTTTTGAAGAGATCAGTTTAAATTCACAGATGACTAAAGCTTGGCACATAAACTTTCTGCATAAGTCTCTTCTCCCACCTGTTGCCAAATCTAAAAAAACCTCCAAAAAACAAAAACAAATGTGCCTTTTATACTGTAGGGACACAAAATAGCAAAGTTGTTCTGCATGTTTTATGTTCCCTCTTATAATTCAACACTGGCTTTATAAGGACTTGAAAGATTCTAAAAGGGTGCTTAGCCGGCTGATTTTGCAGCCCATGCCACCATCAAGGATGAATGTTAGACTTCTACAATACCAAGGCACCATGGGAAGGAGAGTCAGGTTGGTGCTGCAACTCTAATTCTGAATTTCCCTAGCCTTTTGTGTTTAAGTCAGACCCTTTAACGATTTTTTTTCAGTGTAGGCTTTTGGGTTGAATAGTACTTTAAGTACTAAGCTGTCTCCTTAGTGTTTGGAGGGGATTAAGTTCAGAGTTCATTGTGTTGTCTGTCATTTTAAAGATTAGATCGTTTAGTTAGGCTCCTACTGGCAATGTAAAAGTCTCTGTATTTATTGACTGTCTGGAGTCACTATCAAAGCTTCTAAACCCAATCGACACCTTGTAAACAAAACTCCCATTATTTTAGTGGTGCTGATAAGATTTACATGGGATTTGCATTTTTGTTATGATTGATTGAGCAGTTAAAGATATTAGTACAGTAGAGGGCAGTATGATGAATCATTATATAGATTCAATAAACAAACTAGTCTTTTACATTGATTTGACAGGTATGAATGAATGTAAACCATCTTAGTCCATGAAAGATAATGCTTGCAGTTAAGAATGTGGATCAAAGGATTTCTAAGAAAGATTTAAAATTCGCTTCCAGGAAAGCCAGTTTGCAAAGAAGAGATTAAAAACATTAAATATTTTTACATATTTTTTTCATGCCCCAAGGGTAATGAAATGAGGGGCTGGGGGGAAAAAACCAGATCAAGGAACATACTGTTATATTTGTATTGAAAGGGAAAATAAATAGGCATGCTGCTTGGAAGGAAAGTTATACTTAAGTCTACCAGCTATTTTCAAATGGTATGAACCATCCTTTCCAGAGAAGTGGAATGGGGGTTACAGTTTGAGCATCAGAGTTGATTTTATGGATACTAGGAATGGCACATTATGGCTTCCTTTACTTTATTATTTTATGTTTTTGTAAAAAAAAAAAAAAAAAAAAGTATAAACGTGTTGTGTAAATCAAGACTTGCTGATTCTTTGTGACTTACAGTTTTATTGCACAAATTATGCCAGCAAACAACCAAAATAAAAAACACTTAAAATATTAGGCTGTCTACACGTAAGAGTGCTAGTTTGAACTAAGTTGGTTCAAATTAATTAAATCAAACTAACTTAGTTTGAAGTAGCATGTCCACACTAGAAGCCTAAATCAACCTAGCACATCCATGGGCAGGAGTGGCTAGTTTGGCTTTGGAGGGGGGCACCATGGGAAGGGTGGCAACATGGCACTCAAGAAGGGCCATGCCCCCGCCCAATCCATAAAAGGAAGAAAGCACCCTCACGAAGAAGGTCAAACTGCCTTTAGCTCAAACTAACAGTTACTTCAAACTAACGCAGCTCCATTGGGTTAGTTCGAATTAATAAGCTTGAACTGTTAGTTCAAACTAAAGGCCGGTTTTACAAGTTTGAACTAAGCTTTCCTAAGTTCGAACTAAGGAAAGGCAGTGACACCATGGACTAATTTAGTTTGAATTAGGCCTCCTTAATTCAAAGTAATTTCCAGTGTAGACATAGCCTTACAGATTTAATTCACAGTGATTACACCACCACAAAACACAGCTTTCAAGGGGACAAAGTCAAATTCAAATACAGTGTGTTGGAGAGGACAACACATAACACAGGGTTGGGAGGCGGCTTCTCTTCGGAGGTAGGTGAAAATCTGCTTTTGCTTCTTCTACTCCTGGGTTGAGTGTTAGGGATTAAAGTTGCCAGGTGAATTGCATGGCTTGAATGTGCTGGGCTCCTGAATGCTGTTATTCAGGGATGGGAATTGCCTCTGGGAGCAAGGCTGCATGGCTATGTGGAAACCATCTGCTAGTGTCCCCAGGACCCTGCATTATCCCAGGCCTGTAGAACATGGATGGCTTGGCCCCGAGTAAGGTGCTGCAGTGTTTGAGGGCCCAATAGTGGTGTGCCTGTTGATTGCCTCCAGAAATTGCTTCTGCATAACCCTGTCTTTGGCTACCGCAATGGTGTCCTAGGCTACTTCAGTACTGTCTGTGAATAACTGCCTATTTTAATCCTGCTGAGACATCAGTAACACCCTCCAGCTCTCCACAGGTCTTTGCAAGTCTGTAAGGTGGGCACTAAACTTCTCATTTTTTATATTCCATTTTTTTCTCCTTCAGGTTGACCAGCCACTCAGCCACTGATAAAGACCCCTGTCATTGAGAGTCTTACTGCTGTGGTCTTTTCCTGTTACAGGTGTATGTCTCTCAGGAGGGACCTTCATACCCATACATATACTTTATATAAACAGTGAAAATTAACCACACGCCATTTTTCCTGTAAAAGACTGTCAAATGTTTGAATTTCACACAACTAAATAATTTCATCATTTGAATCTGGGAAACAAGGGGAGAGAAGGTAGAAAGAGATTTTGGCTGCACCATTAGGCCACCATTTTGAGGGTGCAAATAGGTATGGGACAGGGGCAGCACTGGCTAGGTAGGAGAGATGCAGGAAGGGAAAAGGAAGTTAGTAGCTAGGTATGTGTCCATTCATGGCATGAATCTGGTTATCACTTCTCATCTGGAGCTTCAGCACAAGAGAAGTTGATTGTGTGATCTGGACACCATTTTCAAAACTGTTGAAGGCAGGGGAATAGAACAAAGGGGAACAACTTTGGGCTAAGGGAGAGAGGGAGGTGGGAGCTGGAGACTTACAAGTTCTAAGTGCAAATCTACCCAAAATGGGCCATGGGGCACCTGGAACAGAAGTTAGGAGAACATAATAATAAATTGTATCAATAGATATTTCCATGCTGAACTCCCTTCAAGAGGATCTTTCTCCTGTGTCCCAAACTTAGTATCAGGCCAGCTTCCTCCAAGGCTGCCCTCAAGATCCTGAGTTCAGAAGAGAGGTGACTGGTTGAGGAGACCTCTTGATTATCTTCCTCAGAATTCTTCTCCAGTGACTTCTGGTCACCCATGAAGGCCAGTGTCCTCAGTATCAGGGATTCCTGTGTCCATAATGGCATTGGGGCCTGTAGCAGTGTGCCAACAAAACAAAATTGTTTCCAGTTCCTCAGAAAAGAGACAAGTTAAAACACAGGCACTGCTGTACTTGTCTTGGTCATCCCTGGGTGTAGGATGGGGGGAGACAGAAGTTATTTGGTTTGTATATTTTTGAACTGTTTGCCATTTATGTTACCATCAATATCCCAGTTGCAACCCTTCTCAGACACTGGTTTACCAATTGTCTCAAAAAGTTTCTTATTGTGGTGGTTGGTCACAGGACGAACACCAAGCTCAGAGGGGTTGCAAGTGCTTTGGAGGACAGGATCACAATTCAAAATGATTAGGACAAACTGGTGAGATGGACTGAGGTAAACAGAATGAAATTCAGTGAAGACAAGTGCAAAATACTCCACTTAGGAAAGAACAGTCCATTGCACATATACAAAATGGGTAATGACTGCCTAGCAAGGAGTACTGCAGAAAGGGATCTGGATGTCATAGTGGACCGCAAACTACATATGAGTCAACAGTGTAATGCTGTTTCAAACAAAGCAAACATCATTCTGGGATGCATTAACAGGAGTATTGTAAGTAAGACACCAGAAGTAATTCTTCTGCTCTGCTTGGCCCTGATGAGGCCTCAGCTGGAGTATTGTGTCCAATTCTAGGTGCCTCATTTCAGGAAAGATGTGGACAAATTGAAGAAAGTCCAGAGAAGAGCAATGTGAATGTTTAGAAGTCTGGAACACTTGACTTATGAGAGAAGATTGAAAGAGCTGGGTTTGTTTAATCCGGAAAAGAGGAGACTGAGGGGGGACGTGAGAGCATTTTCAAGTACCTACGAGATTGTCACAAGGAGGAGGGAGAAAAATTGTTCTCCTTAACTGCCGATGATAGGGCAAGAAGCAATGGGCTTAAATTATAGCAAGGGAAGTTTAGACTGGACATTAGGAAAAAAACTCCTAACTATCAGCGTGACTAAAAGTTAAAACAAGGGTCAGCAACGTCTGGCATGAGGGCTGATCCTGAGCGGCACTTAGTGCTGCTCAGGCTTCCCCACTGGCCCCACTGCCAATCGTGGCCTGTTGAGGCCACAAAAGCTGGGGCAGCATGGCCACACAGCTCCGTTCAGGGGGCAGCATGGTGCTGCTCGGATTGGGGGGGGGCTCGGCACAGCCCAGGGACCCAGAGTGGCTCAGCAACCAGCATGGCGCAGCTGAGCATGGGGTGCTAGAGCAGCTTGGCAGCTGGCACAGCACAGCTCAGCACAGGGGCCAGAGCATCTCAGGAGCTGGTGCAGCTCAAGGGCCGGAGCCACACAGTTCAGCACAGGGGGGATGGCCAGAGCAGGTCAGTGGGGCTTGGGAGCTGGCGCGGCACAGCTCCACGTGGCGGGGGGGGAGTTGTGCAGCTCAGCTCAGCATGGCTCAGGGGGGCCGGCCTAGGGCCCAGGGTCAGTCCCCACAGAGGAGGGAAGGGGGGTGGCTCAGCCATGTCTCCTGCACTCTGGGGCTGCCTGCCCCCAGGGACCCTAGTCTCCCCTCTCCCAACCCAGAGTCCCTGGCTCCGCCCCCATTTGGCCCCACCCCTGGCACCCACTGAGGGTGTGGTGGGCGGGGCTGGCACGGGAGCTGGCAGGGGTTGCTGACCCCTGCACTAAAATAAGTTGCCTAGGAAGGTTGTGGAATCTCTGTCACTGAAAGTTTTTAAAAGCACATTAGACAAGCACCTGCCAGGGATGGTTTAAGAGGTTCCCTGGTCCTGCCATGAGTGCAGCGGACTGGACTTGATGATCTCTCACATTGTCTTCCAGTTTCTATGACTATGACCTTGCTGTACTGTTGCTCCTCCCCAGACGGAAGTGAGGAAACCAAGAATCTCACCATGGCAGCTGGAATATCATCACAGTAATGCTCATATATTGGCATCCCAAAGCAAACTGCTCAATCCTGGCTCTGTGTCAGTTTTTAAACAGGGAAGACGACTTCCAATGAATTTGGCTACAGAGGCCACACTGATAAACGATCAGGTTGGTTAAGAATATTTGCATAGTGTTCTGGGCTACCAACTGGGGGACTGCCAAAGTGGTGCACAGAAGCATTGAAAGTCCACACTAATTCAATTCGTATCAGACTAAGTCCACTCTGAAAGTGGAGTACAGAATTCACAGCAAATAGGTAGGTAGGCACTTTAAGGGTTTGTGTCATGCAAGCATTTTCAAATCTGTACTAAACTGAGTTAGTGCAGACTAAATGCCCCATGTAGAAAAGCCCTTAGGAGAGTTTGCTAAACATCCGTAACCATATTTAACGTGTTCCAGAAGGATAGCTGGGTTAGTTTAATTCAGCAAAACAAGTAACAAGTCCTGTGGTGCTTTTAAAGAGTAACAAATTTATTTTTTGCACAAGCTTTTGTGGGTAAAGTCCCACTTTGTCAGATGCTAGAAAATGTCAATATGGCTAATGGGCAGCAGCTCTTTTCTGCCTTTTGTCTCCACCACCAATCTCCTTTCATCAGGCACCAGGAACACTATGAAACAAGCACTACAGAATAAACTGAGGCGTGTGTGTAGGATAGTTACCTCTGCCTTTGTTGTTTCAATATTTCCCTCTCCCTATTTCACATACCTCAGAACAGCTGCTGATGCTCCAGTGAAAATTGTCACACAGGGCCAGCCCAAGGTTTTTTGGCATCCTAGGCACCTGTGATTTTGGCACTCCCCCACATCCCAGGCCTAGCCAAGTGGCAGGCGGGCGCCACATGGGCTGCCAGGCTGAATCGCGGCAGCGGCACTGCTCCCCACCTGAAGCATGATGCCAGCAGAGCAGGGCGGGGGGCTTTCTGGCCCCAGCCCTAGCCCAGCCCTTGGCACCCCCTACCAGTTGGCACCCTAGGTGACTGCTTAGTCACCTCTATGGATGGACCGGCCCTGCTGTCACTGCAGCTGATGGCAGCAGTCTAGAAGAATTCTTTCAAATCTTCCACTATCACTCCTCCAGCTGGCCATCAGACCAAGTCACACTAAAGCAATGCAAATTAACATTCCTCTCCTCAGAAACTACTAATGTTTTATCCTTTTTTGATATGGTTTATATTGCTGAAAAAAAATCACACAATCCACGTTACTATATATATGCAATCAAACCAACACATCTCATGTCACATACTGAGATGTTTATCTTTTTAACAGGTAAGAAAGTAAATTGGTTTAGAATGGTGATCTCCTCCTATTTCCTCCCCCCAAACCCAATTTTGGGTGACAAACTATTTTCAATATTGAATCGTTGGTGAATTTTGATAACATTATTTGGTGACATTTCATAAATATCTGCTGGTATGTAGCTAAATTAAACTAGGTTAATAAGTCAAATCCATTGTTAAAAACTCAGATGCTGAAAGTGACAAAGTGTTTGGTAATCAATGATAAATGAATCAATAGAGGGACATGAAAATGATACCACGGTGGGACAGTACTGATAAATGTCTCAAGAATACTTATGTAAGGTCCAGAAGCACAGCCTATTGAAATCAATTGAAAGTCTCCGCTTGACTTTAATTTGATTTGAATCAGGTCTTCTTACACTGTAAGCTCTTTGAAGCAGCCACATAAGTATTATCTTTTTGTTGTGCATGTTACTGTACTGTACACAATGGGCCCTGATCCATGACTGGAGCTCTAGGCATACTTCGATGACCACAAGAAACTGCTCCTTGAAACTGTAGCCAGGGCTGCATCTTCAAGCGTTCATTTAGCTGGAACCATACCCTACCAGTTAATTTGATACAGGTTTTTTCTTGGTGACTGCTCTACTCCTACTAAACATTTCTGATGGAAAGTAAATTTGGACAGACTATAGGATGGACAGGAAGTCAATTTCTCCCTAATTATTACCTCAGTCTGTTCAGCTTCCTATTTCCAGTCTTAAAATGACCCCTTTTTGCGTATATTTAAACGCAATGCTTTCCTTCAGTAAAGCCCTTCCCCATTATAACAATTTTTCAAAGAATTTATAACCTTCTGAGTAACTGTCTGTGTAATAGGATTATAACCATAACATCTACACAATAGCATCATTAAGAGGACTTCAGTTACATTTACTTTCCCAGTGCTTGAGTTTATTGCAACATTGTAAAGTCCCTATTCAGAAAAAAATACTTTTAGTTCAATTTATAGAGTAGACTTTGCTTGAGAGAGATTAGAACTAAAATGATTTGAGATGGCATTCTTTGATTCTATCTTTTTAATTAGTCAGTTAAAGGCAGGAGCACCTAATACAAATATTTGACTGTGCAGTTGTACACCGGTGCTCAGGTCAACAAGAGGAAATTTATAGGGAGCTCTAAAGTCACTTGACAATGATTTTCTTGGGTTATGACTTCTCAAATTGCTGTTTATTGCCAATAGCACTATATTTGGACATAAATAAGATTCACAGGATTAGGGTACGGTTCTGGTTAAAATGTTTAATCTTCACTTTAAATGAGTTATGATAATTGAACCTTTTTCTTTTTGTGTAAGAAGTGCCTTTAAACAAGGTTAGCTATTTTTACACACACTAATAAATCACTAGCTAAAAAACCTTTTTGGTTAGATGCCAGACTTGTCTCATTACCTACTCTTCTTAGCCAGTAGAGTGCTATGGTGCATGACTGGGAGAAGGGAGGGTCACCATTTATTGGCATCAGAAGAAAGAAGTCATTAACCACTACCGGTTAAGATATTTAAGTATCAGTAGGATTGGGAATGGAAACAGAGAAAAAGCTTTTGTCCTTTGGTATCTGGATTGCTGGTTCAAATTCAGCCCAGTTTAATAGCAGCTGAAGATTGTTACTATTTGATGATTGTGTGCTGGTGTAAGTTAAATGAGGTTGGTGACCTTCCTTCAATTCCTAACAAAAGGATTTTCACACCATTATTGTCACCTCCAATGGGTTGCTGCAGCAGAAAGCTCAAGACTGGGTTATACACTCAGGATTAAAGGTGGTGCTCCATGTCAGGGTCAAAGCATTTAATGGCAGCTGACTGCTATTAGTGAAGATATAAATGTTTTGTGGGCCCAGAGTCATTAGTTCTCTACTTGTACTGGGTCTAAGTTCATATTAACCATTTTTAAAAAGAAATATGACACAGAATAGCTTCTGGTTTGTGGGCCCTCCAAGGCCACAGATGAGTGAAACACAACCTGACAGAGAAAAAACTGGATAGGACTCCCTACTGAGCCCATCTCTTGGCCTTACTCAGCCACAGTGGTCACTGGAGAGCAATATAAGGTACCCTTTCCTACCAGGGGATATCAAGCACACTCCCAGCATAGATCTATTATTAAAAGATGCATATATTTGGGAAAAGGAATCCAAGAGCCAAATTCTACTGTTTTCAAAAGTGGCCCTTTCAACTTTTAAACATTTGGTTGGTCTAGGCAAGTGGCAATTGATCAGTTTAGCCCTTTGATTTTTTTTTTTTAAAGATTATTCAAAGTGCTACATGGGCTGAAACAGTCCCATATGGTCTGTGTAACCCGTACCAATGTAGAGCCTCAACTGTGGAATTCTTCTTAGGTATCTGTGTCTACCATTTACCTCACTCTGAGTGCCCAGTCCAGGATAGACTTCTCAGCCAGTTCTCTAGTAGACATAATAGAAACAAGCAGAGTAGTTGAGATTAGCACTAAGGGCCCAACAGAGCTTGCATGATGATTGGTCCCCTTGGAAGCTCCACAAATATTAAGGGAGCAGAGAGCTGGATGAAGCTCTCTCTGGCCATTCACTTCTAAAAGTTTAGAGTTAGGGCCAGTCCGCTCATAGAGGCAACCTGGGTGGTTGTATAGGGTGCCAGCCTGTAGGGGTCACCAAGGGCTGGACTGGGGCAGGGGCCAGCAAGACTCCCACCATGCTCCACCAGCATTGGGCCATGGGGGGAAGGAGTACGCCTCAGCTGGGGAAGCCACACTCCCATCAGCATCAGGCCACAGGCAGGGAGCCAGATGCAAAATCAAAGCCACCACTGTGATTTGGCCTGGCAGCCCATGCAGCACCTGCCATCACCTAGCTAGGCTTGGGGGGGCAGGGGAGGAACAGGTGGGCCACCAAAATCTCAGGCACCTAGGGCACTAAAATACCTTGGGCCAGCCCTGTTTAGAGTACATAGTTGAGAATACTATTGGAAGTCTCACTGATGCTCACAGCCTTGACTTTTAATACAAGATTAGATTAGGTCAGCCAAAAGAAGAATTGTCAAGAAGTCATGGTCCAAAGTCACTGAGTTCTCCAGGGTGACAATTCAAGTGTTTCATACACCAGTCATAGGGAAGAAATAGGAAAACTTAATATATTTTAAAAAACAAAATGAAACAAAAATTAATACACACAATTTATATGGATGGAGAGGCACCCCCTCAGTGTTCTAATGGTGGTGGAAAAAAAGGGAAACATCCAACACAACAGCAATCAGAGTGAGACCTCACACATCCACAGAAGAGAGTTGATACCCTGGCAGAAATTCACTGCGATATGAGAAAAATAAGTTGGATGGGCTAGCCACCAATCAAATGCACCATGGCTTTTATGTGTGAGTAGGTCCCCCACCTTCTGCATGTCCCTTTGTGGCCTGAAGGCACCCTGCAGGACTCCTGCCTCAGTCTCTCCATCTCAAACTACCAACACTTTCCTAGTTCAGCAACACCCCTCTCTCAAACTAGTTATTCCCCAAATACAGTTCTTAAATTTCCATCAAGGTCATACTGAGTCTGCCCTACCAGTCTTCCCTCTGTGGGCCTTTTTCCAAAAGGCTCAGTGTTCCTTGCTAGAACCTCCTCTCTCCAGCAGTTTCTCTCAAGTCCCACTTCACACCACAGGGATCACTGCAGGACTCCATTCACATTTAGCAGTCATTCTCACTTCTACTGCAGATCTTTTTCATGGGTCTTTACTCAAATCTCTCACTCCAGCTTCAGTGACTATACCTCTCCCCAGTGCTGTGCCGTCTTGTTACTTTTTAAAGGGAAATCAGCTCCTCCATACCCAGATGATTTCACTAATTAGACCCCACACCCCACCACAGGAGTGCTGGGCAGAGCTAAATGGAACGAGATGGCCTACTGCTCCATGCCTCTTGTCCTTAAAGAGGCAGGCCACCCAGTTCAGGGGTGGATTACTGCATGGGCCAACGGGGTCTGTGTGCAGGGGCTGACCACAATGTGGGGGCCTCTCTGCCCTGCCAGCAGCCCAGCACTGACAAGGGCAGCGAACAGGGTGGCCCAGCCCAGAGGCTGGGCTCTGAGCTCCCACTTCACCCCTGGGCTGGCCGATCCATCCCCGGAGGTGGGAGGAGCCAGCCCAGAGGCAGAGCTCTGCCATTCTAACTCCATGCCTAGGCCAGCCACTCCATCCCCAGGGGAAGGGCAGGGAGGAGCAGGCTGGCCACAACCTGCCCCATCAGCCTCTGGCTCAAGGCCCCACCCCCACCAGCACTGGCCTGTTGGTGGGAGGAGGCCTTCTAGTAAGGGGGAGCCCACCAGTGGGGTGGTCCAGGGGGTCTGCAGCCCCTCATCCACTACTGGCTCCATTACACCATGCATCCCACATTTATCAAAACAGTGTGAAAGGAAACGTTCTGGAGACAAAAAATGCAGTCATGTTGCATTTTTAAAGACTAACAAAATTATTTGTTTATAAATATTTAAAATCTGTTTATGTATTTATTTATAAATTTGGTTAAAAAAAAGTTTAGTCTTTAAAAGTACCTTCTTGTTTTGATGAACTAAACTAACACGGCTGCCCCTTTGGAATGTGTCACCATTCTGGAGACAGAACTTAAAATTGTGTGGTTTTCCCAAACACATGGCATTCAACAATTATTAACAAATCTCTGTCATTATTTAATTCCTGCCCAAGTTCTTTATTTTTAAATGACAATGGCAAGTCATCCAGTTTCTTATTTCCTGGTTTATTCACGCTCAGAAGTACGACTTTCATCACCTCTGATGGCTAAGTATTAGGATTTATTGATGCAATGTCCCTTGTGTTTGGATGACTGTCAATAAGCTGCCAGATGGATTTCTGGAGTTTTGAAGTCATGCCTCCACAACTTAAGGCTCTAAAAGAGAGTTATGTGTGAATTCAGGTATCCAATCCACCTACACTACCCCTGCATCTAGCGCAAGGGATCATCTCGGTCTAATGTGAGCTTCATTACAAGCTCTGAGACAGTAGAAATCACATTTGAGGTGCTCTGATTTTATGAATGATGTTTTTGGGGCACACCTTGCTTCTTATAGAGTTTTCTTGGGACAGCTGCAAGGCTACAGAAATCCTTATTTTACAGGATGGAAATATCACACTTCTGCTGCTTCTTCCAACCTCCCCTGCTTCTACCTGATGGGGAAAAATACACAACTGCAGGTATAAACCTCCCTGCAGGAACAATGTAGAAACTGTTTTTAAAATTAACTAAGAAAAATACATCCAGAGCATTTCATACATGTAAAAATAAAATGTATAATTTTAACAGAAAACACACCCATTATCAGTAGATTACAATGGTATGGCACGGACTAATTAGTCACCTTAGCAGCTTTATTGGACAGTAGTTACTGAGGATCAGGGGAAGTCTTTCATAGGTAGCTTTGTAAAAATTAAATCAGTGGTGTTTTAATAAATAGTTCATTTAATAATACAGGTGATTTATGATTGTCCATGGTTCATTAGGTCTTTTTTTCTGCTTGTGGAGTTCAATAATAGTAACCACTCCTTTATATACCACAATGAATGGAGTCTAAAGGTAACAATAAGACAACAATTATAAATTAGTGCTGATATTAATGCAAATAAATACAACAGAACAGTGGTCTGATGGCTAAAATACAGGTGGTTTATATATAGCAATGAATAAGCTGGGGATATGTGCAGTGTTCCCTCTAATTACTCATAGACTGTGTGCACAAACAATTTCTTTGTGTGCGCAAGAACATTTCTTTGTGAGCACCCATATTAGCACTATTGAATTTTTTTGTGCGTACTTTATTTTGTTGTGTGCAGGGGTTTCATGACCTGTGTGCGTGCGCGCGCACATGTGCACAGCTTAGAGGGAACAGTGGATATGTGTACTACTGCCTTTTACTGTAGTAAATCAGAACTGTTTGACATTGTGTCTGATGCCCCACACAGTAATAGTTAGCAGTGTTATTGGGGACACTGGTTACCTACAGCCACATTCTAATTAGCCAGAGGGGTGTTTGTCATACCTATACACCAGCTCATGGTGGAACACAGCTAAAGCCTGCCTCATCATCAGAAAAAAAAAAAATCCTGCCTCCATTACCCTAGGTTGCAAGGAAGGATGCTGGGTGGAATGCACAGGTATAGGAGCTACTGCTTTAACAAGGCAGACCAGACCTGCTCATGTCCTCACAAAACAAACAAGAAGTCCTGGGGCACTTTTAAAGACTAACAAATTTATTTATTGTATGAGCTTTTGTGGGAGAAAACCTACTCCTCAGATGCTTGAGGATGCTTGCTCACAAGTTCCCTCTACTAGAACTTTAGTTCACTTAACAGTATATCTACACTGAAGAGAAAAAAACAAAAAAAAACTTGTCCCAACTCCAGTTAGTTAACACTCCTTTGCTAACTCATATTAAAGTAACAGTGAAGACATGGTAACAGCTTTTAATTGGAATTAGCAGCTTGAATAAGAATATTGGATAGACTGGCACCAACCCTGAGTTACTAAATTGTTAATAGTTGAATTACCAGGTCTTCACTGCTCCTTTAACCCAAGTTAAGTGCACACCTCTTCAGGCAGTGCAGACATACTCTAAATCAGCTCTGAGTTTCAGAGATCATTTCTCACTCCCTTTGGTATTCAGACAGTTAACTAGTATCTGTGCACATATGCTAGTTATTACAAAGGCAATAGGTAACTAGACATTTAATTTCAGTTCAAAAAAAGTGAAAAAGAAAGGAGGAGGTAACAAATTCCTGAGTTCAATCATATGTAAAATGCAGGAGCACCCTACTGCAAGCAAGGAGTGTTCCAAATGAGAGAAAGGACCCATGGAAAAAAATCAGAAAGGACAACGACCCTTTAAACTGATTTTGATAGAGTGGTTACTACAGGAGCTGTTTGTATGTTGCCTATAAAGTGAAAAGAGGAAAACCTTGCCCAGCTTGAAAGACAAGTCATGTATGAATCATTCACCATGTGCTCACACTCTTTGGGTACAAGGCCCCTTCATGTTACTTCTGCCTTATGCCAATCATTGCAAATCAGAGCCATCCAACCTCAACTATGCATACAGTGCTCAAATCACATAATTCAGGCAAGAATGTGTTCTGTAAAGCAGGGTTTCTCAACCCATTGGTAAGGACCCAAAACTGGGTCATCAGAGTGTTTCAAAGGGTCACGTCGCAGCTACTATCCCATGGGGCTAGCTAAGCTCACTTCCCTGCTCCAAGCACAGCAACTTCTGGGGTCCCAGCACAATTCAGGTTTGGCCATGCTGTGATGCATCAGGAGTCCAGGTAGGCCAAACCTGAGTGAATGGAACTGCAGCTGCCTGAGCCAGGTAACAACTCCAGTCACAAATTTGATCTAGTCAGGGAAGTGAAGCCAAACCTGAGTGAAGCTGCAATCCCAGAGGTTGCAATGCCTGGAACAGAGAGCCAACGTCAGCTGGCCCCACAGCACAGGAGATGCAGAAGTTACCCCAGCTGGGTGAGTGCAGGGCAGAACCCAGCCCTATGGTATGTCTACACTGGAGCCTCAGTTGAGTTGACTTAACAAGGTCTACTGTAAGTCTACTTAAAGTCAACCTTGTTAAGGCAACTTAGAGTGCCCACATTCAAAACTCCTGTAAACTGCCCATGTCCACACTGGCAGCTGCTAGGTCAGTTTAGGAGTGGTGCTTTGTGGGTAGCTGTCCCAAACTGCACCAGAGAAGCACCCCCATCCCCTGACCACTCCTATAAAACGGGAAGTGACTACAGCACCCTTCCCACTGTGCCTGGCAAGATGAAGGCCGAGGAGGTCAAGTAGCCCAACATGCCCCAGCAATGTGCCAGCACAGCACTCCACACCTCCTACGTAATGGCTAGACTTCTCCGGCTCTGGAGCAGGTGCTACAGGGAAACTGCCAGCGTAGGGGCAGGCTGCAGCAGGGCAACCCCCTCACTGAATCTGGGAGCTGTCACACTCAGGGTGCCCTCTGTGCACCTGTGCATCTGGGCATGGGAAACCAGCAGTGACTGGTGTGACCAGATCATCCTCACCATCAGGGACAACAACCAGTGGCTGCAGAACTTCAGGATGAGAAGAGCACCTTCCTTGAGCTGGTTACTGAGCTCACTGGTTCTGCAGTGCACCAACACCCACCTCTGACGCATCCTGCCTGTGGACAAGCAAGTGGTTGTTGCCATCTGGCAACCCTGGACTCCTACTCCTCTGTAGCCCAACCAGTTTGGGATCAGCAAGTCCACTGTGGGGGCAATCCTAAGGCAGGTCCACAGGGCCATCAACAGCATCCTGCTCGGCTTCATCATGACTCCAGGCAACCTGCAGGACATCCTGGATGACTTCACTAGACTCAGGGTCCCCAACAGCAAGGGCATTGGATGGCACCCACATCCCCCTCCAAGCCCCAGACCAGCGGGTTGCAGCCTAAACAAACAGGAATCCTACGACTCCGTGGTTCTGCAAGCCTTCAATCACCGGGGACTATATAAAAGCATCTGTGTGGGATGGCATGCAACCTCCAGAACTCTGGCCTGTACCAGTGCATGCAGGAGGGCATCTTCTTCCCTGAGCACATCATCATCCTCGGGGATGCACAGATACCCATCATCATCCTACCCCTTACTGTCTTGGTTCATGAAGCCCTACATGGCAGACCTGGATGCCAGCAGGGACCTCTTCAACCAGAGGCTCAACAGTTGCCACATGCTTGTCAAGCATGCCTTCGGCCAGCCGAAGGCATGCTGGAGGGCCATCCTGACCCTCCTGCAGCTCGGCAAAATGATCATCGCAGAGGTTGTCAGTGCATGCTGTGTGCTGCACGATCTGTGTGAGCTGCACAGGGAAAGGGTCCCCCACATTTGGGAGGCTGAGGCGAAATGGCTCACCGTGGAGTTCCAGTAACCCAACGACACTGTGCCCCAGATGCAGCAGGCGCAGCAACAAGCGGAGCTGCTCTAGGACGTGCTGAAGGCCCACTTCCTCAGCAAGCAGTGCTGAGGGGTCAGCCTTCTCGGCACTGTCACCACCCCCACCCCCACCCATCCATCTCGCCCCTGTCCCCAACACAGTAAATGCACTACACATGAAATAACACTGTACTTGGCTTTTAGTAATAGGAGGAATGGGGGGAGGGGAGGGACTGAGGTGAGTGAGGGAGTGGGAGCTGTAGGGTTTGGGAGGAGTGAGGAAGGCTGGGGGGAGTGCAGGGGTTGGGGTGGGGGGGTTGGTGCTATTGACCTCGGGCAGGTGGGTCTTGGGCCTGCATCCAGCCACCCCGTGTCCTGGACCGCTTGTGAGGAGGATTGCTAGGGTCCGAGGCAGGGGGACCCTCAGCCCACTGAGGGGCAGGCCAGGCTCAAGGTGCTTGAGGGCGCAGGTCTGCCACTCCATCAAACCAAGCACGGCCTCCAACATGGCCCGCTCGACCCTCTGGTGGGCATCCTCCCATTCCCTCCACGTCCCCAGGTCTGCCTCAGTCTGCCCTGTCTGACGGAGCTGCTCCTTGAAGAGCTTGTCCCTCAACCGACACCCTCCTCCTCCTCCTCATCTGGGCGTACCCCAGGAGTGTCCTGTGTCATGGGCGCAGGGTCTATAGGAAAGAAGCAAAGAACAGAGTTCCTCCCATTAGGTAGTGCAGTGTGCAGCCTGACAGCGGCTGCTGTCCCATGATCATCCCCGAGTCCCAATCCCTTTTCTTTGGGACAGAAACCACATAGTACATGCTGCCATGCTCTGCTGCACAGGTTGGGTGCAGTGCCCAGGGTGGTGAGCCTCAGAAAGCCCTGCCCCAAGGGTCTCTCCTGAGGCCACAGGCCAACAGTGTCAGGCACATGCTGTCTGGCCTTGGGGCTCCCACCTACATTCCCTCAACCCCATCTCCAACAAGCTTCTGCCCCTCTCAGCTCCAGGTCACCCCCTGCCTCTGCACCCCCACCCAAGACCCTGCCTGGCCCCAGGCCATCCCCCCCCAGCAATCCCTGTCCCCCATGCCTGCACCAATATGCCCACAGGGAGGGAGCACTCACTGGCAGGTGCAGCAGGAATCTGTTGCAATGTCCCCTCACGTGGGTCTTCCTCGGCGGGGGGGGAGCCTCCTCCTGTGTGCCTGGATGCACCGGCAGGGCAGGGATGAGCTCCGGATGGTGGTGCATGGGGCCTGCGAGGTGTCCTGTGGCTTGGTGCTGGTCTCTCCCTTGTCCAGCACCACATTCTCATCCACCAAGCCCTCCTCCTGGTCATCACTGAGGGAGATGGGCTCAGTGGAGTTGATGGTGTGGGCTGGCAAGGTGTCACCCTCCCGCCCCAGGAAGGCATGAAGCTCCCTGTAATAGGGACAGCTACCACCAGCTGTCCCTGTGCAAAACATGGCCTCATGGGCCTTTTGGTAGCCCTAGTGAAGTTCCTTTAATTTTACCCAGACCTGCTGGGTATCCCGGGTGGGCTCCTCATCCATCAGGCCCTGGGCAATGCTGCCCTACACCTCCTGGTTGCGCTGGCTGCCCTGCAAGCAGGAGTGCATGGCCTCTTCCCCCAGATGGCCAGGAGATCTGATCTCCTGGTGACTCCATGGTGGCGCCCACTTCCAGTGCAGGCTCTGACCCTGCATGTTTGCAGACAGCGGGCCTGGCCAGCTCTGTGGAACAGAGTGGGCACGGCTTTGTCCTGTCCTGTGATTGGCCAGGGCAGGCTCTTCCTGGTGGCCAGGGAGTGTGGGTGGGAGCCTGGAGACCAATTAAGTTGACTTAAGCCTAAATTGTGTCTACACTGACTTAAGTCGACCTAACAAACATTTAAGTCAACTTTCCAAGGTAGAGTTATTAAGTTAACTTAAGGAAGCACTTAAATCGACGTAATTCCAAATGTGGCTGGGGCTTTCCTTAGGTCAACTTAAGGCAGGTTAAATCAACCTAAGGCTCCAGTGTAGATACACCCCTAGCGCTTAGTTTGTGCCCGGTTTAGCCCTGACATCTCTGCATTTGGCAGTTCATAGCCCTAACGGTGCCAGGCTTATTGCAACAGTTATGAAAACAAAAAAATTGCTTGAGTAACAACACCTCTTGCATTACAAAGAAAATACTGCCCTGCACTCCTTTTGCCATGGGGTAGGATTTTACTGAAACCACCTCAGGGCTACCAGCCCCAGATTACTGACTGGAGCACAACTGATCATAAACATTGACAAATAGGTCCTAAGCCCAAAAAGATTGAGAACCACCTGCAGTTAGTGCAGCCCTAAAACTACTCCAACTTGAACAAAGCCAATTCAACCACAAAACAAGGAGACACTGCAGCAGATACCACTTCATAATCCCACGGTCTCTACCCAGCATAATTCTTGTTGTCGGTTGGTACAGACAGTCAGCACAATGAGAATGCCCTGTACAGGGATCTTTGGATGGAAAAGTTGTTTTTTATATCCAGAGCCTGCTGGCTGCAACAACCCATCACTAACTACATGCAAGATGAATACTCACATTCCCAGCAAGGCCTGTTCAGCCACAGCACCTAGGGATTGATTAAAAGAAGCTGGAGCACACACAGGCATCATCTCACTTCTCTCCTACTCTTTCTCCTCCACCAGGAACTAGTTCCACACATACCTGTTTCTTTCCTGCTGCAGATGACAACTATTATGAGATCATCGGTTTGGCACATTTGCCATTCAGAAAATTTGGCAGCTGCCCAGACTTTATAGACTCATAGACTCTAAGGTCAGAAGGGACCAATATGATCATCTAGTCTGACCTCCCGCACACTGAAGGCCACAAAAACCTCACCCAACCCATTCTTACAATGAAACTCAAACCCATAACTGAGCTATTAAAGTCCTCAAATCATGATTTAAAGACTTCAATACAGAGAATCAACCAGCAAGTGAGCCACGCCCAATGCTACAGAGGAAGGCAAAAAAACCCCAGCGCCCAAGCCAATCTGCCCTGGGGGAAAATTCCTTCCCAACCCCAAATATGGTGATCAGTTAAACCCTGAGCATGAGGCCAAGTCCACAACAGCCAGTCAAGAAGAACTTCTCTGTAATAACTCAGAACCCACTCGATCCAGTGCCCCTTCCCAAGTCACTATCATACCCATCAACAGTAGTAAAAGACAGACAATGGCCAAGCTACACTGTCCATCATATCATTCCCTGCATAAACTTATCAAGACTTTAATAAGTGTCTTTCTCTGCTTCTTGCTCCATCAGCATCCTCAGTATAAGGAGTGACTAGCTTTTGATAGGTGTAGATACCAACCCATCACTGAAAACCGCTCAGGGTAGGTCTGTCTTACATTGATTTAGGCAGGGCATAAATGACAACAGCTCTCAACTGTCAAATCTCCTTCATTTGCCCAGCATCCAAAAGTGCCCCAATTCCAACACTACAAGTCCATCCATGGGTGACTGGTGGGGAATGTATTCTCTCCCTCCACAAGCAATGTCATGACCCTTCCACTCCCCCAGCAAATAATACTCCCAGTACTGCAATCACACCGCCAGTGAGCTGTCTGTGGACGCCTGCTACGAGCCTCACTCTGGCTAACCTTTTGTAGTTTATCAGAGTGAAAGTAGCAGCAGTCAAGAAGCTATGCTCCTCACGACCCCTTGTCCTTCACCTCACAACCTCCTCCAGGCCCCATAACGCTAATAGTGAACGAGGAATTAACATTCCTAATTTCTCTACAGATCAAGCCAATGAACTGAAACTGACAAGAATCCTTTCTGGACTGAATGCTAATTATGCAATAAGGAAGTTCAGTGGTCATTCAAATCACACTTGGCTGTGATTGAATCGTTTGATACAATGACCTTCTGCAATAACTTATGTGTTGGCTAGCACATGGGTGATTGAACTAGAGACCACCAGAACTGAAAGCATGAAACTCTAGTTTGACCTAAAGAGTCAAAACCCACAGGTGGAGGCTGAATGGGACTTGTATCCCTTGTGGACTCGGCAGAGAGTGTGACACGTACCACACACAGACTCCGACCATTGGGTTACACTTTATGCCCTGCTAACCACAGGCCTTGAGAAAACAATGCTTTTAAAAACCGTATTCCAGATCATGCTAGCTAGGTCCATTTGAAATATCAGTAGATACATTCACCTAGCGTTTAACAAATTAAAATCCAGGTTAACTGCCTGGGGTTAACATTAGGCTTGTTCCTAGAAGAGGTGATGTTTAGAAACCTGCTGCCAACTAACATGTATTAGCTCATACAATTTTTATGCCTACCTCATTTTCTTGTTTATAGAGGGACAATGCATTGTGAGGGAAGGACGACTGGAGAAGGGAACACTGCTCATGGAAGAGCAATATCTTATAAGCGTAACAAAACAATTTGTAAAGAAGGCATTTATTTCTAATTAAAGTATACAAAGTTAGATTATATCAGTTATTCTTCAGTTTATAGATTATATCAGTTATTCAGGTTAAACCAAACCAAACCAAACCATAGGGCTGGAAGGGACCTTGTGAGATCATCGAGTCCAACCCCCTGGGAATTGAACCCAGGACCTTCTGCATGTTAAGCAGAGGTAGATAAAGTAGTGATTAGTGAACCTTAAAAAACATATGTTCAGATAAATATGGCCCTGTTCAGAAGCAGAGCTTAAACTTTTAGTTCTGGAAACCTCTCTACCTACTTCAGTAGCCCTTGCCAGTATAATTTCTGAGCATCTCAAATATGAATGAATTTATCCTCACCCTATTTTTTTTGAAGTAGAGAACTATTATCTCCATGTTATAGATGGGAAGCTGAAGTAGCAAGAGATCTTATTAAGTGACTTGCCCAATATCACACAGGAAGTCTGTGGCAGAGGTGTGAATTTAATACAGATCTCCTGAGTCCTAGTCCTAGCTAGTGCCTTAAATATAAACCCATGCTTCCTTCCTGAGAGCAATTCCTCTGGTGCATTTCTGGTATTTCCTGGTTCTCTCTGGGTTGGAAGTATTTCAGCCAAAAGAAGGAAGTGGAGAAGTATGTGAAAATGAAACAAATAGAAAGTTAACCAAACTTTTTCAGCCTCATAAAAGAAGAGAAAAGGGTTGTGTTCAAGTGTCAGGGTGAAAGTTTAAGAGCCTTTTTATTTAGTCTGAACTACTCCACCCATCTCTAATTTTAAAAGTAAAACCTAAAGGTTTAGGGCCTAAATGTCTTCCTTGTCAAGCAGAAGTACCCAGAACACCTCCAGAAAGGGAAAGTAAGCAAAGGACTGTGACGTTCCATGGCCACACACTGGAAGGAAAATCTAGTCAAAAGCGTAAGTAGCCTCTATCTTCTGAATTGTTTTCAGGGACAATGGTCTTCATTTCTTCCCTCCTTTTACATACCAAGAGTGTGTTTTCTGAGATGTAATTACAACAAGTAATTTGGGAAATCATCTTTGGCACTTGATGATCCATTACAGGTGTGTAATACAGCAATTCTTCCCTGACGAACTTCACCCCTTGATCCAGCACATTGAGATGGACAGCCAAGCTCAAGTGCAGAGTGACTGCCTTGTTTTCCAATGCGCAGCAAATTAGGAGGTGGGGAGCTGTGCATCATTGTAGCACAAAATCCTTGTAACAACCAAGATAACAAAAACTTATAAAAGCCAGCAGCCAAACGGTGGTAATTAAGAACTACTAACATACAAGGGCTAAATCCTAGGCTGTGTCCGGAAAACATGTGAGCAGTCTGTCTATAAACAGATTTGGTTCAGTAGGATCTACACACACGCCTGGAATCAGGAAAGCACTTAATGATGTGCTGACCTTTAAGCATGTGCCTACATGCATTCACTTCAACTGGGTTTAGGCACCTGCACATCCTTAAGGTTCAGCATGTATTATGTACCTTCTTATACAGGGATGCATTCCTGTTAGGACAAGAAAGACAAATCAGGATTGAGCCCATATGCTAGTATTTTATTGACCATAAAATTGCATCTATGAAATTGGCTAATGCAGCCACAGGATTCTCAGGAGAGATTCCTCAGCACTGGACCAGAATTATTTTGAGGAACACATGCTTCATGAAGGAAGAGCTCTTCCATCCTGTAGCAGAGTGTAGACCATTGCCTACTCAGACATCCAAGCCTTCTGACGCTTTAGAAGGTTGATTGGTCTGTATCTGCCAGCATCATCAGGGAGCTACAAACAACAGGAAAAGGTTAGCATTCACAGTAACCAACAAAAATGAGTGGTTTATACTGTGGCAGAGTTCTAGTGGTGTGAGGTTCCACAAAGGAGAACTATTCAAAAACTTCCAGTTTTCTTTTTGCAGGTACGTGCATGTGAAATATGCTACAGGACTGACTGAGATCTGTATAGTTGATACAGACCATTGATTCTTCATTATTTACCAACAAATACAATTTTTTCAACCTTGAAAAAGGAAATATTCCGTCATGGAGCAAAAATAGGCTGCCACGTGGAGAATCGCTATTTTCAAAGCCGAACTATTTTGGAGCAGAATGACATGATCGTACCTTGGCAACTGACTTTCACCTTTGCTGAGCATTCAAGTTGGAAAAGAGACACATTTGGCTTGCTTGAAAAAGCCACCCTGCTTTGGAGAGTTTGCTTGTCTTCCTGCAAGCATTGAGATTTTTTTTTTAACAAATCTGTTAGATTTATGGCACAGTGCAACATGCCACTGCCCACTTCTGAATTTGCCTCCACCTAGTCGGCTGGCCCAGGTGATAGCTAAAGGCTACATCAGCTAAGGGCTAGATCTACCCCTCCATCTGAAAAAATTGGGGAAGGTAGAAAGACAGAGGAGGAAAACTCCACAAGATCCTTTCACTGTTTCTTTGGTGCAAGGGAAGGAATTAGAGAACCATAGAACTGGGAGGCCTTACTGCAGATCCTGGAAGGGACCTCCACCTTCTACATGAAGCCAGAAGCCATCCTGCATATACAAGTCTACTGGCTCTTCTCTACATGGCCACAGAGCTCCCCTCAGAGTTGCATTTGCCATTAACTGGACTCCCTTGCAGTTGGCCAATAGCATTTGCAGAAAGGAATGCTAATCTGGGGCAGTCTCTCAGTTCTGTCTTATATAGATTTTGAATAGCTCTATCTATTGTAATTCAAATAAAAACTAAATCCTGCCAAGCTTACTAATAATATAGTTTATTCCATGTAAGAAAAGAGACAAAAGTGACGGACTTCTCTCTCCTGTATTATTGTCAACTGTTAAGTAATTTCAGTAGATTTAAGACTCTTCCTTTTTATAGTGCTAGCTGGTTATGGCAAAGTAAGGGTGTGATACACCATGGACCCAAAAATGGCTACTGTCAGTTGGAGTTCACATTCTTTGACTACTGGGTTTTGCATGTATCACATAATAAACACAGGTCCCAAAGGGGCAGCCATGTTAGCCTAGTTCAGCAAAACAAACAAGGAGTCCTGTGGCACTTTAAAGACTAACAAAATTTATTTATTGCATGAGCTTTCATGGGAGCAAATCCCACTTTGTTCAAGTGACTTGATTTTCCCCACGAAAGTGGGATTTGCACCCATGAAAGCTCATGCAATAAATAAATTTGTTAGTCTTTTAAGTGCCACCAGACTCCTTGTTTCTTTTGTTGAACTAGACTAACACAGCTACCCCTTTGGAACCAGCTCTAACGAAGTGGGAATTTCTCCCACGTAAGCTCATGTGATAAATAAATTTGTTCATCTTTAAAAGTATCACAGGACTTGTTTATAATTAGTGCACGCATCTAGAAGCACAGACGAAGGGATACAAAAGGAACCCAGTCAGTCAGCATTTCTCTTTTCAGATTGGCAAGAATACATTAGGATCTGATAGCTGGTTTGTCAGCCCTGGTAGCGGAGTGAGACTGTGCTGGACTATTTAGGTAAGGCATTGAAAGGGCCGTGGGGAAAGCTGGCACTAAAAACTAATGTTGGCAGGGAGGAGCTGCTGATTAGAAGAGAAGTATTACTATACAGTTGAATAGACTTCCTGTGGCTGCCCATATAGGCTAGCATCTGGCAATGCAGCCTGTTATACTGAAGAAGGAACTCCTTTATCAGGGTGATAGAAAATAGAAACATAACCACAAAGGTGGAAGAGCAGCTGTATAAAACTATAGACAAGTTTCTTAGGCTTGCTGCTTTTATTTGCTCTGCTGTTGGACATCCCATGCTACCCTTATCTGACACATAGTGGTAGAGATGACCATATATGGTTTTAAATTTATTTGGACAATTACCAGTATAATAAGTAGAATCAAAGATTTAGTGCATATTTCTGTAATATAAGCAGACATCACAGCAAGTTGTAAAATGCAAAACAACTGTTTTTTAATGTGCAAGTAATCTTTTGGTTTTCATCTTAGTTTACATAGTAAAAGCAGGCAAACCATATATCACTTCTTAAAAAGTGATAAATATAAAAACAAGAAGTGAAACAGCACAGATACCTGAAACTAGACCAATTCTACATTGCTGCACCACCACCAACAGAAATAGTTCTGTCCTGTTTAGATAGACTTTTGTTTTGCTACATGACTGCATATGCAGTGAAGTGATATCAAGCCCTGAGGGTCCACTCCTTTGATGAGTTAAGCACACAAAGGCTCACATTTTGATGCAATCTGATATCATATATTTAAGTCCTAGACAAACTGCAACTGTGAGGAAGTGATAAACAGAACTTCCTGCACAAAGCTGCCTGAGATAACACTTTCCATGGACTGGAAAAAAAGAGACATGATTGCTACAGAACTAAAAGGGAACTGTTCTGCTCTTAATAAATAACCCTTTCTTTTTTCACGTGGCTATTGCAAAAGCTTAAGCACAAGTGATTATGATTCAATCTACTACAGAATGCTTACACTCACTACAGTGGAGTTGCACTCATGCATTTCTGAAATAATTCTTTGAGGAAGTATATTAAATATTTAAATGTGTATTCTACGGCAGTATTATATACTGCAGTTCAAACTCTAAATCTCAGGTACCTTTTGGCCTTGAATACTTTCCTTTGCGTTTAAAGAGAGCTCAGTTTGGTTAAATAAAGTGATAAGAAAACCAAAAAATGTAAGGCCAGATTGGCTCCCAGTTGGGGAAAAAAACCCGTACAGCCAACAGGAAACTCCACTACTTCCTCCTCAAGGAGTTTCTTTACAATGTTCAATTGCCATTCAAAATCTAAAACAAATTTTAATTCAGCCACATTTGTTTTCCTTTTGAGTTTATTTTCTGTGAGCATTTGGACAGTCAAGATTTCCAGATACTTGTGAAAAAGTGAATTTTAAGCATGAATACTTAAATATGCGGCATAAGTGAATTTTCAGTTGCATATTAGATGATATTTGAAATTTAAAAGTGTACAGTGCTGCTTAGTTACAAAAGACAACTGATCAGGGAGTAGAAAGATAACTAGATGGTACACAATCATGCAACAGCACAAATTTTGAATTTCACATATCAGGCATTCACAATGACCTGTTTACAAGGTAACCTTATCAGAAAACATACCAAAAACTCACAAATAATTTGAGCAAATATATCAGATTTTCAAAAGTGGTATGTGAATAGAAAAAGGAGGCAAAATTCTATAGTTGAATTTTGTGCATTAAGCAATATGGGTCTATATTATTATGCTCAGTTTTTTTTTTATAGAATAGGGAGACAGTTTCAAAGGAGTGAAATTACTTGCCCAAAATCAGATAAGCAAGTTGTTTGAGCCAGAAGTAGACAAAGTCCTGTTTCCAACATGGCTAGCCATTAGATGGAGTCTCCCTGGCCTCTGTTTGAGGGGACTCCTACACAGCTGCCCCTTTGGAACTATGAATACTAATTTGTAACACAAAATGTTACCATGTCTGAATACAGCTGTAAAAAAATCATGCGAGCCAACCTGCAACTTAATATGATGAAGTAATAAATTGAGATCACCACCACATCAGCCCCTGATTAAATCCACACTGACCTGTGCTCAGCCCCAGACCAGCTAGCACAACTGGAGACAAGTTCAGGGATAATACAAGTTTGTAAGGCAGACCAGGCCCAAGGCAATTCTCTTTCACTCTGCTGCTGCCTTCCCCCAACAGATTTAACCAGCACCACTCCCTAAGGAGCTGTGACTCTTCCTGATTACATCATGGATGGGGCTAGCACTGAAGTAAAGAACTACTAAATGATATAGACAACTTGGCTTCTACAGTATGAGTAAACATTAAATCTGGCAAAGATTTGCATATTATTTCCATGCGTTGGACAGTGCTTTACAAAAATGCAGACTTGATAATCTGTAATCTAATTTAAATATGATTGCTTCCCCTTTAAACTTGTATATTGCTATTTTTACTCTGAGCTCATGTGCATGCCCTCCCCTTGAGTGATCTCACTTGCAGATAAAACAATGCAATCAGCTGGATAATGATTAGTAGACTTCAAGCAAAGGATGATGTTTAATGACTGAGTTCACAGGCCTTTCCGAGTTCAGAAGTGTTTGATCATTTGGTTTCAAATTAAATGAATTACAGGAAAAAGGGATATTTTAAATAAATTGAACATTTTTACCATCTTCAAGCAGGTTTCATTTTACTGTAATAGATTATCTCCAAAGCAAAATATAGTATAATAGCTGAAAAAAAATAAATTACTACAATATTTGAATGACCATAACATCACACTTAGATAGCTTAGTGATGCATACCTTAGAAAAAGTTTCAATAGGTAAATAGACAGAAATATAGCAGCTAAGGCTTTCAGTCTAACCTCGTTCTTTCTTAATGTGAATACAATTGAGAATCTTTGAAGTGATGGTAATCTTGTAATGGGTTGGAGCCCTCTATCTTAACTATGAATGAATTATTGCTTTTTCGGTTGCAAGACAGACTCTGCAAAGTAGACACTATTGACTGGAGAGAAAACTCCTCTGATGTGAATCAGTAGACAGAGAAGTGTCTTGTGCGTCAGTAACTTAGGCTTAAGAAAGCAAATAAAAAGCCACCTTAAAACTGTTAAGGAAACATTTAAATATTAGTGGCGCAAATGGGTTGCTTTCCCAACTGTCTCAGAGTCTGGTGAAGTTGATCTTAACTTTACATGACAAGCCCTGAGAATCTCTCCTGGGAATGTTTATATTGTAGTTCTATCCATACCTCATATTTAGTATGAATTGTGAGAACAGTTTTTCAATTTTCGTGTGATGAGCTTTTGCCATGAAAGAAGCTTCTCATGAATATCAACATCAAAATCTGTCCTTCCCCTGAGTATATTTTACTCTTATATTGAAAAATTTTGCAGCTTGTAAAACCAAAGCAAATGCAAATCAATAGAATGAACAGTTCACTGTACCACATGGTGAGTGTTAATTTAAAAGGAACTAACCACCAGAATAAGCCAAGAAGGATTTGGTCCAAGAAATTTACAATTTTGCATCCAGATTTTGGGCCCAGCTCCAGCACACAAAAAAGCCATACATTCAACTGAAATGGGCCCGTGAGGATTCTGCCTGCACTGGGGATTCCTCAGGCCATGTAGAACCACCATAGCAGCCAGTGCTGGACTGCCCATTAGTGCTTATGGCCTATAAAATTCTTAGGGCCTACAAAGGCAGGAAAAAATTTAAAAAGCAGAAAAAATAAGGAAAAATAAAGAAAATCATGTGGTTTAGCATTAGAATAATTTAAAGTGCATCATGTCAATCAACATAATTCAATCGGCGTTTACCCCTCTTTTTGCACATTTTGGAGTGAAAGTGCCTAGAGCCTACGAATACCAAAATCCAGCCCTGATAGCAGCTCCTACTCCACCTCAACTGGTCCTAGGACAGGAGGCATATCTGGGAGAGAAGAAGCATGACTGGACCATGCCTACCTCCCATTGATTCCTGGATGCTGGCACAGCCCCTCAATGCCATTGACAGCTGGGCACAAAGTGACTTAAACATGGCCAGCTCTAGGATCAGGGACTATAATAGGTGGCTTAAAGCCACCTTTGGTCCCATCCTGCTCTGAACAGAGCTTGGCTGGAACAGAGGATCTGTGATCTGTTCCATTAACTTTAATCATGGTGTTCAAAAGCTTCAGGAGTCCATGAAGAGCACTGTTAATATGTTATTTCAAAGCTACATAGACTGTCGGGTACTGAAAGAGATATAGCCAAACTTTCAAAGTGCCATAACATTATTTTATTAATTTCGCATTGTAGGTGTAATATAACAAATCTGCGTAGTGTCTATCACAGCAATTACAGCTGTAAGAGGGCCCCATTATAGGTAATATTAGTTATATGTGGCGCAAGTCAAATCTGTTTTGCTTTTAATTTCCTCTCTCCCATCTTCCAAGCTAAAGAATAGTTTCCTATTTCTTACCATTGCCAAGTTTAAACAAAGTATTAGTGACACTGTCATGGAGTGTCTGGCCTTCCAGCTGTAAGAATTTCCAGTAATAAAATCAGACCATGCCAAAAGATGGGAAAAGTCATTGTAATCAATCATGTAAAATCATGTGGAGTAAGGAGAAGTTACCCCAAATTATCACTACAATGAGTGGAAAACAGATGGCATGCTTAATGATTTGGTTCACCTAAAAGTAAGAGCTTATTGAACTTCCTGATTTTTCAAATGTAGTGAAATAGTGGTTGTGCAAAGTATACAGTTCTGAACAATTACATCTTGACAACAGAACAAGACGAATTTTAAGCAGCAGTTATTTGTACACGTCTTCTGAAAAGCAAGATCATCCACAAATAGTGTTCATTTCCCCCACTCATTTTGCCTATTCAAAGAGTTCAGTTTAATTAGCTCTGGCCCCGCACTTTCAGATTGGTGCTCTCATGGGCCTAATTCTGTTCCCTGCTACAAACCATCAAGAAGGCAAAAGAATAACACAAACAGTTGTGGTATAAACTGGCTCACTAATACCTTCATGCGATATTAAAATCCCAGTGCCGAACAATCTTTCTCAAGGTTGCTTTGAAAGATGTTACATACATACTCTCCCCTTCCTAAGCATAAATTAAAAAATAACAATGTTTTGTACAAAACTGCTATTGTGCGAAGAGTCACATACTTTTATGATGTCTGGGATATGGTAAGATAACAACAGAAATGGCCTGGCCAAATGTTTAGTTTTTAAATGTTTAGTTTTAAATTCAGTCAGTATCTTGTGTCACATCATGCCATGCATTTCTAAGTACTCCCCAATGCAATCAATGTAGAATTAATTCTGCTCCAAAACTAATGAAATTATAGGACCATTTGAAATTTTATCTGAATTTGTTTATATGCACTTACACAAGTAGGAACATTCTGCTCTCAAGTACACAGACTTCAATGGAGTTAACTTCAGATGTATTCTGGTTTATCTGAGAGCAAAATTCAAGACTGTAGTCTTGTTTCATCAAGAAGTCCTGGAACTTTCTTCACATTAAATACTCAAGTGGCAATTCTTTAAAGCTCAATGAGATAGGTACCCAAATGGTTTTGTAAGGACTTTCTGGGGTTTGTCTTTTATTATTTTTTACTTCTTTGCCTTGAAACCTGAAGAGAACCTAAGTAAATCAGTTGCTCTGCTTGAGCACTGCATTAGCTCTCTCACAGCATGTTACTTCATCAACAGTGCAATTGAATGCCATTAGTTTTTTCTTATCCATACTTATGGGCTTTCTTTGAGGTAAAAAATGTTATCACTGCCCAAGAGCTGTTTTTGCAGAACCAGCATCTGCAGCAAAAGTGGAACTTCCCCTTC
Source organism: Podocnemis expansa (assembly GCA_007922195.1). Taxonomy (NCBI): domain Eukaryota; kingdom Metazoa; phylum Chordata; order Testudines; family Podocnemididae; genus Podocnemis; species Podocnemis expansa. The sequence goes on along the minus strand of ML681981.1, from coordinate 12,099,513 downwards.
TAGCTCTCATTGCTATACATAATTATATACAGAGATTCATTATAAACAAAGGTTAGAGTCCATTGCTTTTATGAACAAGGGCTTAAAAAAATACTGTGACCTTTTGCAGAATTTTTAACAGGAGACTCTGTTGACAGAGCTGAATTTAAAAGATAAAATGAGCCTTAGCAACATATCTGAAGTTATTTGGGAACTAGGAATTTTGCTACTCTTAGGGTACATCTACACTTACAATTTAATTCAAATTAATGAGAATTAATTCAAATTAAATTAATGCATGGCTACACTGGCTTTCATTAATTCAAACTAAGGAATTCCTTAGTTTGAATTCATGAAAGTTTTCTTCAAAGTTATAAAACCTCACTTAACTTCAAAGTACAGGTTAATTCAAACTCATTAGTTTGAATTAACCCAGTGTAGCCATGTTAATTTGAACTAACCATTAGCTCGAATTAACGCTTTTTGACCTTCCTCCCAGGGCGCCTTCCTCTTTCTGTACATAGGTTGGGAGCATAGCCCTTCTTGGGGGCCATCTTGTCACACCTCCCATGGTGCCTGTCTCCTAATTCAAACGAGCAAGTTCTCCCCATGGACATGCTAGTTTACGTTGTTTTTCCTAGTGAGGCCATGTTAGTTCGAATTACCTGAATTTGAACTAATCATTATTAGTTCAAATTAATTGGTTTGAATTAAGTTAATTCAAACTAACCTTCTAAGTGTAGACATAGCCTTACATATTAGAACACTTATTTATGGACTCTACCGAGCCCATTTCATTTTCAGCAAAATGTAGCATATGTTAAAAATTCACATTTCTACAAATGTATATATTTAACTGCATCTTACTCTGTAATCCAGGTTGCCCATTGCTATAGAGATACACATTTAAAAAAAATGTGCAAGCACAAAAATATTGCTTTTTTAATAACATAAGAAACATTAATAACAATGGTCATTTAATCCTCACGTGGTTTTTGAGAAAGAATTTCCTTTGTAATTGTCACAATCTAGTTGACCTTGGCAGTAGTCTGGGCCCCTAATGTTGGCTCACGATGCATTTCCATTATATCAGTAATCTTGGAGTAAAGGCCTCAATAGTGGGGATGTGTAAATGTCGGCATTATCCATGTTCCTTTTAACATTCTAGAACACCTCAGATCTTGTGTTCTGTTAAGTGATATTTACAAGGTTTTCTCTTTAATTCATGGCTTTCAAAATGATTGATGGTAATGTCTCTCTTAATTCAGTAGGTGATTACTCACTTCAAGGGATTACAAAAGTAAGCGTGCTGACAATAACACAGTAGTATAGTTTTTAAGTGCGTGGAACAAAAGACTATGCAGTAGCTGAGCGAGCATAGTGGTTTCCTCACCCGTTGTAATAAGATGGGTGCTGTCATCAGGATAAATTTCACAGAGCTTAAACTGGCAGTGAAAAAAACATGCTTTTCATCCACTAGCCCAATCAGAGAACTATCAAATAGTTAACTTGCACAGAGCATCGCTAAAGTTCAGTACAACAATGGACTATTAGTAGCACTTGAGAGAACAACTGTTTTAAAATTACACACACACACACAGCACTTCTATGATGTCTACTCTTGAGGATGTTGGAGTACTTTATGAAGTTTACAAGTATTATCCTTTGTTAGAGATGGTGAAACTAAGACATCAGATGAATTAGATTGTTTACATGAGATCACAAAGCAAATCACATAAAGGTGCAGGAACAGAACACTGATTCTTGGCTCTCACTACTTTGTTTTAACTAGACCATATCCTCTTTTTAAAATGGTTCTCTCATAATGTTACAGCACTTTTTAAAAATCTCATTTTGCTCCATTTAAATCATGTTTCATACAGTATAGAAGCAAATATATCTGTAAGGGATCAGCATAAAAGTACAAAATAAATTTAGCTTGGAAAATGTGATTCACTGAGAAACAGGCCTCATATTCCTGTTTCTACCACAACTATCTGATGGTAGTCTTCTGTAATAAACCAGATCAGAAAAAGATATATGGGTACCTTTAATCTCGATAGATCTGAGAACCTGCAACTAGTTCAAGGATTTGAATTACTGACCTACTGACAGTCTTGAATATGGGATCATTCCAGACAGGGACCCTACACAAAGTAACAACCTGAAAGGGCAGTTACTTCCTGGAGTGACTTCATAGCATGGAATTATTCTGATTGGGTGATACTGTGACATTACTTCAGTGCTTGCTTGAAGCAATATAAAAAGTATTGCACTCTCTGCATTCTCTTGGGCATGTTGGAGAAAAGAATGCTTTTCTCTACATAGAGGGTCAAATATGTGAATCCGTGCCCACATCTAAAAGGAAAAAGTAGACATGACTAGTTTGAACATTTTTCTGACTCTAAACATTTATTCTCTTATATTGCTTAAACATGCCCATTTTAAGAGAGTAAGGTTCAGTCTACACTGTCAACTTATGCTGGTATAACTACATCACTCTAGGACGTGAAAAATTCAAACCCTTAAGCAACTTAGTTAAACTGACCTAACCTCTGTGGTAGACAATGCTCTGTAGGTGGAAGGATTTCTCCCATTTGCATTACTACTACCTGTACCCCTCAGGGAGATGGAGTGCCTACACTGACCAGAAGAGCTCTCCCATCAGCATAGTTAGCATATGCACTGTAAGCATAGACACACCGTCAGGATCAATTTAACAAAACTAGTTTGAATCTGGAAGCATAGCCCTGTAAAACTGCTCCTCCAGATCTTCTGCATGCGTCCCACTGGCTTTAACAGGAAGGCTGCAGGATCAGGTCATAAAGCAGGCCAATGATCAGGATACTAGCTAGTAAGTTTCAAAAATTGAGAGAAGTGTGAGAGGCAATAGGTGCCTGCATAAGAAAAAGCCCAGAATATCGGAATTCTCGCTATACAGTTGGGACATCTGGTTATCCTAACCCGTGATGTACACCAATATCCTGATTCTCCATTGCCCTGCATTTTAGGTAGTCATTTACACCCATGCAAAGTAAGTGCAAAGTGGGTGTAAAAAGGAGACCAAATAAGGAAGGCAGTATTCTGCACCCACTTTGCACTTACTTTGTATTAAATGATTACACAAGGTACAGGGCAATGGAGACTCAGACCTCAGAAAAGCAGATAAAAATCAGTGTCTCAGTGCAGAGATGGTTAGAAGAAAAGAATTCATCTGCTGTGCTGCACGTCTTTGTGTGTTGCACTCTTGGTATTTTTATCTTGTGGTTTTAGAGCCTCCAGTACAATAATTGAGCAACCTCCTTCCTTGAAAACCATAAAGGTTGAAAAGTTAACCCGAGTCTTTGAGGTGGCACCACAGAGGTGACAAAAGATGGTTAACCTTACTAAACCTGGTCAACATAAAGTGCATTTGTGTCCAAATTGATTTTCACCTACCCCTATTATTAATATTTTTATTTAAGGGTGATTTTAACCAAGAGTTTGCTATTCATTAACTTCTACCATTTCCCCATCTCCTCTTCCAACTGGTTTGAAGGAAAGATAATTTGTGATATAAATTTAATTTTCTAAAGGACTGAATAAGCCCAATGCATATCTGGAGTAATAGATTTTGGTCCAGCATCTACTGTTCAGTTCATGTCCTGTCTAGTTTCTTGTTTATTGATATTATTCTGTGCTCTGTTAAATGTATTGTCTGTGAGTCTAAACAAATTACACTCAGATCTGAGAACCTGATCTGTCATTAAATATATCAGACTATGAGAGTAAATGGTATCTGAGGTTGAAATGGATAGGGAGGAAAACACATATTTAAATTGTTTTTTTTAAAGCAAGACACTAGCAGTATCGGGTTTTATGACAAAGAAAGTATTTTTGCCTTACATTGTCATGCATTCCTGAAGACAGCTTTGTGATCAAAATGTATCTGGCATCTGAAATTTACACTGAAATATCAAGTTACAGCCACACTGTGTCTTGCTAATTATTTGCTGGGGTAGATATAGCTGCATTTTTCAGTGGTTGTCAGCAGCATCCACAGATACTGGTAGAGGAGTTATTTCAATTTTTAGTTGGCCAGGAAGATGAAAGAGATTCAGGAAGAATTAGAAATTTCTTGCATGAGGAAGTCTGGCAGTTTAGAAGCATATGAACTTGCAGTGGATAGTGAACTAGAGAGTTAGCTTGGGGCCTGCATCTGGTGTAGTGGCTAGCGCCTCTGCTTAACATGCAGAAGGTCCTGGGTTCAATTCCCAGGGGGTTGGACTCAATGATCTCATGAGGTCCCTTCCAGCCCTATGATTTGATTTGACAGATCTCTAAGGCCTAATTAATCATTGGCTTTGGATTCCTTGTGCCTCTTTGGCTTGTGTAAAGGGCTGCAAAGCAGACAAGTCCCTCCAGCTGGCCCCCTGCTTCCTCTGCATCTGCCCTGAGTGGGACATGATGCAGCAAGACCAGGACAGATCTGCACTCCAGCAGTTCTGTGCCCCATACCCCATAAAAATCCCTAAGAAACAGTAAAAGAGACATACCAGTACTTCAGGTAGCCTCTGAGGCTATGTCTGCACTAGCCAATTAGTCTGGGTCTACACTAGGCTTTGCCTTGTTTGAACTCAGAAATTTTAGTTCAAACTAAGCAAAACTTAGTCCAAACTAATGAGTTTGAATGGTTAGTCTGGACTAAGCACTCAGTTCAAACTTTAAGTTTGAACTAAAGCAATGTAGACCTGGACTAATGGCTTAGTTTGAACAAAATAAGTTCGAACTAAACCATTAGTTTGAACTAGCAGCGCTGACTAGAGCTAAAAAGTTAGTTCAAACTTGCAAGTGTGGCTAGTTCAAACTAAAAAGCTATGGCTAGTTCGAACTAACTAGGAACTACTCAGTTCGGACTAAGGAAGTCCAAACTCAGCTTTGTGATGTAGACATGGCCTGAGATGCCCTAACCTGGCTCTGGAAGCCACTCCACCCCTTCAGCCCATGAACAGCATATGTGCACAGTGCATTCCCTCTGTCCCTACACCAGAGTCAGGATGAATCTGGCCCACAGTGTCTAGAAAGCCAAGATAAGGACTATACTGGGTGAAATAAGTAATGCAATAAAATCACATACACATGCATGAGCTTAACATGCATAAGTCATCATTAAGGCTGATATTTATAACTAATTTTATAAAATGAATACATCTCAGAGTAATATCTTAAAACACAGTTCTGCAATGCAAAATGGTTCTATGACGTTTCGTGTTTATTATCTCTTAGTTACTTCATTATCAAATTGGCTTATATTACAAGTAAAAATATGTTTTTTCCTAACTATTGTTGGCCCTGAAAAGCCAATCTGAGATCTGAAAAGCAAGTGCAGTTCTTTTCTGCTCATGCACCACAGCCAGTAAACTCTGACCCAAGAGAGGTTATGAGTATCAATTGCACCTTAATTAAAACACTTACAAGAATAATTTTTCAGAGAGGAACTATAATCTATAAAGATTTCTGGCCAGTTTCAACTCAGTTACATCAGCATAAATCCAGAAGAAAACTCCTCTGAAAATGGTCACTGACATAACTAAGATCACAATAGGCACCCCTGGCCTAAATGCATCTTCAGTAGTGTCACACCAGGAAAGAAATTGGCCCAAGAAGTCCTTAAAATGCTTTATCCAAATAAAATCTGTCATATAAAAATCCCTCCTATATCTCTTTAACAGCTTTAAAAACAACTTCCTTAAATCTTTTCTGGAAAGCCACTTGTGTTGCAATTAAAGGTATTTCCCACAACTTTTCATCTTTGTTGTTTCAGTGTCTGATAGTATGGGAAGGAAACTGAACAACTTGTGGATATTGCTGCTACCATCTACTTCTACTGATAATACTTGTGGAAACATACACATAAGAATAGCTTCCTGAATGAAACAATATTTAGGGCTCATGGAAGCTTTTTGTTCTTGTTGTCTAGAGGATGTATATTCTTCCACATGTACATTAGCTTTCAAAGGACTGAAGAGAACAACGCTAAACAGTGTGAATTTTCTGTCTAAAAAATGAAGTCAGACTCATTTTTTGAGCAGAAAGGACAAAGTGATTACACTACAAATCATTTGCTAGCTCCATCTTTCTAGAACCTTTTGTATCAAAACAGGAAGTGTTACTCATATTAAATTTGATGCTGCATGATTTTTCTGAAGTTCCAGTTAGTGGCTGGTAGGGTTTTCGTTGGCTTGTTTATTTGTTGTTTTGTTTTTCTTCCTTTCTATTTCAGAATCTCTGGCATGACTTTTGTCTACAGTTTTTTACTTTTCTTTTTCCTAAATGAACTAAATCAACTGAAAATCATCTAGTGACAATATACATCTAACTTTCTTGTCCTAAAGTTACGATTTCTTCATGGTCCTTTCCACTCAAATGATATAGAGGAGTCCTGAATACCTGAAGACTGAATGTGTGGAGCTCTGACTGTGAAAAAAGATGGCAAAAATTCCATTAACAGCTAAACTTCCTCTAGTGCTTGGACTTTAGACCACAGCTGTAACAAAACAATACCCTAAGCACATGGTGAAATCAGTTGGTGTTAATAACATAAACTCACCTCCTCCTTTAATCACATATATTTTTAAAGGACTCAAGGATGAAACCAGCATTCACCTCAGTCCTCCTGGGGGGAGGGGGGATGAATTGAGCCAGAGGAAGTAAATTAGTGAAGAACAAAGAAAGGCCAGGTGGTTCCTCTTATTCTCACTCATGCTGGCTGAGTAGGCTTGTCATTTCCTGAGAGAGAATTCAGCCCATGATTTCTAAGAAATCATGGGGGGTTGTAACTTTATTAAGCTTATCTTGTCCTTTCTCAATGCAATAACATAGTTTTAAAAATGTATTTTCTATGTATTACTCTTTTACTGCATGTTTCCTATGGTGCTTGCCTTGGGCACATTGTTTTTGACTGTTCTAATTATAACAACAAGGAGTTGTGTGGCACTTTAAGACTAACAGATTTATTTTTTGCATGAGCTTTCGTGGGAGAAGATCCCACTTCCTCAGATGCTTCGCACTCTTTGACTCCATTGTGCTTAAGGATATGTCCAGATAAAATTAGTAAAGCTGATGTTCTTGATATCAGACTATGACCACAGCAGCCTCTCTTCTCACGCCAATGCTAGATCATGCAATTGGGCCACTCACACGAATGGGGCCAACTGAGTTCAAAAACTTAATGATAGTAGAGCATGCTACTAGATGCTCTCCTTTCCCAGGTTCCTAGCACACTTTGTATACGTCAACAGTTTTCAGCACTGGGTGGAGGAGTGGGGTCTGCGTTTGACAGTGCAGAAAAATTCCTAAGAACATAAAAATGGTTATACTGGGTCAGATTCAGTGCTTTTTTTGTGATGGTACATATCTTTTTTTTTGCCAGCCTTGCTACTCAGCTGGAGGGGGGCAGGGTCAGCAGGGGAAAGAAGAGTACTGGCACCTTTTTTCTTTTTCTTTTTCTTTTCTTTTCTTTTTTTTTTGGGGGGGGGGGGGTGGATGCAAAAAAAAAAGCACTGGTCAGATCAGTGAAACATCTAGCCCAGTATCCTGTCTTCTGACACTGATCAGTGCCAGGAGCTTTGTAGAGGGAATGAACAGAACAAAATTATCAAGTGATCCATTTCGCCAGCCATTCTCAGCTTCTGACAAACAGCAATCCTTGCCTGTGCTAGCTACTAGCCATTGATTTCAGGTGCAAAGAGTCAGATTTTCCATTACTCTGCACTGTATGGAGCATGTACACCAATGCAAAGTGAACACGAATAGTGTTTTATTTAGTAGCATTTTACACTCACTTTCCTCAGGTGTAAATGATTACACAAAGTACAGAGCAACAAAGAATTTGACCCACAGAATCAGAGGTGTTATATTAAAGGTGCTGCTCTCAGCCTATTAGGCCTCAGAATATAAGGCAGCTTGTCTTTTATGCCAAGACAAGCCTAGGACCACAGAGTCTCTATCATCTGGATGAGCACTGAATGCATGCAGTATCAAGGCTCTGGAAAAATAAATCTGTTAGTCTTTAAGTGCCACACAACTCCTTGGTTTTTCTGGTTTTTTTTTTTTTCCTGGACTAGACTAACACGGCTATCCCTTTGGAAATTGACAGTATATGGCAATCTTCAATAAAACTGGTAGGGAGAAAATTAAAATTTTGGCAGTTTTAGGATTTATGCTGGAGCAATTAACCTCATCTGGATTACTAGATTTACTTCAAAATAAGATGAAAAAGTCTTGTTTAAATAAATAAATGACCCTACAACTTTTTGGTATATCCTTCCTTTGAGACATTTTCGGATAGTGGGTATGTGCAGACTTACAAGTTATTTTGAGTTAGGGAGGCTTAATTTGAAATAATTCATTCCCTGTCCATGGAGGCATTTTCTTATATTGAATTAAGCATTTCCTTAATTCAAATTATGTAAGCACTAATATAATAAAACCTCCTTTTATTTCAAAGTAATGCTTACTCCAAAGTTATTATTTTGAATTAAGCCATTTTAAGCCGCAGAATAGGCTTAATTCAAACGTCCCTATTGACTTGCCTACCTTCCCTTACTTCAACTTAGAGAGTCTAGTGAAGACTCTCTATTTTGAATTCATAAAGCCTACTTTATTTCCAATTAGGAGTCTGCTATAGACTCACTAATTCAAAATAATAACTTCAAATTAAACCAGTCTTGATGGCTATGTCTACACTCACAAAGTTAATTTGAAGCCATTAATTTGAATTAAGAACTTCAAATTAAATTTGAAGTACTTAATTCAAATTAACTACTTCAAATTAACTTTGTGAGTGTAGACATAGCCATCAAGACTGGTTTTAATTCAGGCAGCTCTGTCATTCTTACTTTGATTTTCAGGTTGGGAGATTGCACTGAGTCGTGACAAACTGGGTTTATTTTCTATGGACTGCCTATACTGAATCTCATTGATATATACGATGTTAACCTCCCTGCTCCTATTGAAATTGATTGGAAAATACCATTTAGGCCAGCAATAAATACTCTGGAAAATCCCACCCTAACAACCAGATTCTGTCCTCTGCTCTCTTGGTGCACTGAGGTGGTTAGGAAAGGTGGTTATTCTAGGTGGGTAGGTGGTTATGCTCTGTGCCTTCCCACTTCTCAATAATGATAAGTCAAATCTTCAAAGAGAAGCTACAGAACTGGAATTCATAAACAGATTTGACACCATCAACTTAAATAGAGACTATTCCCCCCCCCATTGCAAAGGTGATTTGACCTCACCTCCCTCTAATATGCTTTCTGTCACTGTTTGAATCTAAACAACTGCTTTGATTTGCTCTAATAGTCTGACCTGATCCTATGTCTTGAACTTCCCTGCATTAATTTTCCTCCCATTCTGTAAGTTCCCCATCTTCAAAGCATCTGACAAAATGGGATTTTCTCTCACAAAACTCATGCAATAAATAAATTTGTTAGTCTTTGTGGTGGGGTAAGCCCTTCTTAGCACCCCCTGGTGGGGAGAGTACAGGGGGTGTGAGCAGGGACGGTGTCCCCCACTATCTTCACGTTCAATATCCATGACAATACACAGCCCTCTGGTCAGGGCAGCATGGCCGAACGGCCATAGAGTCAATAAGTGGTTCTCGGGTTGGGGCAGCATGGCCTAGTGGCCACAGAGTCAATACATGGAGTGTCCTCTATGGACTACAACGCCCATGTAGGGGGGCTCAGGCCCTCCCACTCCACTGAGTCCCAGTCCAGGGCCCTATCAATGCCGAGGAGTGGCTAGGGCACCAGGTCAGCAGGGGTCCGTACCAAAACACGTTGACTGGTTTTTCACTCTACTCGTGGCTCAAGGCTTCAGGCCCCCTGGGTTACTTCCTACCTGGGTGTCGGGGATGGCTTCCTGTGTGGGGTTGCTCTGTACCTTCTTCCCGCTTGGAATGGCTGCTGGTGGTTGCCCTGTAGATCCCCAGAATTCGGTGGCTGCAACAAGTGCCTGGGCGGTACTCTTGGGGCGCTTGTTGCAAGACAGCTGTTGCTTCTTGTTTGTTTTAAGGAGATAGAGTAACTAACATGCCAGCCCACATAACACAAGAGGATGTGCTCCGCTCTCCACCCCCATAGCTAGCTAACATGCATGTTTTGAGCATCAATATTTTTAAGGGTGTAACTGCTCGCTCACTTTTAAAACCAGAGAGAGGTTCCTTCTCCTATATGACTGGGGAACCTTAGCTCCCCCACTGTGCATCATCTTGTATCTGCACTGACTGGTTAAATTAATTTGCTTCCTTCGTGCATGGATTTGTCCCTTCCCTGGAGAGGGATGGTTCAGTTATCTTCACAGCGTTATTCAAACTTAACATAAAATATCAGAATAGCCATACTGGATCCATCTAGCCCAGTATCCTGTCTTCCAGTGGTGACCAATGCCAGGGGCTTCAAAGAGAATTAAAAGAACAGGGTAATTTATCTTGGGATCCATCCAGTCCCCAGTTTCTGTCAGTCAGAGCTTTAGGGATCCTCAGCACATCTTGATGAATGACTGTTGATAGACCTATCCTCCATGAACTTATCTCATTCTTTTTTAATCCAGTTATACTTTTGACCCTCACAGCATCCTCTGACAATGAGTTCTTTAGGTTGACTGTGATGTGCAAAGAAATATTTATGTTTATTTTAAACCTGCTGCCTGTCAATTTCATTGCATAACCCTAGTTCTTGTATTAGATGAAATGGAAAACAACAATTCTTTATTTACTTTCTTCACAACATTCATGGTTTTCTGAACTTCTATCATATCCCCCCTTACCTGTCTCCTTTCTAAGAGGAACAGTCACAGTCTTTTTAACCTCCTCTTATATGGAACCTGTTCCATACCCCAGTCACTTTTGTTGCCCTTTGCTGCACTTTTTCCAGTTCAAATACATCTTATTTTTGAGATTGGGCCACCGAAACTGCATACAGTATTCAAGATACTATGGATTTATACAGCAGCAGCATGGTATTTTCTGTCCCTATCCTAATGGTTCCTAACACTGTTAGCTTTTTTGACTGCCACTGCACAGAAACTGCAGGTCTCAGAGCCAGTGCCCCGATGGCTGGGATCGGGGCATGATCCAGCTGCCACTTCCATGGCAGGCTCAGCCCCAGCCAGGGTCAGGGTAGGACTCGGCTGCTACCTCCACAGAAGGTCCGGCCCCGTGTCCCTGGCCAGGGTCAGGGCCAGCTCCGGCTGCCACAACCACAGCAGACCCAGCCCTGCATCCCTGCCTGGGATTGCGGCCAGATCGTTTCCCAGTGTGCATTGTTTTGGAACCTTTCTTAAAAATCAGCTTTATGTTAGCTATCCATTACATTAGCTGCTAAAGAGACTTAAGCAATAGGTTACATAGCCATACCATTGCCTGTAATCAGGCTGTCAGAGTCCTTTCTGTGCATCTAGGGGCCATCCTTCAGAAGAAGAAGACTGGGTGGGCCTAAAGAAAGAGGGAGTGGGCAGCTCATGGCCACCTGGGGATGCACATCATTCTCCCACCAGCTTTACCACTCTGCAGATCTTGCCTGAGAAAAATACCTTGTTCACTTGTTCGTTTCTGCATTTAGCAGTATGTGACCTAAATTGGGTAACAGGAGGTATTCCCGTCCTTTCTAAGGCTGGGGATCCCTTGGTAAGGGAAAAATCTTTGAGGACCCCTTGGATCCCTGGGACCACCTTGAGTGGAATCTGGCCCACGCTGCTCTCCTGCCAGGAAGTGGAGTCCTTGGGCAGGGGGTCATAGCCACAGTAATCCCCACTCCCCTGCAAGCGGATGGGGCTGCAGTGGCAGCAGCACCATGGCCATGGCCCTCTGTCCCCACCCGGTTTTCCCCACCCATTGCCCATTCTCTGCCCCCCCTCCATTCCCCATTCCCAACACCTCCCACCTCTTCCCCCCCAACCTGTCTGCTGGAGCTGCAGGCACCTGGCCACCCCCTAAGCTACTCTCCCAGAGCATGCTCAGGGTGGGAGTTTTAAAAACTCCCTGCCTGGGGGATGCTCCCTGCTGGCCAGAAGCCTGGTTCCCCGTGGCAACTGGAGACCCCGGCAGTGTCTGGCCAGACCCCCTGGAGCCACTCTGGCCTCCCAGGGGTCCGCAGAGCCTGGGCTGGGAACCACTGGGTTACAGACTAATGTGTTTTATACATTTAATTGTGAAATAAATTCTGATTAAGTTGTCACCTTTCATTCTGTCTCAGAAAATTTAAACAGAAAAAAAGGTGGTACACTGTTCTGTTTTCATCCACCAAACCAAATCTCAGAATAATTTATTCAGTGCCCCGAGCAGCTGATCTTCTATATGCTTTCAAGAAAACATCAGCATGAGCCAAATTGCTCACTTTACTCAGGCAAGTAGTTCTGTTTTTTTCAGAGGGACTAATTGTGTAAAATAGGACAGAGGAAAGACCTGGGCTGGATGCCTAGTGCCCTTGCTAACTCAGGGGGACTGACTGTCCTTGCACTTCTGAAGACAGGCCAAAGTTCAGGTTTGGTTTGAATGATTGCAATTCATTCTGATTAGATAACTGTAAAAATGTCCTAGATTTTCTAAATGTACACACATTTGCTATTTCTAGTGGAGTTACTACACTGGCCTGTTTTCTCTATCACGCAACCAACTAATTGATTATCCAGGACATAACAAAACTGCCTATTTCAACAAAGTTCCACAGTAAATCATTCATCCTCTGGCAAAGGTTAGTGATTGAGCACTGGATATCAGAGTAGCATTTCATTGGTCCTGTGGTGCATTAGTATTTTCTGTTCTGGGTTTGCCTATTCTGATTACTATTTTTATCTGTCTTGCTAAGGATGATACAGCTTTGTTCTACAAACAGAATCTGGTACAGTGAAAAAAATATCATTATAGCAGAGAAAGAGAGAGAGAGAGATTGAGAGATCAGAAAAACGTAACTTTTTTTTCACCTTGAGGCTTCTTCCATAACTATTCTGAAACCAAATGGCTTTGCTGCAGCTGTTGTAACATTCATATAATACACCATTCTTTAAAATAACTAGAGAAAATGGGGTGAATTAAGGATGTAGAAGTCTTAACTTTAAATGTCTGTATTTGGCTGGGTTTATGTCAAAGTCTTAGAATTATTTTGACATTGCTTAAATTTTATTTATCACTGAAGCCCAATGCAATCTTTGTATTGTATGTCTTCAGATCCCATCCTGATAGAAGTTGACCCAAGTAACCTAATATAACCCTATGCCATATTGCATCAAAATCTACTGTCTGAATTTTAAAGACAGGGAACACCTCATCCCTCTAGCCATCTGTGAGGTTTCAGAGGTGAATCCATACTGTTCAATAGGCAGGGAAACATCAAGGACTGCCACCAGTCAGGGAAGCCCAACAGAGTGGTTCTTTCACAATGGATAGCCATAAGGATGGCTCAGGCCAGTGTGGATCCACAGCATCTCACCAGGGATGGTTATGTGCCTCTGTGAACCTCTAAGAGCCACATAGATGTTGGGGAATCTGTGGGGCCTGGAAGTTGGACTTCCTAGTTTTGTTATGGGGAAAGATAGATCCAACCTTCTTCCACCAGATTGAAGAACATAGGAGAAAAAAGGAAATGTCCTGGAGCTCTCATGCTTACCCCCACGCCCATTCTTCTGCTATGAGGGGCCTTAGTAAACTGGAGGAGAAAGGCAGGTACCTTTAGGTATCCAACCCAACGCAGATGAACTTTATTAATTATGTGACCCTCACTTGCATCTCTGAGCAGAGGATAAATGTTCCACTGTGTATGTTTATAGAAACATTTCAAAGAATTCCTTGGTGTGTCAGAATCTAATAAAGAAAATGTGACATAGGACTATAGTCTGATCAGTTTTCTCAAGCAGTCAGTCCTATTAATGTGGGTGGGGACCAGGGTCTGGCCCAACTGAAAGTCTTGTTTACTTTTTCATAGAGCAAAATGGTCTCCTTTCAATGTCTGTAAGATCGCCTCCTATCTGAATACTCTACTATGAATTTCTTTGGTCTGTGCATTAGCTCACATTAACCACTACAGTCACCCTGTTATAAGCCTCTAATAATATGTATAAATTCGTGGTCTCTTCTGCTTAGTTCATTTTGTAGGAAACTAGAAAAGAAAAAAATCTCAACGCTGGAAAAACTTTTCAATGAGTTTTTAAATGTTTAATTTAACTAAACTGGTGATTCTAATTCTTCAGAAGGTAGAACTTAATTCCACTGGAGTCTTTCAGAAACACCTACAACAACCTATGCATTTGCTATCACCTGCTTACATTGAAAACAGCCTTGTACTGCCCTCATTCTGCAACACCAGAGGGAAGCTTTGGTCAGCAACTAGTGGCTAATAATTCCTCCAGCACTGTAAAAGAGCTACATTTCCTATAGTAATTGGTTTTTAACTTGCAAGTACTGCTCTGAACAGTTTAACTCATTCAGACGGGAGAAAAAAGGAAACCATTGCAAAAGTAGAAAAGTCTCTCTCTTTGTTGCAGGGCTCATCAATTAAAGAAATGGGAGTTGCCCTGCCAAACTCTGTTCTGGCCTTCAAGGCAGGTTTTTCTGTTAAGTAAACAAAGGAAAAATAACAAAAGTGATAATTCACCTACAGACTGATAGTACAGGGTCCTCAATGCGCCAGCAGCTAAAGGTTCACAGCCCTCCCTTAGTTTTCAGGTTTGCAAGGTCACAAGTCAGGAAAACATCTGTCTCACCTTGGCCTCCTCTTGCAGAGCTGAGTCTCTACACTTGTATCCTCCTGTCCAGAATCAGAGCCATCATTAGCTGATGCTTAGCCAGATGTGCTGATTATCAGCACCTGCCTACTGGGCTGCTTCCTATTCCAGGACTTGCTGCCTCCTGGCTTGAAAGCCCTTAAAGGAGCAGACTGCCTTGCTCCGGGGACAGGCACTGGTTCTGTGCATTGTGAGTGATTTCAACAATACATATAGTTTTACAGTGTCATATACTACCAATAAACAGGACGGTTATTGATATATTAATGTTAATAATCATGCCAAGGTAACATTAAGGAGCTCCAGTAATTGATAAGGGTCCTTAGGCATTGTAAAAATACAGTTCTTAGACCAAAGTATTTTCAATCTAACAGCTAACCTCCTTGCAACATTAAAACCTGCAGAAAGCATAGAAAGTCCCCCTAAAAGAGAAATACTGACCCAACTAGAGTTGTTAAACCATAGTATATCTGTCTGTGTGGTTCTCTCATAGTTTAATGAGCAGCAGCACACTTCTCCACCCAATAGGTTTCATACACTGTGCTTCTAATACACTGCACCAATTCTTTGTGCTATTTATTTGAGTCAATTTTGCAATAAATACAAAGGAAAATTGACTGACATTTGTATTATTCATCTATGCAACCCCAGCAATTGTGTTTGAGCATGTTTGTGTTGTTTTCCCATTATGACTTTGGTTTCAAGCTTGCACAACTAGCAAACATGCATATATATTATCCTTGTCTTGATTATGCAATAAAATTTAAATAACAAAGGCATTAGGAATTGGTCAGCTTTTCCTAAAGTTTCACAAGAGTTTTACTTCTATGCATTGCAATGTTGCTTATTAAATTCTGATGTGACTTTTTAAGTACACATTTCTTTGTCTTTATAAACCACACAAAATGAACAAAAGACGTGTTCAGTAAATCCATAGTTAAGGCATTACAACACTATCAATCTAGGCAGTTAAGACATTAGTGACTTTTTGATCCTCACATAGGAATGTGTGTATTTAAAAAAATCTATTAATCCAAAATTTTCACAGGAAAAGAAAAATTAAAAGAGAGGTACCATAGTTACAAACTCATGTACAAACACCTTGCTACTAGCTAAGGATGATGTTTTCTTTAGCTAACACAAGACATTTAGTTGAAATCTACTGCTAAATAAGTAATCAGGTTAAAAGAGTTTTGTGTAACTTGCTTTGGAATAAAACTGTATTGAAGACATTAATCAAAAGAGTTTTGATGGTTACTTGTTAATGTGTTTTAACAGTCAAAGAATGGAGGAGTATGTAACTGTCAGTTGTTGGGATGGGGTAACGATACACAATTGTGTTATATTAAATTGATAAACCCATAAAATAGAAAGTTTAGTGTCTCTGCATGATTTTTCCATATCTTTCTATGGGCTTCTACATTATATCACAAAGGAATGAACATCTGGCTCCATGGAACAAGTACTAAAAGCTTCAAATAGGTGCCTAACGGAATTTCAAAGCACCTGAATGAGTAATGATTGCAATAAAAGTTAAGCAGGTAAGCACTTCTGAAAATCCCACCAGGCTACTATCTGCAGCTTTAAATGCCTAAATACCTTTAAAAAACTGCCCTGCATGACTACTCTAACACATCTAGTTTAGTGACCAAATCCAGTACTTTAAAAAATCCAAATCACTGTATTAATGCAACACTATGGGTAAGGTTTTGTGTAAGCAAAATCAAAATATTTCAGTTTATGGGCCCAAATCACTGAGCTTGGATGAGTTGTGCTGAATTTAGGGCCTGAGAGATAACGAAGAGAGTAGTTCTAACATACTATCTGGCAGTGGTCCTGGACCCAAGGATATGAACTGAAGGATGTATTGTGTGTTGTGAAATTGCCTTGTACATGGGGAAGAGGAAATTGCCATACCAAAATCAGCTCCCACACAAACACACACACACACAAACACACATGATTCAGTTCCTCCTATGCAAGAAATTACTGTGGCAGAGAGCAATGATATATGATCATGAATTGGAGTGTGACTGGGAGGGGAGATGGTCCTTGAGATAGTCTCTTTATTGTGAGTTAATTCATGCTGCAGAAAGGCTTGAGAATCCCTGCTGCAGAGCTTTCTCCATTTTAAGTCAATGAAAACGCTTTAACTGACATGGAATCAGGATTGGATCCTCAGTCAAGGCAAAGTCCCCCCTGACTGCAGTGGAAGTTTTGTCTGTCTAAAAATTGAAGCTATAGCCTATAGTTTTGGTATGACCTCAACTTTCATTGAAGTGAATAAGAGTTAAGAATGCTCAAAACCTCATAGGTCTAGTCTCCTGTCTTTTAATATGGTTATTACTGTTGATGAAGGAACCACATTGTAAAATTTCCTGACAGCAGAAAATTTGTCCCAATGACTGGGGACAGAGAAAATGCCAAAAAATTCTCTGCTCTTAAGATGGCATCAGGGGGGAACAATAGCCCCAGAAACCTTTCTATAGGGCCAGGGTGCTTGTACTTTCCAATTTCCTATGCCTTGTAAAGTGCCAGCACATTCTGAAGTATGAAATGCAGATCTGTAGACCAGAGCCCCAAGAAGGCAGCTGCCAGACCTGATGGGAACTTTCTCATGCCATCTGAAAGTGCATGTTTATTGAGGGGTGGGGAGGTACTCAGGGAAGAGATAGCTTAATAGCATGCTAGAATTTTTATAAATAGGTTTTTAAATGTATATACATTGTACCATATTTTTTAAAAATTAAACTTCTCTTAAACCATATCAAAAGGTTTTACAAAATAGTTCTTTCTCCACATGATATCTATACTTGCACTGCCATCATAGTATATGTCAAATCTTGAAAAAATATTCCACTGACATCTGATTAAGACTAGCATTTTCACACCCCATGCGTGGTCATGTTTGATACAGTGTAAGAATGTATTTTTTAAACATTCCCATTGATATGCTTGTGCACATACAGTATTTTCCTATGGGAAACAGCAGGAGGAATAATAGAAATCAGTAGAACTATTGGCATTAGAAATGAGAGCAAGCTTGCATCCAGCATCATCAGCATCAGTATATTCACACTAAGACAATGCACTATCGTTAGAACATTTCTCCTTCCCTAACACTGCAGAAGAAAATCCAGCTCACACAATAGCTTATATATTTGTAGATTATAAGGCCAAAAGAGTTGACTTCTTGTATAACACCAGTCACAGAATTTCACACTGTAACAAGGCTTAGGGGAATTTAACTTTTTTAAATATAATTTTGACAGACATCAATATTTTGATTTTTGCTGTTGTTTTATCCATTTGCACTTTCATGGTAGGGGGGACATTATGAGATGGGCCAGACAGTAATTACTGAATGACAGTAAACCTCAAGGTTCACAATCATAAAGCTTTGTACTGCTGAAAATACAGTCAACATCCCAAGGCAAAGTATACAAAATGAAATATCCTTAAATCAAAGTCTAATAAGTTCCTAAATTGCAGTTTTCTTACTTTGCCCATCTATGCATTCTAATTATCAATTAAACTATTTTTTCATTGCTGTGTGTGCCCGTAGTGAGACTAACTTTATTAACATTTACTAAAAAATCTAGTTCTTCCCAACCTATATACAATTATTCAGTTTTTAAGAGAAAGAGGTATTTTTCCTTTCTAACTAAAACTTCCCACAAGAGCTTCCTCACTGTTTCTAAATGCACAAGAATGTCAGTTCAAAAGGAGAATTTTGGAGAAAGTTATGAGAGAGTGAAGACAAGAACTTAGTGCCAATATTGGGCTGTAACTCTAAATAAGACTTTGGTTACTTAGTAAACCTAATACAGTATTAACATATTTTTGGCTATTCAATGAAAAATGACAATTATTTTTGGATCAACAAAATGTTATTTCTGGTCTGAAATCTACCATGTTACAGCCAGATGGACATTAATATCAACAAGTTATAAATAACTAAAACCAAAAATTATAAGAGAGCAACTGATCCCTCCATAGCCTAGTATAGTTCTACATGCAGCAGCAATAAGGGCATACATGGCCAGTTAATCAGCTTTCTGTCTGGGAGTGACAAAATCATGTCAAATGAGGCATTAAACCCCAAGTTTTGAAACCTCAGATAAATACTGGCTAATTTACTAACATAAAAACATAAGGTCAAATATTTAGTTTTACATTAAATCTATATCCAACATTAGAGCATTTCCTCTTGATTAAAAAAGCTAAAATGTAGACATTTTATGCTCCAGTTCCCACATCTAACTAATGCTTAACATTCAGAGCCATTTCTGACATTACAAATGTATCAGCAAACATGCAAAAATAAAGGGGGAGGGAACAAGAGCAAGATCTATATGCTTAATTCATATTTCTCCATTTGCAGTGGCTGCTAATATGTTATTGCAGAGACTATTTGCAGACACTTATCCTGCCAGTCAACAGTTAACTTCCCTAATTGCTTAGATAAATAGTCTTCTAGAGCTAAAGATAGGCATTGTAAGAAAGCACATCACTAATTTAATTTAAGTATCATTAGGAGTTAAAAGGTGATACCCTAGTAGATTCACTGTTGATATTGGCAGAAGCACCACCTTATAGTTGTTAAATAGCTTAATATTTGTCCTAGTCATATGAAAAAGGGTTGCTTTAAAAAAAAAAGTTATCAACTAAGGAATAAGATACTTGCCTAACAAGTGAGGAAGCTTTTACTGAGATACTACAAGATATTTTTCTTGGTGGTCCTAGCAGCGCATATATATATATATATATATTACACTTTTACATTTAACAGAATTGCAGAATGGGCAATATCTGATTCAAATCACCTGTTTAGAAACAGAGTGTGAGAAAAATCCCTGGGAAGGTCACCAAAGAATCCTCTTCTTAAAGGATATAGAAAAATCCATAGATTTATAGTAGTCTAGGAAAATCAGAGAACCCAGGATTTTTGGTCCTTGAGTTCTCACCCTTCCCAGTTCTCTTTTTCTCCATCTCCTCCTCCTCTTTTTTCACTTGTTGGAGGGAAGAAGAGGATAATGGCTATTTGTATAGCTGCTGTTATTTTCATAGTGCTAGCCCGGTATGCAAGTTATTGTGACAAGTATGTGCATCATTCATAAAGAACATAGAGCATGATTCTCTTCTCACTCACACTCATTTAAAACTAGTGTGACAGACTTCAACTGAGCTATTCCTGAATTACACCACTGTAAGTGAGAAAAGAATCAGGCCCACTGCAAAGTACCAAAATGCCATTTCCAATATATCACCGCAGTTTTCCATGTCTTTGTGAACACCAGACTGGACTACTGTGATGTGCTCCCTATGAGCTACCTCTGAATCTCCATCAGGTGCTGAATCAGCTGCCCAGTTACTTAGCAAAGCCAGACATATGGAGCTTATTATACCTGTCTCTGAAGTATATACTGTCTCTTTATTAGCTTTTAAGTACAACACAAGGTGTGGGTGATTTGGCTTGTGGCTGTCTAAGGACCGTATCCTGTAAGGTCCTGTCTGCTTTACCCTCCCTCTTTGGGAGTCAATGACTTTTGAATTGAGTTCAACGTCTCCCAGGATTGGGCCTAAAGTGATCTTCTCTCTCCTGTGTGATAGCCTCATGGCTGAGATCAATTGAGAGAACGTCTTTTAATAGCTCTAAAATTTGAAGTCCTGAGCCCTTGACTTTGGAAATCAATTCCCAAGTGTCCATTGGCCATGATGATCAGGGATGCAACCCCAGGCAGCCCCAAACCTCTGACTGCCTGAAGCTGACACTGAAACACAGAGGATGGATCACTGGCTAAATTGTCCTGGTCTGTTCACTCTCCAAAGCATCTGCCACTGCTGGAAGACAGGATACTTAGCTAGATGAGTCATTTTGTCTGATCCTGTATGGTCATTCTTGTGGTCTTAGTTAATTTAACAGAGCCCAGGTTTGTTGACTTCCAGCTCATGGTGTGTTAAGGAATGTAAAGTGTTGTTATTTAAGGAAGGAAACTCTCTAGGCTGACAAATGTCAGCATGTCAGCAAGTTAAGCTTTCTGTAAGTTCCCCCATCTTCTAAGCATCTGACGAAGTGGGATTTGCTCACGCAACAAGTAAATTTGTTAGTCTTTTAGTGCCACAGGGATCCTTGTTAGTCACGGTAAGTGTGTTATTCCCTAGATCTGTATTTTATATACACACGGAATATAGAATAGATGCAGTTTCATAACTCTCAGAATAAGATTTGAATAGTCACAACTGTGTTAATGAAAAGAAATAGGGACTAACAAAAAAGAAAGGAAAACAAAACTGGACAAAGTAAAATTTGGACTTCTTTACCATTTAAAAACTATAGCATTTTGTATATTCAAGAGAACTACACTAATTTTTTCATATTGTATTCAGCAAATGACTCAACTAAATGTATAACCTTATATGAGCATATGTCCTTCAGAGATCTGGAGATATCTGACACTTAAGTCAGTTGTTCAAGCTCTGTTGACAGCCAGCTGCTCTAAAAGGGTGTTTACCAACAGCAGAGAGGAAGCTGGTTCTAATATGCAGTGCTGTAAGTGGGAGGAGGCTGCATCCTATAATAACAATACAACACACACATCCACAATTCACCCCCTTTCCTGTGGGTTGTTTTTATTCAGTTTCCTCAGTATCTTATCATAAAACCACAAAAACCTTAAGTGGGGCCATACTTCAAAACAGTTCAACACAGACTGTCCCCAGAGCTGACTATTCCCAAAACATCTTGTAACACTTATTTTGATGCAGCCTAGGTCTCCTTTCGGAGAACTACCTGCCCTCTTATATCTGCTGAAATGGATTTACACCCTCTCTGTTATACTGGGAAAGTACCCTTGTTGACAACAGTTGTCAGCAATAGGTCCCCCTGAATCAATAATGAAAAGGGATTAACCATTACTGTAAAGAAACCACAACCCGTTGCTGCTTCATTTTAGATGATGGAAGGCTCAGTCTTGCTTTCTGTACCAGTGCTGCCAGTGTTGTGTCCCACTTCTGTTAGCAGCTAAACTGTTTTAAACATGAATTTGTCATGACAGGTTGGTGACAATTATATTGTTCTTACCATTTCTTCCCACTTGCAGAAGTAGAAACAAGGTGTCACAAGACTGGCACATTCCCCTGCCAACTCACAAATGGGCAATGCCCTGTCAAAATGGAAAGAAAATTAGTAACTTTATAATCAAGTACAGGGAAAAGACTAAATCGGTATTGTCAACCTTTACCACACCATGACCGCATGTCACGGGAAAAAAGTTTTGGTACCCTCCCAACCCCCACCATCTAGCAATAAAGAAAGGGAGAGAGGGGGTCCTGTTGTGAGCTCCATGTTGATAAAACATGGCTCAGGTTCTTTCAATTATGTCTGAAAGACTGCACTTTCTTTTGCTGGTTTCACCACTTCTCAAACTGTCACTTTCAGGGTTCAGAATCTCTCCATATTAAAAAGAGGAATTATTCACTATCCAAAGAAAGAAACTAGGGAGAAAGTCACAAGGCACTAGCTTTATGCTAGTAAACTCATAAGGGAGGATTTAAAACAGTCTGAGTTTGGAAAATAAATTACCTGTGAAAGAAGGACCTACAAAAAAAATCAGTTTAGATGTAGAGCAGGTGTTACCTAAGGGGCTGAAGAATGCCATAACTTTGGAACAAGAAAACCCTCATACGCCTATTGCGTATTTTGCTTCATTCATTGGAGTTTTGAAAAACCAGGGGAACCGTTTGATACTCAGCTGTATGTCATCTTCACCACATAACACTGCAAGCCAGGTCGCTACATGTCCCCACATGTACATAGCTGCCATTTGTAGAGAGTTTTCTAAAGTAGGATCCCCCTGTTATGTCCTAAAGACAAGCTGGACTCAAAAGATGGGATATTCAAAGGCACTGCATGACCAATTCCCACTGAATTTCAATTGGATCTGAGAACTTCTTATTTTCAACCAAAATACTTCCAACCTGATTGTGCTCACACTCATTTTATGCTGGTGGATGGAATTATTCCTGATTTACAACCCTATATGTGAGAGCAGAATCACCTCCCTCATATTTTTGAGTGACCTCAAACTCCTCCTGACTAAGTTGATTATGCAGCCTGCCTGGCACTGAAAACACCTAATGCGGGTGTTCCTCCCTCCAGGTACTTACCCAAAACCAGTCCCTGAAGCTAGCCAGGGTATGCATTTTTTGTCAGCAATGGGTATGGCAGCCAGACCACTTCAAAAAGGGAAAAGAGAGAAACATGCACACTGGCCGAGGAAAAAGCCTGGTTTCTTCTGCATTGAAGCACATGCCTCCGACTCTCAGCACCTGTAATAATTGTACTTCTTTCTAAAACCATGTTATCTACACGCCTTCACTGGCAGCCTGTTCTAGCCATTGTTAGCCCACGGTGAGACAAACACCCTGCCTAACTCTCTCCATCCTTCATGTAACTCATCATAGTCCAGCAAGCCAGGGTCAGCTCCTGTCTCCACCACTCTCTAAAGTGGAAGAAACCCGGGGCAAATTCCATCACTGGGGGAGGACTTGGAGACATTCATGGCCACACATAAAGCAAGTGTCCCCCCCCCCCCCTTGGCACCCTCTCCACTGGCTGAAAGAAACAGTCAAAGATGCCAGGCTCAGTTGCCAAGTGGCTGTTTTAGTGAGGGTGGGAAGACCTGAGTTTTAAACTTCTCCCTGATATTAACTTCCTAAGCAACCAGGAAGAACAAATCGCTTAACATTTCTGTGACTCAGTTTGTCCAGTTGTATAACAAATGATGTTCACCCAGCTACACGTGGCAAGGGTTTGTTCCTACGATGCTTGGAGATATTTTAAGTGATCAGGATGACTAGTTGCAACTTTGTGAACAATGCTCCACATGTTGCTCCAAAGATAGGCTGAGCTAGGTGATGGATATGAGTCTGCAGCAGCCTCTCCCTAATTCAGGAAATCTCACACCTTCCTTGAGATCCGAGTCCTGGTACCCAGCCTGGAGATCACTATTTCCCCAACCTTCATACTGTGTCTCACCCTGATGGCTCAGCCCTCTGGCTGGTTTTTGTCTCCTCTATTTGGTACCAAGGCTGCATGACTTGAGTTTTGTTCTGCCAACGAAACAGACCCATTCTGTACCATGTTGTTGACAATTGTTGCTTCTTCATACATTTGAAACAACCTCCAGTATTTTCTGCTCACTTTTATTGCAGGAACCCACCACCCCAGGAAAATAGCAACTTTCATCCCTAGCTTTTGCTGCAGTATACACTAATGGTGCACCTACAATGAAGTCTTAACAGTAAAAGATATCTAGCCTCAAGAGTTGATTAAAGGAAATGTTAAAATATCACCTGCTGTCTGTCGGTTATCGGACATCTCTCACACACAGAAAGCTAATTCGGAGGCTAAAAATATCATTGTTTACACTTCACCATTAGCAGGGCGATTTTCCTAATGCCTCCAACAATATAGCAGCAAGGTGCAGTTGTTTCAGTCAGAATGGTATGGTAGTGATTTTTAAGGACTTAATGATGGCAAGTAATTGACTAGTGAAGCTAAAAATTTTACCTTCAATTAAACAATCAACAGCTCCCTACATCAACATAATCGTTTTACTCCCCTCGAGCTCCCTGCTATCAGATCAATACGTGGGCAGCTGTCGTCTTAGAAACCACTTCCAGTGCGCTCCTAAAGCAGCACTCAGGACCCATTTTTAAAGCATTTGTTCAATTAGTCTGGTGTAATTTGCGAATAATGGAAAGTATGCAGTCATGCAAATTCCATAAGCAACTAAGGAAAACTAAAACCTTGATTCACTATGTTTATATTAGTAATTACCCCATAATTACATTGGTCTGGGTCAGTGGTTCCCAACCTGCGGTCCGTGGACTACTGGTGGTCCTCAAGGGCTCTGCCGATGGTCTGTGGGGGGGAACTGCAGATAAATGTACTGTGATGAGTGCACTATGTTTGTGAGTGAGCATAGTAAATTATTAGAAATAGCTGCATTTTAATACCCCTTGATATACAAGTTTGACTCATATCAGTCACAGGCTACATTTAGAAAGTTTAAAATGGGTTGCTTACAAAGCGGTCCACAAAAGCTTTCCAGGACAATGTAGTGGTCCACATAAAGGAAAAGGTTGGGAACCTCTGGTCTAGGAGCAATTGACAAATAACTTCAACACTCTACATTTTAAAATATGAGTAGGTTTGCAGTGCTAGAAATACTGATTACATTTCTAGGAAACAAGATCAGTCAAACCTGTGCTAAATGGCAAAATAAGGTACTAGGAGAAGCATATAGATGGCAGAGAAATATTTAACAGTGTTGTCAACAAATCAATTTAAATTAGGCTACATTATTATGTCATAATCTCACTTTCGAGGGCCTCTGAAGCCTGAAATACAATACACTGGACCATCTGAGCTGGTTGAAAAATGAAGCTATACACTGTATGGGAATGATCAGATGGATCAAGAACAACAGGACAGCTAAAGCTTCACTATAAAGACACATGCAAGCAAGATAGGAAGGAATTTGGAATTAATTCTAATTGGTGGGAAACCTTGGCAAGTGATGGTAGCAAGTGGTGTCATCATCTCCATGGGGCAGGAGCTGTCTCCTACACCTTGAATAGAAAAGAACCTGTGGGAAGCAAGCGGCCCCCTACTAAGACACATATATTTGCAATAACTGCCAAAGATTATGCAAATCTTGGATTTGACTATTCAGTTACATGTGACGTTCAAATCATCTACTTTACTGGCTGCAATTTCAACCATTTCTGGAAAGTATGCCAATCATCAACACGTCAACAGCTCTAGTGGTAGTATAAATCATCCATTTGTTGAAGCAGTAGGAGCCATTGCTATTTCTAAATAAACTTGAACCTAAACATTTCTAAATGATATATATTAAACTCAAAGGACTTCTAGTCTCATTACAAAATGAGGTGTTAGGTGCATAAATCTACTGTTTATCAAGGAAATTTGTTTCCGAAGTCTGTAGACTAAGAAAATTGGCAGCACTTTTTTGGGTAAATTAGCCAGTTTGTGGTTAAAAGAAAATTGCCAATAGCCAAGTAAAGTTGTAATCTGAAAGCTAAGAAGAGGTCTGTCTCTTTTGTCCCTATCCATCAGTTACCTTTGCTCCTCTCTTAGGCCTGATTTTTCTCTCTTACAATAAAAATCAAGAGTAAAGTCAACATAGTGCAAGAAGTTCAATATTTATAATGAGCAAATGACACCAGCTCCAGGCCCAAACAGATGTAACCTAGGGAAGAACTTTAGGTTGCCCAGGCCCAACTATGGACATGCATATTTTAGTCCTGCCTTTGGAATTTGATTAACAATGATGATGCTACCTAGCATAAGTAGGTATAGAATCCAGTTCCCTCACCCAAAAATCATCCTGCCTGTGCAGGGGAAACTGATGTCAAGAGCAATAAAAATCTAAATGTCACCAAGTGCTATGAGCACTATCATGCTGATGAGTACAGGTTCATTGTGCCCTGTTACATAGCCTTTACAAAACCACTACAGTTTAGAGATCCCTTAATTGAGCAGATGGTTTGAGAGAGAACAATTTGGCTACTGAGATAAGATCCAGCAAGAAGAGTTGCCAGAGGTGCTGCAATTTCTCACAAGAGAGGATAGGTCTTGCTGCTGGTGGTGCAGTTTTGCATTCCCTGGGCTAGATTCTCCCATCTTTTCTGACATCCAGTACCTCTCTGATAGTGGGGCTATTGGTAAAGGAAGGTACCACTCAATGTGACCAGGAGAAACAGAACCTGATACTGGGTCTTTTCTTCAGCTGTTATGGGGTTTGGATTGTGCTTGCATGTTGCTTTTTATTGTAAGCAGAGGGGAAGCTGTGAACAAGGCAATGGGTGTTTGTACGGATCTGTGATTTTGACAATTGATTTTCTAGAGTGGCTACTGGTCGGGGATGCCTCAATTCTTGGATGCCAGAGTCTTCTAGAGTTACCATGATGAGACTGATTTTCAGAAAGTGTTGCCCACTCACCCTCTGCTAATCAGACACCATGAAGGTGTCTGGACTTGCGCATCCAATTAGAGTGATTTTAGGCTGAACTCTTTCTATCAATGAAATCTGACTGTTAGAACTTCTTAGCACAAAGAACAGCTGCCTTCTCATTTCAAAGCACTGGCATCTGCCACCTTCTCCCATGGTGATACCTTGCTTGTCCTCAGTGACTTGACTCACTGTCAAAGGTGCTACTCAGCATGAGCAAGGGTGGTCAGGTCAGGACAGGGATAGCACCAGTCCCTGTTGCTCCAAGATAATAGTTTAGACTAGAGTGTATGTCCCTCCTGTTAGAGCATTCATACCCCTTCTCTCTGCAACTTGAGATTTGTCAGAATTGCAGCTCAGTTTTTTGCATACCTGATATTTGCTGGGCTCATGACTTGGTTTGAATCCTCTTCTTTGCTCCAAAGCAGCGTGACAGAGCTGGGCTCAGAAGTGCTCTGTTGGGGCTAGCCAAGTCAAATCAGCTGTCAGGTGCTATGGCTGCAGTCTCACCTTCCTTGGCAACTGATTCTGTCCACCTGCTGGCTGCATCTTTGGCCAGCAGAGTGACATGCTCACTGCTCTTGCCCCAAATTGTCCTATTGTAAGAACGCAATTCAGTTCAGCTATGCAGCCAGCATGGCTTATGTAGCTGCCAGCGCAAACTCTTTGCCTCATGCTCTGGGCACAACAGGGTGGCACTTTCTCAGTTGCCTCTCAGACCAGCTTTGTCTAACCATATTTTTTTCCTGAGAGGTCTGGTATTGAAACCTAATAACCCATGACTCAATTGCTTCTTAAATGAAAGGAGATGGGCTAAGTTTGGAGTCCTGTTGGCTGAGCTTGAAGCCTTTCTTTCACCTCTTGCATGAAAAAGGAAGTGGCAGAGTGGTGTATGCAAAGGCCAAGCAGTGGGGTGAGTATTTTAACAGCCTGGCCTCACACCCCCTAACCACACAAAAGTTTTCTGGTTGTTTGAAACTCTCTCATATGGGGCAGAGCAAAAACAAGCCCTGTTTTAAAGTGGATGTAATCTAGGGTGGATGTTCCTCTGGAGAAGAATTCAAAGTTTGTATAGAATAGGATAAAATGTGTGTTTTTAAAATACATTAGCTAGTGTGGTTTCACTAGAAACCCTCTTTAAAGTGGACAAGTTGTACTCTAGAAAAGATCTTAGCCAATATTAGCTAACTCACCTAAAACTACATTGATCCTAGCCTAGACAAACCCTTTTTGAATTAGTGCTGGTGAAGACACTAAACCAGGGGTCTCAAAACTCATGACCTGAGGGCTGCATGCGGCCCCTCAAGTTATTTCTTGCAGCCTGCAATGACACTATCACTATCAATATTTACAATACTGTTGTATGAAAAGGTTTCAGTAGTGTGGCCCTTGGGCTACCATACTAGTTCTCAGGTGTGGTGTGGCCTTTGGGCTAACGTACTAGTCCTCATGCAGCCCTCGTGGTGATTTGAGTGTGAGACCCCTGCACTAAACTGACAGCCAGGGACAATTATAAATTACAGTCCTAGAAGCTTTGCCACGTTGGCTTGAGAGAAAACTTCTAGAGTCTTGCCTGCCTTGGAGAGAAGGCCCTTTTTACCAAGGCGTTCAACCAGAGAAAAGAGGAGCTTGGAAGGACTCCTCAGCCATGGCTAGACTAAAAGGGGCTATAATAAATATTTAAGAAATATCTTGGGGGATATTCTGATCTGCCCAATCTAATGTAAAATAAAATAACTTACTACATCAACTGAAAAACAAAAAATAGAGGGGTCCCATTTGCTATCATATATGTAGTTGGTGTTTATTCATTGAGGACTCGATTCTACACCCCTTTGTAAATGGGGAGTAACTCCATCCAAATCAATGGATCACGGCAGACCAAAACCAGTGTGTGAGACCAGAGTCACTAGCTAGTAACGCCTGCCAATGCCATCCTGCCCAAAATCAGCAGACCCATCCATGGCCTCCCAGCTCTTGCCAGCCACACACTCTGGCTTTGGCACTGTGGTCATTCAAAAGCAGGCTCCTCGTACCCCAACTAAAGGAGGCTCAGGTGGAGAGGACAAGAGAATCGGGCCTACGTGCCACACTTTGCTTCCTAGTCCAGTTTTGTTATAAAACTGTTCCCAGGTGTGATAAATGGTTTTGCATTTGCTGGCTTGCCAGCTCATAAAATCAATGCGGGCAGGTACAGAGCAGCCTGGCTGCTGTCAGGGAATGTGCTGGGCTCGTTCCGGGAACAGGGTAAGACTGGGGGAGGAAGGGGGGACAAAATAAATGCGATTGTCCAGAACAACCAGCCTAGGGCCAGCGAAAGGCAGCGGGACAGAAGGACACACAGCTGCAGTTCCCGACTCCTCATGTTGTGGGGATTGTGGGGTCCTGGAGCTGAAGGCTGGCTGAATCCAGGGGTTTCCTTTGCACTCCCCAACACCCCCCAGGTGTCAGCTAGTAATAGTGTTAGACCAATTCAGTGACCACCCCACACCCTCCTAATTTCAAATCCTGGGGAAGCAGATGGAAAGAAGCACCTGTTGTACCAAGGCCCCCCCTCCACCAGCTTCTTGTCAAGCAAAATAAGGAAAAAACCCAAACTTCCTTGTCAGGCTTTGAGCGGCTGTGGAGATTGAGAACCACAATCTCGAAAAGTGAGTGTTGTTTAAGGAGTCAAAGTACACTATCCAGCAAGATCAATATCCTATTAGGCTAGAAAGAGGTCTGAATATCAAAGGACAACGAACCTAATGACTAAAAATATAAGTACCCGACCGAAAGGATTAATCACACACTGTCATGCCGAAATGGGTGCAATTCTTCCAATCATTAACGTTTTGCTTACAAAAATGTGCTTTTCTGTTTGTCTTCCTGCTAAATGATAACCGTTTTCAAGTTGAATCCCCTGATAAAAGAGTCGAAAACAAGACGGGAGCTGTGCTGTAAAGGTCATACGTGCTGATTCAACATGAAATAGCCAACATGCAAACAAATAAAAAAACTGAGTGGAGACGGGAAGGGACTCGATGAACAGAAGCT
This sequence comes from Podocnemis expansa, assembly GCA_007922195.1. Lineage (NCBI taxonomy): Eukaryota > Metazoa > Chordata > Testudines > Podocnemididae > Podocnemis > Podocnemis expansa. The sequence continues at coordinate 12,069,694 of ML681981.1, read as the reverse complement.
GGGCGGGGGTTTGCTGGGGAGAAATGAGACTGATGGCTTGGTGAGGCGCTTGGTCCGAAATGGGATCAGCTCCCCTTCCGAGGGCTGTGTGGGGTGGGGAGCTGGCCTTTAAAGGTGGAGGGGCAGGCGGGGGACGCAATGCCTCTTCCTGGACCCACTTCTGGGGGTTAGGCGAGCTTCCCAGAGCTCTTCTCCCCGCTATTGCCCGCGTGAGTAGCACTTTAACTGGTTTTACTCGCACCTGACACTTCAGCAGAATGCCCCTCCCTGGAATCGGCCACATTTCTATTGCAAACCTTGTTTGACCCGCACACACGTCTATACGGGGCTTGGGGGAAGCGGCAAGTCTGGCTGAGCCCCCAGCTGCTGACAGGCGGCCGCTCTCCCCGCCTGGCTGGCGGGACCAAACCTGGCCACATGGGCAGGAGAATCGCCTCTAGGCGGTCCAAAGGGGCAGCCTGTTAGTCTAATAAAGCCAAACCAGCAAGGGTCTTGTGGCACTTAAAGACTAAGGCTGTGTTCTCACAAAGCCGGTTATTTCGATATGGTTGTTTCAAAACAACTGTATATCGAAATAACGCTTATTTCAAAACAACTTATTTTGAATTAACAAAATGTTAATTCGAAATAAGGAAAAATGGCGGGAAACGAAATAGCAGGTTCATACTGTGAACTTGCTATTTCACTTCCGCAGGGGGCTGAAGGCACCCCCAGGCTGCAGGCACCAGCGGGGTTCAGCGCTGCCCAGCGCTGCACCCCCCCGGTGCCTGCACAGCAGGGCTGCAGGCATGGGCGGGCTTCAGTGCTGCCCAGTGCTGCTCCCCGCCGGCTTAAAGCCCGACTTGCCCCGAAACCTGCCATGACCCCGCTGGTGCCTGCAGCCCGGGTGTGCAGGCGCTGGCTAGGGGCCACCCCTCAGCACCCTAGCTAGGGTGCTGAGGGGTGTCCCCTGGCCAGGGTGCTGAGGGGGCACGCCCTGAACTGTTGTTTCGGAACATCTTCTTCCGAAACAACACGTTCTCACGGCATTGTTTCAAAACAACCGTTGCGAAACAACGTTGTTTCGCCCACGGACTAGGTTTTACTTGTTTCGAAACAACGTGGTTGTTTCCGAACAACGGCTTCTGTTGTTCCGAAACAACCGTGCATCGTGTGAACAGCTGAAACAACAGAGGTTGTTTCGAAATAAGGAGGCTGTGTGAACACAGCCTAAGGTTGTTTCGAAATAAGATTTAGGCTGTTCACATGACGCACAGTTGTTTTGAAACAACGGAACCCATTGTTTCGAAACAACAAAGGTTGTTTGAAACAAGTTAAACCTCATATGGGGACGAAACAACGTTGTTTCAAAACAATTGTTGCGAAACAATGAGGTCCAAACACGTTGTTTCGAAACAACAGTGACTTGTTTCGAAATAACTGTTGCCTGAAACTGCTATTTCGCTTTAAGCTTCTTTCCTTAATTCGAATTACTAACTGTTATTTCGATACAAGTTGTTTCGAAACAACAGTATTGAAATAACCCCTTGTGTGTGAACACAGTCTAACAGCTTTATTTTTTGCATGAGCTTTCGTGGGAGAAGATCCCACTTCCTCAGATGCTTGGAAGCCAGCCAGCAGGACTGGAGGGCCGGGGTGCGGGGCCGGCGGTGGCCCACCATTTTGGGACCGGTTTGTGACAACCTGGCCTCGGTGAATAGGACCTGGGGAGGAGATCTGCCGTGCTGGGGACTAAGACGTGGGATCAGCTTGCAGCATGAGCTGAGCCCACCTCTTACACTCCCCTGCATTTATCCTCATCCCATCCTGTAAGTTCCCCCTCTTCAAAGTGGCCGACCAAGGGGGATTTTCTCCCACAAAAGCTCATGCCATAAATAAATCTGTTAGGCTGTGTTCACACAGCCTCCTTATTTCAAAACAACAGAGGTTGTTTCGAAATAAGGTTTCAGCTGTTCACGTGATGCACAGTTGTTTCGAAACAAGTTAAACCCAATTTGGGGTCGAAACAAGGCATATGAACATGTTGTTTCAGAACAAAGTGTGCCGAAACAACATTGGATCCTCAGCACCCTGGCCAAGGAACCCTCAAGACCTTGGCCAGGGTGCTGAGGGCTGTTCCGCAGCCCCAGAAGGGGGTTGCAGCCCCAGAAAGGGGGCTGCAGCCTCCAGCAGGGTGGAGGGGGGTGAACCCCTGCCAGGCAGCTCAGCCGGCAGCCCGGGGTGCTCCCCTGACACCGCCAGAGGGTTGGGGGCGCGGGGCTCAGCCGGCAGCCCGGGGTGCTCCCCCGACAC